>JAFFSR010000395.1:70000-1270000 GCA_017163975.1 Anastatus disparis | reverse complement strand
ATTTTTATATAAAACATTAATATATTATTTTATAACCAGGGTTGCGAAAAAAGTAATTAAAAATTATTTGAATTACGAATCATTTTTGAATTTGTAATTAAAGTTTTATTTAATTAACAATTCCTTTTAAATTAATAATTAAAAATATTTTAATTAACAAATCAAAATCTAATCGTGAATTGAAAAGGCTTTAATTAAAAAATCAAAAGGAATTCTCAATTAAATAAATTTCAATTAAGAAATCAAAATGTAATCGTGAATTGAAAGGGCTTTAATTACAAAATCAAAAGGAATTCTTAATTAAATAAATTTCAATTAAGAAATCAAAATTTAATCGTGAATTGAAAGAGCGTCAGTTATGATTATGATTTGTGAATTCGAGGGCTTTAATTAAAAATTCCACAATTCCTTTTTAATTAAACGTACTAAGGAATTTGTATCGTATATATGTATATAGAAAAACATATGTGGACGCGCACATACATACGCACCTAGGCTCATATATATGCAACATTTCATGTCGACCCACACGCACACATACGGACAAGTTGATATATATATATATATATATATATATATATAACATGGTCCGTTTCATGTCAACTTGCACCCGTTGACCCGTATATATTTTGGTTTATATATATGTATATATATATATATATATATATATATATATATATATATATACATACATACATACATGGGATATTTCATGTCGGTTAGCACGTCATCATAAGTACAGGTTTTCTTTATATGTGGTTCATTTCATGACAACACGCACACACCCATTCGTGTACCCTTAGATTTACATATATGGGACATTTCATGTCGATTCGCATGCATGCGCACGCACGTTAATAAACATAGGATTTTTCACGTCAATTCGAAAGCACACACACAGGTTTATATATATGGGACATTTCATGTCTATTCGCATGCATGCACACAGACTTTAATAAACATGGGATTTTTCACGTCAATTGGAACGCACGCACTTACAGGTTTAGATATATGGGACATTTCATGCCAATGCGCACGCGCACACACACACACACACACACACACACACACACACACACACAGGATTATATATGGAACATTTCATGTCAACTCGTACATACTCATAATGACAGGCTTTTTTATATATGTGGGACATTTTACGACAACACGCACACACCCATCCTAGTAACCTTAGGTTTATATATATATATATGGGACATTTCATGTCGATTCGCATGCATGCACACGCACGTTAATATATATATAGGATTTTTCACGTCAATTCGAACGCACACACACAGGTTTACATATATATGGGACATTTCATGTCAATTCGCATGCATGCACACAAACTTTAATAAATATTGGATTTTTCACGTCAATTGGAACGTACGCACATACACACGGAAAAAAGTTTTCACCGGTAAAACTAATGCTAAATTCGATTAGATGTTTAAATTCCAATGCTAGTGTGTTCTAAAGTAATGAATGGCATTAATTTTTTTCGCTCTATTGACAGCACAAATAAAATTCATACCAGTGTAGTATTTTTTAGTGCTATAAATATTTATTTTCGATAACTGACGCGTGAATTTACAGTGCCACCTTTGGCACGGTTTTTTCGGGTGCCAAGCACGTTAAATAACGGCGCTGGTGTATGTTTGTGTATACGAATTTTCGATTGTAGCAGTGTGCACGATTGTGAAGTTTTACACAAAAGTTTTTCTATTTATTGCATAGGAAATAAGTGCCAAATGGATAATTTTATACAAAGAATATTAAATGTTAAATATTAAATATTCTATGTTACTTTTATGAGAAGTTACATAAAAAAAATGAGAAAAAATTGCAAGTTTGTTTCGACCAGTTTTCACGTATAATTTCGTACTAAAATAACTAAATAACTTTTCTTGAAAAAGAAATCTTGTTGAACTTTGAACATAAAACTCTGTCATTATGTTTTCACAGACATGTATATATATATATACATACATACATACATGTATAAATAAATAAAATATAACTGACTTGAAAGATTATTTATGATAGCAATAAGTTGATTTTGTGAAAAAACTGATACCATGCATTAAGAATTTCTCTGTTAATGCGCAGAACTGAAATTTTGATGTTGGCACTGGAAAAAACCGTGCTAATCGTTAGAATTTCTCTGCTAATGCGCAGAACTTAAATTTTGATGTTGGCACTGGAAAAAACCGTGCTAATCATTGAAAATCAATGTGCTGGACCTTAGAAGGTAAAATAGTAAAACTAGCATTGATTAAAATGATACTGTCATGGTTTTTTCATTATAAAACACGCAATTTTAACCTTCTATTATTTAGCACTAGTTTTTAAGGTGAAAACTCTTTTCCGTGCAGGTATATATATATGAGATATTTCATGTCGTTTACAGGTTTATACATACATACATATATATATATATATATATATATATATATATATATATATATATATATATATATATATATATATATATATATGGGACAGTACATGTCGTTGCGCATGCATGCACACACACGTTAATATACATGGGATTTTTAATGTCAATTCAAACGCATACAAACACACAGGTTTATATATATTGGACATTTCATGTCGATTCGCATGCATGCACACGTACGTTAATATACATGGGATTTTCCATGTCAATTCGAACGCATGCACACACACACAGGTTTATACATATGGTACATTTCATATCGTTTCGCATGCATGCACACACGTTAATATACATAGGATTTTTCACGTCAATTATTACCTACGCCTATACAGGTTTATATATATGGGACATTTCATGAAAACTCTAACACACCTATCCAAGCGCCCTTAGGTTCACATATATGGGACGTATCATGTCAACACGCACGCACCGGTTTTCATATATTTGACATACCTTGTCAACTCGAACACGCAAACACATCTAAACATGTATTTGAAATTTGTATTTATATATATGCGAACGTTTCTGTCAATTCGCATGTACGCACACACATGGGCTTATGAATATATATATATATATATACACATATATATGTGTGTATATCTGTGTACACATATACATGGGATATTTAATGTTAATTCACACGCGCGCACATACACACAGGTTTATATACACGGGACGTTTCATGTCAATTTACATGCATGTCACACGTACTTGAGTTTGTATATATTTATATATATATATATATATATATATATATATATATATATATATATATATATATATATATATATATATATATATATATATATATATATATATATATTTATTTGGGCTGTTCCTGTCAAGGCATGCACGCACACACACATGGGCTTATAAATATATGTATATACATATACATGGGATATTTTATGTCAATTCACATGCGCACACACACACACACACATATATATATATATATATATATATATATATATATATATATATATATATATATATATATGAGTGCCACCAGATTTTTTTTTAACAAGTGAGCAGTTTTTAATCAGTTACACAAACAGGTTATTTTTTCTATGTTACTTAAAATAAAAAAAATTCTAATTTAGGAAAAATTGCTAATATTAATACTGATAAAAATCTTAAAGATTTTTAAGGAATGGTTTTACTTTTTGATGGATAATTTGATTATATGATTTTATTTTCAAAAAAGTTTTTCCCATAATAGTTATCTGTAATAAAAAAATTCTTTTACAATGTTAATTACTTTTTCCTGACATTCGTTTTGAAAGTTTATGCTTAGCAATTTTAAAATTTGGTTGTGACACTGATGATGCTGCTATAAATTATTTTGGATGTGTTATAATTAGTGTGCTGCCTCAATTTTCAACTGAAGGATTATAAATTAAGGATATTTTGGATTGAATTGCGGAAATAAAATAAATGATTAAAGATTTACAATCAACAAATCAATAAATTCAATTATTAATAGTTAAAAAAAAATGTTACCATGTCAGTGACTTTTTTCAACAGGGTTATACATAAATTAAATTAATTAAAATTAATATTTTCAATCAATCATATACCTATTTTTTTTATTGAAAAGATATATTTTTACAAAATATGTAACAGTAAAAGAGTAGTTCACAGAAAAAAATTGTACTTCGTTAAAAAATTTTATAAATTATAAAAACACAAGTTTTTTAAACTTTATAAAATAATGAATAGCGTACTGTACATATTGTTCTTGTAGCAAAAATTCTACATGTAAAAAATGTAATAAGATTAAAATACAAATAACGATTAATTAAACGTATTTATAAATTATAACATAAATTTAGCAAATGAAATAAAATTTTAGGAAATCCTATTCTAATCTCTGCTGCACTGTAACAATAGTCTCATTCTAATATGAAAAATTGAAAAAAATTATAAAACTTATTTTTTTTTATAACTTTGGCATGAAAATTGCATGAAATAAGCGACAAAATGTTTTTTATTTGAAAAATAGACTTTTCAAATTTTTGAAAATTATATCATACAAATTTTCCTGGACATTTTCCGACTTCACCCCCTTTAAATTAATGTTTAGTGACAAAATATATAAAAAAAATTTTTGGAACCGTGGACTTTAATGTTACTATAGCAATCTCCCCTATTTTCCGACCTGACTTTTTCATGTGAGCACCGTTGCGCGGTACTTTCTGAATAAGCGGTTCAATTATTCGTGAAAAATAAAAGGAAGACCGCAACCAGCCTAAACCATTCTTTTTTTATCAACAGTTGGTGGATTAAAGAATAATTTTAGCTAATTAAAATGTAAAAATTCTTAATTATGTTGGTCACCAATGATTAGTGCAATAAAATAAAAAAAATCATTAAAAATGGCAAAATGATTTTTTTTTATATTTATGATGTTTTTACAGAGAAATGGTGCAATGTACGGCAAAATTGATAAGAAGATTTTCGACTTAATATTTGATGAAAAACACGAAAAATTATGTTTTTCTGCGAAGAATTAACAACCAGAAAATTTACTTTAGAGATTTTCCTAACTATTTTCCAGCTATCCACCCTCGAAATTCGTGTTCAAGGCACCAAAATACATAGGAAAAACTTTGGTGGAGCCGTGGATCTCCATCGGCTACGGAAACTTTCCTAGCTACCTATATTAGTTATAAATGTCCTCCGTATTCAGGTGAAATACCCCGGTTAAAATGTACATTAAGGTTTGGAAAGATTCTGATGTAAAAGAACCTTTCTAATTTTTTGCGGTTTTTGGTACCAGTCCATAATACAACTTTGTGAACTCTTATGAAAAAAATTTTCATGATTTTCGTTGATACCTTCTGAACTTTTTTGATTCATTAAGTTTTACTAAGGAATAGTAACCTTAATTTTATCGTATTCACAATTAATGAACAATTAAGATCGCTTTAGAATTAAACAGCACTGTAAAGTTTTCAGGAGAATCCTTCTAGATTGTATTTTAAAAAATTCTTCAGAAATATTTTTTACGTTTTATCATCGTATGAATATATTTATTAAATTATTGGTAAATAAATGATTATAAATCTATGAGATCATTTTTTTTTTTTTTTTTTTTTAACGTCGCTATATTTATGCTATGCTATTATTGCTATGCTAATCAGCGACGGAGCTCGTAAGTGTGTTTGTGATCAAAGCACATGTAACGTACAGTGGTGCTTGTATCAATCGGCCGAGAGCGGGATTCGAACTCGGAACCTCGAGATTACGAATCCAACGCTCTACCGAATGAGCCACAGACCGACTCCTATGAGATCATTTAAGAATACGGATGAATCTTTATATTTTCTGTATATTGATTGAAAGGTTAATGAAACTTCACGAACTCTGTGGAAGTAAATCGAGATGAATTATTACAATCTTGTAAAGAGTTTAATAGCTATTAAAGATCCTTAAGAGGAGGTCAAGTATATATGTCCTATTGTAATCAAAAAATTGATTTTTTTACAAAAACTAATAATTTTAGCAAAAAATAAAGAGAAAGCCCCATCTTGTATCATAAAAAGCAATATTTTCTTTGATTAGGAAAAAATTTTTTTATCGATTCGTTTTGAAAGAAACCTTAAGAAACATAAAATATCGAGGTTTGGATAGACAATTCAGTTTTTCAAAGTTTTCTTTGAAACGAAGCGATAAAAATAATTTTTTCTCATAAGAGAAAATATTGCTTTTAGTATACGAGATGGGGCTTTCTTCTTATTTTTGCTACAATCATAAGGTTTTGCAGAAAATTGAATTTTTTTATTATAAAAGGATAGAGATGTACGACCTGCTATTAATAAAATACCGTGAAAATTATTTATGATTCTCAGTAACGATCTTGAAGTTATAAAAAAATATACATATTATTAAATTTTTTTAACTCTTGAAATAGTTAAGCATACCATGGAATTGTTTGATAATGGAAATGAAGCCATTTTACACGACTAAGCTATAAATTTTTTTTGTGAATAAATACAATAAATCGCACTAATTTATTAATACTAGGCAATTTTTCAGTTTATTAATAAGTTAATTTAATTAATACTATGATATGCCCTTCAAAAATCACTATTCAATATATTAGAAATTCATAAAGAATCTGAAGAAGTCATAATCATATTTTTTGATATATGGGGATATCCACAAAACTTTTAATTGTCTAGTAACAGGTCATATTACAGCTGTTACTGGGTTACCGCATGATGCACATTGTTTAAACTAGGTTCAAATCTTTTGTGCTATCCTGTAACTCTATTTCTGATGTATTTTGTAAATGTTTAACAAACGGCGCAGTAGATATTTCTATGAAACATTCATTTTTACATAAAAAATACCCGTAATTTATCTTATGTGTAAATTTACTTTTTATAGAATTATCTGCTGCGCCGTTTGTGGCACAGTTACAAAATACATCAGAAATAGAGTGACAGGATAGCACAAAAGATTATAACCTAGTTTAAATAATGACCTGTTACTAGAGAATTTAAAGTTGGATGGATATCCCCATATAATACCATAGTGGTACACATGAAATTGGAAAGGTTCTAAAAATATATAAATTACAATAACTTTTCTGATGAGGATATATTATTCAAATTAATATTATTTTTAAAATTAGATAACATTATTTTTATTTTTAAGAGCATGACGAAGCTTCCAGTCTTTTAATAATATTTCCAATCCCAAGTTATGAATAAACAATGCGTTTAATAACATTTTTTTGCGACAAAGAAAAAATTTGTAAGATTCAACTCGAGTGCGGACAACTCAAGAAACCCACGAAAATACTACATAAAAAGTAATAATACAAACTTGCAATATAACGTATTTTAAGATTAGGTTTGTAGAGCTTGATATAATTTCCAATCCAAGTTCATAAAAAATTTACAAGTTTAAATGATTTTTTATTTTAACAAAAATTATTGTATTAACATAGCTTTAGTGCGGACAAGTCATTATATTTGTTTTTCTCATCCGTGCTGAGTAAGCGGCCTATAGCGCATGCGTTTTCGGGGTAGTAAGTAGCTAATAGCGCGCGCTGCGTGTGTTGTTTTTTGAGGGCGTGTGTTTCACAGCTATGTATAATATTATTTTGTATTAAATCACGTAAATACGTTACATTCTGTAAAATAATGTCACGCAAAAGCGTTAATTAATGTAAAATCGTAAAGGTTTATACAAGCGCAGCGCCCTCATACTGTATCTCATCGACCATATGATGAATTTTATACTCTATCTCGCTTTAACCTCTGACAAAGTAAATCGTATCATCTATTCTTGTATTATTTTTACATTAACGAAATCGTAATTATTCCGTATAAACGTGAAATTGGTGAACTAAAAGTATGTAATTTAATTACAAATAATAGTACCAAAAAGTATTGAAATATACTATTGCGAGTCAGTCGTACGGCAGATATGAGAGAGAGAGAGAGTCTCGGGCAATGGCGCTATTCGCTACGCTCGTGCGCCAACTTGCCCTCGTGCGCAATAGTCAACTAAACCTTACTCGTTACACAATATACTATTAATTTACGAATTTAAAATGATATTAATGAAATAAAAAAAAGCAAAACTTGATTGCTGTAGCTCCAACATCAGATAAATATTACGGAAAGAAACATAATAAATCACCCAAATTCACAATTTTATAAATGACAACTGAATCACTGGAAAAATAGTTGCATACAATAGATTTTTCCAAATTTTATGAGTAACGGCTTATAATTGAAATTTCAATGTCGAAACGATTCGGAAAACTTGAAACATTTATCAATTTTCATTTCATAATAGTTCTTAAACATTCTTTAAAGACCGGAAAAATATTTGTTCCGATTCTTTCAGAAATTTTCGGGTCATTTTAACGAGGATATAACTGATGATGATGTAACAAAATTCAACTGCAATAATCACAAATTTTCTAATCGAAAACGTTTCCATAAATAATTTCCATAACTTTATAATTTCCGCGAAAATAATCATAATCTTCATAATTCTGCAAAAATGACGATTTATATTGACTTTTTCATAAATTTAAGTAACTTATAGAAATTTTCTCTAATTCAATTTACTTGTTTTTGTCATAAAAAACGAAAGATAATTAGTCTCAAAGCAGACTTAACGTAGGTAAATATTATTTTTTTATATACGCTTTTCTTATATTCGCCTTCATGTCTGTTTGCATGTTTGTCTGTCTGTAATCAAATCTTGCGCGCTCGATTTCAGGCACTTTTTGACAGATATAAATTCTGACAATTGGCATAGACTTTGGTCTTGGATGACAATACAATAATCAGTTGTCATTTTGGTACCTGGACATCCAGGTCGATGATAATGGGTGTGAAAAGTCATCTCCGAGGAAGTATAAATGGGGAGGCTTTCTTTGGGTCAAGGCGAGTTTCTCGGGGATTTCAGGGCTGCTAAAACCTAATTCAAGGTTTGAAAGTGAATCTATAATGCATAATAATGATTTAGGATGAAGAGGTCGAACTGGAGTACCAAGTCGCCGATAACGGATGTACCTGAGTGTAATCTTCGAAAAGTCTGGTTGCAATGTAACTCTAAATGATAATAGAAACAATTTTAACTTAAAAATAGAAAATACAAAATTTTAAAAACATGCTTTAAAAATAAAATACAATAATTGAATAAATAGACTAAAAAGTATAAAATAAATAAATTAACTTTTTTTAAATTTTTTAAATAATAGCGCTTATTACCTGTATATCGGAATGATGTTTGATGAAAAAATGTTAAAATTATTCACTAATTACAATAGTAATATGCTTTCTCGAAGTTAAATTTCGCTGGCATTATTCGAACGAAAAATTCATAAATTAGTAGGGATACTACCGCAAATTTATATGCGAGATGATTTGTATGAATGATCTTTATACATGGGTATCGACTAAGAGTAAATCAACATATTTCATGGAACTTGCATGAATCTTAAACAATTGTTCTTTTAAAATCTTTTTATTTCCGAGTATTCTCCGACCTAATCAAACAACCTTAGAATCGAAATCTAAAAGAATCTCCAAGTTTCATTTGACGTAGTCCCTGCAAATATCTGTAAACTTCATAATCGGTATGGAAAATTTCAAAATTCATTCATATAGACGATTTCCAGGTAGCCAGGATCACCTGGATATTGTCAGATGTCATCTCGGGAAACGTACATGTTATTAATAAATAATGGCTAAATTTCAAAAGATATTCTTGTAGACAATGTTTATCTTACTCGGAACATCCATGTTTGGCTAGATAACATTTGAAACAACTTCAAAGTAGTTATTAAACTATAAGTTGAATTTCAAAAGTTTTAGCTGTAGATGATGTTTAAGTTGTCATTAACACCTAGGTATCCAAAGACGGCGATTGTGGATACCACAGCATAATAAATAACTATTTTTTAAATATTGTCTGCATCGATAAGGTAGAGTATGTATATATATATATATATATATATATATATAAAGTTAAATATGTGTTTGTATGTGTGAACGTGTGCGTGCGCGTATGAGTTGAAATTAAATGTTCCATATAAACTTGAATAAACCTGTGTGTGTACGTGCGATTCTACATGAAATGTCCCTTATGTATATATATATATATATATATATATATATGTTTATATCATGCTTGTAAGTCGACATGAAAAGTCCCACGTACATGAACGCGTGTGTGCATGCATGCGAATTGACATGAAACGTCTCATATATATAAACCTAAGGGTACTTAGATAGGTGTGTACAAGTTGTCATGAAATGTCTCATATATATAGAAAAACCTATGCTTGCAAGTACGTGCAAGTTGACATGAAATGTCCCATATATATATATATATATATATATATATATATATATATATATATAGAAACGAAAAAATTGCGGGTGAACGTGAGCAATTTGATATGAAATGGACCATATATACATATGCAAAAACCTGTCAGTAAGGTCGTACATGAGTTGACATGAAGAGTCGCATGTATATAAAAGCGTGTATGCATGAATGCAAATTGACATGAAACGTCTCATATATATAAACCTAAGGGTACTTAGATAGGTGTGTACAAGTTGTCATGAAATGTCCCATATATATAGAAAAACCTGTGCTTGCGAGTACGTGCAAGTTGACATGAAATGTCCCATATATATATATAGAAACAAAAAAATTGCGGGTGAACGTGAGCAATTTGATATGAAATGGACCATATATACATATGCAAAAACCTGTCAGTAAGGTCGTACATGAGTTGACATGAAGAGTCGCATGTATATAAAAGCGTGTATGCATGAATGCAAATTGACATGAAACGTCTCATATATATAAACCTAAGGGTACTTAGATAGGTGTGTACAAGTTGTCATGAAATGTCCCATATATATAGAAAAACCTGTGCTTGCGAGTACGTGCAAGTTGACATGAAATGTCCCATGTATATATATATATATATATATATATATATAGAAACAAAAAAATTGCGGGTGAACGTGAGCAATTTGATATGAAATGGACCATATATACATATGCAAAAACCTGTCAGTAAGGTCGTACATGAGTTGACATGAAGAGTCGCATGTATATAAAAGCGTGTATGCATTAATGCAAATTGACATGAAACGTCTCATATATATAAACCTAAGGGCACTTAGATAGGTGTGTACAAGTTGTCATGAAATGTCCCATATATATAGAAAAACCTGTGCTTGCGAGTACGTGCAAGTTGACATGAAATGTCCCATATATATATATATATATATAGAAACAAAAAAATTCTGGGTGAACGTGAGCAATTTGATATGAAATGGACCATATATACATATGCAAAAACCTGTCAGTAAGGTCGTACATGAGTTGACATGAAGAGTCGCATGTATATAAAAGCGTGTATGCATGAATGCAAATTGACATGAAACGTCGCATATATGTAAACCTGAAGGAACTCGGATAGGTGTGTGAGAGTTGTCATGAAATGTTCCATATATATAGAAAAGCCTGTGATTATGAGTACATACGAGTTGACATGAAACGTCCCATATATATAAACCTGTATGTGCGTGCGTTGAAATTTACAGAAAAAATCCCATGTATATCAACGTGTGTGTGCATGAATGAAAATTGACACGAAACGTCCCATGTATGAAAACCTGAGAACTCGGATAGGTGTGTGAGAGTTGTCATGAAATGTTCCATATATATAGATAAGCCTGTGATTATGAGTATGTACAAGTTGACATGAAATGTCCCATATATATATATATATAATGCTGTGTGTGTGTGTGCGTGCGCATTGGCATGAAATGTCCCATATATATAAACCTGTCTGTGGGTGCGTTCTAATTGACGTGGAATGTCCCACGTATGTATGTATGTATGTATATATATATATATATATATATATATATATATATATATATATATATATATATATATATGTATATCAACTTGTCTGTATGTGTGCGTTTGGGTCGACACGAAATGTTGCATATATATGAGCCCAGGTGCGTATGTATGTGCGCGTCCACATCTGTTTTTCTATATACATATATATGATAAAAATTCCTTTAAAACGTTTAATTAAAAAGGAATTATGGAATTTTTAATTAAAGCCCTCGAATTCACAAATCATAATCATAACTGACGCTCTTTCAATTCACGATTACATTTTGATTTCTTAATTGAAATTTATTTAATTAAGGATTCCTTTTGATTTTGAAATTAAAGCCCTTTTAATTCACGATTAAATTTTGATTTCTTAATTGAAATTTATTTAATTAAGAATTCCTTTTGATTTTAGAATTAAAGCCCTTTCAATTCACGATTACATTTTGATTTCTTAATTGAAATTTATTTAATTAAGGATTCCTTTTGATTTTGGAATTAAAGCCCTTTCAATTCACGATTAAATTTTGATTTCTTAATTGAAATTTATTTAATTAAGAATTCCTTTTGATTTTGTAATTAAAGCCCTTTCAATTCACGATTACATTTTGATTTCTTAATTGAAATTTATTTAATTAAGAATTCCTTTTGATTTTTAATTAAAGCCTTTTTCCGTTCATTTATTCTACTTGATTAGATTCTTTTGATTTTTTTAATTAAAATTATTTTTAATTATTTTAATTATTAATTTAAAAGGAATTGTTAATTAAGGGGATGTAATACGGTATATGATTTCAACATAGTTACCGACATTGCAGTTTTCAAAATTTTTAATCTTTATTCCAAAATTTTCAAAAATATCTCTTAATTAGGCTTTTTATTAGTAAAAATAGAAGGCAGTAATATAGAGATATTGTAAAAATTTCTAGATTAAGAATAAAAAATTTGGAAAACTGTAATGTCGGTATTTTACATTCCCTTAAATAAAACTCTAATTACGAATTCAAAAAGGATTTGTGAATTAAAATTTATTTAAAGCCCAAAATGATTTAAATATTTGCAACCCTGTTTATAACAATAAAAAAAAATTCTTATCAATGGCTTGGACAGGTATTGCTTCAATTTTACTACCAAAAGGTTTAACCAGTCACCAAACTTTTAGATTACCATTAGACTTAAACAATATTGAAAGTACATTTTTAAAATTTGATTTAGATAAGAAAAAATAAAGAGAAGCGAATGTAATTATATGGGACGAAGCATCAATGATTCCTAAAAAAGCTTTAGAAATAGTTGACAAAACATTAAAAGATGTCTGTAATAATAAAAAAATTTTTGGAGGAAAAATTATTATTTTAGGTGGAGATTTTCGTCAAATTTTACCTGTATTAAAACATGGAAATAAAAATACAATTATAGAACAAACTATAAAATATTCAATCCTATGGCCCATGTTTCATATTTTTAAATTAGAAAAAAATATAAGATCTAATGATGAAAATTTTTCATCATTTTTATTGAATATCGGAGAAGGAAAAGTTGATACATTTATTATACCAGAAAAATGGAAAACTAATAATGTTTGCAATAAAATTTATCAAAACATTAACAATAATTATAGTTTTTCGAAAAATGTTATTTTAAGTATGCATAATGAAGATGTGAATATTTTCAATAATAAAATATTGAATTTAATTAATAATGAAACAATGACATATTATAGTATTGATTATGCAACATATAAGGGTGTTGATCAAACAGATGATAATATTCATTTAAATTATCCAATAGAAATGTTAAATAATATAAGAGAAGGATTACCTCCACATGAACTTAATTTAAAAATAAATGCCATAATAATGCTAATTAGAAATTCAAGTATAAAAGATGGATTTTGCAATGGAACACAATTAAAGATAACGAGATTATCTAAATACAATATAGAAGCTGAAGTAATTACAGGCGAAAATAAAGGAAATAAAGTTTTTATACCGCGTATTACATTAAGCACAAGTAAATCATCGTCTTTACCATTTATTTTATATAGAAAACAATCCCCTATTGTATTAGCTTTTGTTATAACTATAAATAAATCACAAGGTCAAAGTTTTAAAAACGTAGGAATATTCATAAAAAAACCTTTATTTTCACATGGACAATTATATGTTGCTCTTTCTAGAAGTAAAAATCCTTCTAAAATACATATTCAAAATGAATTAGAAAATAAAAATGAATTAACTAATATAGTATGGAAAGAAGTACTAGAAAAATGACAAAAAAAAAACTTTAATTTTTTTAATATTAAAAATATATTTATATTTCTTACATACTAATAAAACATTTGTCTTTTTCAGATATAACATAATAAAACAAATAATAAAATATACTTTAAATTTTCTATAGAAAAATTAATTTAAAATAATAAAAAAGAAAATAAAAACAAACTTCAAATATTTTATAAAAAAAAATAATAACAAAGTTATTTAAAATATAATTTAATTATTACTAATAATAATCGAATCATTATAAAATGTTGTAGAAAACTTACAACATCAAGAAGAATTAGATGATTTAAATAACCAAATAAACGAATTTGAACGGTTTCAAGAGCAGTACGAAGAATATATGAAAAATTTGGATGAAAATACAGATTTATCTAGATTAAATAATGCAATTAATAACTATATCGGTATTGAAAATGAAAAACTTCATTTTGAAAATTGGAACAATGTAACATATTATTATAAATATATGACAAATAAAATTATTCAATATAAGTTAGAAATACATGATCCAATAATGGAATATTATATCACAACTCATAATACAATATATTATAAATATTTATTACGTATTGCTAATATAATTTTTTTTATATTATAAAATATAATACAAAATTTATTTAAGTAATAAATTAATAAAAATAATAAATATATCTTTTATAAAAACAAAAAATTAATCAAATATATTAAAACAGTAATTTAAAATATATTTCATACATCAAAAAGACTTAATTGCATTAAAATAAATTAAAAAAAAAATAAATAAAATTTAATAGAATACTCACTTTATAATTTTATTTATAACGTACATGAATTAGTAATTAATTGTATTAATATTTTTATAATTATGATACAGGCATTGAACGTTAAATAAATCAAATAAAATCCTATTATAACTTAAACATTTATAATTGAATTTAAATATAATAAAATGTTTAAAGGATAAATAAAAAATTATTTTATGAAACAAAAAAAAATTAATAAAATTCATATCATTATGTATTATATTATATTGATTTTTTTAATTAATAAATAATATTAAAAATTATTTATTAATAAATAAATAATCGATAATTTAAAAAAAAAACAAACATGAAAATAAATTCTAATAATTTTGTAAAAATTATTTTAATACATCTTTTTTAATGCTAGCAAAAAAGTCAAGGATATTAGAAAACAATATAGATATATATTTTATACATCCAAAAGACTTAAAAATGAAATTAAGATATATTAAAAAGAAATTTAAATTATTAATAAATAAGGAAAAATTATATTATTCAATTTTATCGTTTTATTTATGAAATATATCAATTAATAATATTATGATTATCATAATGATATTGAAATTTATTGTAAAATATATACTTTGAATAAAACTAATATTTAAAAAAAAGGAAATATATTAATTTCAAGTATATAAATTAAAGATACTATATGTTATAAAAAAAAATAATAATAATTAATATTCAAATATAAGAAATAATTATAAAATTTCTAATAATAATAATATTAAAAAACATAGAATTCAATAAAGTATTAAATTTTAAATTTAGAATAATTATAATAAAAAAAATTTCGGTTCTATATTATTGTAAGACATGTTACAATAATATTTAATTGAAAAATATCAAGTTATAATAATTATTCTAATAAACATACACAAAGATTTAAAAGAGATAAATATTAATTGAAAAATTGTTATATAACAATAATTGTACAAATTATAAAATGATTTTAAAACTTTGTTTAAATATGTAATACTGCAGGTGGAGGATGGATTGTAAATAGAGTCTATGGTATAAGGAGGAAGGAATATAGACTCTCATGGTTGTGTAGGGCTACAGGCGAAGGTAACCATGGTTTTATTTTGAATAATTTTATTAAAAAAAGGAATAATTTTTATTAATTTTAACATGTCTTAAAATAACTTAAAATTATTATAATTGATTTTATATAATTATTAAAAATAAAACAAAAAAAAACCAACGCGCCGTAATGCCATACATTTTTTATTATTTAATTTATATTATAAATTATTTATTGTAAGGTATTATTGACAGTACCTCTTCGGGTGGTGTGCGAATCTGTCTGAGCAAATATATAATTAATATAAATTTTATAAATAATTTTTGTCAGTACAAATTTCATTACTGGCTGACATATTGTTAATATAAAAGGGGGTTGGCGAGCAGCGCGAGCAGGGGGGAACCCCCCTAGTATATATAGTATATATATATATATATATATATATACATAGAAATTTAATAAGACCTCAGGATATTAAGCTGAATATGGTCTACAATGTCATAAAAGTATACACGGTAGTGAGTAAGTGCATTACTTACACAATGTTTGTATGCAAATAACATGCAATGCGTTATCCATATGCAAATAACACGCAAATGATGAATGCATTGAAATTCAAATTTTTATGTAAAAAACAAGAGATTATTACGAAAAATAATAAAAAGTATCAGGATAGCAGAAAGTAGAAGAGCATAACATTCATACCTTTTGCAATAGCTATACATATTATTATTATTATTATTCAAATAAAATGTTAGCTAGTTATTCTACTTATACTAAATGTATGTAAATATATACATATATGTAAATAAGTATTAATTATATGCAAAGTATATGTAAATATATACAAATTATTCACTACGATTATGTAGGTTGAGCAATTAACGCCCCTTCACTTAAGACACACACTAGCTAGATGGACGATATAGAACACGCCCAAGTGTGATCGCGTTACGTGAAAAAATTCCCGCCTACTCGTAAGCGAAATGATGGTGAATTATATACATTCTGATTTATACTATGATCGAATTAATTTACGTACTTACATGCACAACGGTCCACAATTCGCGCTAAACTGACATTATTTTACACGTGTTGGCGGATTCAAATATCAAATTAAGATGACTCCCGAAATATTAAATGTTGCGCACATACTACCCCTTTGTCACCTCTCATCACTACTTTTAAATTTATGTCTAAATCGTACTATAAACACGCGAAGATTGACAGGTCTGATTAACAGTTAAAGTTCAACGTTCCAGAGAAGATCAACACGAAGTAAGATGGTTAGAAAAAATTTAGTTAAAGTCTTGATAAATATTGTGAATATAGCATTAGTTCAGAAGCCGCAAATAAAATTATTTTGCAATTATTCATGGCGCGAAAGTCTAAAGGTTTGCTCTAATAATGAATTATTGAAAAAAATTAAATTTATCTTAGGACTTTGCGGATACGTACCTTAGCTTATATATTTAAGCAAGGTATTTTTAATGATAATGAAATACTTGACATTGCTGGTCGTTGCATTAAAAGCAGAGGGATGCAAGATGCGTCACAAGTCAGGCTTCTTATGTTACATCACCGTGTTATTAAAGGTAAGTTATTCATAATTTCTGTTACCGTTTAAAAGCTTGTATCTTTTTTCTTTACGATCGTAGAATTTTGCTATAAAATACTTTTTTGTTGTGAATAAAATAATAAATCTGAAAACATGATTTGCAAGAAGATATCAGTTTCGGATTAATAATCAATAACCAATAAACTTTTTGTTTATGATCACAGAATTTCGCGGGATAAGACTTTTTGTTAAAAATAGTGAAACTAAGCAGATTTTACATAAATTTTACAGGCCTGCAAAATATGATGGAGGACAGTAATGGGGATGAACTGTTGATAAGGCTTCTGTCCGAAGAAGAAGATGTGTCTGGTTTGAGAGATCTCGTGCTACTACCACCTCCCGAAGAGGTAAGAGAAGTCGTTAATGTCTCTGAAACTACCCCAAACTTTGCGGCGGAGGGGGTAAATAATAATACAGCAGCGCTACCACCTTCTGAACCAATACCTGGTTGCTCTTGGTGGGGCGATGATGGGAGACAGTCATCAATGGCGATCAATAATAACGAACAGAATACACTTAGTACGATGATTTCGTTTGAATCACCAGGTACAAAGAATACAGGTTTATTTAAGGAGATGTAAAATGGACACTGCACCTATAATCATAAATATTTACTATCTTTTTATTTTATTACAAAATTTTAAGAAAATAAATGCTTCAGTTTGTAATATGTACCATAAAGATTATTCAGTTAAATTTTGAAATAAATTAATTTATTAGTTTCTCAGAATATTAGATTCCTTGTACA
Organism: Anastatus disparis; assembly: GCA_017163975.1. NCBI lineage: Eukaryota > Metazoa > Arthropoda > Insecta > Hymenoptera > Eupelmidae > Anastatus > Anastatus disparis. Next base: position 1,251,671 of record JAFFSR010000395.1, on the reverse strand, counting down.
AAATCTAAAAATTTTAATATATAAATATTGGAACCCTAAAATTTTTAAAAATTAATGAATGAATTTATTTGAAAATTCACCTGAATAATCTTTATGATAAATACTACAAGCTAAAGCATTTCTTTTCCTTAAATTTTGCAATATAATGAAAAAATAAGTCAAATTCATGAATACAGGCGTGGTGTCCGTTTTACATCTCCCTAAGCGTAAATTTATAAATCACACATTTTCACGTAATTTTGTATATGATATTGTAGACAAATATTTTCAACAGGGAGATGGTACTATTTAAGTTACAAGGTAGACAATTAAGAGTGTCAATATTACTTCCACCACCTAATGCGAATGTGTATACGTAGTTTGAGGCAGCAATAAATGATTTATATCGTCATGTGTGTGAAAATGCGCGACCTTCAGATTATATCGGTATAACTATAAACTCTGACCGATTTGTTCACGGTTCTTTATGAATTTCTTTTAGACTGGTTCGTGATTTTTCACCGACAGATCTACTCAAGTTATTAGCTTGTGTAGCATAGAGTAATGACAATTTTAAAATCGATGATTTTTTAAGGTAGCTCGTACCAAAAATAAAAAATTTACGAATGAAACCAAAATGTAGGAGGTTGTTCTTTGAGTTAAAATGAATCTCTACGCAAAAAATCGGACCTGGTTTCCAGGGAAAATTTCAAGAAAAAGTCTTTTGAAAATGCTGTGTTTACTGACATTTTATTATTGCTCATATGGTAGATATTCGATTTTCCTACAGTTATAATAGAATATTTGCATCTAAAGATTTACTACCGCTCCGAAAAACTAAATATAAATATTTTATTTAACAAGCTTTCCAATGGTATATTAAATTTTATGTGTATCCAGGGATTTTTCGAAAATATTACGAAAAGAATTTGAAAATTTATTGATTTTCATAGGAGAAATTTTCTTGAAACAAAAGTCTGTTTTTGCAGGTTAGCTAGCGCGAAATTCGAAATATTGGAATGAATTTGTTATTAAAATTTTAAAAATATTTGCAGAATATAAATTTTAAAACATTCATATAAATATTTATATAAAAAATAAAAATAAAGTAAATAAAATAAAATAATGAAGATTATTTATTTTTAGGTATTATAATTGATAAATAACATCTGCTAGCATGTAATATATATGTATATACGCGCGACATTTTCTGCAATCGCAACAACAAAAGTCAATAAAGTTTCACTTATACTCATTTGACTTTAGTTGCGTGGTACGAGCTACCTTAAACGTGAAAGTCAGCATTGTTTCTAAGTTAGAGGGACGCGGTTGGGTATCACTCACTAGCGAATCAGTTCTCAAGAAGTCCATTCTAAATATTCAAAATACCGACAATCTTTGTCTTTCACGCTCGCTAGTCGCTGCTCATGTATATGCTATACGTGGTCAGATGCGCAGTGGTATTCACTATGACAGATGGAATAGAATAAGACACCACACAGCACAATATCAGAAAGTGCAAGCGTTGAAACTTGTCAAAGCTGCGAGAGTTACGATACCCGAAACAGGTTGTGGTATCGAAGAAATGAAATTATTTCAAGAATATTATGCGCTTTTCGGAGTTGCAATAGTTGTTTATTCTTTTCAAAATTTTGCTCGAGGCTATAAACCACTTAAGATAGCGCACGTTTTGTACACGATATTGGTAATGTAGTTAGGCATACCTTAAATATAATGTATTATGAAAATTCTAATCATTACCAACCAATTTTAAATTCACTCGCAGCAGCTGGCAGCCGTGGCTACTGCATACCTTGTAATAAAAAGTTTAGTCATCAAAAAAATCATAAATGCCCACAAAAATGTTGTAAATGTTTTCAGAGTCCCCCTTGTGATATAAATCAAGAAAAAATAAAATGTATTGAAAAAATAAAAGGTAATGTTTGTCTGGAAAATTATAAAATCTCAAAATCTTTCGATAATTTTTGGTCAGTATGCGAGAGCATAAAAATTTGTCGTTTGTGCAGTAAAACAGTTCGAATGTGCGATAAAGATCCACATAATTGTAATACGATATTTTTCAAAATATGTAATCGTAAAATGCTGATAGAACACTTTTGTTACATGCAGCCCTTTATCAGCAAAAAGGATTTGCAACCAATAAAAAGAATATACTTTATTTATTTTATGATTTTGAGACTCAACAATTGGAAATTATCTCGGGTACTGATGGTGAAAAAATAAGTTTGCATGTGCCAAATTTGTGTGTTGTACAACAAGTATTTAATTATTGTTCGGATGCTGAAAATATAACCAATTCTTGCGAAATATGTGGTATACGCGAATACGTGTTTGAAATCGACCCTGTAAAACAGCTAGTTGATTTGGCCTTAGCAATAAGAAAAAGTTTTAAGCAAATTATTTGTATAGCCTACAATGCATAGGGTTTTGATGCACAATTTATTCTCAAGCATTTGACAGAACGTACAGATCTTAGAAATATGTCAGATGTAATTTTAAACGGGTCAAAAATAATCATAATGGAAATTTCAACCGTTAAATTCATAGACAGCTTAAATTACTTACACATGAGTTTAGCTACACTACCAAAAGCTTACGGTCTTACTAATATCGAGAAAGGTACGTTTTCTCATTTGTTTGACACACCAGAGAATCAAAATTACGTTAAAGAAATGCCACCTGTGTGGTCTTTTTCACCAGATTCGATGAAGGTCGATGAGCGACGAGAATTTATACAGTGGTATAATGAAAAAAAAAATGAAAATTATATATTTAATTTTAGAAATGAAATTATAAAATACTGTAGACAAGATGTAAAAATTTTACGATTAGCATGTTTGGCTTTTCACAAAACCTTCATAGAATGTGGTAATACAGATCCATTCGTAGAGTGCTCCACCATCGCATCATCTTGTATGCGTGTATATAGAAAAAATTTTTTACAAAAAGACACTATAGGAATCATACCTCAGGGTGGTTATAGACAAGCAAACAAGCAGTCTATGAAGGCGATGCGGTGGCTGTGTTGGATGAAAAATGTGCTGAATCATCAAATTCGGTATACTGTCCGAGCTCGAGAAAAGAGACTCCCCGAGGGCCCTCTAGTGGATGGATACTGCGAACTTGAAAACGGTACGAAATTCGTTTTACAATTCCACGGATGTTATTGGCATGACTGTGTATGGTGTTACACAGTGAACCGTGACTCACGCCTCGTAAACGGTGAAAATATGGACGAACTTTTCGAGAGAACTGCGCGAATATCCGAAAAGATAAGAAGCCACGGTTATCATCTAATAGAAAAGTGGGAATGTGATTTTAATCATGAGTACGCACAGAACGAAAATATGAAGATGTATATCGATAATAAGACGCGAAATTGGTATGAACCGTTGAATCCTCGAGAAGCATATTTCGGTGGTCTTACGGGTAATACAGTCAAAATTTATGATGCAAAAGAGGGTGAAAAAATAAAATACGTGGACGTGTGTTTATTATATCAATATATCTGTAAATACGGTCGATATCCCGATAGTCATCCAACTCTTTACGTAGGTGAAGATGAGTGTCGCTCTCTGGTGGGTCAAACAAATAATATAAGTCACGTTAAAGGTCTTATTAAATGCAAAGTATTGCCGCCGCGAAATATATATCATGCTGTACTACCCGTTAAAATGCATAATAAGCTTTTGTCTCCACTGTGTCGAACATGTGCTGAATTAATGTATATCGCAGATTGTAACCATGAAAATCCTGATGATCGAGTTTTTATCGGTACGTGGATTGCTGACGAGTTGAGAAAAGCTATTCACATGGGCTATATCATCCGAAGAATATTTAAAATATGGTTTTATAAAATTACTCACTAGGAGAGTGTCACACCTCCGGATCACGGATTTTGCTTGAACTTCGGGATAAGTTTTTAGATGATAAAATATGGAAGAAGCTAAAGTTATAGTCATAAATGCTCAATATTTCCCTAGTTACAGGTAATTAAAGAAAATCACTAAAAAAGTTTCTAGATTTTTAAACGCATATAGCTCTTTAGCATTCATAGCTACAAGCTTGAAACTGTTTTTAAATGAAAGCTGAGCTTAAATCCTTTCGAATTAGTAGTTATAGCATGTCAAAATATTATTTTTTCCCAAAGTTAGAGCATGATAAACATTGGACCTGATTTTTCTTTTAAAAACATTAATTAATAATAAAAGCTGAAATTAAATCCAATCCTTATTACGCTCTAACTTTGGGGAAAAATAATATTGAGATATGCTGTAACTACTGTTTTGAAAGGATTTGAGCTCAGCTTTAATTTAAAAAAGTTTCAAGCTTGTAGCTATCGACGCTAGAGAACTATATGCGTTTAAAAATCTAGTAACTTTTCTAGTAATTTTCTTTAATTGCCTGTAACTAGGGAAATATTGAGTATTTATGACTATAACTTTAGCTTTTCCCATATTTTATCATCTGAAAACTTATCCCGAAGTTTGAGCAAAATCCGTGATCCGGAGATGTGACACTCTCCTAGTCAGTACAACAAAGCCACGGGTCAGTGTGGTCTATATCCAACTTATATCAATAAATTTTTCGCTGAAGAAACTCACGCGTCGGGTTACCCTTCGGATTGTGCTGACGGTGATGAAAAGGCGATTGCTCGATATATTGAGGAATTTGTGCAACAAAAGGGCATAAAATTAGACAAAAATAGAATAAAATATAACGCTGGTCTGAGATTTGTAGCAAAACTCTGTTTAAACTCATTGTGGGGTAAATTTGGTCAACGAGAGAATATGCCAAAGACTGAAGTGATAGATGATCCACAGAGATTGTTTGAATTACTTCGCAGTGTTGAGACCGAGATTGACTCAATTTTACCGATCAATGAGACGACAATTTATGTAAGTTGGTACAACAAATAATCGACTGTTGAGTTATTATCATTATGTAACGTTGTCGTAGCCGCGTATACCACAGCCTTAGCGCGTTTAAAACTCAACGAAGAATTGCAACCGCTGGGTGAATGTGTATTGTATTACGATACTGATTCTATTGTGTATGTAAGTCTTGTGGGTAAGTACGATGCAAAAACAGGGCCGTTCTTGTGTGACTCGACCGACGAATTGGCCTGTTATGGTCTTGGCACAAGCATCGCATCATTCGTCTCTGGAGGACCCAAATTTTACGGATATAAATATTTGACACCAGATGGCGTTAAAGGATATGTTTGCAAAATCAAGAGTATAAGACTTAATTCGTCGATGAGTCAGAATAGTATATTATGCGTCAAGGCCGCAAAACGTACCATTCTTGGCGAGTGCATGCTGAGGGGCCAAGCGTAGCGAGGCCGCTCTAGCTGCACGAGCAAGAATGATACGTTTGTGGCCGTGACTGCATATACTATTTTTTGTCCGAAGGCCGTTAAGCGGAAGCTGAAGCGGAGCCCCCATCTATAAAAAAATAATTGATAGTTCTTAAAATATAAAAAAATTTATTAAAAAAATTCAATTATAGACAATAAATAACTAATAATTCTTAAAATGCAATAAAATGATACAATAAAAAAATCTATTATAAAAACCACTAATAACTGTTAAAATATAACATTAAATTTAAACAAAAATATAATAAAATATAAAATAAAGCTAAACTATAAAAATTATAATTAAAAAATATTATTTGAAAAAAGGAAAAAAAAGTTTTAAAAAAATAGAATGAAAAAGATTTGATTATATAAACAACTAATAATTGTTAAAATATAATATGAAAATTAAACAAAAATAAAAAAAAATATAAAACGAAGATAAACCATAAAAATTATAATTGAAAAATACTATCTAAAAAAGAAAAAAAAAGTTTTATTACGCGAAACTTGTAACTATGTCTTTTCCTCGCTCTCTCCTTTTTTTTCATAATATACATATATTGAGTCCACGTTATTCGTTAACGCATATCCAGTATAGTATATGTAAGAAAAGGATAGCGTTATTAAGGAAAGCGAGCAGTTCATTCAGTTCAATTCCAAGAATCAGCAACGTCGAGAACGTTTTTCTGCGAACTTTTATTAAAGTAATACATTAAATATGCACATTTTTCTTTTGCGGCCTAGGACAAGAATACACTATTTTGTGCTCCGTATAGAGGACACAAAAATTTATTTTGCGGCCTGAGGGCAAAAAAATAAATTTTGATTCTATACGAAATCTTATTACTGGTGAAATACTGCCACTTTTTCCAAACTATGACGCTATTAGACGCACACGGTTTCACGATGTTGTAACACGACCTGAATGTAAAATATGCGAGCCCGTGTACTCAAAGAGACGATTCGTGAATAACGAGATTAGCTATCCATACGGTTATAAATCTAATTAAAACAAATTATTGTAAATATATTATCACTAAAGTGAATATATGATATAGAATAAGGAGAATTAAAACACAAACTATTTTGAAATAAATTTTTATGTTTTATAAAAATGTAAAACGAAAAAATAAATTTATTTTCTATTAATTAAGTAGTCATCAATTTTTTTCAAAAGCACAGGTTCCAGAATAATCCGCATCCTTTTCGCTCTCATTCTGAATCTTTCTCTATCACGAGCTGCTTGTTCTCACTCCCCACATCGCGCTGTATGACTCGCATAGTCCCACACGCGTATCACATGAATTACCGGCTTACCCTCTTTGAAATGCACTTGTTTTGTTTGATTAATCGTTCACTGTCCTTTTTGTAGACTCTCTTTTCTATAAAATTGTTGAGAATCAAAAATTTAAATCTGATTAATTCTTTGATAAAAATTTATTACCTTTTTCAATTTCTTGGCTATTGCTCACGACAGCTGCACTTGTTTAAGACTAACCATCACTGAACGTTTACCAATACTTTTAATTTTATACTATAAATGGTGGTGGTGGTGGTGGTGGGGTATTAATTATCAGTAGGAGATTAATACTTATTTGGCTCTTCCAGCCATATGGCTGAAAAGCGAAATAATACTAGCGTCAGCCAGCTACAGTGGGGTCCAATAAAAAAGAGCCACCCTTGAGAAAAAAAGTACTAATTAAAAAATTTTGTATCTCAACAAATAAGGGTCGTACAGAACTCTACAACCACTCATTTTAAATGTATTTGTAAGGACTTTTTAATAGTGTATTGGCAATTTAATTTTGAGTACTTGTCTGGGAAACATTACGACTTAAAAATAAAAAAAATATTTTTTATCCGCCTGTGTTTAAATTTGAATCATTTTTCGAAAAAAGATGGTAGAAAAATTTTACACGGCTAGTTTTAAAGGTATTTTACTAAACTTGAAATTTATATTTAATTTTTCTCTTAGGTTCAAAATTTACCGAGATTTAGCGATTTTTGTTAAAAAAAAGGGTCTTTTTTATTTTTCCGATATCTGCTTAATGAGAGAAGATATAGAAAAATGGCAAATAAAAAAAGTGTATTTTTTGTATGTAGAATAATCTTAAATTTTCTTAAAATTTTTTGTGCATTTTAATATCTTTTTATATTGTTACGGTACTCTTATAAGAGTATGTTATACATGTATATAAGAATACCGCAACAATATCAAAAAAATTAAAATGCACAAAAAATTTTGAGAAAATTTGAGGTTATTCTACATACAAAAATACACTTTTTTTTACTTGCTATTTTTCTATATCTCCTCTCATTAAGCAGATATCAGAAAAATAAAAAAAAACCTTTTTTTCAACAAAAATCGCTAAATCTCGGTAAATTTTGAACCAAAAAAAAATAAAATATAAATTTCAAGTTAAGTAAAATACCTTTAAAACTAGCCGTGTAAAATTATTCCACCATCATTTTCCAAAAAATGATTCAAACTTAAACACAGGCAAATAAAAATTTTTTTTTTCTATTTTTATGTCGTAATATTTCCCAGAGAAGTACTCAAAATTAAATTGCCGATACTCTATTAAAAAGTCCTTACAAATACGTTTAAAATGAGTGGTCGTAGAGTTCTGTACGACCCTTATTTGTTGAGATACAAAATTTTTTAATTAGTACTTTTTTTCTCAAGAGTAGCTCTTTTCTATTGGACCCTACTGTATATGGCTAATCAGCTAAACGATGGGCTAGCGCCAGGACGATACTGCTCGCACACGCGCGCGCGCACCCGCCGCCGCCCCCCACTCTTGCTCATCACTCTTAATGATCGTATATGTAGATTGGTTGGAGGATTTGATGAGGTTAGTAATAGAAGTTAAGCAGCAGCGGTAACATGGACGTTTGCAGGTGGGTGTATCCGTGGACTTTGATGATTTGTGGACCCAGCTCGTGTGGTAAAACAGTATTTGTGAAGAATTTTTTGCATCACATTGATTGCATGAGTGATACGAAATTCGAACGTGTACTCTTGTACTATATCGAGTGGCAGCCAATTTACAAGGAGTTGGCCGAGGGAATCGAATTTCACGAGGGTTTACCAAAGAGCGAAGACTATGCCAATGATCCACGAGCAAAACTCTTGATTCTCAACAATCTGATGAGAGAATCGTGCATCAGAGCTGTAGTCAATCTCTTCACCAAAGGCAGTCATCACAATAACTTGAGCGTCATCCTTATCTCGCAAAATCTCTTTCATCAAGGTCAGCGAGAAATTTTTTTTAACTCTAATTACATCGTGGTATTTAAAAATCTGCGCGATCAAGCGCAAATAAATCATCTGGCGCACCAAGTCTGCTCCTCGTTTTTTGCAAGAGGCATATGAGTAAATCTTCCATACTTTTAAAATTCATGTTACTGCGTCATTACTCGTAAATATGAGATAGCACATCTTTTCAGCAAATGTTTACTGATTTATTGAGATATCAGAAAGTAATTTTGCTATAGTTTGGATTATAATTAAACATGTCATTTTATGGCATATGGGGAAAAGAGGTTTTTTACTTGAATTTTAAATGTTACCAGATTTTGTAAAATGATGAATTATCGCTATAAAAAAAATGACTATTGTTCTTTTGATCTAAAGTTCACACTAAAGCTGTATCTATGTACGTACTTTTGGGAAATCAAGATCATGGACGTGTGCCTGTTAACAAAAGTACTTTTTGAATAGTTATTAAAATGTTACCAAAAATTTATATAATTTACTTTTTTGTGGGAAATGTGATGCTGTAAAAAAGACTATTCAGCGATGACGTTTTAAACTATATCAAAAGGTAATATTCAGAAGAACAAACAGAAATTTCTTCATTAGGAACGTGTGCCTAGTGTAAATAAAGTTCTGTGTTACTTTGAAATTATAATTAAAAAACGTAATTCACCTTTGAAAATATGTTTTTATCTTCTAATATAAAACCCTGAGTTTTTATGCACCTTTTCTCTGTTGTAAACTTTGTAATTTACTATTTTATAGTACTCAATGGAATTTTTAAGTTGGTTTTCAAAAATTATTTCAAGTATTCTGAAAATCATTGAATTTTTTCCGGCTATTAAATTTTCCGGATTTACATTAATTACCTAGTTTCCTCGATGTACCTTAAAAAGACTACCCTCTAAAGTGATTAACATAGTTTTTTTTTCATTATAATACGTCAAAATTCAGAAAAAATTTATTCTATACGTGTGTCTGTAATTTTTTTTTCTAATTTATCGTAGGTGAAATTTTAACACTATGGAGGATTTACTTATATCTCGATGCCACAGCACAGCCACACGACTATTTGTTCATCTGAAACAGGGTACGCCTGGAAACGTGCGATTTCGTACTTGTATATTTCCGTTCGACAAACATCAGTACGTTTATGTGCCTCGTTTCAAGCCCATAAAAGCTTGTGCGCACTCGAATAATCTACTAGTCATGCGATTGTAATGGAGTCGGTAACACGTAGTCGTAGCAGACCAATTCCTGAAAAGTACTGGACTCAATTACATGTTTTGTGTAAAATCGAACTTTCTCAACTCAAGGCCATATTACGCGAAGCGAATTCCAAACTTATAACATACATTTGCGAGTGTGCTTTGAACATTTTACGTGGAAATATTCTACTTAGCAAGTATTATAAGAAACAATTGCAAAAAATCGCACCACTTTTGCGAAAACTCGCTAAACCGGGTAGTTCGGAAATAAAAAGGAAATTGGTGCTGAAATCAGCATATTTACTACGACTAATTGTGAAACCTGTTTTATCGGCCTGGAGTACGCAAGAAAAATGATTTTAGTACCGCAAGAGTGCTTGGAGCAACAGCGGCTGCAGCAGCACGACGTACCAACTACCAATCATACAACACCACCATCCAGTGTCCAGACACCTGGTACAGCCACGACACTCCTTGACGAGAAAATGAGTAAAATTTTACATTCTGTGGGTGATCAGCGTCAAAAATCTTTGCAATATCAACAAATCTTGCGGCGTTACTTGCATCTAAAAGAGAAGAAGGATGAGAGTAGGGGTATAATACCTCCAAACGATACAACATTATTAGAAACGGAAACGACGATGAGTACAGACAATAATGACGAAATCGACGACGAACAGCTTGTCGAGTCGGTACCGCAGAAATTTCGTAGCAATGCTAGACATCTCATTAGATATTTGCTGCAAGCTGGTAATATTGAATGGGATAGTCCTGGTATAATCAAGCTAAATAGCGCTATTGTCAAGGGTGCTAATATTGTCGATTTAATGAACAAGGATATGAGAAGTAGAAAAAGACCGCCACCGCGCGGATACAAACAGTTTGCACGCGTCTTGCGACAAGTTAGTATACCTCGAGAATTCATTGGTAACGATCAACTGTGGCGTACGATTGCATCTCTTAGCCCTGATTCACCGCTGTCATCATCGTCGTCAGAAAACAAAGGTTAATATTCTTCAACAGCTACTAGTCAAACGAGTGTGAAGGAGAAAGAAGTTGAGAGTGCTAAGAAGCGTAAAAAAGTTGGTAGCGAGTTGGCAGCTACGCCATCAACCCCTGCAAAAAAGAGTCGCCTCGAACAGCTAAAATGGGACCGTATGTGAAAGCATGGAAGAAAGTTATGAAGGGGAGGAAGAGGAGGAGAGGGAGAAAACTGGTACTTTTATAGACCGATTGATTTTAGTTGTACCCTTTGAAATGCATCTAGCAGGCTACGAGTTTCTCGGCCCTGGCACACATCTCGAAGAGCGTCTCAGACGTGGTCAGAGAGGGAAAAATCCTCTTGACAATGCCTGTCTAGAGCACGATATTTCATATTCGAATAAAAAAATAACGAATCATATAAAAGTCGACAGACTGCTGGCTGAACGAGCATTTTCACGCATGCTCTCGGAGACTGCGAATGGTAATGAAAAGACTGCAGCTGGTATTACTGTTTTGTGCATGATCAGCAAAATTGTGTTTGATAAATTTTTGAAACACATTAAAAATACATTTAAAAGACAGCAAAAGAGAGAGAAAAAACTAGTTTGTGAGAGGGGAAGGAGGAGGAGCAATGAAAAAGAAGGAGAAAAAAAAGAAGGAGGCGACAAATTTGGACGATCTTGAGCATTATTACTATAATATTTCTGCACCATCAGCGTACGCTCGTGCTCATCTACTGAAACACGCGAAACCCAAAAAATTTGATAACAATACCATTGCCAAATGGTTGGAGAGTCAGGATGCGCATACCTTACACAAACTCGTGAAACATCGTTTACCTCGTCGACATTACAACGTTTTCAGCCCCTTTGAAGTGTGGGAAGCTGACTTGGTAGATTTTAAATCACTTAAAACCTACAATAATGGGTGCAGCTATATTCTCATTGTCATTGATGCACTTTCAAAGTTTGCCTGAGCAGAGCCTCTTCTCGACAAAACCAGCCGAAGCGTCGCTGTAGCAATAGACATTTTATCAGGATGTAATTTTATCAGGATGTAATAATAGGCATCCTATTTACCTACAGACTGATAAAGGTAAAGAGTTATATAGGTCAAGAGGTGCAAGAGGTGCTAAAAAAGAAAAATATTACCCATCGAGTCGTCAGAGACCCTGATATAAAGGCAGCTATTGCCGATTGCTTTACTCGAACTCTCAAAGGTCGTATCTGGCGATACTTTACTTATTTGCGCACAAGACGTTATAAAGATGTTTTGCAAAAAATTGTGACGTGTTACAACGAGTCGTGGCACAGTGCCATAAAAATGCCCCCTTCCAAGCTCAACTTATATAATGCTCACGTGGTACGTCAAAATTTGATGTTGTGTTACAGCGAAGAACAGCTGTTTCGAGTAGCTAAATACAGCGTTGGCGATCTGGTTCGTGTCAGTCGTGCCGTGACAGCCTTTAGGAAAGCATGCGAGGGTGGCTGGACTCTACAGCTGTTTAAAATTATAAGAGTCAACACAAGATAACAACTACCCGTCTATATTTTGACAGATCTTGATAGAGAAAAAATTAACGGATATTTTTACGAAGAACAGTTGAGCAGAGTGCGCAAAGATTTAGATAGCAAAGCGTTTCAGGTTGATGAGGTTCTGAAGAGCAAAAGTAGGGGGTCGAAAAAACAATATTTGGTCAGTTGGAGGGGGTATCCAGAAAAATTCAATTCTTGGATAGCAGCTAAAGATTTAAAAAATTTACAATGAACGATGAATTTTACATGGTTTTACCGAGCAACAGCCGCAAGTTTGTCTTTCCACACAATGTAGTGACACATTTTACAACACAATTATCACAAAATTTTTATCTTCATGGCGACTGGTGTGTAGAACTCACGGAAATTCAAATACCTCTCATATTTCAGCATACATCAGTGGTAGAACGGAAGGGAGTGATTTCTGTTAAAAAATCCAAACGTGAAGTGGCGAATGCCTTGCGAGAAACAGAGGAGACTCAACAGAAGACCGAGATGTTTGCCTGAGTTAAACCTGGTGTTTATCGTGACATTGAAAGTCTCTTAGAAGAAATAAATAATCTCGAGAATGTGAAAAATCATTTATATTTTGAAATCCGAGCTGGTGGCCATGTACAGGTTAGATGTCGACGTGGTGAAGATTGTACAACTTATATGCACATGTTGACACTATCGGAAAAATTACTTAGAATTTTAGGTTTGGAAAATGTACCAATTTTCTCTTGCAAAGGTAATAAAGAACACTACATTGCCGGTAATCGACCAGCAAATCTTGTAAATGGATTACCAACGGTGCTCATGGTTTACAGCAACATTTTCCAGCCTTATGTAACAGGTGACATGCGTACAAGCTTACTACGTATAGTCTCACTTTATTTGCGTGACTACGTTTACGGAGGTGTTAAAATTAAAAACTTTCCACCACCCATGTACCTACCATTGCTGTCTTCAGCGTTTCAGTCGATAGAAATAGATGTAAGAGACAAACACGGATTTCCTATTCCATTCGACTACGGTACGCTGACTGTAACGCTTCACTTTAAGCGCATCCGATAAAATGTCTGTGTTGGAAGATTTATTCGATAACCAAATGATTGGTGGTGGAGGTAAGTGTGTTACAGTTGGTAAACCTTGTTTTTGTTATCACCAGTCGGGTGCAGGAGTGGATAGTTTTTTGAAAGGTCTCTTTCGAGCAGCTATACCGAAGATCAAACAAGGTGCAAAAGTGGTCGGTAAGCAGGCTCTCCGAGCGGGTCAAAATACCCTAGATGATATCACTCTAGGTAGCAGACCTATCAAAGAGGCGACCAAACAGTGGTAAAAATTTCAAAAGAAAAGCTGACGTTGTTCTGGACAAATTGCTCTTGGGTGAATCAAGCGCGAAAGAGGGGGAGGAATCAGAATATAAAAAGAAGAACTAGACATTATCAACTCAGTCGTCGAGTGCACCTGGCACTACAAACACCTCAGCGGCTGAACGCTCGAAAAGTGGTAAAGTTCCGAAAAAAAGAAGAAGCAGAATAAGAAAGCACGTGTAGCTAGAGATATTTTTGAAAATTAAAATTTCAAAATGGCGTTGTTGCATACAGAATCTCGTCAGTCGATCAAGTCGGAATTATCACTCTTTGAATCACCCTAGACACAGACTGCAATTAAAGGCTCTTACTGGGTTCAGTACGAACCAATATCTTCACCTGACGACCAATCACCAATTGAATTTACCATCCCTTGCAACTCTGAGTATCTAGACTTGGCTCACATAATGTTAAGTGTGAGTGTGAGTGTAACATGCACTAGTGCTGAACCACCTAAAATTCCGAACGTTGGACCAATAAATAATCTTTTGCATTCGTTTTTCAATCAAGTCGACGTGCTATTCAATCAGAAACCTGTTTCACGGCCAAACAATGCTTATGCATACAGAGCTTACATTGAAACATTACTAAATTATGGCCCAACAGCTAAAAAGTCTCATTTAACAAGTGGATTGTGGTTCGATGTTACAGGGAGAATGGACGATACCTGTATAATATTAGCCTTTAGAATGAGCTAGAGCTATAACATTCTACGGGTTTTGAGAAAAGGTTCGACCAATAATTTTATCGGCTAGAACAACGGTTTCAGGATATAGGTGAACATTAAATTTATTAAATATAATTGCACTTTCTTTATTACACTCTAACTGATTATCTAGAAATTTACAATTGTTCCTTAATAAACTATGTGTTAGTAAATCTAAAAGCTGGTTGATAAAGTTCAGTTAATATTACATCGAATTGTAACAAAACGTGATTACTTGTTAGCGTTGATTAACAGCTACAAGATATTATAATGCGTAAGGCACTAGATAGACGTACGCTCGCGACGGTGGCTCTCACAAATCTGAGCACGTGCAATGAATGGCTTTTCTATAGACAAGCCCGCGCGTCGTTTCCAGTAGCGATCACGGCGCATGTCTTGGCTACAAAACGGATATGACGTAAGGTAGAATTACATTATAACAGCGCGTTGGTTTTCTATCTCTTTCTAACCTTAATTATGATATAAAATGAATAGTTTACGAACTTAAGCTTTAACTTTATGTTTATATCAAATGTGATTTAATCATACAATGAAGTATTCTATTTTTTTGAAAGTTAAAGATTTATAATTGTTAGTAAAGCTTGCTAACGTAATTTATTCAGTTTATGTTGCTCATTTGACTAACTTTAAAATGAATTTAACTATACAATTGATTTGTGATATTACATATGTTTGAATTCTTAACAATACCACAGGTGGTAATACAGGTCTCAGCCAGCGTGAAGCGCTTATGGTTGACAGAATGATTAAATCGGCCATTTACATTGTGATGTTTTTAATCAAGACAAATCATTACTGGGTGGTGTTGAAGTTAGAGTAAGAGTCGTGCATTTTCGTGATGGTTTCTGTCTCGTGGATCCCGCTGGTGCTTTCACAGTAAATATTACTGACACTACGTTTTTTGTGCGTCGAGTAAGATTAAATCCTTCACTTGTGCTGGCACACGAAAAACTATTGTCCCAGACTACTGCAAAATACCCGCTGACACGTGTAGAAGTTAAGGCTGTTACGTTACATAATGGTGTGCATGGAGAAACAATCGACAATGTCATATTAGGTCAACTGCCAAAAAGAATTATACTTGGTTTTGTTGAGAATAAAGCTTACAACGGAGATAAAAGTCTTAACCCGTTTAGTTTCAAGAATTTTAATATAAATTTTTTGTGTCTGTACGTTGATGGAATGCAAGTGCCATCGAAACCCTTACAGCCAGATTTCAAAAAAAGCAAAATGTTCGTTGATGCTTATCACACACTTTTTTCCGGCACTGGTATTCACTTTATGAATTCAGGCAACTTGATTAGCCGTAAAGACTATCCAAGCGGTTACTGCCTATTCGCTTTTGATTTGACACCTGATTTATCGGCCAGTGATGGTAGTCATTGGAATTTGATAAAAAATGGTAATGTACTAGTTGATGTTAGATTCGACGACCTACTAGAGGGCGCTGTAAATTGTATAATTTATGCTGAATACGACAATTTGCTTGAAATTGACTCGTCCAAACAGGTTGTCGTGGATTATAGCGGTTAAGTAGTAGTGGTGGTGGGGATATATTCCTTGCTATTTAAGTGGAGCAAAGCCATCTTTATTATCTCAGTCGGCGAGCAACTTTCATTGCAAACAGTATGGACGTGGTGATTGACGTGCAGTTTTTAAAGGACAACAAAAACCGTTTGATTCCAAAGGAGGTGGCTGTACTTGCTATTCATAAAAACTTTATCGCTCATTGGATTGTGGCGCCTCCTTGTAATTTAAGACGCTTACCTAAAAATGCTTTGAGACAGAACAATTGGGTGACACTGAATCATCATGGTCTGGAGTGGTACGAAGGTGATATATCGATAAAAAGATTATACAAAAATTTGGAAGATATTTGCGAGCATTGTCGTGTAATTTTCGTGCAAGGTCAAGAAAAGCTTGAACTACTTTCTAAGCTCACCACCTGTAAGATTAAAAATTTAGAAAAACAAGATTGTCCAGCTTTTAGAAATTTAAATTTCAGCGGTTTACAGTGCATGCATCATTACATAAAATCATCTTATTTAAATTACGTGTGTGCACGAAATAACGTCGCTAATCTGAAACATTGGCTATTGAAACTTAACCCCAGCGTAAAATCGCTGATCGTGGAAGAATTTTCCGAAATTCTCCGCAATGAATTCAAAAGAGATTGTACGATATCTGATACGGATCAAGTTTCACGCAGTAAGCGTTTATCCAGCGGATCGGATTTCTCTGATGTGGGTGAAACCTTGTGCGTTGGTGCTTAATACGCAAAATTATAACTAACGTGGTGCGCACTGGGTTGCCATATACGTTGATATATATGGCACAGGTTTGTACTTTGATAGTCTTGGTAAGCCACCACAAATTCCACAACATTCACGACCTATTCAGCAAAATTGTAAAAAATTAAGATCGAATAATGAACGCTTACGAAGCGAATATTCCAACGTTTGTAGTCATTATTGTATCATGTTTCTGTATTATATGTCTACCGGATTGGGTTTCAAGAAGTTCTTGGAAAATTTCTCGTAGAATTTGCAAAAAAATGATGCTATAGTCAAGAATTTTGTAGAAAAACTTGCTATGCGTAATTTGATACTTGGCTGTCTTTGATTGGTTGCACGCCACCTTTTTACGACATCCCCACCAATTTTTACAGTATAAAAGAAGTGGTATCCACTCAGTCTAGCCACAGTTGTGTGTGATTGACGGTTACAGCAGTAACAAGCAACAAAACCTAACCAAGATGGCTGGTCAAAAGAGAAGCCTGGAGCAATCCTTTGGTAACGACTTGGAATATTTAATAAAACAGAATAGCAAGAAAAATTATTGGCAGCAGCTTCTACCGATGGTCTACGGGCTAAACAGCTCTTTCGGAAAAATTATCCAGGTAGGCCTGGAGAATATAGGAGAAGAAAAAATGGAGTTGTTCCTGTAGTGCGCTTCTGCGGATCCCATTTTCAAAGTCTACCTCTGTCAGTTGGCTGTTGGGAGACGTTGAAGCAAGAGTTTGATAAAATTGACGAATTTTTTACTTGTTATAATGAGGAATCTATGTTGGGTCAGCGATTCTCTATACCTTGATATACTATCCACTTCATGATTAGTTTTAACGAGAGAGCTTTTGAATTGGTACCCAATGATGCTCAACCAAAAGCAGAAGAGAGTGGTGAACCACCGAAAAAATATGGCCGATATAGTCGATCGTTAGTATTTAAACGTGTAACATTTGAACGTCTAAAAGAATTATCGATATGTATAGATTGTAGAATTCAATATTTGAATATTGTTGCAAAATCTGTAGATCATATATTACAAGAAATGGTAGTTTATATAAAAAATGTATTAGAACGACAACAAGAATCTCAATATAAATACTATCATCCTAGCGACATAAAAAGTACAATGTCTAGTATAAATGATAATTTTGTAAATGATCTCGATAAATCATCAAAAAATAAGAATCTAATTTTAGGAAAACAAGACTTATTTATAATCATATATGAATTTATTATTTATCATGTGTACACAGTAATGAGATGTATGAATGCTACGTTGTAATGTATATTTTATTTATTATCAATAAATGTTTTTAAAATTCAAAACATGAGTATTTCAATCATCTTGCCTGTTACCAACTCCTCATCCTTCATACACACAATAATTTGTATGTAAATTTTATATTTTCTGATTCAATATAAAAATTTATAGTAATTAAAAAATTAAAAATCTTTTAAATTCATATTTTATAATTCAAGTTTTTATTATTTCGATGATTAAAAAAGATTATATTACAAATTTTAAATTAATAATTTTGAAATATCGATTAAAGTATTTTTCATCCCCACTCCGAATTTTGTAGGTGGGGGTAAGTGACTCTCAAGTTCATCCCCATTCTAAATTTCTAGGTGGGGGTAAGTGACCCTCCAGTTGTTCCAGTGCCATGCTTAACAAACCTCTACTTCACCTTCTCAGAGGTCATCGACCAAGTGGTCAGTAACCTTTGGGGTGGTGGAGTGGGGGTTTGTTTTGACGGTCCATAGTGCTCCTATAACTACTAACGTTTCCAAAACATTTCAGAAATTTTTTAAGATATGTTTTAAGTGACATTTTGGAAAAGTTTTTCAGAAAAATTTCATGAAATGTTTCTATAATATTTTGTAAACTTTGGATGAAAAATTTATACAATTTATAAATGTATTCCAGGAAATGTGTTTGCAATCCTTTGAAAAAATTCCGGGAAATGTTTTTTGAAATATATCGGAATCATTTCAAAAAGATATTTCATGATTTGTTTTTGAAATGTTTTGATATCTTATTCTTAAGTAAATTAAAATTTGTTCTTACAAAAAAAAAAAAAGAATCCATGATATAATATCATCCTCCTTTTACACATTAAATTCATATACAGTACCTACTGATAATTAAACCTCCCCTACTGAAAAAAATGACATGAGATCTCACGATTGAAAATGAAACGAGATCTCATATGAGAACTCATATGAGATCTCACGTGAGATCTTATGTGCCGCAAAATTTTATTTTTTCTGATGCCCGATCTCACGTGAGATCTCATGTGAGATCTCATGTGCGAGAAGTATAATTTTTCCCGATACCCGATCTCACATAAGATCTCACGTGAGATCTCATATGAGATCTCGTGTGAACTGAAATAAAATTTTTTTGGACATGAGATCTCACGTGAGATCTCACGTGAGATCTCATGTTCAAAAAAATTTGATTTTTTCCTACACTTATAGTTGTAATTAATGTCAACAAATCTAAAATCTGAATTTTGGTCTATAATTCAATTTATTTATATATTATATATATTAATAAAATTAAGATTAAATGATTCAAATCTACATCTACAAAACAATCGTTATCTAAAGCATGCTATTATGGATTATGGTTTTAAACTATATTCGAGAGTAATTATACTTAACGATTAAATAATAATAAGAACAAACAAATTTTTTACGAATATTTAGACAATATTTACAAGTAATAGTTAAGATACTAGTCACTACAATTATACATATCGCCTTTTACACTCGAGAAGGCCATCACTTTTCAGTAAGGTCTGGAGCGATGCCGTTCGTATACAAAGGTTTGTACAAAATTTGTTTATTCAAAAATTGAGATACTTATTTCATATCACAGATGAAATCATGTATACGAGGCTCGGGGTCAGTTCACTGATTAATGACAGTTTTTCTAATCAATAGGTAGTGTCGTTCTATGACGCACGCTGCATCTGGTTCAGATTTACGGCATAACACGTCTTACCAATTGTTACACAATTTGCATGTCGCCGTAAAAACAGTTGCAGCTTTATTTATGTCTGAGAACATTATGACAAACTACCTTCAATGAACTGACAGTGACTTAGTACTTATTATCTTTTCTTTATCATACTGATAAATTATTTTTACATATCATTTACAATAGCGTCTTACAGATTTAAATAATATAGGTTCTTCTGACTCAAGAATTATTGATTTTACTTTTATTTTAAAGTATTATCGCAATCTTATTGCTTCTTTTCATGATTCAGTCGTGAATCTACCGTAATCTGAAAAATTTCAAAATCGTGCTGAAATATAATTTTAAACCAGGATATATAATCATATTCATACAGACTATTTACATAGTTTTCATAGTAAGAATTATATTTACATGCAATTTGAGTCCAAACATTAGAAGTAAGATGATAAATTGATCTTATTATTATGCTATTCGTCAAGAGCAGGTCGGAGTAGATTCGATACCGACCGAGAAGTAAACATCCGTTGTATAATTTTCTCCTACTAAACGTAATAGAATGCATTAAAATTTTAAATACATTCACGAAATTTATTTCTCTATTGCACTCACCAAAATAATTAAGAGTCAGCCGTATACCGACACAGTTACCTGTTTTACCGAATCTGTTTAAAATTTATTTTTTATAAAAACTAATAACTCGAGGCAAAAATAAAGAGATAGTCTCGATTCATATAATAGAAAACAATATTTTCTCTGATTAGAATAATTTAATTCCACCGCTTTATTTTCAAGAAAAGTTGGAATAACTTGAAAATCCCATTATTTGACACTAATTTTTAATTTTCTAAGTTATTCCAACTTTTCTTAAAAACAAAGCGATAAAATTAATTTATCCTAATTAGAGAAAATATTACATTTTATTAAACACATCGAAACCATCTCTTTATTTTTGCCTCTAGTTGCTAACTATGGGAAAAAAGTCATTTTTTTAATTAGAAAAGGACAGAGATACGGCGGCCTCTTAAAGGAAAATTTAAAAATTAAAAAATTCTATACTACAACTATTTATTAAACTGTAAGTACGGTTACTTACTTTTTGTTTAAAATATGATGAATATTATGAAAAAAACATCTATTAAACAATCATGTATGTATAAAAAATTGCACTTGATAATAATTTCTTTTGAAAACAGTATAATTATTTAATTCATGATTAAAAAACATTTTTACCTCTCGGTCGGTAACCACATTTGCTCTAGCTTACTCTTGAAGATGAGGTATAGACCTTTTTTACCCATCGAAAGTAGCTAAATAAGTAATTTCGTTTATTTTTGATAAAAATATATATCAAAATTTTTTCACTTGTAAATATCGATTTATTTTAACGAATGAGAAGCGAAAGCGCGTAAATTTGTTCAAACTCAAAGAATAAGCCAAAAAAATAAATAAAAACAAAATATATTATTTAGCTATTTTCGATCGGTAAAGTTAGTCGAAAGCTGATCCGAAGTGGAAAGTGACGCCATGAAATACTATTCAAATTAAATGAAGTGGCTAAAATAAGGAATACTAACTCCGGGCAAAATGCATTGGGTCTTGTGGCTCCACTAAATTTATCGAATATGATGATGTTCTGTATTTGAATACATATCTATAATATTAATGTAATTAAATACATTGAGGTCATAATAAAGCTCCTCCTTGTGATAATATTTGTTATCCAACTTTATGAGTAAATGGAGAATTTAATCGGGTTTTTCACTTCAAGAAAAAAAGTAGTAGGATTCAACTTGAGTGCGGACAACTAAAGAAATCTACCGAAATCTTATATTTGAAAAGTTATATACAAGTTTTCAATTTATAGTATTTTGAGGTTAGTTTTGTCAACCTTGATGTCTAATTTGCGATCTGAATTTATAAAAAATTAACAGCTCCAAAGAATTTTTGATTTTAACTAAAATAATGGTATTAATATAGCTAATGTTAAAATTTGTCAAAATTTAAAGAACAAGCCAAAAAAAATAAAAAAGTTATAAATATCTTTTTCAAATTTTTTAAATTGAATAAAATATATAAGAGATCCCATGTGAGATTACATATGAGATCATACACAAGACTGCATATCAGATGTCTCATGAAATCGCCTATGAGATCGCATATGAAATCCAATGTATATTCGTTGGATTTTTAAAATAAAAAAAATATATGTGCGATCCAACGTGAGATCTCACATATATTTATTTTATTTTCAAAATTCAACGAATATATATGAGATTTCATAGACGATTTCATATAAGATTTCACATGAGAGTTCATACAATATTTTTAATAGGTATGATTTTTCTTGGATTGTTCTTTAAATTTAAACATATTTACACTCTTCCGATTTACATTTATTTAAAATAAGTCCATACCTATGAATACTCCGGAGCATTTGATGGGTCTCTTTACTAGATGTGTACCCAGGGTGGCTACTAGGGGAGATACCAGGGATCTAGCGGTGCCCTTTATGCGTTCTGAGGTTGGCAGGAATTCCTTCCAAGTTTAAGGTGCGCATTTTTGGAACTCGCTGCCTGCTGAGATTAAACATCTTCCATCTTTCAGTAAGTTCAAATCAGCGGTGAGAGGGTACTTGCTCGACCTAGATTAATACTTTTTACTATTAATTTATGTTAATTTATGTTAATTTATTTAATTTATTTTTGTAACGTCCTCTATATAGGCTTAAGGCGTGAGTGTATTTGTTGTATGAGTGTTGGCTGAATGGTTGGTAAGTGAGAGTTTTTATTTGATTTTATTCTTGACTGCGTTTCATGCCATTGCGTACGCTTGTTACTTTATTTTTTTATGTATCAAATTTAATTCTTTTAAATTTTAATATTGTGACTGATAGATATTGTATAACTGATTTTTATTTATATGATTATTTTTATTTATATTGTGTGTATTTTATGATTACTTTGTGATATCACTTTTATTTATTTTCGTTTGTGACTTACTTATTCAGTATTATTAGATTTAGTGACTGACTGTGATATTAATTGTGCAATATTAACATTTACATATATATTTATACTTTTTGTGCAATATTTATTGTTTTTATATTTACAAACCCTTGGCTCATGCTGTAGTAGACCGGGGTTTAATCCCCGGGAAAATTTTGGAAAAATTTTTCTGAATTTTTCACTGTGAAATAGAACTAGAAGACCAGGAGAAACCAATTAAAAATTTCCCTTGACCAATATTTGGTACAAAGAAATTAATTAATTCGAAATATTTTTTATATGCGTAAAAATATTTTATTGGAGGAAAAAAATTTTATTTTTATCACGAAATATTAATTTAAAATAAAATTAATAACTTCCAGTATGAGATATTTTTAAGTTTAAGAAATATCTTATTTATGTTGAGCAATATTCCGTTGATATTTAAAAATGTTATTTTCACTGACGGAATAAATGATATTGATATAATAAGTATTTCACCTATAACTAGAAAGAATCTATTCGATACAATAAAATTTTTTTCGTTACAAAGAAATTTTTTTTCCAGTGTAGCTATTAGATCTCAAGTAACGGTTTTATCATCTATCATTTATTCTCATCATGGAGCGACAAAGACAGAATTAGGTTCAAGTAACAACCGCTACTTGAGTTAGATATATAAATAGAAGTCTAAGATCGTCTATGATGATGAAAATTTATATGGTTGGAATATATATTCAAAATAGATTAAATAATAAATACTATTTTTTCCATTAAAAAATGATAAGTTGATTAAAAAAAATTTTTCTTATTCATTTTTTAGTCTATTTTCAATTATAATAAATTTCATTAAAAACGGAGCAATTTATTCTAACATATTTTAACAATGAAAATAATACTTTTAATTTATCTAGAAATAATACTTTTAATCTTATTTAAATAATGAAAATAATTTCAATTTATATAATTCATAGTAAAGGTTGAAATATTTTTATCTTACCTGCAAGAAATAAAATGTTGGCTCTCGAATATTCGCCTTTGCGACTGAAAGGATTACAGTGAAGTTGACGGTGATTATTTCTAACGAAGTGAAATCCGTTATTATCAAAGTCCTCACAATCGTCTGACACTAAAGACACAAGAGTATCTTTTTTTCGTACTCTTCTTATACATCGACTTTGTTCCAAATGCTTCTCGGGGTTGTGCACGCCGTGTTCACAAAATTTATCACGCGTTAAATAGCTCTAAAGAAGCTTTATGATTGGTCGATACAGCTTATCTATAAAGAAACCCCCAGTGTGTGCAGTAGATTTTCGGACACAGCAATATACTAAGCATTAATGGTGCGCAACTTCAAAAAGCGTGTTTAACACAGCCATTTGTATGCGAACGTAATTTCGTAAGCAAAACAGTGAAAAGTCTGTGAACGCATCCATATGATGCAATACATATATTTATGTATATATACATATATATATATATATATATATATATATATATAACATTAGTAATACATCGGCTTTGATCTAAATGCTCCCGATATATATATATATATATATATATTCTGTTGGGGGTTTTGTGTTATTTGGTGGTTGTTTGTTGGTTTTTGTGATTTTGTAATCAATAGAAATATTATTTATAAAGAAAATGGCATTTTTATTTATATTTTTTTATATATATATATATATATATATACTAGGGGGGGTACCCCCCTGCTCGTTCCACTCACCAACCCCCTTTATGGTTATCATATCAATATAAAATGTAACACTTATGCATTGTTTTATGTAAAAAATTTTTTATTATAATATAGTTTTATATTATACATAATATTATATAATTGTACATTTTTTATTAAATTTTTATTATTATCATAGAAACATGAAAAAAAAAAAATAATAATTATTCATGTAAAATATTTGAAAAAAATTATTAATAAATTTTAATCATCATTCATAACATATAGATTAAGCTGGTTTTTACACCACCTTACATTTTAAATCTTTTAGATTTTTATCATTGTGAAATCATGAATTTTTTAGTAAAATTTTTCAATATTATTATTTGATAAATTTAAATGTATACTTAAGATTTTGAAGATTTATAGGATTATTTTGTTATAATTCCTGTTTGATATCTTTTTTCTTAATCTTACATTTTATAAATATATCAAAATTTTTTCAATTATTAATTATTAATAATTTTATATAATGTTTAATATTTTATGTAAATATTACATTAAATATTAAAAAAAAAATTTTAATTATTTTATTATATTATTTCAACATAATGTTTGATATATTTAAATGTATATTTAAGATATTTAAGATTTAAGGGATTATTTTGTTATAATTCCTGTTTGATATCTTTTTACTTAATTTTACATTTCAGAAATATATCAAAATTTTCTTCATAAAATTTAATCTTAATAAAATATTAAACATTTCATAAAAATATTAAATTTAAAATTTAAATAATTAATAAATTTAAAAAAATATATCATAATATTTTTTTTTAATGTGTGCAATGTTCAATAAATATCTTGAATATATTTCGTTATTTTGATTTAGATAAAATTCATTTATTGGTTCATGTAATGTTATTTTTTATTCTATAATTTTATTAGTGTAATATTTATAATATTCTGGTACTTGTTTCCAATTATGAAATTCTACTTTTTCATTATCTTCACCAATATATGAATTTATTATATTATTTAAAATAGATATTTCAGCATTATCTGAACTATTATTATCAGCAAGATTTTCTAAGTAATATTCATACTTTTCCTCATAATTTAAATAATCTTCAATGTTATCATTTAAACTATCCATCATTTCTTGATCATTTACATTATCAATAATAACGTATCTACCTTCAATTGCATTCTATTCCATTTTGTCATGTGTTTAGATTTATATATATATATATATATATATTTATATGAATTTTATAAATACGATACCTGTAAACAATAATAATTAAATTATATAAACAATTAATATACATAATTAAATTATATAAATTATTATTTTAATATTTCTTTCCAAACTATGTTTTAAATTTCATTTTTATTATCTAATTTATTTTGAATATATATATAATTTTTATTTTTACATCTTGAAAGTGCGACATATAGCTGACCATGTGAAAATAATGGTTTTTTAATATATATATACCTATATTTTCAAAACTTTGTCCTTGTGACTTATTAATTGTTATTGCAAATGCTATTACTATAGGAAATTGTTTTCTGTGTAAAATAAAAGGCAAAGAAGACGATTCATTTTTACTTAAAGTTATTTTTGGTATAAAAACTTTATTTCCTTTATTTTCTCCTGTAATAATCTCAGCTTCTATATTAAATTTAAATAATTTAGTTATTTTTAATCTAGTTCCATTACATAATCCATCAGTTATACTAAGATTTCGAATTAACATTATAATTGCGTTAATCTTTAATTTAATTTCGTGAGGAGGTAATCCTTCTCTAATATTATTTAAGATTTCAATAGGATAATTTAAATGAATATTTTCATCAGTTTGATCAATGCCCTTATAAGTTGCATGATCTATACTGTAATAAGTTATCATTTCACCATCAATTAATTTTAATAATTTATTTTTTTAAATGTTTACATCTTCATTATGTGAAGTTAAAATAACATTTTTAGAAAAATTGTAATTGTTGTTTATATCTTTATAAATTGTATCACATATATTATTAGTTTTGTATTCTTCGGGAATAATGAAAGTATTAATTTTTGCTTCTCCTATATTTAATAAAAAAGATGAAAATTTTTTATCATTACATCTTATATTAGTTTTCAAATTAAAAATTTTAAATAATTTCCAAAGATGTGCATATTTTATAGTGTCTTTTATGATTGTATCTTAAAATAATTTAAAAAATTGTTTTTTATAATCATTTTAAAATAAAGAAAATAAATATTTTTTAAATAAAATGTTCGTATTAATTCTAGCATTTATTAATTTTGATATTATAAATTATATATTATTATGTTAAGTTTTAATTTTGTATATTTGAATACATACATTATTATATTATGGGGGGCAGTGGAGGGGTCGTGGGGGTACCGTGGGTGTTCCGTGGGGGTGCCATGGAGGGGTGTGGGGGGGGGGTACTTAGAATAAAAGCAAAAATAAAAAATATCGTAATATTTTAAGCAATTTTACGTTATTTTGTGGAGGGGCCGTGATGGGGCTATAGAGGGAGTGGAGGGGTGTGGGGGGGTGTGGAGGGGTGTGGAGGGCTGTGGAGGGTCTGAGGGTTAATTCATAATATAACTATATAATATAGGTGGATATATATATATATATATATATAAATTTTGCGAATACGGCGTGTGCAACCCCGAGAAGCATCTGAAACAAAGCTGATGTATTAGAAAAGTACAAAAAAAAAGATACTCTTGTGTCTTTTGTGCTGCACGATTTTGAGGACTTTGATAATAATCACGACTGTCAAATTCACTGTAATCCTTCGAGTCACAAAAGCGAATATTCGAGAGCCAACATTTCATTTTTGGCAGATAAGATGAAAATATTTAATTCTTTACTATAAATTTTATAAAATGAAATTATTTTTATAATACTTTTAAATATGATTAAAAGTATTATTTCTACATAAATTAAAAGTAATATTTTCATCGTTAAAATATGTTAAAATAAATTGCTTGGTTTTTAATAAAATTTATTATAATTGAAAATAGACTAAAAGATAAATAAGAAAAAAATTTTTTTTCAATCAACTTATTATTTCTTAATGAAGAGAATAATATTTTTGATTTAATCTATTCTGAATATATATTCCAACCATATAAATTTTTATTATCATAGACGATCTTAGGCTCCTATTCATAGACCTAACTCAAGTAGCGGTTGTTACTTGAACCTAATTATGTCTTTGTCTCTCCATGATAAGAATAAAAGACAGATGATACAACCGTTATTTGATCTCGTTAATAGCTACACTGGAAAAAAATATATTAGTATCGAAAAAAATTTTATTGTATCGAATATATTCTTTCGGGCAATCGGTAAAATATTTTTTTTATCAATATCATTTATTCCGTCAGTGAAAATAAAATTTTTAAATATGAATAAAATATTTCTCAACATACATAAGATATTTCTTGAACTTAACAATATCTCATACTGGAAATTATTAATTTTATTTTAAATTTATATCTCGTAATGTCAAAATAAAAATTAAGTTAAATAATTAAAATAAAATTTTTTTCCTATAGTAAAATATTTTTATGCATATAAAAAGTATTGCGTATTAATTATTTTCTGCGTACCAAATAGAAGTAACTATTCATTGAATAAATACTATCTTTCTTTAAAAATATATCTGAATTTTTCAAGCCTAAAAAATATTTTTTTGTAGAAAAATATGATTTTGAAAACATGAAACATCTCTTATAAGCATAGAAATAATTTGTTACAAGTAAATTTGAAATATTAATTCAGATAAATGTTTCAACAAATTTAAGTTCTTTTTCTGCAATATGAATTTCAATTTTTTTATAATTACTGAAACTCTTTTGATTCAAAGAATTATTTTTTTATTCAGAGAAGTATTTCTTTAAAACAGTTAAATAATGATTTTAATTAAAATTAATTTTTTGTAATTATGTTTATAAATAATTGTTGTGAAATTTTTTTTTTACTGGAATGTACGTTTTTAATCAAAATAATAATTACTTTATTAAAATGAGAAAATTTTTTAAGTTTTTTAGTTATATTTTCTTCATTTTGACAATTGTTTTTTTTTCAATTCAAAATCCTCTTTGTAATGTAAAGAAATGTAATCAATTACACCGCTTTTTTGCATCAACAAACATTCTATTGTTGAAAAGAGATAGGTTTATGGAAGTCATGAACTAATTTGTTTAATTTAAAAATGATGTCTTTGGATCAAGAAATTATTTGATGTAAGATATTTTTTTTATTTTTATATAAAACTTATTATAAATAAATATAACATTTTTTCAATAAAAAAATATAGCATTGTTTTTAAGAAAGTTTTACTGACTTTTAATACTATTTTGGAAGTAACTAATTTCTTAAAGTTAATAAGATATTTTTCTAATTTCGAACATTGTTTTTTTCGAATATAATATTTTACGAAAAAAAAGAATATTTCAAGGTTTTTTTTTTATTTTAAAAATTATTTTATTAATTTAAAAATGATTTTCCTTTGACTCAAAGAAATTCATTTCTTTGCACCGTATTTCTTATATTCAAAAACACCTTCTTTAAAGTTAAAAAAATTTTTTATGCTGAAATTATTACACTTTTATTACAATTATTATACTTTTTATCAAGAAATTATTTGATGTAAGATATTTTTTTTATTTTTATATAAAACTTATTATAAATAAATATAACATTTTTTCAATAAAAAAATATAGCATTGTTTTTAAGAAAGTTTTACTGACTTTTAATACTATTTTGGAAGTAACTAATTTCTTAAAGTTAATAAGATATTTTTCTAATTTCGAACATTGTTTTTTTCGAATATAATATTTTACGAAAAAAAAGAATATTTCAAGGTTTTTTTTTTATTTTAAAAATTATTTTATTAATTTAAAAATGATTTTCCTTTGACTCAAAGAAATTCATTTCTTTGCACCGTATTTCTTATATTCAAAAACACCTTCTTTAAAGTTAAAAAAACTTTTTATGCTGTGTAGTCACAAATTTTGCGTGAAATTCCGCAATAAAAGGAACATTTGAACATACTAATTTAATATCATTTCAAAACAATGTATAATAACTATTTTCATGGTGGAAAATAAGGCTTCCTATTTTTTATTAAACATTTTGCAGTTAAAAATGAAATTTCATTTCGTTAATATGAAAGGACAAAGATGAGCCACCTGCTCTAGGATGAATTTAGAACAAACGTGCCTGTTTCCTTTTAATATCTAATATCACTAATGTCAAATTATTCTTTTCTTTTATGCTATATTATTGAAAAAATCAATAACTTATAAAAATATTATATCTTTTTACTATTTAGTTTTTGAATAACACTAATTTAAAAATTCGTTTCATGACACAATATATAATAAAGTTGAGATTAAGATTAGAAAAGGACAAAAATTAATGACCTATTATAAAACAAAATTCTTAAGGGTTTGCCATATCGATCAAATATAGTTTAAAAATAAATTTCGTTTTTTTTTCATATGAATAAATATCGGAATTGTTTGTGATCCCTAGCGGAAATATAAAATGTTTAAAAATGTTTAAAACTGTTCAAAACTGTTTGAAACTGTTTACAAGGGCAAAATTTAAGACATTTAAAACAGTTATGAACAGTTTTAAACATTTTTAAACACTTTCAAAAAGTTTTGAAAAGTTCGAAATGATTTCAAACTGTGTTTAATAGTTTCGAATTTTTTATGTTAAAAAGTTGTAGATTGTTTTGAATATTCAAAATATTTGAAACAATTTTAAATCAATATGAACTATTTTTTATTAACTTGAACAATTTTAAACAGTTTTGAAAAGTTTTAAAAAGTTTGACATGATTTCAAACAGTGTTTCACAATTTTGTGTTTGTAAAAATGTTCTTATATATATTAAAATTTATATAATATATACGAGAAAATGTTCACTTCCGTTTCAAATTATTCTGTATTGTTCAATACTGCTCAAAAATGTTTAAAACTGTTTATAACTGTTTTAAATGTCCCAAATTTCACATTTATAAACTATTTTGAACAGTTTCAAACAGTTTTAAACATTTTTAAACAGTTTTGACTAATTTTAAACTATTTCAATAAGTAATGCACATTTTATATTTCCACTAGGGATTGGAGATATCATCTTCTCCTCTATTTTATTGCCAGTGGGTCTCTTGATCGCTATGGACTGAGACTCGTGATTTTACCTTACTTATGTAATTTTTATAGGCCAGGGAGAATTTATAATTGGTTTTTCCTGGTCTCCTAGTTCTATTTCACAGAGAAAAATTCAGAAAAATTTTTCCAAAATTTTCCCGGGGATTGAACTTTGGTCTACTATAGCATGAGCCAAGAGCCTTAGTCCCTGCGCTACCACCTAATCTACTTGTAGGTATGAACTTATTTTAAATAAATGAGAATCGAAAGAGTGTAAATATGTTTAAATGTAAAGAACAATCCGAGAAAAATCATACCTACTGAAAATATTGTATGAACTCTCATGTGAGATCTCATATGAAATCGTCTATGAAATCTTATATATATTCGTTGAATTTTGAAAATAAAATAAATATATGTGAGATCTCATGTCAGATCGCACATATATTTATTTTATTTTAAAAATTAAACGAATATATATTCGATTTTATATGCGGTCTCATAGGCGATTTCACGTGACATCTCGTATGCAATTTCGTGTGCGATCTCATATGTGATCTCACATGGGATCTCTTATAAATTTTATTTAATTTAAAAAATTTGAAAAAGATATTTATTACTTTTTTAGTTTTTTCGGCTTGTTCTTTAAATTTTTACAAATTTTGACATTAGCTATATTAATACTATTATTTTAGTTAAAATAAAAAAATCCTTTAGAGCGGTTATTTTTTTATGAACTTGAATCGCAAATTATATATCAAAATTGCCAAACCTAACCCCGAAATACTATAAATTGCTAATTTATAAATAACTTCTTAAGTATTTGGTAGATTTCTTTAGTTGTTTGCACTCAAGTTGAATCCTACTAATTTTTTTATTGAAGTGAAACATAAACTTGGATCAGAAATATTATCAGAAGGGGAAAGCATCACCATGCCCTCAATTTATATAATTACACTAATATTATAAATACGTATTCGCACACTAGAACATCATCATATTCAATAAATTTAGTAGAGCATATGACCCAATGTATCTTGCCCGGGGTTAGTAGTTCTAATTTTCGTTTTTGCATGGTATTTCATGGCGTCACTTTCCAATTAAGGATTAGCTTCCGACTAACTTTACTGATCGAAAATAGCTACAAAAGAATTTTGGCTAATGTACACACTTCCGTTTCTCATACGATAAAATGAATAGATATTTACAAGTGAAAGCAATTATGATATGTATTTTTTTTTTTAAATAAATTAAATTACTTTTTTAGCTACTTTCAATCGGTAAAAAATGCCTAAAACCTCGTCTAAAACTGACCTTTAACATGTAAAATAGTATAATACTAAAATATGTGTATTACCTTACTTTTAACGTTCAGACTTACATTGCATACAAATATAATTCTTATTATGAAAACCATGTGAATAGTCTGTATGAATATGATTATATATGAAATTTTTCAGATTACGGTAGATTCACGACTGAATCATGAAAAGAAGCAATAAGATAGCGATAATACTTTGACATAAAAGTAAAATCAATAATTCTTGAGTCAGAAGAACCTATATTATTTAAATCTGTAAGACGCTATTGTAAATGATATGTAAAAATAATTTATCAGTATGATGAAAAAAAGATAATAAATACTAAATCACTGTCAGTTCATTGAAGGTAGTTTGTCATAATGTTCTAAGACATTAATGAAGCTGCAACTGTTTTTACGGCGACATGCAAATTGTGTAACAATTGGTAAGATGTGTTATGCCGTAAATCTGAACCAGATGCAGCGTGCGTCATAGAACAACACTACCTATTGATTAGAAAAACTGTAATTAATCAGTGAACTGACCCCGAGCCTCGTATACATGATTTCCTCTGTGATATGAAATAATTATCTCAATTTTTGAATAAACAAATTCTGTACAAACCTTTGTATACAAACGGCATCGCTCCAGACCTCACTGAAAAGTGATGGCCTTCTCGAGTGTAAAAGGCGATATGCATAATTTTAGTGACTAGTATCTTAACTATTACTTGTAAATATTGTCTAAATATTCGTAAAAAATTTGTTTGTTCTTATTATTATTTAATCACCAAGTATAATTACACTTGAATATAGTTTAAAACCATAATCCATAATAGCATGCTTTAGATAATGATTGTTTTGTAGAGTTAGTGTGGAATCATTTAATCGTAATTTTATTAATATATATAATATATAAATAAATTGAATTATAGACCAAAATTTAGATTTTAGAGTTGTTGACATTAATTACAACTATAAGTGTAGGAAAAAATCAAATTTTTTTGCACATGAGATCTCACGTGAGATCTCACGTGAGATCTCATGTCCAAAAAAATTTTATTTCAGTTCACACGAGATCTCATATGAGATCTCACGTGAGATCTTATGTGAGATCTCACGTGAGATCTTATGTGAGATCGGGTATCGGGAAAAATTATACTTCTCGCACATGAGATCTCACATGAGATGTCACGTGAGATCGGGCATCAGGAAAAATAAAATTTTGCGGCACATGAGATCTCACGTGAGATCTCATATGAGTTTCCATATGAGATCTCGTTTCATTTTCAATCGTGAGATCTCATGTTAGATCTCGTGTGAAATCTCATATGAGATCTCACGTGAGATCTCATGTCATTTTTTACAGTAGGGTTTTGATTTAAACTATATATTTTCTTAAACTAAGAAATTAATAAATAATAAATTTATTCAACAAAATTGCATTTTTTAATAACAATTTAACTACAAATATTTATTTTTTTATAAGCAAGAATATTTCCATTACTAGAAATTAATTAAATTTCTATAAATCATAAGTTGGACTAAATAAATAATTTTTTTAAAATAAGTATTTTGAAAAATTATAAAACTGTTAAACGATCTACTGCATTTAGTTATTCCTGTTAAAAAATATCAGGTGATAAATCACTTGATTTCTCAGGTGATTTATCATGCCAAAACATCATGTAACAATTTTTTAATTTTTGCACGTTTTAAACCATGCTTTGTCAATTTATAACAGTTTTTGAAAATTTTGATCTTAGAAAATTTTTTGGATAAATTGGTCTTAGAAAAAAATTTTGTCTAATTTTACAAAAAAATTCCTTAGTTCGAAAATTTCAAAATTTTTCAAAAATTGTTCTGATTTGACTAAGCGTGGTTAGAAACGTATAAAACCACGAAAATCGTTACATGATGTTTTGGCATGATAGATCTCCTGAGAAATCAGGTGATTTATCATGTCAAAACCACCTGATTTTTTCCGCCAGGGATTACTATAATAAACTTTAAGTAATAAATATTCTATTCTAATAAAACTACCTGAACCTTTTTCATTGTAGTGACATAAAAAAACGTATACATGTATATAACCTTTGAGTTACTATTGCTCAGATATATTAAATAACGTTCCCCGACGGACAGCGTAAGCTAATTCGAAAACTTTTAATGCTGAAAGTTTTTCTAATACAAAAGATAACACAACACTTTAACAAAATTAATTAATATAAAAATCTGAAATTATTAGATAAATAAATCTAATAGTAAATCATATAGTAATAAATAAGAAATACACTTGTTAGTCTCAGTAAATAATTAATAGAAATAATTTTCATACAAATATAACATATATTATATTACTAACTAAATATATATATATACTAACTGAAGTTAAGCTTTATCGCAGAAATACGTTGATAAAAATATATTAAATTATGCGTGTTTTTATTAAGCCTAACCATTATAGTTCTCATATAAATAATTATTACTATACAAATTAGTAGAGAATATTTACGAATAAAAATAAATTTCTATAACATTTATTAGCAAATACATTATCAATTCAAATAACCAAATACTAATCTAATTTATATACTAATATTATAATATCAGAGTATGAATTCTTCCTCTTTTTCTCTTTCAATGAATTGAGTTTTGCTAGATCAATTTTTCTCAGTACACACTCGTGAAACTTATAAAATTTTCTTCCAATGTTCTTTTTCAATCAACTTATTACTAACAATAAAATTCTAATTAATTAATAGACAATTCAGTGAGAAATAAAATTGAATAGTGTAGCGGTATTCTACCGTGTTTGAATCTTGCGCGCTTAGGTATTAAAATAGGATAAACGCTCGGTCATATAGCTCGTCTAAAACGAGTAAAGAAGTGCGTATCTTGACGACCGGCACGCGAGAGAGAAGCTCGCCGGCCGCGAGGCGCTTGAGAGAGTTTCCGGCTACCGTTACGTTAACACGAAACCTCAGCCGCGCTGTGCTTGTTAAAAGATTTCGCCACGTGATCATATAATACGTTATACTAAGTTCGCAATTAATAACGCGAAACATTGTCTCAATTAAAAGTCGTGAGTTTATACCGACTAGCGTATTATATTATATAGGCTAGTTGCGACTCTCAGAAATTCTTTCTGTAGAGTTTTGCTTGACCGCTTCTCGCGCGTCTTAGCGGTCAGCCATTAAGTGCCAGCAAATAGGTTGATCGGCGTGTATAGGATTCCACCGATCTACGTCCAGGCAACCACGTTGGCAGAGCTCAGCGAAATTCAAGGGGAAGAGACGTCTTCCACTGACCTACTATAGAGCATCTACGTATTGGTTACGTACAGGGGAGAAGCTACGGTAACGAGCGAGCGGCATCTACGTGCACGTAGGTAATTAGTGTAAGCTGGCCGGCGCGTTACTGTAAGTATAAATATACAGTGCGATACCCAAGTGTCTTTTCCTCGAGAGATACTTGTTCGAGTGAATTGTATCATCGGTTATATAACCGATCAGCGTCATAAGCGAGTTCTGTTTAGTTCGCGACGCGCCCTCCCTTTGCTCACTCTCTCTATAGACGCGTACATTATAATTCATATGTTATATTATTTAATTCTTGTTCAATTCATATTTTATCTTAATATTCTTATTTGTCTTATGATAAATTAATTTCGTTTTTCTATGAAAACCTGCTTTCAATTCATTTATATTGCCTGACTATATTTAACATAAAATATATATTTTCCGCTGCTTACTCCGACGCCTCCGCGGTCCTTGTGAGCAGTTATAATTTATTTAGTTACGTAATATCATATATTTTAATATAACGTATTTTGGAACCTGCCTCACGAAGGAAAACTGCGCTACCGGCAACGCGTCTCTCGATCAGGTAAGAGAAAGAGAGACGCAGTGTGTGCAGCAAGCGACAAGTACATCACATAAGATTTTGTCGTTTATCAATAGGATTGATTAGCTAGCACAATCGGAGTCCACTGTATAATATTTAGTAAATTTCTTATAGTTTCAGCGACTTCACATGAAATTAAATTTAAAGACTTACTAGGAGAGGCCCAGGCCTCCGGATCACGGATTTTGCTCAAACTTTGGGATAAGTTTCTAGGTGTCAAAATATGAAGAAAACCAGAATTTTGGACCCTAATGCTTAAAATTTCCCCAGTTATAGGTAATTAAAGAAAATCATTGAAAAAGTTACTAGATTTCCAAACACTTATAGCTCTTTAGCATTAACAGTTACAAGCTTAAAACCATTTTCGAATGAAAGCTGACCTCAAATCCTTTTAAAAATGGTGCTTGTAGCATATCAAAATATTATTTTTTCCCAACGTTACAGCGCTATAAGATTTTAACGTGAATTTCCTTTTAATAACATTAATTAATAATAAATGCTAAAATGTAGTACAATTTTTATAACACTAGCTATAGGAAAAAATAATATTTTGATATGCTGTAGGTGCTATTTCGAAAGGATTTGAGCTCAGCTTTCATTTAAAAACAATTACAAGTGTCTAGTTGTTAATGCTAAAAAACTATAGGCGTTTGAAAATCTAGTAACTTCTTCAGTTATTTTCTTTGATTGCCTATAACTAGGGAAATTTTGAGCGTTAGGGTCTAAAATTCTGGTTTTCTCCATATTTTGACACCTAGAAACTTATCCCAAAGTTTGAGCAAAATCCGTGATCCGGAGGCCTGGGCCTCTCCTAGTTAGCTAAAAATAATATTTAATTAAAAGCTAATTCTTTTTTTGTAACGGGCAAAATAACCGTTACAATAGATAGTAAGAAATTTTCTTCCTCAATACACTGTAAAAGATTTTTGCAATTCGTCAAATTTTTTTTAATCTCTACATAAAGTTTTATCTAAAGGTTTTATACATGTTTGTAAAACCAACATAAAATTTTGTATAACTCAAAAAAAAAAATTTTTTTTCTAGGCTACTTTTAAAATTAACATAAAATTTTGTAAAACTTACATAAAGTGTGTTCGCTATATAAACTTTTTTTTTAATTTTCCTGCTTTAGCATAAATAAATTTGTAATAGTACATTACGTAACGGGTATGGAAAGGTTTTATTTACGAAACGAGAAGTTTACGACCTTAGCCGAAGGTGAGAGTCGTAACGAGTTTCGTAAAAAAGCCTTTCCATACTAAATGCGTAGTGTATTTTTCGCCATGAGAGCCAAAAAAGAGCAACAAAGTTGCGATTTTAGGGTTAGAATGGCGAAAAATCAATACCTGTTATCATTTATTAAATTTTGTGTCAAAAATTTTATTTAAAAATTATTTTTAAATTTCTATAAATTTTTTTTGTGTTTTTCATTTGTAACACTTATGTGTGCTAGCAAATTACAAAATCTTTTCACGACATAAAGAAATATATATGAAATCATTTTTTTTCTTATAACCTATTCGAAAAATATTTATTGAATATCACCAAACCTGATTAAAGCGGCAATAAATAAAATCTATTTTTAAATTATTAATCAATTACAATTGTAATCAGATTAGTATACTAAATAAAAATAGTAACAATTAAGCTATCTTATAATTGTTATTAAATGAATTTTTTTAATACGTTATAATTATAATTCACCCTTTTCTTTCTATTTTCTTTTTCTCTGCTCTGGACTAAAATCTATTATACAATAAAAATTCCAAGACTATTGAAACTAAAATTCTCTTATCAAGTAGCCTATCTCCTACTTCGTTCGTTTTTTTTCTCTTCCTCTCACACTATATGCCAGGACGCTGTCCTCTTACGCACTCTAGCAGTATAACATCAGAACATCCTGTGTTCCATCTAAAGTTCCTTTAATATTAGAATATAACATTGAATATTCGTCACATCATTGGGATATTTACATTATAAATAATAAATAGATATATAGAATATTTATATATATATATATATATATATATATATATATATATATAAATATTCTATAAAAATCTCATTAAAATGAGCCTCTTATCTCCCGCTAATCGTAACACATTGAATGAATGCTAGCATACGAACTCTTATAGCCTTGTGAGACACGTTCTCTTAGTACAATTAAAAATTAATATTAAATTTTTATAATCACGATATATGCAACTAATTTTTTTTATACAAATAAATAAATTAAACTGAATAAATAAATAATTAATAAACATCAATAGTAATTTTTAACGAAATTATAATAAATTTATGTATAAATAAACCCCACACAGCATGTAAGGTTACAGTGAAAGATGCAATGCAAGGTTTCAATAAAATATTGCTGCAAGGTTACACTGCAACCTTGTAACAGCATTTCATATAATATTAACATCAATACCTCGCTGCAATATTGCAGCAATCTTGCATTGAAACATTACGAAAAAACTTTGCTGCAACCTTGCAATAATTTTCAAAAAAACATTTCACAAAAAGATTGGTGCAAGGTTACAATAAAATTTTTTCGCAAGCTTTCATTGCAACCTTGCAGCAGCATTTCAAATAATAATAGCAACGAAACCTCGTTGCGATATTGCAGCAATCTTGCGCTGAAACACTAAGAAGAAACTTTGCTACAACCTTGCAATAATGTTTCGAAAAAACATTTTACGAAAGGTTGCTGCAAGGTTACAATAAAATTTTACTGCAAGGTTCCACTGCAACCTTGCAGTAGCATTTGAAATGATATTAACACTAAACTTTGCTGTAATATTGCAGTACTCTTGCATTTAAACATTACGAAGAAACTTTGCTGCAACCTTGCAATAATGTTTGAAAAAAACATTTCACGAAAGGTTGCTGCAAGGTTACAATAAAAATTTACTGCAAGGTTTCATCACAATCTTGCTGCAGCATTTCAAATAATAAGAACTATTCAATAATAAGTTTAAAGAAAAATTAAAAATGAATTTATAAATATAATATTTAAAAGGCTTCAAGAATTATGTGATATTTTTGGCACCTAATTTTCTATAAAATATTTTTGTAAAAGTTTAAAGAATTTTATTTTTTATATGTATATTATATTAAAAAATTGGCTTATTATTTTAAAATGAAAACAAATTATACCCTGCAAAAGATGCAGTAACTGGAGAAGAAATCAACAGCATGAAGACTATCAAAAATGCATTAAAAGAATACTTTGCTTCTGAGAAAACGTATTCACACTATTGTGCCGATATTTAAGGAATTAGAATGCGCAGAAACGAAACGGTAATGGATTACTATAGTTGCATCAAAAGGCTCATTGAAGGAGCTGCGGCTTCATTAAGAGAAAAGTTTCAGGCAGATCAAATACCGCACATGTTAACTACATAAGAAGGACTCGCATTAGAATTCTTCAAACGAGGAGTCTCAGACGATATGCTATATGCTGTAAGCATCCAGGAACCAGATACCTTAAGACCAGGCCGAAGTAGAACCTAATACCAACCGAGTAACAATTGAGTTGTTTATTATTTACTCGAGTATTAATCGGTGTATCTTCAAGTTAAAGGTTGAGCGCAATAGATATTATTATTATGAACATCTATGCACAAGAAGAAAAAAATCTATCGCTTTGTTTTTGAGAAAAGTAAGTAATGTCAAAGTAAAAGTTTATATTTATAATATTCTCGCGTTACTTACTTTTCTCAAAAACAAAGAGATGGATTTTTTTTTTCTTGTGCATAAATATTTGTAATAATAATATCTATTGCGCTTAACCTTCAATTTGCAGATACACGGATTAATACTTGAGGAAATAATAAAAATCTCAATTAGACACTAAGGAGGCAACAATGATCACCCACAAATCCTCAATGATAGGTCAAATGTTATCACTAAAGACGATAATGTAGATTGATTTTCAATAAAGATACATGAACATATAAGAACATGCACCTAATCTATAGTACTTATGAATACTAATACTCTTTATAAACTGACACAATCATTCATTGCGATAAGAAATATACGAAACAACTTTTTCCAATAAAAAAATCCTATAAGACATTAAAAATGGAAACCGTATTTATACAGTGCCTCTTTTCGATCACTTAATATTCCACATACGCTATCATCATAGTATAAGAAATGACAACAACTAACACCATACGTGAATTATTCTTCCTTTACTAACCTCTGTATATTATTAATCTCCTTACATGTTTACAGAAAAAAGAGGAAACCAAAGGATAAATATATTTAATGACTACTTTCCTAGAAGACGCATGTCTGTTTTTTTGGGCCGTAGGATCAGTGACTATTAGACCTACACCAGAATGATCAATCAACAGCCGTAATATGGCACAAAAAAAGAAAAAAAAGGGAAAAAGACAAAAAAAGAACACAAAAAAATATTCTACTCGACAAAGTGACAAAAGATATTAACCATCCACAAGCCACCTTCCTTCTTAAAACCTACCTACCTTTTTGTAACTACAAACCATCGAAAAAAAAAAGAAAAAAAAAATTAGCATAGAGGGGACAACTATTTGCACTATATGACAAATAGTTATACATTATTATTATTAGGTTTTATATCAATATAAGTATGCCACACGGCAAAATATAGTGAAATCATGAGGAGTGTCTACGATCCTGATGCCCTGCCACATCATGATACGGTACTACGACCATCCTTATCATAAGAGTACAAAACATCATACCGAGACTGGCGTGAAACAAGAGATTCTGTCTGTGACAGAAAATAATAAAAATAAAATGAAATATAAGGTCAACTCTTTTCCCACAAATTTGAATGTTCATTATCTATTTCGTCAACTACAAACCATTTAAAAACATAAGGATCCCATAGACTAAAATTTCTACATTTACTAGCAAAAAAATGTAGTTATCAACGATGAAATAACAGGGCACTACATCGATCATCGATGATCTCCATAAAACTATAACGACAATAAAGGAGCCTGAGCAAAACCAACGCAACCTTGATCTATTCTTCTTACATTCTCTCTCCTCTCATACCCAGTGATGGATTTCGAAGATGCTTATATGATATCCAACAGCCAACTTCAGAGTATATACTACAGAATAATATATTCTGCTTATACTCTAATTCTACGGTATACTCTGAAGTTGGCTAAAGGATATCCTAATATATAGATATACATAAATGTACAAAGCATCCTCGAAATCCATCACTGCTCATACCTTACTTCCAAGATTCTCTTTACTTCCTGATACTCAACCATCATCTCTTTCCTTTGTTTTTCCTTTCCTGGATCCTCCCTAATGAAAGCAATCGTAATAGTAATATAATAACAAATGATATAATTTTAGTTTTACATCATGTTTCTTTTAGTGTACCTCTATAGCATTAATAATTTTTATTAGATGACCACTTACATTAAATCAAAATTAACGTTTTATAGAAATTAGAATTCAATCCTAGGTACGACAAATACCATCAATCTCTGTTTTTCTCGCCAGGATTCCTACTTAAATTTTACTTGAGGACAGCAAAGGCTATTATTTGACGCCAGCACAAAGAACCCAAATACGACAGCAATATTACATTTTAACGAAACCGTCCCGAAATCCTTAAGCTGACAGTATTCATATTCCATCTGCACAACTAGCTGACAATAGTCCTACTCTCTCAATGGAACAGAACTACAAAAGTACGATCACGTATTAACCTTGGAGTCAAAAGTTGAAGAAGAGAAAGACGAAGACTTAGAACAAACTTTTTTACCTTTTCATTTTTTATTTCATACCTTTATACCCTCATAAGCGTTCATACCTTAGTAAAATCATCTACATGCGCACCTATAGTAACTAAAATGCAACAAAATTTTTAATGTTGGCCATAGCTTAACTTCATCGAGGACGATGAACCTTTT
The DNA here is from genome assembly GCA_017163975.1 of Anastatus disparis. Lineage (NCBI taxonomy): Eukaryota > Metazoa > Arthropoda > Insecta > Hymenoptera > Eupelmidae > Anastatus > Anastatus disparis. The sequence continues at coordinate 1,209,964 of JAFFSR010000395.1, read as the reverse complement.
CAACTAGGGAGGTGTAACGTCCTAAAAAGGCGTTCTATATTTTTAAATTTATATCTTTTACCTAACGTGTCATCTAAGCAACAGCCAACATCAAAATCTTTTTGTATTTCATCAAATAGAAATCTGACACCTTTTTTGACTAATCAGTATGCACAGCGATCGATTCTAGGTTGCGACAAGTTTAGCACGTTTCATATTTTTCATATTTTTCTATTAGGCTACCGAAAAACGTACTACTCTAACAGAAATTCGTCACCTTTTTGTATGTGTTCCCATTAACGCCAGCTTATGAAGTTTAGCACGTATCTTTTTTATTTAAACATATTTCTATATTTTGTTAGGCTATCGAAAACGTACGCTTTCAGTTACCTCCCTATTGAAAAAAAACACGTGCAAAATACACGTGTTTTTTACACGTGTTTTTTACATGTAAAATTTGCGTGTTTTTTCAAGCATTTTTTTCACGTGCTTTTTTCACGTGTTTTTTTCACGTGTTTTTGTTGACGTGAAATATTGTGAAAATTGAAAAAAAACACGTGTTTTTTGTATATTTTTTTATATTAAAAACTACGCATTTTTCATTAACGAACAATGAGAATGTTTTGTAAAGAGTATTTATAATACTTTATTTTGACCCTTTTGAAAAAAATACGTTCTATCTACACGTATTTTTTATAACTCTTCGAAGATCGAAGAGCTTCTAAGACCCAGAGTGTCTGGCTTCATATATCTTGTGTCTTCGAAATTTGTATAGGGGATGACAAAACTGAGAAAAACGCCACCTAGTGATTTAAAATCGCTATTGATGATCGATTATGTCGGTCTGACTCTAAGTCACTAGGTGGCGTTTTTCTCAGTTTTGTCATCCCCTATACAAATTTCGAAGACACAAGATATATGAAGCCAGACACTCTGGGTCTTACAAGCTCTTCGATCTTCGAAGAGTTATAAAAAATACGTGTACACTGAAAAAAAAGCCGATTGCACACGCTGCGGAGTCGATTGTTGTGAATGATTCGGACAACATTCGCAGCTATTAATAACGGAAAATCGCAATATAAGAGTGCGTAACAATATCGCAGCCAATCATTCCAACTTTCTGTATAAAAGATTACATTGATCGGAGCAGAGCGCTGCGACTAAGCTGCGTTGTGGCTCGCTACGGCTCTCCGTAGTCTACGGCACAGAAAGCTGAATCCAAGCCCAGCGACTAAACTGCTTTATCGCTCGCTACGGCTCTCCGTAGTCTACGGCACAGAAAGTTGAATCCGAACACAGCGATTTATTGTGTGGTCGCTCGCTTTGAATGACGATCTCAAGCATTGCGACAACGCTTTGAACACACTTGCTTGAATAATAAATAACATTGAAAAAATGATAATTTTTACTTCCTTTTATATTTTTTTTTATGTTCATGTAATTATGTGAATTCATAATTTTGAACTATTTTTAAAAATTTATAATTTATAAATACAGTTATTAATGCTTTAATATCTTGGATTATTTTTTTTTATTTTTAGATTTATTAGGACATATTTAAGGTTAAATAGTTAAAAAACTATACTAATAAATCTATTTTTTTTTTTTTTTTTTTTTTTTTTTAAAAGATTAATATATAAAGGATATTGTCCTCTATATGATTAACCTTTTATATATGGTGAAGTCGAGGAAGTCCCCCGCCCGGCATCTGTTTAACACATTACATCAGGCTAGGACTGTCAGACCCACCATACCGAAAACTTTGACTACCGATGGATGGTCAGCCACTTTTGTAACCAACAATCAACCGATACCCAATGAGGTCGGATTTTTTAAAGAGTCGCGATATAAATGGCACATACACTTATTTTCTTTCGAAAAAAAAGTTAGAGGTACCTGGCCAGGATTCGAACCCATGCCCTCCGCGTTGAAGGCAAGAGCTCTATCCATTACGTCACCGCGCTCTCACACTAATAAATCTATTAACAAATCTAAAAATAAAACAAATAAAAAATTGAGAAAGAAAATAAATTTTTTTGACAAACATTTTATGTGATTATGGCTAATAACATTTATGAAGTTATTACTAAACATTAGATTGCCTTAATTATATTGTTCAAAATTTCATACGCAAGTTGTATTCACTTGCCGTAAAAGGGAAAATATTTACAGATGATTTTTATGCTATTTTAAATTCTTAATTAATTTACGTGCATAATAAATAATTGATAAATATTTCCAAGTAAAAAATACTCAAAGCCTGGTAGAACTAAGTTTTTTTGGTAATATCGTCACTACATATTTATGGATGATATCTGATAAAAATGTATTTGTACGTTTTCTTCAAAACAAAGTGCGTTTGAAGAAAGAAAATCTTATGATTGATTAAAAATGACTGTTTTAAATACTTTTCCGCAAATCCAGGTGTTTTTAGAAATTTTCTTCGTTATCGCTGAAATTTATTCGTTCTTTATAAAAAAATATTAAGTCAAGTCATTAAATATCAAATCAACTTATGCAGTTTTTGTGTATACTCAATAGTGATTTTTCACCTAACAGGTAAGGTAAGAAGTCTACATATTGTCATTTAAAAAAATTCAATCATATTGTACACGTTATTTTCAACAAAAATAGTTCTATTATATTTTTACAATAGTTTGATACTTTTTAATAGAAAATTTATTAAAATATTAATTTAACCAAAAAATTTGAGTAAATAAAAATATTTCATTACTTTGAATTTTTAACAACAAAATTTTTTATTTATATTTTGGAAACCAAAGGGAACATATTCCCAGACTCATTGATTTTTATTATTTAGCTGTGCAAATTGATGTGAAATTTTTCGTATGTATATATATATATATCTACAAGTTCTATGGATTTAATGTTATAACTAAGAGTATTATTTCATTATAATTTCATGAAATGGAATAAAATAATATATGAACGGAAATTATTTTAAATAAATTTCAAAGATATATTGGTACAGTCGACGATCTGAGTCCCGCCGCCTTCTCCTCCATCGACTCACTCGTGCATTACCTCCACTCGTTGACTAAAATAATTTTTTTTCAAACATTCTGAGTCCCGCCGCTGCTCTATGCGACTTTTTCACTTGTAAAAATGGGTTTATTAATTTCATTTTTTTGTTGAAAATACAACAAATGTTTATTGAAATAAAAAGTAACAAAGAAATAATGCAATATTGCATAATTCTCATTTATATCTACTCAAAAAAATATAGAAATTAAACTAGATATATTTAACCACTCAATAAAATGTATTTATTTGAAAATTTATGTGATTGCTTTATAAATATAAGATAAAATAAATCTTATTTCATTTTATTTTCATAATAACAATGAGTATTTAGTTCATCAATAAATAATATATTCTTTAATTTTTAAATTTATGTTACCTATAAATAAAAAAATTTAATTTTTATATTTTTTATAGTAAATATAAATGAGAATTATGCAATATTACAATATTTTTTTGTTACCTTTTATTTCAATAAACGTTTGTTGTATTCTAAACAAAAAAATTAAACAATAAATCCATTTTTACAAGTTAAAAAGTCGCATAGAGCAGCGGCGGGACTCAGAATGTTTGGAAACAAATTCTTTTAGTCAGCGAGTGGGGGTAACGCACGAGCGAGTCGATAGAGGAGAAGGCGGCGGGACTCAGATCGTCGACTGTATATCTTTAAAAGTTTAAACTTTAAATATCACTTTTTTCAAACAATTTTTAAACAGTGACTATTCTATTACATTAAAAAATACACAACTGCTTGCGAATAAATTATTCTTTTTTGAAACTGTTAAACAAAATTCATTTTTCAAAAAGTTATATTGCACGGTACCTTGAAAATTTCATTAATAGTATCAAATATTTTCTAAAAATGATATGAATGGTTTTTGCATAAATGGTATGGAAAAAAGCAAATTTTCGAAGGTTCTTTCATTAAATATAATTTAAACCACAAGAGAGGTTGAGATTTGAGACCTTAAGACACCTTGAGATTTGTTTTATGGAAGGAAATGTATCTGCCTGAACCTTAAAGGAACGGTAACTAGTCATTCGACCGTATGTTTTGCTAAACCAAATATATAAAGCATTTAATTAAAAATATATTTGGTTGTACAGTACTAAATATTCATGTTGTTTGAACAAATAATATAAATAATTATAAGACATAGGTTTTAATTAAAAAATCTAATCTAAATTTTTGAATATAAATGTAATTGCATTCATAAAATAAAGTTTTAATAAAATATTTGTTTGAAATTAAGAAAGAATTTTTACACAATTTTATACAATGAGAAATAAATTAACTGTTAAGTTATACTGACTTCGATACTGCGAAATGCGCACGTCTTAACAGTTAAAATCACAATAATTAAACAATTTTTATTTATTTAAATTTAAACATTCAGTATATAAATGAAATATGAGAAATAAGAAATAAAATATATTTTGAGTCTTTCAACGTTTTCTTGATTATATTAGTTATTGTAAAAAAAACGATTCTTTGATTAGAAAAAGACGAATATACTGGACCTACTCTTAAATTTTTTGTTTTTGTTTTCTTAAAAATTATTTGCGTAGTTTTAATGAAAGAACCTTCGAAAATTTGCCTTTTCCATACCATTTATGCAAAAACCATTCATATCATTTTTAGAAAATATTTGATACTATTAATGAAATTTTCAAGGTACCATGCAATATAGCTGTTTGAAAAATGAATTTTGTTTAACAGTTTCAAAAAAGAATAATTTATTCGCAAGCAGTTGTGTATTTTTTAATGTAATAGAATAGTCACTGTTTAAAAATTGTTTGAAAAAAGTGATATTTAAAGTTTAAACTTTTAAGGATGTACCAATATATCTTTGAAATTTATTTAAAATAATTTTCGTTCATATATTATTTTATTCCATTTTATGAAATTATAATGAAATAATACTCTTAGTTATAACATTAAATCCATAGAACTTGTAGATATATGGGGAAATCCACGGTAACGTTAAATTTTATGTGACTTTTTCAATACAATTTTCAAACAGCTACCATTATGTTACATAAAAGCGCACACACCTCTATAAGGTCTCAAATTTTTCGTTTTCGATCTAAAAAACTAATCTCAGTTTTTTATGGAGTTATTTTAGATGCTGTCTCCTAAATTTCTATTAAAGTATTAAATTTTCACATAAAATCAAGATTTTCATGAATATTCCATAAAAAAGTGCAAAATTTTTGAAGTCTTCCGGAAATATTAATTGTAGCGTTCAAGTAATCTCCAAAAAAACTATTAGATTATTTTTTTAACCTAGAAACAAAGAATTTGAGCCCAATTAGAGTCATGTGCAACTTCAAACGAATGAGTAATAACTATTGGAAGTTTATATTTTGTTTTTACACATAATTGCTAATAGCAAAACTATTTAAAGTCGCACATAACTCTAATTAGGCTGAAATTATTAGTTTTTAGACCAAGATAATAGTCTATTAGTTTTTTTTGAGATTATTTGAATGCTACAATCAATATTTCCTGAAGACTTAAAAAATTTTGCACTTTTTTATGAAATATTCACGAAAATCGTGATTTAATGTGAAAATTTAATACTTTAATAGAAATTTTGGAGTCAGCGTCTAAAATAGCTCCATAAAAATTGAGATTTGTTTTTAGATCAAAAACGAAAAATTTGAGACTTTATAGAGGTGTGTGCGCTTTTATGTAACAAAATGGTAACTGTTTGAAAATCGTATTGAAAAAGTCACATAAAATTTAACGTTACCGTGGATTTCCCCATATATATACATACGAAAAATTTCACATCAATTTGCACGGCTAAATAATAAAAATCAATGAGTCTGGGAATATGTTCCATTTGGTTTCCAAAATATAAATAAAAAATTTTGTGGTTAAAAATTCAAAGTAATGGAATATTTTTATTTACTCAAATTTTTTGGTTAAATTAATGTTTTAATAAGATTTCTATTAAAAAGTATCAAACTATTGTAAGAACTTAATAGAACTATTTTTGTTGAAAATAACGTGTACAATATGATTGAATTTTTTTAAATGACAATATGTAGACTTTTTACCTTACCTGTTAGGTGAAAAATCACTATTGAGTATACACAAAAACTGCATAAGTTGATTTGATATTTAATGACTTGACTTAATATTTTTTATAAAGAACGAATAAATTTCAGCGATAACGAAGAAAATTTCTAAAAACACCTGGATTTGCGGAAAAGTATTTAAAACAGTCATTTTTAATCAATCATAAGATTTTCTTTCTTCAAACACACTTTGTTTTGAAGAAAACGTACAAATACATTTTTATCAGATATCATCCATAAATATGTAGTGACGATATTACCAATAAATCTTAGTTCTACCAGGCTTTGAGTATTTTTTACTTGGAAATATTTATCAATTATTTATTATGCACGTAAATTAATTAAGAATTTAAAATAGCATAAAAATCATCTGTAAATATTTTCCCTTTTACGGCAAGTGAATACAACTTGCGTATGAAATTTTGAACAATATAATTAAGGCAATCTAATGTTTAGTAATAACTTCATAAATGTTATTATCCATAATCACATAAAATGTTTGTCAAAAAAATTTATTTTCTTTCTCAATTTTTTATTTGTTTTATTTTTAGATTTGTTAATAGATTTATTAGTATAGTTTTTTAACTATTTAACCTTAAATATGTTCTAATAAATCTAAAAATAAAAAAAAATAATCAAAGATATTAAAGCATTAATAACTGTATTTATAAATTATGAATTTTTAAAAATAGTTCAAAATTATGAATTCACATAATTACATGAACATTAAAAAAAAAATATAAAAGGAAGTAAAAATTATCATTTTTTCAATGTTATTTATTAATCAAGCAAGTGTGTTCAAAGCGTTGTCGCAATGCTTGAGATCGACATTCAAAGCGAGCGACCACGCAATAAATCGCTGTATTCGGATTCAGCTTTCTGTGCCGTAGACTACGGAGAGCCGTATCGAGCCACAACGCAGCTTCGTCGCAGCGCTCTGCTCCGATCAATGTAATCTTTTATACAGAAAGTTGGAATGATTGGCTGCGATATTGTTACGCACTCTTATATTGCGATTTTCCGTTATTAATAGCTGCGAATGTTGTCTGAATCATTCACAACAATCGACTCTGCAGCGTGTGCAATCGGCTTTTTTTCAGTGTAGATACACAACGTATTTTTTTCAAAAAGGTCAAAATAAAGTATAATAAAGTATTATAAATACTCTTTACAAAACATTTTCATTGTTCGTTAATGAAAAATGCGTAGTTTTTAATATGAAAAAATATAAAAAAAACACGTGTTTTTTTTCAATTTTCACAATATTTCACGTCAACAAAAACACGTGAAAAAAATGCTTGAAAAAACACGTGTATTTTGCACGTGTAAATAACACGTGTAAAAAACACGTGTTTTTTTTTCAATAGGGCTTTTATAGCTTTAAACAATATGTACTTGATCATTACTGGCTTACGAAAGGTTGGACCCAAGTTCGACTCGTGCCATCACTAATAATTTTTATTATTCTTTTCCTACCCTCAGTCTCTTTTCATTAGTATAAAAAGGCTTGAGACCATCCTCTAGACAGTCAGTCATTTGCTTATTTATAATTAGGACAGATCAGTCACTTCGATTATTGACCAGTGGGTCACTATTATTAATAAAAAGAAGCTAGTTGATTAGTCAATCAAGCTCGTGTTGCCGTAAGTTACTTATATAATAATCTACATTTAGTGTAAAATTAATATTTTATTCCATTTCTTTACTAAATTGAAAAGTATATTCAAATATACACGGAGAAAAATATATAATAAAAAATTACTATATTTTTCACTAATGAGGGGATAAACTCGACATATGCAGGAAATTTAACATACTTTTATGAAAATTTACTATAGTTCTACGAGTTTATGATATACGCGCTCACAAAAATTGTTATTCAGTATCGTAAAAATTATGAATACAGAGAATGATACAACGAGACTGCTGTTGCCGCGCTTAATCACTAGGTGGAGACTTATTTTTTCAACCTGCGAGCGGTAAGAGAAGTACTTGGTTGATATATAAGAGAATTTGAAACAGAGGCATTTAAATAATTTCGCGTTCGTGATAATACGCGTTAGGTAGAATATGCGTTAGGTGTAGCATGTGTGTGCGATTAGCTTGTTGTAATGTGTGTAATTTAAGATAAATGTAATATATACAACTTCGAAAAGAGCGTTTCATAATTTGTGAAAAGTGAAGTCCTAACAATAACACACAAACAAAATAATTCTTCCTTAACTGAATATGAAAACACGAGCAAAATTCTCAGAACGTCAACGAGTATTGAAAATAATATTTTTAGAATTTAAAAAAAATTTATATCCATAATATTTAATACATGATTTTTATAAAATCCAATATGCAGTATGGTAAAATTTGCTAAGAGGTATAGAAAAATTTGATATATGAGTAAATCTTCCTTACATTTAAAATTCATGTTACTGCGTCATTACTCGTAAATATGAGATAGCACATCTTTTCAGCAAATGTTTACTGATTTATTGAGATATCAGAAAGTAATTTTGTTATAGTTTGGATTATAATTAGACATGTCATTTTATGGCGAATGGGGAAAAGAGGTTTTTTACTTGAATTTTAAATGTTACCAGGTCACGTAAAATGATAAATTATCGCTATTAAAAAAATGACTATTGTTCTTTTGATCTAAAATTTACACGAAAGCTGTATCTATGTACACTTAGCGGAAAGGATATTTTTCCGAATGTGTACCTCAAATGGCAACATCGCACATTTTACCACAGGCATAAGACAATTTCAAATTATAGAGCGAATTTCGCATCATCGTTACTTATTACTTAATGACATAATTTTAGTAAACAAACAATATTACTTTCTTTTTTCATAATCCGAATTATAATTTTATTAAATAAAATTTTTATTTCTTTCTTCAATAATCATATAGAATCTAATATTGTGAATTTAAATTATATAAGCAATAAAATTTAAGTTGTTATCATTTGAATTTTGCATGAATAACCTATAAGAAAAAACAAAATAATCGTAATGCAGAACTCAATGCATGATTCGAAGTTTTCTTATGTCCGTGGTAAAATATGCAGCGCTGCCATTTGAGGTACGCATTCGGAAAAATATCCTTTCCGCCAAGTGTACATACTTTTGGGAAATCAAGATCATGGACGTGTGCCTGTTAACAAAAGTACTTTTTGAATAGTTATTAAAATGCTACCAAAAATTTATATAATTTACTTTTTTGTGGGAAATATGATGCTGTAAAAAAGACTATTCAGCGATGACGTTTTAAACTATATCAAAAGGTAATATTGCGGAGCACAAACAGAAATTTCTTTATTAGGAACGTGTGCCTAGTGTAATGTCAAACACATCTAATGAGAAAATTTTTGAAATTATTTTATAATTTAAGAAATTTTAGTAATACTAATAAAAGGGAAAACCCCAAAAAAGGGAAGCAAACGGCAATAAAAGACTCAGGAGCCGTAGCTCTTGAGCGTGTATGCACCGTAGGCTGGCCAGCTCAGCAAGCGTATATCGTCAGGTGGGAGGAAGAAGGTTACGATTCGAAATTGGCCACAAAAAAGTAACGATTCGGATAAAGCCACAAAAAGGTTCAGATTCGAAATTGGCCACAAAAAAGTTACGATTCGGATAAAGTCACAAAAAGGTTCAGATTCGGGTTTAGCCACAAAAAGGTTACGATTCGGCTGCTTATTTTTTCCTTCGATGTTTTGGATGAGAACCGCTGTTAAAAACATAAGAATTTATCTCCGATATCCAAGCACTCATAAATATTAGAATTATTTTTTTATATTTTCCATAAAAAAGCAATCAATTGTAAAATTCCTTCTATAATAATGTTATCTTCGCCTATTTGATGAATTTAAAAGAATACTGTAATAATTGTTTTAAATTATTTACTGAATTAATTGAAAAATAATTTTTAAAGAAAACAAAAATTACTTTTAAAATATTTCATGAAAATATTATAAAAATGATTTAAACATACTTATTAAAAAGTGACATAAAATTATTAAAAATTAATTTAAAATTGATTGACGCTGTGAGGCAACGCCAACAAAATGAACGATTCTTAACAGTATTTTTTTATAAATATAAATATATTTATTAAATTAATAATCATATATATATATTTCAACGTAATAAATTTTTATAGAATTTATGGTACTTGGCAGGTATTAAATCTTTTTCCATGAGGATACGTGAATCTTTCGCTTTATTAGCATCGATAACTAATAATCAATCGTAACATCTAGTTAATATGTTTTTATTGTCAAATTTAATGATTGATTTTTTACTTAGAGACTCATAATTTAAATTGTATTTGTTGATGAATATTTTCACTATATAAAGCCTTCCAATACACACACACACACACACACACACACACACACACACACATATATATATATATATATATATATATATATATATATAAACAATTCCACGTCAATTTAACTAATGTTTGCGAATTTTTATTAAATTATAAAATTTGTGAATTTTTTATTCCTACATTGATAACATTAAAGTAAAAAGATTTTTAATTTATGAAATAAATCAATTAATTTTTATTTAATAAGATTATAAAAAGTAATAATATATTTCAATATATCATTTATACTCACTAAATTGAAAACTATAGGTTTATAAAATTGCCTCTTCATGAAAAAAATGAAAACATAATTATAATATTTTTGAGTACTCAAGATATAGGAGACAAACTCTTATGTTTTCAACAGCGGTTCTCATCCAAAACATCGAAGGAAAAAATAAGCAGCCGAATCGTAACCTTTATGTGGCTAAACCCGAATCTGAACCTTTTTGTGACTTTATCCGAATCGTAACTTTTTTGTGGCCAATTTCGAATCTGAACCTTTTTGTGGCTTTATCCGAATCGTTTACTTTTTTGTGGCCAATTTCAAATCGTAACCTTCTTCCTCCCACCTGACGATATGCACTTATATACACACGTATATATATATGTATATATATATATATATATATATATATGGCCATAACTATATATAGGTGGATATATCCAACTATGCAAACAAAGTATACATACATTTATATACATAATCGGATTAAACAATTAAATTTTTTTTTATACTGTATATTAATGCGAAATTTAATTTTTATTATTCAAGTCCAATAATAATAGGAAAGTACTCAGGTCGTCTAAAGTAAAAACCGAACAATCACTGTATCTGTTTATGCGTAAAAGGAATAATAAAAATCTCTATTACATAAAATATATTTAATTCTATCAAAATACAAAACATTTAAAAATTATTTTCTCATAGTTCTCATCTTATTTTTCCAAAGATGAAGAAAAAAACGAACATGCGCTTAGTTATCGGTACAGCTGGAAGCTATAAAAATTCCTAAATCGAACAGATACGAAGACCGTTCAAGATATATATATATATATATATATATATATATATATATATATATATATATATATGTATGTATATATATATGTATGTAAACACATGTCACATAGAAACGGAAACCAAACTTTTCTTTTCTATGCGACAAAAATTTTATAATTTCAATCACAAATATTTACAAAAATAATTTACTTTTAATCACAATTATAAGGAAATAGATTTAATAGTAATTAAGTTTAATTAATCAACCCTTCTTTTTCGTTTGTGGCTTCGGTGTAGTTAGTTCTTATCTTTTTTTTATAATTAATTCTAAAAATTTTTAATAAACTTTGAACAAACGTCTTCGATTCATTGAAATACTAAATCTTATGCTAATTTTTTATAAGTTTTTCTCAGCTAGACGACTCAGACTCAGAGTTTTTACAAGCTGACTTAAATTCTCAGCTTTTTTTCAAATAATAATACTTATCTTTATGGTATGTGCATGTCGTTAATAGGTTATGAGGTTTTCACAGTCGGCAACGGGGGTTTATCGAAAGTTTGTACGCACATTATAGCGAATTCAATATTAAAAAATTTAGATGCATAAAAGGTTTTCGATAAATAATTTTTACTAGTTTTTAATCATTATTTTTATATAAAGAAAAGAAAAAAATATACAATATTAAGTTAATGAAGGGAAACAATTCTAGCCTCAAATAATATTTCTCTTTTAACTTCTTTCTTTGATTTCTTAAAGGATGCATGCACTTATAACATACACATCTGTAAGCTATAAAACCCCGCTTCTTTAGATGTACGGTCCTGCAAGCGTTCTTTCATTTTCAAAATTTTATTTTAACTTTTTAAACAAAATGATTTTTTCGATCTTATTATTATTCGGTCATAATTGTTCCCCTTTTAAATAGTAATAGAAATAATTATAATTAAGTTAAGAGAAAATTTAAAAAAAAACGAAAAGCACAAGAAGAAAAAATTCAGAAAAAAATATAAAAATAAAAACAAAAAACTATTAACAATGGCGATTCGTAAGAAACTGTAATTTTACACATATGGCGAATAATATTGCAAATAAAATTAAATAACAAAGGAAATACTATATCAATTTCTCTTTTAAAAATCAATAAATTCTAGCAAAATAGGCATATTTTATATCGTTTTAAAGAGAATTTTAATTGCAATATTATAGAGATATTTAATTTAGACCGTAATTAGTTAATAACGATTTATAATGATTTTTTGACACTCGAAATTAAAACCTTCGATTGTGGTTATCACACTAGTGTAGATAAAGTTCTGTGTTACTTTGAAATTATAATTAAAAAACGTAATTCACCTCTGAAAATATGTTTTTATCTTCTAATATAAAATCCTGAGTTTTTATGCACCTTTTTCCTGTTGTGAACTTTGTAATTTACTATTTTATAGTACTCAATGGAATTTTTAAGTTGGTTTTGAAGTATTATTTCAAGTATTCTGAAAATCATTGAATTTTTTCCGGATATTAAATTTTCCGGATTTACATTAATTACCTAGTTTTCTAGATGTACCTTAAAAAGACTACCCTCTAAAGTGAGTAACACAGTTTTTTTTTTCATTATAATACGTCAAAATTCAGAAAATAGTATTTTTCGATACAAGTGCCCTATGAGTCATTTTCTGACACGGCGAGGTTAAGTGCTCGAGCGTAGCGAGAGCGCTTGCGCCGTGCCTGTAAATGAAACATAGGACACGCGTATCGAACACTATTTTCTAATACGTGTGTGGTAAATCCGCCACACGAAATTTCTACCCTTAAAAAGCAATACTAAACAAAAGCTACGCACTCCGCGAATGATAATTGAAATGAAAAAACGAAATCTTTGTATCAGTAAAACTAGGCATTCCCCAAATGATAAATCGAAAAAAAGAAACCAAAACAATTTCAAAAATATACTCATAACGTGAAATTGTATTAAATAATTATTAATACAATATACACAAACTGAAAAACTTGCTAGTTATTTAGAAACACACACACACACACACACGCGCGCGCGCGCGCGCGCGCACACACACACACACACACACACAGATATATATATATATATATATATATATTTATGTCGTCGTCTAGGCCGTATTCGGTGGAATACCTATAGACCACGCTAAATTTGTATAGGCATTGCATACGTTCATGCTAATATCTCGACGATATTCTCTCTGTCAATACTCCCTAAGGGAGTATTGACAGCTCTATACTCTCTAAGGGAGTATTGACAGATCGAGATATCGCACAGCATGGCCGTATATGACGCGAGTGACATCGATTCGTAGGTTAGTGAAAACAAAAGAATGTCGTTAGATATGTCAATGCTCTGTAATAATGACATTATTTACTTTTTTTTAATAAAACATATATCATTAATTTTAAAAAATCATTTTTATAGTTCCTTATACGGCCTACCAACGACATAAACTTATCTACGTAACTTGGGAGTACGAAGGATTCTGAATCCAGGCTTGACGAAAGTGCTTGTCGCTTGAGCAGCAGTCAGTCTCGGGCGCGCTTCGCGCGCCCTCGACCAACTGCTACTCAAGCGACAAACACTTTAGTCTCGCCTGTATTCATCCTTCGTACTCCCAAGTTACGTATATAACTAATATATATATACAAGAATAAGCTGAATGTAAAGCAAGTGATTCATCGTTCATACCATCTCTCATGTCGTTAGTCTGTATACGCGCATGCGCGTCGCCACACTTATATGCTTTACCAAAGTGAAATACGTGTACGAAATTCACAAAAATCTTTAACTATACCCTGCCAGAAAATGCAACATAAGACACGGAACAGGGAGCGCTTCAAGTGGATTTAGCACACGCAGTACTAGAAAATTTATTTTATACGTGTGTCTGTAATTTTTTTTTCTAATTTATTGCAGGTGAAATTTTAACACTATGAAGGATTTACTCATATAGTATAGTAAAATTTGATGCTTTGAAATTTTACTATATACATATACTAAAATTTAACACATATCGAGTTTGTCTCTCCATTGGTATACAGTATAGTAATTTTTTCATTAAGTTTGTACTAATATTTAATCATACATTTCTCTCCGTGTAAAAGTTATAAATCTAAGAGTATTATTGTATTATTTTTATTTCTATTTCTAGCGTCAGAAAGTGTATTAAAAATCTAAAACAAAAATCATGAATCAAAAAATTATTATTATAATATAATCTTCTTGTGAAAACGAACTTATGAAAATAAAATTGTATACCAACGACTGCTACCCAACGATAAAAAATATATACATACACATACATATATTATTTAATAAACCAGGAACTTTAAGGTAAGCCTGACTAATTATTTCAAAACCTTTTCCTTTCCTATTCCTTCCGATTCTTAATGTACTCTCCAGCTCGCAAAAGAAATCCATTCTTTTTCCTCTCTGCCACGCAAATGAACATATCTGCTACGCACCCCTCGGCGTAACAGAACTATAACGTTTATTAATAAAATTATATTTATATTTATTAGTAACTAGAACATTACATAATATTTTCTTGATATGTTTAGAAAATGTTTACAAAACATTTCATGAAATGTTTTTTTGTAATATTTTAGAAACATTTTTGAAATTTCAGGAAATCATTTCTGAAACATTTTATCTGAAAGTTTCATGCTCTGTAGGTATAACTTTATAAATGAAACCTAAATATGTTGTTGTTAATCATAAATATAAATAGTTTATAACAAATAGTTAAAAAAAATAAATTATAAAATAAATAATATATGATGATAATTCATTAAAATGAATCATTTTTAAATAATCCTAAATTATAATTGCCTTAATTATCGTTCCAAAATTTTAATTATCGTTTCAAATCTATAACCGTGTATTTCTTGTCATCTCCATAAAATGGTCATGTTTCGTGAAAGATTTCCAAAATATATCAAGTATTATTTCACAAAACATTTGCTCAATATTTAGGAAAGATGTCACTGAAAGATTTTTTATTCCCACAAGGAAAGTACTCGACCTTCGGGAAACGGATTTGGCTTAAATGTAGAATATAATTTTTTTATGAAAAAAATTAACCCATATTTTTTTCTTTAATAGGTCTCATAGACGAAGATATAGACATTTTTTCGACAATATGATAAAAAGAAGCAATTCTAAGATCTTAAATAACCAAGCAACTAAGACTCTTACAAAAAATGTATAGATAATAAAATAAAGTACAGATTAAATGCTTTAATTTAAGCTCTGTTGCATTAAAGCTTCTGTCGTTCAAAAGTTACAGGCGATTAATCTTTTAAGGATGGAACTGGTCGATATTTCGACCACTCAAGTATCATAATATTTTTGAGTGATTTTGAGGACAATATTATGTTTTGAATATAGGAAATATTATACTTGAATGGTCGAAATATCGACCAGTCCCCACTAGTAGTGAGTCAAGCTTTTATTGTCTCGTATATCCCATATGGAAATAATTTCTGTAAATAACTGTAAATAATAGTATATAATTGTCAATAATTGTTAAAAATATCAGAATTGAGATATAATAATAATTATTTACAATTATTTACACTTATGAACAGTTATTTACTATTATTTACAATTATTAACAGTTATTTACAGTTATTTACAGTCATTTACTATTATTATTATTTACAATTATTTACAGTTATATACAGTTATTTACAATTATCTACAATTATTAATAGGTTTTTTATAATTATTTACAATTATTTATAATTTTTTATAGTTATTTACAATTATTCATAATTATTCACAATTATTTACATTTTCAAAAATTTTTTGAATCAGTGAATAATTTTATCTTTATAATAAATATTAACAATTATTAACAGCCATTTACAATTATTTGCAGTTTTCCATAGCTTTCACAACTACTTACAATTATTTACAATTTCAAAAATTTTTACATACACCCCTAGAGGAAATGGATATGGCATCAAATTGTTTATAATTGTTTGAAACTGCATATAACTGTTTAAAAACGTCTTAATTGAGACACTTATATAAGTTATACGCAGTTATACGCAGTTTTGAACAATATTATAAACAGTTATAAACATTTATAAAAACTTTTATACAATCCCAAAAATATTCTATAAAAGTAGTATATGGACTGGTATAGCGAGACATATCGATTTTTTTGCACCTGTCTCTCTCCCCCATTGTTTCGCTCCCCCTGTCTCGACCCCTTGTCTCGCTCCCCTTTTCATGTCTGGCAGGTATAAAGGGGTTGTATAATCGTGAATTGATTTGACCCACTTTATAGGTTTATAGGTTCTATGGTGACCTTGAAACCCTTAATGATTTGCATCTTCTGTCTTTTTTCTTCACAGCCGTAAGTATAGTATATATGTATGTGTGTATATGTATATTTTTTAATGTGAGTAACATTATAAAAATTAAATAAATAAGTAATTAAAAATCATATAACATTGCTATGAAAAAATATTAATATAAAAAATATATTTTATAATATTAAAGGTCTGAATGTTATATAGTATTTTTTATCTATTAATTGTTATTTCTTACGTATGAACTTTTGTTGGTCCTAAAAAGGACCGTATGTAAGTATATGAATTTTTTTTTTTAATTAGAATTTTTTGTATCCTTTCCTTTCAGGAATAGAATAAGTGTTTGTTGAGAATTTATCAGAATATTGTTTCCAGGTTGATGATGATTGATTTTCCTTCTTTTTCTTATCGTCACCTTGTACTAAAGGTGTTTTGGCGGTGTTGGAACTATTTTGACCCATAGTGTTAAACGCGTGATATACAGGTATGATAAGAGACAGATTATTTGTTGTAAAAAGTTATTATTTAAATGAATATTTTCATTTGTGTTATTTTTTTATTATGTTTTTGAGAACGTTCAAATTTTACTGTTTCTTTTTTATAATGTTCCTTATATTTTTCTCTTTTTATAGCACTGTCTGTAGAACGTAATGAAGCGATCTTACCTGTGCATTGCCCCATGTCTGTTTCGAGCAATCGTTATAAAATAAATAAAGAATTATTGGGAAGGGTGGTTGCTTTTATAGTTAAAAAAAAAACAAGTCATTTACACAATTAAAGCAATTTATTAATATTAACATATATTTTTATACAGGAATCATTACATCCCTCAAATCTTTTACAATCATCGGTAAACTAAATGCGGATATTTTAGATAAAACAAATTTTAAATATAAGCTTTTATAATGATCCGTATCATCTACCATATTTTCTGTGACGTAACCTTCTAATTCGGTATTGAGAATAGAATAGTATTGTTTAAATGATTTGTAGTCGTTAAGAATTACTTTTGCGTTGTCCAGTCCTTCTTGTCCAAGTTTATTTTTTAAAAAGTCTAGTATGTGATCAGTAGTACGGTTGACCTTACCGACACGCTCGCTTAAATCGTTGAGAAGAAGATCTACCAAGACACTTTGTTGACGAAGACCTTCGAATGTTGACTGTTGCATGACTATACCTGATGGATGATTGAAAGTCTTTCTCTTTTTGCAGAGCGATTGTCCTGGAGTCTCTTCTTCTTCCTCGGAGACGTGTATCTCGTTTGGGTGAGGTCTTTCGTCAATGCTGATAGATTTGGTGCCGTATGATGTGGTGAAATTTAAATCATGATTGGTTAGAAACAATTTAGTCGGTCTTCCGAAATCTTGATAAAAAGAATAAGAATTATGAAAATAAGCTGTAATGGCATCAAATTGATCTTTGAGAAAATCCCAGCTACGGCGATCAAGAGAGATACTTTTGTGCGAGCCACCTGATGAAACTAGTTTAATAACTTCGTGATAGTATCCGCCGCTATATTCAAGACCGACGCAAATTCTCTTTGAGTTCGACTTATTGAGCGCATAGGTAGTAGATAATAAAAGGATTGGCAATTCCGGTTTTACCGGATCGCGTAATTCACAAGGAGCCATTTTTATGTGTTGCTCTATCCGAAGTTGATTTTGTACTGAAATTTAAAAAGAACATTTTACCTTACTGCGCATATGACAAATCAGAATGTAGAGAGCGGTAAATACTTTTATAATAGGGTAGTAACACCTGGTCTGTATATTAGGTGTGCAATACAAAATATATATATATATACAAATTAAATAAAAAGAAATATTATTAGGGGTGGATAAATTTTATAATAGAATAATAACACCCGGTCTGTAGACCAGGTGTACAATACAAATATATATATAAGCACAAACTACGTACAAAAAAAACTATTATAGGTAGGATGGGAGAGTGGAGTAAAGGTAAGTAAATAATTACAAATGAATTTTTATGCACACAAAAGAAGATTTATTCACATATAAATTTCAAAATTGACATTGATTACAGTTAAATATAAAACACACGTTTGATTACAACATTTTGAAGTAAAATTATGAATATTATTATGTTTATCTTAATATCTTAACCTAGAAGTACATGTTTGATTATAAAGGCCTGAACCTCGAGAACGTTCTCCGGCGAATGTACTCGCCCGCTTACATCTTTTGCGTTTAATTTTATTTAAAATTCTTTTATAAAAATTTTCAGCTATTTTATCATTTTTTTTCGTGTTATTTGAAAAGAAGCTACAAAACGCGCGTAAACTAGCACCGCTACACATATAATATAGAAACATAATAGTATACTGGCCGCAACACGTCGAATCGATGCTTTGCAGTTTCTTGGTGCTCCATCGAAAAACTTTACAGTTTCTTCTGAGTCTTTCAAGATGGTATTTTGAGACTGGTGGGAAACCGTAACTATCGAAATACGTTCCGTATCCATTTTTATCGATATACATGGCCACCCAATGCGTACCAGGTTTGGTATCATCATCGGTATTACACACAACAGCGACCGGTGTTATCATTACATTCGGAATTCGATCTGCTGCGTATACGCCAATTGTTTTGGCTTTCAGCCCTTCCAGGGCCCTCATTATCTGACTGGTGTTCATTTGTATTATTTTCCTGTGTTAAACTACAATTCTGATCATCATCACTCGCGTATTCTATGGTTTTATCGTCGTCGTCGTCATCGTCTACTTCGTCGATTCCCGTAAAAGTCACACTTGATCCAAATCTTACGATGCTATTTTTCTTGTAAGCAAGTTTTTGAAGAGAGTCATAGAATAGTTCACAACTTCTTTTAGGCAGATTTTGTTGAGATTCTTGAGGGAGTAGTGAATAAAGCCACTCTCTCAACAGATGTGATCTCTTCATGGCACAGTACTCCTTTTTATAGAGGTTTTCTTGGCAAGCGTGAAAACAGCATATTTTTTGGGAAGGAAACTGTCTTTGTAAGTCGGTAAGTTGAAAGGATTCAATTGACGATTGCCGTTGAAAGCTCGGTTACTCACAAAACCTATGATGATCCTTTTTGGCAACTGGCCTAATATAACATTATCAAGAGTATCTCCTAAAATTCCGCTATGTAAAGTGAATGATTTCACTTCCACTCTTGTTATTGGGTATTTTGCAGTAGTTTTGTTCAAAGCATTAGCATGAGCCAATAGTATGGCTGGACTTATTTTAGCTCGACGGACGATTAGCGTCGCTTCTCTGATGCGCACTGAAAATTTTCCGTCATCGGTGAAATCCATCAAACAAAACGCGTCCTTGCTACGAACGAGTCTCACTCGCATCTCAACACCGTTTACCAAAAATTTACCTTGATTAAATACATCGCAATGGAGGTGGCCAATCATATCGACAACTTTACCGCCAGCTGTAAAGTATTGACGATTCCGAGAACCGACATTGGCCCCAACTGTCCCGGTAGCAATTGCTGGTGATGCATCCATACATCCTGCTGTGTCCGCATACCAAAGTGCGGAGGTGAGGTGTGATGTTAAGGGAGGAGAAGCGTAATTTAAGAGCGTTTCTATGTAAGCTCTGTAAGGATAGGCGTTGTTTGGGGGTGAAACTAGCTTTGAATTGAAAAAGATGTCCGTTTGCTCGAACTACGAATGTAAGAAATTGTTAATAGGAGCAACTTTTGCATTCTCGGCGTCGGTTCCCACGGGTGTAATTTCCACGCTTACTTGCAACATTGTATGCGCTAGATCGATGTAATGCTCGGTCGAACCAGGAACCAAAAATTCTAAAGGTGAATCGCTTTCATTGCTGAGAGATGATACAGGTTTGTAGTAGAGAAAAGAACTGCTTTCAATTGAAGTTTGCGTCGGGGGAAGAGTAAAAATGTCTAGTTCGCTCTTCGTACCTTCACCACTGCACGCGTGTAGAAAAGCCATTTTTTTAAATGATTTATTTAGGTCCAAAAATGTCAGATACACTTCTCAATACTTTCTTCTTCTTTCGTCTTGATGTTTTCTTTTTCTTGCCTATACCACGCTTATTTGTCTTTCTTTTCTTGCTCGATGCGTTGTGTGCGGGAACACGAGCTCGCGTTGACTGTCGTTTGCGCTTAGCAGTAACAGCTTTATATCCACTACCTTTCATAATATCGGAAATTTTATAAGCTGCTTTTCTTTTTAAATTTCGACCCGACTCTCGAGCACGTGTGTTGAGAGACTCTTTAAAATTCGCTCTCTTATTCGTCACGTCGTCTAGCACGTTCAAGCCTGTTCGGACGGCTTCTTTACCTACTGCCTTTGCCCCACTGGCAAGATATGGCACAATTTTTCTAAATAATCTTTCATTGGAAGTTTGCCACAATGTATCGTTTAAACTTCACAGCAAGATTTTATAAAACATTTCTGCAAGGTATGTACAAGGGATATAAAAAGGTTACATCAACCTTTCATTGAAACCTTGCAATAATCTTTGTAACCTTGCAGAAACCTTGCAGCAAGGTTTCATGCTGTGTGGGTAAGCTTTTAAAATGTATTACTTTTTGTCAGAGCTTTTTCAGATGTGCTAGTTTTCGCAGTGAGAAATGAAATGTGATAATCTTTATTAACCTTCCGACAGCTGGGATGACGCCATATGGCGTCATCCCATGATCGGCCTACATATACTATTACTTAAGAAACATTTATATGGAAAATTTCGAGAAAGTTACCCTTTTTTAGTGGAAAAAATGCCGGCTGTCAGAAGGTTAAAGTTATCAAAATGACGTCATTTAATAACGTCATTTTATGACGTTATAAAATTACGTAATTATTTTTTAATAGGGCGAGATATTTGGGTACTTTAGATGAATCGAACATCTAATACTTGGAAGAGGATGTTTCCTAGCCTAAGCACTAAATGACAATAAGCTGGCAAATGCAGTAGCTCACGATCGACGTAGCACTATACCCAGCAGCAGAAAACAATGGTAGTCATGCCAAAAAGTACTTTTTTCGACAAAAATTTTCTTTTCGAAGACGTAATTTTTTCAATCATGACGTCATTTAATAACGTCATAAAATCACGTCAGAAAATGACGTTATTACATGACGTCATTTTTCGTCCGAAATAATATTAATAATAGATTTAAGGTGTAAATGTATTTTTCAGAGTGAATGATGGATGAATGCATGCGGAAAGAATGAGTGGTTCTGTTTTTATTAGAAGTCATGATATCTTTAGTATTAAGTTTTTATTCTTAAAATGTTATTATTATTTTATTTTTTAATTATTTGCTATTACTTTGTTATTGTATTGTCCAATTTTATTTTTATAGTATAGTCCAATTTTATTTTCATTGATGTCATGACAGTGATTCCTCTTTTAAATTATGTATTTTAATTCTCTGACTGATAGATATATAAGACTGTTTTTTATTGTAATTTATGTTTCCTGCGTGTATTTAGAATAGTCAGTGATATCACTTTTACATGGTGACTTACTGATACGGTATTAAATATTAATTTTAATGATTGACTGTGATATCTTATCTTATTATGTGCAATACCTCATATAGAATTATTACTTATTATTTCATGTATTACACGCCTTTTTGTACTCTTTTTACAAAATAAATCAATATTCATCTATCTACTGTAGTTTACAAAATTGTTTCTTAATTATATTTTCAAGATTTGCTACATATAATGTTAATTATTATTAAAAAATTATTATAATTTATTACACGTTTCATATTGGAATCCCTCGCCAAACGGCACCCCAGTTTAAAAAAAAAAACGTCAAAATCGGTTGTTTAGAAGCCAAGATATTGAAAATTTTCAAGTGCTCAGGTGCTTTTACTCGCGTGGTCAGTTTTTTTAAAAATTTTTATTCCCTCTGCTACCTTTTACTTACTTTTCGTACGACAAGTATGTCTTCAAGGTGAATTTTTTCTAAGATGGCAATTGGCTCAAGTTTTGTAATTATTGGCTGATTCCATTCAGATTCATGTAGGCCGTCACTAATCGAATTTTTTTTTCTTCTAAGTAATAAAAATACCTTCTATTATGTATACAAAGATAAAATTTACCTCGTAGAACGCTCAAAAAAATTTTTTTTGTTTACTACAGCAATTTTAGTGTTGGATGTAAAAACGGAAATTCAAAAATTGAAAATGAACCTCTACTTTTAAATGACTATAGCTCCGTCAATTTTTTAACTTTTTGGACGTTCTTTTAACGAAAGTGTGCGGAATTCTGTCTCGTTTTAATTGCAATCTTGACTTTTGTAATACGATTTAATCTCACTGAGTTATTTACGAAAAACCGAAAAAAGCGATTTTTTTCAAACACGATTTTCTCAAAAAATATATATTATTTTTTTTTTTAATTTTTATATGATTTTATACATAAAAAATACTAACTTTTAGGGTAGGTGAGAATATGCGATTCGCCTTATTTTTTTTAACAGATTTTTAAACGTTTTTTTTATATTTTCGATTTCAAAACATTGATACCATGGCGCATCGTACTATTTTTCCAACTTTACGTGTTTTTACAACTATTTTTATGCTTTTATTTATTAATATATCAAAAATATCAACAATAATTTTTAGAATAAACCCCGGATCGAATATTTTGATCAATTAAAACCAGAGTTATGACAATTTGAAGTTTAAAAAAAATGCTGAAACTTTAAATAAATATATTTACTTTGAATTTTGAATTTTGAATTTTGAATTTGAATTTCAAATTTTGAAAAGGTGAATTTTTTAAATACTAAAATATATTATTTGGTCATTTTCAATGAACAAATAATGTGCGATACAATTAAGAAATGAGCACTAATGAATTGAGAACTAATGTGAATAAAAAAATTCAGATTTGAATAAAACCTTTCAATTTACTTCTTGCCACTCATGTCTCGAAGTTTTGGCAGTGTAGATTTTGTTTTGTTCACTTTTCCAACAGTAAATCTTTTAAATACCTTTAATTTCTTTTGCATTTCCTAACCATTCCATTTTTTTTGTCTGTCGAAAAACTTTTAACTCATCCTTGCGGATAACAAGAATGTTAATCGACGGAGTATATTTTGATACGTGAGTGGCAAAATTTTCAGCGTTTCTAATAAAATCTGCACTTTCCTTGGACAGATTATGCGTGGTAGCATAATGTATGACTAAACCACCAATACCATCACAAGCGCCTTTACCATGACCTGTTGCAGAAAAAAGCCATTTTCTGTTTACTTTTGAGCTTTGAAGCTCATAGAATTGATATCTATTTTTAAAATGACTGGCAGCTTCATCGAAAATGGTTATGATTTTATCAAGATCTTGTGCAATATGTTTTTGTTTTAAGTTGTCGATGATTAAATTTATAGCCATTAGGGCATGAGACGAATCATGTTTAATATCATCAAAGACGGTGACATAACTGACTGTTTTATCATTTCCAAAATAGCATACTGACGTAAATATTGATATTTGGTTTTTACTCCAATGATAGCTTTGAATTTCATTTTGAAGCAGAACTGTCCAATTTTCTGCAAAATCGACATGAATAACTAATTGGAAATCATTATTTTTCGCTAAAAGTTTAACCTCTTCAATTGCTATACGTTGAATTTCTTTGACCAATTTATGAGCTTTTACAGTGAGAGCACGCTCTCCTAACTCTATTAAGAAATTTTCAATTGTACTAGTTTTATTCAGTAAATTTTATTTTTCCCAAACACCATAAATTATTTCTTCATATAAATCTTCTTCTGTCAAAGAAATTATTTGTAAATCAATAGGATCTCCAATGGGACATTCTTTGCATTCTCTTGGTACACATTTCATATCATCTTTTGAACAAAAAAGTGAAGAACAAATTTTCAATCCCAAATCTGTAATGTCTTGTTTATTTTCTTTTTTATAATTATTCAAAGCATCTAACATAAGTTTAAGATTCTCGCAGTAAACGCAAAGACACGAATCGGTGGGTGGATGTGGTATAACCCACTTCGGTCTTAAAGCGTAGAATGTTGATTTACCAATTTTTGTTTTCATCTCAGGATTTTTGTCTTTAAATAATTGATATATTTCCTTTATACTTCACGTAAGAAAGCGTTTGACTTTTTTAGTTTTTATACCATTTTCTTTGATAAATACGCTGTCACTTTTATTTGCACTTTGACGAGAACAATTAAAATCATCGTTCAGATAATAATCCTTTACTTTCATTACAATTTCACTATCCAAAGAATGGCCACAATAGTTCTTAGACTGCTTGTAAATTTTTTTATTATTTACCAATGATCGTGCTTGATTAATCATATAAATAGTTACATTTGGTAAGACTGATAATAAATAATCTTTGAAAATATCACTTGGTATAATACTCAACAATCGCACTTCCTCAAGAAAATTTGAACAATTATCTAATGCAATTTTAATATTCTCAAGCCATTTATCATTTGTTTTACATTCATTATTTTTATTCGATGCGGGCAAATCCGTTATATCGTAGACTTTCATCATTTTACTTGCTATTTGTGAATCAAATGCATCGGTCATTTGTTTTCTTTTTCGGAGAGCATAAGATTCTCGCATCTTGATATTGATACTTTGAGGCATTTTAATTGGTGAAATGTTTAATTTCAAATTACTTGAAGTCTCGTTGAGCTGTTCTATCACAGCCTCACTATGAATAAAATCTTCCGAAGATTGTTGACTGCTTGAAGTCGATGAAATAGGCGTATTTTTCACTTCATCTAATAATATTTTGTAACACGAAGGGCATACTTTATCTTCTCTGGAGAAAGAAGTATTTGGATACAAGCGCTTCAAAGACTCCGTTAGATCACCTAATTCTCTAAGCGGACTTTTGGAGCAATCATAAACAACTTTTTCGTGCCTTTCTTTTAAATCCTTGCACTTGATTTTAACAATCGGTGATGCCATTATTGATATTCTGTTCAATGACAAATCGAAAAAAATAATTTTTCTTAAACATCTTTATTTTTTATCTTCCTTTTCTTATATTTTTAAACACGTCAAGTCGTTAATGAGAATGCAAAGAACGAATCATCACCACCTAGTAGTGACATGCGTCAAATCCCTACAAAATAAATTCAAATTCTAGGCGCGAAATTCCAACTGATAAAAAAATTATATTCTTCAACAAAAAAAAATTTTATTATAATAATGTACCATAAAAAGAGGATAAATATTACGTATTCTTTCATCAAAATAACTTTTTTTTTAAATTAAAAAATTTATATCTTCAGATTGTAATCTTTAACGAAAATTGCGTTTCCTCAATGTAAATATCATATTTATTTAAAGTTTCAGCATTTTTTTTTAAACTTTAAATCGTCATAACTTTAGTTCTAATTGATCAAAATATTCAATTCGGAGTTTATTATAAAGATTATTGTTGATATTTTTGATATATTGATAAATAAAAGCATAAAAATAGTTGTAAGAACACGTAAAGTTGGAAAAATAGTACGATGCGCCATGGTATCAATGTTTTAAAATCGAAAATATAAAAAAAACGTTTAAAAATCTGTTAAAAAAAAATAAGGCAAAATCGCATATTCTTACCTACCCTAAAAGTTAGTATTTTTTATGTATAAAATCATATAAAAATTTAAAAAAAAAAAAAAATATGGTTTTTGAGAAAATCGTGTTTGAAAAAAATCGCTTTTTTTCGGTTTTTTGTAAATAACTCAGTGAGATCAAATTGTTTTACAAAAATCGAAATTGCATTTAAAACTAGACAGAATTCCGCACACTTTCGTTAAAAAAACGCTCGAAAAAGTTGAAAATTGACGGAGCTATAGTCATTTAAAAGTAGAGGTTCATTTTCAATTTTTGAATTTTCGTTTTTACTTCCAACACTAAAATTGCGGTAGTAAACAAAAAAATTTTTTTTGAGCGTTCTACGAGGTAAATTTTATCTTCATATACATAATAGAAGGTATTTTTATAATTTAGAAGAAAAAAAAAATTCGATCAGTGACGGCCTACATGAATCTGAATGGAATCAGCCTATTAATTATTTATTGTTTATTGATTGTTATTATTTAATTTTTATTTATTGTTTCTTAATCGTTAATTAAGAAACATGCGTCAACTTTGAGTAGCTATATCTCGGGAACAAATGCACTAATTCAAATTTTTTTTTTTAAGAAGCGTCTTGTAGAGTACTTTTAGCATATAAATTTTCAGTTCAATAGATTTCAAATTCGCGAAGATATTGTATTTATTTATTAAGAAAAAAACTAACGAAAATTTCAAAAAATTCCCTAGCCTCTCCTAATTAACCGATTTTAATTTTTCAAAATGGGTTTGTAAATACAAATGCTCTTCTATACCTAAAACAATCAACAACTTATACAAGCTTGTATTTAGCGGTCAGCAAGATTTTCAAAATTTTCAGATTTTTCGGAACGACCTTAATTGCAAAATTATAGTGCAAAAACGATAAAAAATATCGTCTTTTAACTTTCGACATTTGTTTCGTGATAACTTAAAGTTTTTTTAGACACATTTTCAAAAACATGAAATGCTTTCTTCATTTCTCTACAGATAATTTCCCAAAAGGTCATTTCTTGACATTTTTTTTCACGAATTTTAATTATTATGTCGTGGAAAATTTTTTTTCACTCACCGGATAAACATATTTCGTTAGGAATTTATTGCAAATAAATTTACTTTAATTCATTTTTATCGTAGATGTGATACGTTTTATTTTTAATTCTTCTGAATTTAACACACGTTTTTGAGCTGGCGCATATAAAAATTATTATTTGTAACAATATTTTGGAGACGTTCCAATAAAAATCTAGGCTCCAGTTCAACAAAGCTATCCCAATACAGATCCCGCCTGGACTATCTTATTACGAGCAGACCAAACTATCTGTCCCTATCTAATAGTGTTTTTTATAATTTATGGTTGTAACACTATAAAAATGGCAGCCCCTGTTAGATACTAGTATAATAGATAAATTTTATAATAAGAATAAAATAATTTTATCACGTGGTTTTTGTATAATATGAGACCTACTGAAAATCTAAAATATAACCTTTCTTTTTTGGTAGGTCTCATATTATTCGCAAACTACATGATTAAATAATTTTGTTTTTATTATGAAATTTAACCAATAGACTAGTATTTAGCGGGGGCTGCAATTTTTTTCGTGTTACAGCCAATGATGTTTGCATAAATGATGAAAAACACTATTAGACAAAGACAGATAGTTCGGCCTCTTCTTAATGCTAAAAAATATCTAGATATACCGCTCACTAAATTTTTTTGTTGATGTCACTTACACCACTCTTACTCTAATCCACACAATTATTAGTATTATTATCATTATTCTTATCATTATCATTATTATTACCATTATTATAAAATTTACATGATATTTCTAGGGAAAAAAAAATTTTGAAGAACATAAAGAATTTATAAAAAATGAGTTAGCAGAGGAAAATATAATTTTATTGACAGTCAACTGATAGAAAATAACCATAAAAGTGACGTACCAAGTATATCATCGATATCGATGGATATTCCTGATGCTAAAAATGAAGAATTGGAAAAAATTATAGAAGAAAATGAAGATGAATTTATAAATAGTAATAGTACTCTTGATGATACACTTGGAATTATTGACGAATCTATACAGCCTTTAAACGACAAAAATGATGAGGAATATGTTAGTGATTATAATGAGTTTTATGATTGTCATTTGCCAAAAAAAATTAGCACTGTATTAAACTTAATAATGTTTGAAGAATCATCAATGACAGTCAAAGACGTTTTTAATATGGTTCAAGCTATATACTTACGATATAATTTATCAAAATCAAGAAGAAATTCTATTCTTGAGTCAATAAAATTGTTAGCTGGACCTAAATTTAAGTTACTTAACATTAGTCAATACTATACAGCAAAATTTTACAAAGAGAAAGATGAAAAAGTATACACCTTTTATTGCACAAATTGTTATACAGCGCTACAAGAACCAATTGAAAAATCAAAAATAAAACAAGAATCGGTACTATGTAAAGAGTGCTCCAAACAATATACCATCTCTATTAGTAATACTAATTATTTTATTAATATTGATATCGAATATCAACTCTTATCTATTCTAAAAGATGAATATATATTAGAATATCTAGTGGATAAATCAAATGTAAGTAGAAGAAATATTGACAAAAAAAAATATTGGTGATATACATGACAGTATTTTGTATAAAACAAATGATTTCTTCAATTCCAAAGAGAAAAATGACATTGTTTTAACTATGAACATAAATAGTGATGGTGCTGCCGTATTTCAGCAATCTAAATATAGTTTGTGGAGCATTTTGTTGTCAATAAATGAACTACCCGATCATTTGCGATTTCAAATAATTATGTTGGCTGGTGCTTTTTACACGAATCATGAACCAAATTTCAAACTTATGGATTTATTTCTAAGCACGTTTTTCATGCAAATTAAGAGATTTATCGATTGTAGAATAAAAATAAAACGAGATAATAGTGAAACAATAAAAATTTTTCTCTTGCCTTTATGTTTTACAGTTGACTCCGTTGCTCGTCCTATAATTGCTGGTCGTATTCAATTTAATGGTTATCATAGATGTCACTGGTGTTATATTAACGGATTATATTACGCGAAAGCTATGCGGTATCCTCTAATTAATAATTATCCGTTAGTACAACGACCTCATGATGATGTTATAAAAGACGCCATAGAAGCGGAATAACTAAAAAAAGTATACAAAGGTGTGAGAGGACAATCAATAGTATGCAAAACTCTGCCTTTTTTTGATTGTGTGTGCGCTTTTCGTATTGAATATGTGCATAGGGTTCTTCTTGGAGTTGCTAGACAACTTTGGGATGAATGGACAAATACACGATATATATTTCATTTTAAACAACATGAACGAACGATGATTGACAACCTTTTGGTACAAATTAAACCTACGAAAGAAATCTACCGCCTTCCAACGATATTGAAAAAGAAAAGTAAATAGAAAGCTGCTGAATGGTTGTATTGGTTATTGTTTTATAGCATACCGTGTATTTCAAGAATTCTTGAAAAAGAAGCATTTGAATCATTTGTTCTTTTCGTTGATAGTATTAACACTTTTCTATCTCTCGAAATTTCCCAAACAGAACTTTAAGTATGTGAACAAAATCTTCTCAAGTTTGTAATTAGTTGTGAAAAATTGTATGGAACAGCATTCATGACATTTAAAGTGCATTCTCTATTAAATTTGTGTGACAGTGTACGTAAAAGCGGACAACTTTGGGCGACTTCAGTCTTTTCCTTTGAAAGTGAGATTGGTCATTTGAAAAATTATATTACTGGATTAAAAGGAGTCACTGACCAGTTATGTGATAGACTGACTGAAAGAACAACTTTCGAAATAAATGCTTCGCAAATGAATGATATGACTTTATCCTCTAAATTTTGTAAAAATGTAATGTCTAAATTTTCACTCCTTGTAAATTATATAAAATTAAATGAGGATGCTACGATCCCAATTGACGGGAAACAGTCAGCATAAAATAAATATTTAAGATGTATTTTTCGTAAAAAAATATTTTATTCTGTCATATACAATCGTCCAAAAAAAACTGATAGTACAATAATTCAATTATGTGATAATTCTATTGTAAAGATACAATACGTTTTTTTCATTAAAAATAATTGTTTTTTGCATGTAAAATACCTAGAAACGAATAATGTACAGGTTAATGATGTGAAATTAAAACATATATTTGTCATCAATGGTAATTCATATAAGTAAAGTGATATACCTGTCAGCGAGATAAAAAGAAAGCTCGTTCTTGTAAATATAGGAAATGAATTACAATTTGTATGCATTCCACCTGCTATGTTAGATGTACAATAAATGTTTTATAACTGTAATCAAAATTTTATATTTTTTTATAGAATGAGAATATTCAAAATACAAACATGAGTTGGAAATATCTGCACGGTAACACTCGACTGTTGGAGACGATTTTCGCATAATCTGTTTTATTCATATATTTTAAAATTTAATATTGAAAGGAATATAATGACTTGTCCATGCTAGAGCTGTATTAATAGAATCATTTTAGTTTTAGTGAAATCAAAATTCAATTATTTATTTATTTATTTATTATTACCAGCAATACATATTTACATAGTATATAACCTAGCAAATATCCACAGAGGGGAAATATCCCTGTTCGCGGAACTAGAACTTAAATTAAATAAACTAATATTAACAAAATAAAAATAAAAATAAAATATAATTAATTTACAATTAAGAACAAAGAGAATGATAGGATAAGATAGGCGAAATGACACCCCTCGGAGATTTGGAATTTGGTTGCATGAATGGTCGACATATATCGAATAATGAATTTTAAGATTATCAAACCCTCTCTCCTTTCCCCCACCGCCAAAAAACGTGTTTTTTCATTAATTTTGGTTTTCAACACCTTAATTATTATTACCCAGTCTGGAAAAATTTTTACATAATTTTTGCATAAATACCCATAAAAAAAATACTTACCTTGAATTTTTAACTGGGCGACCTAACCTAAAAAAGTTTCTAAAGTCTTAAAATTGCTCTAAAAACTCACCATTTGAAGGTGTAAAAAAGATATTTGGTAAAAAGTTTTAAAAAAATGATTTTAAAATGTAAGATTAATTCAGATTTGTCGAAATAGTGCGCCATATCTAAAAGTCGAAAAAACTACTTTTTTAAGGGTTTTTTAGTGTTTTTTTGCCCCTTACGCCTCACTGAAGCTAATGTTAATAGATCTGATAGCATTTTTAAATTCTATGGTAAAAATTACGTCGAAAAAATGTACTATACTTGTTAAAAATATTTTTATACTATTTACTAGAAATCGAAAACGAAAAAGTAGTCTGCTTTAAGCATGTCAGAAGTACTATCTTTTCTTCTATGGTGTTTGAATAGCCATTTGTAATCTTCTTATCATTGAATTATACATATTATCTATTTTTTTCTGTAGAATGTAGTGGTGCCATAAGTTTTACTTTAACTAGCTTATGGAATGGTCCAAAGAGCAAAAGATGGTCTTTTCCGATTTTTTCAAAAGTTTTCGCTGTATCTAATGTTAAAATTAAAAAATTTTTTTTTAGTAAATGGTTAATACTCTCTACACATTAACCTTATAGATGAGACATAAACTAATTTTTTTTGTAATAAAGTCAGAAATGAAATGGTAATAGATTATTTGTAATTATTAATTAATTTTTCATAAATAAGATCTTAAAGTTTTATTAATTGCGGAAAATTAAATAAAATTAAAATGTGTATGCAATGATATATATATATATATATATATATATATATATATATATATATCCCTATATTATATAGTTATATAAAAAAAAACCTCCTCTTCTACCCCTCATTATTCCTCCCCCTCTTTTGTATGCCTAAAACATCACAATCCATCCCTCAAAATAATGTGAAAATCTGTCTAAAAATAATCTCTTTTAAGAAAAAAAAAAAGACACCCCTCTACTACCCAAGTCACTCCTCTACTGCCCAAGTCACTCCTCTTACGTCACTCAGCCCCCCCCTCCTTAGATAATTTAGCTGAATTTACCTCATTTCACTAATGTATTTGTTACTCATTCTCTATACCAGTACTATCACCCATCCCACTACTACCCCATCACTACTACTCCTCATTTTTTTTCTCCTCCTCAAAAAATCAAAAGTCACACCTCAAAATAACGTAAAAATGTCTCTTAAATGTCTTTTTAGAAAAAAAAAACAGATTTCCCCCTCTACCCCAGTCACCCATCTACTACCCAAGTCATCCCTCGGTCCACAAGTCACCCCCTCGCTCCACAAGTCACCCCTCATAACCCCTCAAGCCCCTAATACACTATTCATAATGATTATGAACCATTGAGAAAAAAGTTTTTTAATTTTATATTTATGAAATACTTGCTTAAAGCTATATAATGGAATATATATTTAATACATAGTTAACAATATTATAGATTGTTGATATAATTATTTTTCAACCATCAACTAATACCTACGTTCCTTAGACAACACCACTTATACTAAGAAAAAAAAAATAAGAAACTTCTACTTCCAACATTTAAGCTTACTTTTTTTTGTGTCCGAGCTGTATTTGCCTAAAAGGAAAGCACATTTTACTTTGTCTTGATTGTCTTGATCAGAAAAACTTATTAAAAAATTTCCTAAGTCCATACATAGACAATACATAGATGGAAGATATTTAAGTCCAATGGAGGCCGCATGGAGATAACAAGTATTTCCACAATGCAGTAGAAGTCATACAGTAATAAGATTGAATATCCATACAGAAAATCAACAAAAAATAATTTTTGATTAAAATAATATACATTTAGCATTAAACAAATACGAAACAACATTGACTGCATGGTTTAAATTAAATAAAAAAGATGATTTTGCTAAAAAAATTAAATATGTTAATATCCCACAATATTATATTTTTAATTCTAAGACTAAACCTTGGATTAAAAGATCAAAACTTAGAAAAAATATAGCTATTGGTTGATTAAATGTAGTATCACCAAAAGATAGTGAACGTTTTTTTTTTTAAATTAATATTGTAACGGCTCGTATTGATTTTGGGTATAATTATTAAATTCAACATAAATATGTCATAAGAATGACTATATTATTTAAAAGATAGAATAATTTTTAGTTATAAGAAATTTAAATTACATTAAAAGTATAAGTAGGACTTCATAGTTACCTACCGAGGTTGATAAGATAACTCAAAATGTATATATATATAGATATAGTAAAATGATTATAGAAATAGAATGTTCTATTTCTTTTAATAAGAAGTATTATCAATAATTAATTGTTAATAATAAAATGTAACTTTCTAAAATAATTGTGTATATATAAATAGAACATTCTATTTATATAATATGTATAAAAATGATTACTCTATTTAAAGTTTAAAGATATTAATTAAAAAATTAGCTTTTTTAATTAATAAATAATAAAATTAACTATAAAAAATAGTCTATTGAAATGTAAAGGAAATAGAGTGTTTCTTTTACTAATATATTTATCTTAATTAAATGTTTCTTTTGTAAATATATAAAATAAATGTTATGGA
This sequence comes from Anastatus disparis, assembly GCA_017163975.1. NCBI lineage: Eukaryota > Metazoa > Arthropoda > Insecta > Hymenoptera > Eupelmidae > Anastatus > Anastatus disparis. The sequence continues at coordinate 1,175,973 of JAFFSR010000395.1, read as the reverse complement.
ACATTCTATTTCCTAAAATATAATTCTTCAATAAGAAATAGAACCTCATAGAAGGTTTAAGAAATAATATAAAAGAGCGTGAACTCAAGCAAGCTCTCTCATTATCTTTTAGATGTTCGACCATGTAACATCTAACATGGATACTATATTCATTCAATCTTATACTGTCAGAAGTATAAGATTTAAGCATTCTGTCTTAAAATACTAAGTAACTTTTGAATCTTTGTAAAATATATATTTTCTTAATTTTTTAATAAAAAGATTAAGTATTTCAAATTTAAATGATGTGTTTAAAAAGTTATTGATAAAAGTATAACTCATCTCATCTCATTAATCATTTTTCATATAAATACTAAACAAATTAATTATCGCACATTGAAGAGTATTGCACTTGGATATGTCGTCGATAATAATTTGTTTATTCATTTTGCATTAAATAGAAGTGTTATTTATCGCACATCTAAGAGTATTGCACTCAAAGATGTCGTCGATTTAAACACTTTTCTACATATCTCATATAATAAAAAAGTTGATTATCGCACTCTTTAGAGTATTGCACTCAACGGAGTCGTCGATAATAACTTTTATCATTCTACCCTCTCATCCACACGTAAAGAAAATTATAAATTATCGCATCTCTAAGAGTATTGCACTGGAGGAGATCGTCGATAAACATAATTTTCTTATACAATATTGTTGTATGCACCTTGTATATGCATGGAATTAATTAAAATAATGAAGTAAATTTAAATTCGGTAATTAAAATATTACCTGGCGACCGTGAATAAAGTCGGGAACGCTTCAATATTAAACAGGGTAAAAGGTCCAACATCTTTTAAAGATTTACAAACTTACGAAATTATAACTTATAATACTTATAAAGAAACTGCTCTTGCAATGAATTTAATAGAACACGAAAAACAAATTTATTATATTTTTGAAGAAGCATGCCATGTTATGTTACCAGTCCAATTACGTAAATTTTTTGCATGTTTTTATCATGTGAAAATATTCAAGGTAACATTATTTGGGAAAAATATAAAAAATTTTTTATAGAAGATTTTAAAGAAAATAAAGAAAACGAAGTTTCATCTCACATTAATCAAATATTAAATTTAGAAGAAATGTCATGTGAAAATTTTGGTTTACCTGAACCAAATGAAAACTATATCGAGAAAAACAAAAAAATTAATGATGAAATTATAATTTTTAATAAAAAAAATTTGATAAAATGTATAAGCAGTTGAATAACGATCAAAACCACATTTTTGAACAAATAATAAATAATAATCATACAATTTTTTACATAGATGGACTAGGAGGTTCTGGAAAAACATTTCCATATAAAACATTAATATATTATTAATATATATAAAAAAAAATTCTTATCAATGGCTTGGACAGGTATTGCTTCAATTATATTACCAAAAGGTTTAACCAATCACCGAACTTTCAGATTACCGTTAGATTTAAATAACATTAAAAGTGCATTTTTAAAATTTGATTCAGATAAGAAAAAATTAAGAGAAGCAAATGTAATTATATGGGACGAAGCATCAATGATTCCTAAAAAAGCTTTAGAAATAGTTGACAAAACATTAAAAGATGTCTGTCATAATAATGAAATTTTTGCAGGAAAAATTATTATTCTGGGTGGAGATTTTCGTCAAATTTTACCTGTATTAGAACATGGAAATAAAAATACAATTATAGAACAAACTATAAAATATTCAACCCTATGGCCTATGTTTCATATTTTTAAATTAAAAAAAATGTATGATGTAATGATGAAAATTTTTCATCATTTTTATTAGATATCGGAGAAGGAAAAGTTGATACATTTATTATACCAGAAAAATGGAAAACTAATAATGTTTGCAATAAAATTTATCAAAACATTAACAATAATTATAGTTTTTCGAAAAATGTTATTTTAAGTACACATAATGAAGATGTTAATATTTTCAATAATAAAATATTGAATTTAATTAATAATGAAACAATGACATATTATAGTATTGATTATGCAACATATAAGGGTGTTGATCAAACAGATGATAATATTCATTTAAATTATCCAATAGAAATGTTAAACAATATAAGAGAAGGATAACCACCACATGAACTTAATTTAAAAATAAATGCCATAATAATGCTAATTAGAAATTCAAGTATAAAAGATGGATTATGGAATGAAACACGATTAAAGATAACGAGATTATTTGAATACAATATAAAAGCTGAAGTAATTAAAGGCAAAAATAAAGGAAATAAAGTTATTATACTGTTACGTTCAGCATATAAATCAAACAATTTTGTAATGGATGACTGTATTTCAGCCATCCATCGACTTCCGTTTGACTAACGCGCGAGCGCTACGTCTCCGGGGTTGGAAGTCTTAAAAAAAAGATGCAGCAAGGATAGGTAGAACAATAAAAAAAACACTCATGTCATTGCAGAAATTTTATCAATTTATTTCTTTTCTCCTCTTCAATTTACTCAAGAAGCCTTGCTTCGTACATAGTTAATTATTCTTTTTTTTATTATACTTGTTTCACTTCATGACAAACCGTGTTACCACATACCAGGTTTTTTCTTTTATTTTCTTTGCATTTCATTTCTGAATTTCTTTTTTTCTAATTTAAATTTAAATTTTCAACAATTTGCGACGCTTAGCATTTACTCCGCGAATTTGCAATAGAAGCAACGCGTTTCCGTGACATGTTTTTTCCCCTTGAAATTTACAATAAAAAAAAACAAATTGAAAGACTCTCTACCTTGTTCTTTTTTTTTTGTTTTGGTGTGTAGATCTCCGCTTCCCCACACTTCCACCTAGTTCTCTGGTTGATATCTTTAACGGATGACTAGTTTAGTCGACTGTTGACTGATGTAGTTGACTGTTGACTAATAGTGAAGGGCGGTGGCTGGTTGCTGCAGGCTCCGGTGACGTGTCGGCTGCTCGGCTGATTTAACGTGGTCAGCAAGAAGTTGGTCGGGAAAAAGAGGGGGCTCCATTTTCCTCCAATCTGGAATAGAGCTGTTGCTCTGCTGGCTTCCGATCTGAAGAGAGGCGTTGCTCCGCTGGTGGTTCGACCTGAAGAGAGAGTTTTGCCTATAAGCTCCAAGCTTTTTATACTCTAAGTAAAGCTTCTACAAGCTTCGTTGTTACTAGCGGCAGTATATGTTTCTGCCCATTCGTACGATGTTCAGATATTCTGATTGGTTGCCAGTCGGCCCTCCCTGTATGTTTTTTTCTGGAAACCATAATTTCAGTTGACTAGAAAGAGGTCAACTCGAAGTTTATTGGCAATTACTTTTTGCCGTTATCTTTTCGGTTTCCTGTTCCTTTGATATTCCGCCAAAGCTTTTCTTTTAAGGTTTGCAGTACTTGTATAATTAAACCCATAAATTAGTTTTAATGTCCCTCTACTCTGTATTTTTCTTCAGGGACGGCCTTATCTGTTTTAATACTGCGCTTTATTCCCCTACCGCTTCGCTGAAATCTTTTCATACTCTCCTAAGTTAACTTCGTTTTTCTGCGAAGCCGTTCATCGTTGTCCGGCTTTTTGCTGTTTCTAAGCTCGCCGCCTGCCCGTATCTTTTTTTAGCATGCTATTCAGCTTATACTTCTCCTTCCTTTGCTGTTTCATGCGGCCGCCGAGCCTTGATTTCATTGAAGTCAACTGGATTTGTTGCTATTTATCTCTCGTATTTGTTTATTTATTATTATTTTATGGCAATTATTTTCGCTTTTATTTATTATTAATATTGTTGTTCCTATTTATATTTTGTTTTTAAAAAATTATAATGAACCCTGTGACTTCAGCTTATGTTTATTTTTGGTTTCCTTCAGCCACTGCTTGATCTTAATTTCTTACGTCGTGCTATTTATTTCTTGTGTTCGTTTATTTAGTACTTGATCCATCTTATTTCTTTCTTTTATTATTTTTATCATTTTAATTTTACTTAAAATGAAATTTTTGTTTTAACATTGATTGGTAATGAACTCGGTTCATTACACCTCCCCACCCATTAAAGAACGCGCGAGTTAAATGAGAGCGTTCGGAAACAAAAATCTCTTTTACTGATTTATTAATTATGCTCTTTCTCTGTATTTTTCTAAACTCGGAATGTGGTAGCCCAGTTGGCCGCTTCTTGGTACAATGTATATTTATTATTATTTTTTTTTATTTCTTTACGCTCAATATTTGATTTATTTGTATCATAATTTTTTATACTCTTTTTTTTTACTACTTTAAGGCTCATAATATATCTTGACCTTTTATTAAATTTCTTTTAACATACTAGTTTACATGCAATTTCTACTTGTTTACTATTTTTATTTTATGCACTCAATATTATAATTTGATTATATGTTTTTCTTGTATAATAATAATTTTTTTTTTTATATACTTTTTTTTTTTTTTTTTTTATTCTAAGGTCCATAATATAATTTGACTTTCTATCAAATTTCTTTTGAAATACTAGTTTACATGCAAGTTCTACTTGTTTACCATTTCTATTCTATGCACTCAATATTTAATTTGATTATATGCTTTTTTGTATCATAATTTCTTTATATTCTTTTCTTTTTTTTTTTCTAAGGTCTATAATATATCTTGACCTTTTGAATATTATAATTTACCTGCGATTATTACTCTTTATTTTCTGTCTTTCTTTTTTTTGTTCTATTCGTTCGTCTGGTGTTTACATATTTTTCATTTCGCTCGTAAAATGTTAACACTTAAAGTCTTTGTTTACTACATTGTTAGAAATGTTTTACAATTGAGTTAAAGACATAAGTTATGGGTGCATTGATTGCTTGCATAAAAAATTTATTTGTTCTTATTTACTACATTGTCAAACAATAATGACGCTTGTGAGTGGATGAAAAGACCTATGTAGAAATATCTCTCAACTTTTATTTTTTTTTAAATTTTTCTTAAAAATGTCATTATTCTGTAACATATACATTTCGGTCATATTTTTCGTATACTCAACGCTTTTAATCTAGTTCAAGGAGTTTTTTTTTATCAATTCGCATTTGCTGGCGTCTTTTTCATGTTTTCATACAGTTTGCCAGTATATTTAATTTCACGACTATATTAGTGTTCCTTGATTACTATGTTTCTTAAATGTAATTTCCTTCCTTTTCCCTATGTTTTAACTTATATGTTTTTATAGTATAATAATAATAATAATGTTTGATTATGTAAATTGAATCAATAATATTTGTTCATTACTTGTATATATATTCAATCGTAGTTTTGCTTATAAAACCTCACAGTCTATAAGAATAACAAACAAACAAAAATTTTATTTTTATTATTATAATTCCATTTCTATCTTATTTTTATTTTAAAGCTACAGCAGTTAATAATATAAGGAGATGCACCCAGCTTCCATGCTGTAAACAAAAAATTTTATGAATTTTTTTTTCGATACATTATTACCCTTTAAATTTAATTTTACAGTTTATACAATGGTATATCGCTCTCAATTTAAAATTATTACTCTCAATGAAATTTCATATTAATGTTATGATAAAGTCACTCTTTTTAATGAACAGTTTGGATGCTAGTTTCTTATTTTACATAAATTTTTAATCTTATTTTTAGCCGTGCAATCGGTACGTGACATATCGAAAAAAATTTTTTATATTTATCATAATTTTTAGTCTCAAAACCTTCTTGCATTTTTGTTTTCTCTTACATACATTTTTGAAGGGCGCATTATCTGTTTTGATTTTCATCGTTTTTACGCTGTAACAACAATGTTTAATTATATATTCTTAAAATTTAATAAGTAAATATTATTTTAAATCTATACAAAACATTTGTTATTGTAGGTGATTAAGCAACGAGCTGTATATTTATTTCTGTTGACCAGCCTGTTGTTAATCTTACAAGTCCTCTTTAGTCCATTTTAATCTTTTAATTATTTCTAGTTCTTACCCCCTTCTTTTTTTTCCCTCTTTTATTCTTATTATGGTTCCTTCCCTTGGAACATTTTATTTATTGACCCTTTCCTTTCCTTTATGGTGTAAAGTAAGAATATTAGAAAAAAATTTACTTTTTTTTTGTATTATTATCTATATACGACATATATATTTTGGTTAAATAATAATAATAATAATTGATGTTAAAGTTCAATATGGGAATGTTCCCTTTGATTCTAATATTGTTTTGTTTTTCTTACCAACAGCAAAATGTAATCGTTTATTATTATTATTTCCCTTCTATTTTTTTTTTTCTTAAACGTTTGTCGTTAATCTAAAAATCATCTTAAATTCATATTTATTCTGCTTACATGATACAATTAAAAAAGTATAGATTTCTTTATAATAATCATTTTTTTGTTCATATTAATCATGTTTGTTTCTTTTGATTTTACTTCATATATCTTTATACGTGTATCTCTATGTTTTCTGTATTTTGCTACCGCGCAACTATGCGGCTCTTTGACTTATCTTTTTAATGTTTTTTTTTTTTTTTGTATGTATAAACGTACTTCAACTTGAATAAAATTTTTAAAATTTTATTCCCTTCCCCCCCTTGGAAGAAGAGTAAACATTTTTATAAAGATTAGCATAAATTTTTGTGTAGAGAGTCTTTCTTTCAATCTCAAGGCAATGAGGAAATATATGTCCCGGTTTGTTTTTATGTTTGTAAGACTTGACTATTTTCGGTTATAGTTTGTTAATATATTATTTCGTTTATATGTTCCTGACTTCATCTTATCATGACTACTGTATCTATTCATTATTTCAACTCCTACCTTCCTATCTTATAGTATTTAAGTAGCGTATTGTTCTCAGCTTGTTTTTTTGTTTTACCGTTTACTTTTGGCTGCTTGTTTATTATTAACCTAATCTTATAGCGTTTCTTTTTTTTTTTATTTCTATCCATTTTTTACTAAATATATAACTATTTCAAGATCTAGATATTATACGTATGTCTACTTATGTGACTGTCACACTTAAACTATAGAGATTTCCGTCTACCTTACTGTAATTTCATTTCTCTTTTTTTTTTCTTTGGTTCCAAATAGGATCTTCTTACCCGGTTAGCATGGACTACCTTAGTTTAATGATTATTTATTCTCATTTCAAGATTACATTTATTATTAAAAACATCTGTGACCAGATATGGTCCTTCATATTGGTCAGCTTGTTTATACTGTTTGCCCCCTTTCAATAGCCAAACGCTATCATCTATAGGAGTATATCTACAATTGTTATAGGCTGCGTAGTTTTTGTAAAGCTCTTTTTCCTTTTCGATCAAGTACTGTAGTCGCAATTTTGACTTTAATTTTTCTAGCATTAAGGCTTGCAAGTCTTGCGTGGTGTTTATGTCAAATTTTTCTTCTTTGATTTTATCATAGGATAATATGTCAAAAGACTTATTAGTAAGTCTCCAATACACATTTTTTAAATCATCGAAACCATACTTATAATATTTATTTTTGTCATATTTATTTTTCTCTCGAGCATATTTGTTATGAAAGTCGTCAGGCTCGCATTCTTTACGTAAAAATTCTTTAATCCCTCTATTTAACGTTTTCAAGTTTGCTCCTTCTTGCTTGTTCTTTTGAAGTATCACATTTTTGTTTCTTATCTCAGACTTCTCGTGTATAATATTCTCTTTCTTTGTATGTTTCTCTTTCCTCTCATGTGAATTATTTCTTTTTGCATCTAATTCGGTATTTTTCTTTTTTTCTAGAATATTTTTCTCCTCGTAAATAAAATTTTTCTCATCATTATATAATTTTTCTTTTAATTCCTTCTCCTGGCTGCAATTGTGATTAATTTTTGAAACATTTTCGTAATTATTAAATAATTTATTATCTTTCTGTTTCATATTTTCTGTTCTTATCCGAGAAAATGCATTATTTGGGTCTTCGTCCCACGTTTCCTCTTTTTTTTTATGAATAATATTCTGTCTTTCAAATTCTCTTTGCATGTATTTCTTTTCTAAAGCTACTTGATCTTGCACGTTATCTCCTTCGTCTCTCTGAGTCATTATAACTTCCATCTTTTTGTTCAATGACGCGTTCTCTTCATAACCTCCTTGTTGCTCCGTATCAATATCGAGCTCTTTTAATGGCATATTTTTCTTTTTAATATGAATGTTTCTTCTACATTTATCGTTATACGTTTCAACTATTTTCATTGCTTCATTAACATTATTTTCACACTCCTCTCTTGAGGTACTTTCATAAGTAATATTTTCTTCGTCGTAATACTCCTTTTTATCCCCAACTTTGGGATTTCTCCAATAGAAAGCATCATTCTTTCTATTATTTTTAACATCATTAAATACTTCTTTTTTATTCAATACATAATATTTATTTTCATCGTGGTGAGGGATTCCTCTTTTCTCTTCACCTTCAACAATATATATTTCTTCAAAATCACGACTCCCCTTCTTTGGGTTTACAACATTATTTTTACTTATAAAAATTTTTCCTTGTTTCTGTAAATCTTTATTTTCTCTTTTGCACCTATCTTTATTCTCATGATCATTGAAACATTCATTTTTCATTTTATACTCATAACTGCCATAATAATTTACATAGTCCACGTCATTATATAGTTCATCTTGATTCTCAGAGATAACTTTATTAATATTTTTCTCAACTTCTTCTTCGATAACTAATTCATTCGGTTTATATTTCTCATTTCTTTCAATTAATTTATTTTCCTTTTTTAACTAACTTTTATTAACATGATCCTCGCAGCCTTCAATATTATTTTCATTAACAACATTTATTTTATTTTTCTCTGTATTCCTCTCATTAAATACTTCATTTATTTTCATATGATTTACATAATTCTTATTCTCCAATAATTTATTTGCATTATTAACAATAACTTTACAGACATGCCCTTCCTTGGCCTTGTCCTTACTATACATCATATTTCCTTTATTTTGTTCAATAATTTCATCATCTTCATTAAACACTTTATTTATTTTTACATAGTCTTCATTTTTGTGTTTCTTTAATAACTCATTCTCATTTTTCAATAAAACCTCATCGGCGGGCCGCTCATTGGCTCTGCCTTTCCTTATATCAACAATATATTTTTCTATATTTTCCTTATTTTCATACTATTTATCATTTATTTTCCTATAATTCACATGATTACCTTTTTTCAATACTTCTTTTTCATTATTTAAAATAACATCATTGGCTTCACCCTTCTTTATATCAACAATATTTTCCTCATTTTCATAAAATATATCATTTATTTTCATATAATTCACATATTTATCTCTATTCGATAATTCATTTTCATCCTTTAAAATAACATCATTGGCATGCCCATTATTGGCTTTGCCATTTACACAATAATTAGTTTCTTTTTCTTCATCATAACATAATTCTTGAATATTTACTACATTTCTCTGTTTATTTTCATTTTCTTCTAATGTATTATCTCGTTTTATTTTAGTAACCTTCCTCATTAATCTCTTGTTTATTTCTTTATTTGTCTTCGGTTTCTTTATTATTATTATCTCTTCATTAAACGTCACTGCTCTTTTCTTTTCTCCTTTTCTGGGTTCGTTTCTGATACTTGACTTCGCTGGTATCTTATCGTTTTTCTCACTTACTTTTTTTTGACCTTTATTTATTTTTTCTTTCATCGCTTCTATGAATGAATTTATTTTATTTAACTCTTCATTTAATATTATGTTACTCTCGTTGTTTTGACTTAAACTTAGTTGGTTTAATTTTCTACTTATCTTTTCAATGTCATTGATGATATGAATTGGGTCTCGCGATTCTTCGATCCTTGAATCGGATGCTTCTTGCTGCGAATGTCTTATTCCTGGTCCTCCTTGCACGACCTTATCGAAATCTTCGTCGTGTAATTGCTTATATCTTTCTTTAAATTCTTCTTGTATACTATTGACGTTTTCTGAAACGCTTTCTTGTTTCTTCAAATTAAATTCGTTATAACCGGCATTTATATTTTTACCCGTACTTTCTATATCTCCAATAGTTAATAAGAATCTGTCATATTTTTCTTCTTTCTCTGTTGTAAAATCTACTGCTTGGTTTTCCTTGCGTTCGTCAGTTTTTTGTTTATGGCTCTTATTCCTCGCAAACGTAATATATTCCTCTGTCTGTGAATGATTTTCTTTATCCTTATTATTTATTATTTCTGTCTCATCTGCGGAACTCTCCTGTACTTCTGCAAAAGGTATCACATTACTTTCATATTCTAAGTTATTTGTAAAATAATTAATTTTTGTTTTTGTTCGCCTACGAAAATCCGAGCCCAAAATTCCTGCTTTCTTTATGGGAAACTCGTCGTCTACTAAATAAAATTCAATTTCTCTATTTTCTAAATTTACTATGATTTCCCTACTGTTTCTAAATAATAAGGCGTAATGCCTTTTAACCTTATCGGCTCTTGCATATTAATTTTAATATAGGGAGATACTTCGAATTTCTTTACTAGACTTACAGAGGCTCCAGTATCTAACATAAACTCAAGTGGCCTTTTAAATTCTCCTACATCAATTCTTATAATTGGTGCTGTACTTGCCTGATTCAAGTTCACTGTTTCAACGCGCGCGGGCCGTCGCTCGCTGCCTGTGACGTAGTCAGGCGTGTGCCAGCCGTTATTTTTCTCCGCGCCCACTTGAGGGAGATTCAAACCGTTTCCCTGCGACTCTTGTCCTAAACGCGCATCTTGTAATTTAAAACACTGATTGCGAGTGTGGCCTGGTTGACCACAGTAATAACATGTTAAATTTGAAAAATTATTCGTATTCCGAGTTGGTGAATTATACGACCCTTTTCTCGCAAACTATCATTATTCTGATTATTACTGCTATTTCCAAAATTTGCAGCATAGTTATTTCGCCCTCTATTTTGATTTTCGTGGTTATTTTCTCTAGTTTCCCTATATACAGCGTTCATTCCTAAATGTCGGCCAGAGGCGTTGGTCAAGTTTTCTCTACCTCTTGGTAGAAATTCTGTCCTTCGATTCACCTCAGCGTTCCAGCCTCCAAAAGCAACATCAAGCCTTCGAATGTTAGAAAAATTTTGTCCTCTCTGCCATTGGTTCGGCTGACAATTATTATTAGGTTGCAAAAATGAGTTTACACTTCCCATCTGGCGGGCCAATAATTAGCAATTCATTGCTGGGTGTCCCCTTTTATTGCAAAAGGAACAAACTATTACATTGGTCTCTGTTTCGACAATATTTACGAGTCGTGCGTCTTTAAAAAAATTTCTTCTTTTATTTTCCTCTCTTCGCACCTCTTGCATACTATTTGCAAATTTCCACTCGATCTCTATGGCATTCTCCCTAGCTTCTTCTAAACTTGCAGGAGTACCTATGCGAGCCCGTATTTCCCAGCGCAATCCTTTTAGGAAATACTTTACGCAATCTTTTTCTAATTCTTGTTTAAAATCGTTTATATCATTTATTCGCTTTTCTTTTTTTGCAGTGAATAGTATTTCTTTTTCAATTTCGCGTAACCAGTTTAAAAAAACAATCACGTTTTCACCTGTCTTTTGCTTGATTTTTGCTAAATCTCCTGTCCACTCGTGATAAGTTTTTCCTGATCCAAAAATATTTTCTAAATATTCCACAACTTCCATAACATTTTTGAAACTGCGCCCCCTTACGGAATTTAAAGCATCCCCATACAGTTTAATTCTTATCAATTTAGCTAATTCTCCTTCTACATGGCTAGGTAAAATCGCTTGTGCCTCCATGCACCCATCTAAAAATTCCGAAATAGGAATATTTTTGCCATTAAAACGCGGAATGACATCAAGGGCATCCTTCAGGGATAACCCACGAATTTGTAATTGTGCCATTTTTATTGAGTTATCTAGCGAGTTCTGAAATTTATTATTTTCCGTCTTTTTATTTTCGTGATTATAAAAATAATCTTTGTAATCAAAAGAATTCGTTGTTTTCTCTAAACTTGCAGATCCCTTTTCTCCGTCGGCTTTTACTAGAGTAGGCGCAATCACTAAGTTACCAAAACTATTCTCTTCTTACTTTAACTCGTTATTCTTATTCTCCGCCAAGGAATGTTGTTCGTTTTTCATGAACTTCTGTATTTTCCCTTTTACTAAATTTATAATTTTGAAAAATCCAAATCCGTTATTTATGCTTTGTTTAATTCTTCGATATGTTCGGGGCTTTTAAAATAATTATTAATTACTTCGTCCTCAAAACTTACGTTCAAGTGTTCTTTAATGTGTTCTACCGCGACTTCTGGGGGTAATTCTAATAAATCTCCCTTTTCAAATATTGTTGGTAATCGAAAACTAGGTTTGGTACTTAAAGGTGTGCTACAGCCTAGTGCTAAGGGCGAAGGGTTAAATGTTTTATTTGAAAGTTTCAATTGCGCCGGTCTAAGATTTATTTTTTCATAATTAATAGGCAACTTTTCTTTAGTTCTATTTTTACTACCTAACTCCCTTTCGTCCTCACTACTATCTGACTCACTTACTTTATCCCTGTATTCCCTAAATTTTAAACCTAACGCTTTATATGCGTCCTGCCTTGATTTAAACCCTTCTAATTCCCCTACCTCTAAATTATTTCTCTGTAAGAAAATGGTCAAGTCTTTTTTCATCGTAAGGTATTCTTCAATCTTTTTATCTACTTCGCGCGGATGCTTTGACGCTTTCACTGCTTCAGTGATTTCTATATTTTTACTTTTTAATTGTTCAATTAAAGTTTTTGCAAATATACCTTCCTCATACATGTCCCCAGAAGCGCTGCTCCTATTGCTCATTTCGTATTGTTTTAAATTCTTCGCGATGAACAAGGTAATTTATCAATGATTCCGCAAATTTACTTAGTTTGATTCGCATCCATAGTTGATATTTAATGAAAATTCTTAAAACTATTTCTGCCATCAATATAAGATTGTCATGCAGGCATATATAGAGGTACCATGCGAATAATTCTACTATTGTTTCACCATTTACAAATTTACCTCCTTCCAACTTTAAATGTTTTACAAATCTAATTTTTTTTGCAATTTCAAAACGACGATTCATTCTTAGAGCAGTTTCATAGGGATGATGTATTTAATAACAAAAAACTTTTTTGGGCACTTAAAATATTTAAAAAGAGTTCTCTTATCTATTTTATATTCAACCAAGATTCGTAATGCTGAAGCTTATTAAAGACTCTATTGATAGAGATTTGACGGAATTTATTTCATGCTACCGAAATTTAAGTTATAATTTAAAGATAGAAGTTTTGTAACACACTAATTGATTATCATTAATTTAAAAGTTCAGACAATTGCAAAAATAAAATTTTAACTTAATTTTCATATTTCAAGGGTAAATGCGAGCATCGCTATTGCTACCCAACTCATGTCAATTTTCATTAAACATTTTCTTTTTAATATTTTCTTCTTTTTTTTTTTACTTTCGGAAAAATAAATCACAAGTGATATATTTATTTCATATTAATGAAAAGAAACTATATTGGAAAAGAAATATAATTTAATTTTAATATCTCTCTTTTGATCTTTAAACCTTCTACTCCTGCAAATTTTTGATGATTTATTATTTTGTCGTCTTGACGCTTGTAAGAAAAAGAAGAAGAATATTTTTCATTAATTTATTTGTTATGTATTTTATAATAAAAATTATCAATTACGACAAAGGGCCATTCTAAACTTTGAAAAGGTTTCTAAATATGTTTTTCTTTTATTTTCTTTAAATAATGTAGTAACTAGTTAGTTATATGTGTTTGCTTTTCATTTTCAATAAAAATTTCCATATTCAATGCTTTAAAATTTGTCTTTGATAAAAAATCAGTAAAAAAAAATATTCTTCTTCTTGTTTACAACACCTCAAACATAAGAAAAATGATAAAAATTTTTTTTTTTAAATTTGCAACATATTTTTTTTGTCTTATCCTTTTATATTTAATAAAAATTCTTTTTCTCTTTTTTTTGTTTCACTTAAGATGTTTCTGAAAATTTGCAGTGTACGATCTAACCATACGGTGTTTTTACAATAAGAATTTCACTCATCTTCTTTTTATAGTTTAAGATTGTTCTTTTAATATTTCACACAATGATATATGTTAAAAAAAAAAATATATTTTTCTTAAATATTAAAATTATGAATCTATTAACTTTTAAATGTCCGTCAAATCACCACAGTTCCCTTTATTAATTTCCAGCATAAATTTTTCATACAAATTTTCTGTTACAATATAATATTTCCATAGTTATTTCCAGGGTTGCGAAAAAAGTAATTAAAAATTATTTGAATCACGAATCATTTTTGAATTTGTAATTAAAGTTTTATTTAATTAACAATTCCTTTTAAATTAATAATTAAAAATATTTTAATTAACAAATCAAAATCTAATCGTGAATTGAAAAGGCTTTAATTAAAAAATTAAAAGGAATTTTCAATTAAATAAATTTCAATTAAGAAATCAAAATGTAATCGTGAATTGAAAGGGCTTTAATTACAAAATCAAAAGGAATTCTTATTTAAATAAATTTCAATTAAGAAATCAAAATTTAATCGTAAATTGAAAGGGCTTTAATTCCAAAATCAAAAGGAATCCTTAAGAGGCGGTCGGGTCTATTTGCCGCATGGGGGCGCTGCGGTCAGGTGAGAGAAAAATGTAAAATAATTTTTACTCAGCGATTTACAATTTACTGAAACAATAATACACCTCTAATGTTGTCAATAACTCTAGCCATATATATGTACAATAATTATTGATGCTAATCTTGTTTGAAAAGTTTAAAATATTGTTGTAAAGCGAAAAATGCAGCGTGAGATAGAGCCGGCATGAGCATATGTATTCATCATTCTTTAGTATTACTTTCTCTGTCGCACTAAAGAAAAATACACATGTTTATATCGGCTCTATTACGCGCAGCATTTTTCGTTTTACAAAAATATTTTAGACTTTTCAAACAAGATTAGCATCGATAATTATTTTACATATATATGGCAAGAGTTATTGACAACATTTGAAGTATATTGTTGTCTTACTAAATTGTAAATCCGTGTATAAAAAATATTTTATATTCTTCTCTCACCTGCAGCGCCACCAAGCGGCAAATGGTTCCGACCGCCTCTTAATTAAATAAATTTCAATTAAGAAATCAAAATTTAATCGTGAATTGAAAGGGCTTTAATTCCAAAATCAAAAGGAATCCTTAATTAAATAAATTTCAATTAAGAAATCAAATTGTAATCGTGAATTGAAAGGGCTTTAATTCCAAAATCAAAAGGAATTCTTAATTAAATAAATTTCAATTAAGAAATCAAAATTTAATCGTAAATTGAAAGGGCTTTAATTCCAAAATCAAAAGGAATGCTTAATTAAATAAATTTCAATTAAGAAATCAAAATGTAATCGTGAATTGAAAGAGCGTCAGTTATGATTATGATTTGTGAATTCGAGGGCTTTAATTAAAAATTCCACAATTCCTTTTTAATTAAACGTACTAAGGAATTTGTATCATATATATGTATATAGAAAAACATATGTGGACGCGCACATACATACGCACCTAGGCTCATATATATGCAACATTTCATGTCGACCCACACGCACACATACGGACAAGTTGATATATATATATATATATACATACATGGTCCGTTTCATGTCAACTTGCACCCGTTGACCCGTATATATTTTGGTTTATATATATGTATATATATATACATACATACATACATACATGGGATATTTCATGTCGGTTAGCACGTACTCATAAGTACAGGTTTTCTTTATATGTGGTACATTTCATGACAACACGCACACACCCAATCGTGTACCCTTAGATTTACATATATGGGACATTTCATGTCGATTCGCATGCATACACACGCACGTTAATAAACATAGGATTTTTCACGTCAATTCGAAAGCACACACACAGGTTTATATATATGGGACATTTCATGTCTATTCGCATGCATGCACACAGACTTTAATAAACATGGGATTTTTCACGTCAATTGGAACGCACGCACTTACAGGTTTAGATATATGGGACATTTCATGCCAATGCGCACGCACACACACACACACACACACACACACACACAGGATTATATATGGGATATTTCATGTCAACTCGTACATACTCATAATGACAGGCTTTTTTATATATGTAGGGATATTTTATGACAACACGCACACACCCATCCTAGTAACCTTAGGTTTATATATATATATATATGGGACATTTTATGTCGATTCGCATGCATGCACACGCACGTTAATATATATAGGATTTTTCACGTCAATTCGAACGTACACACACAGGTTTACATATATATGGGACATTTCATGTCAATTCGCATGCATGCACACAAACTTTAATGAATATTGGATTTTTCACGTCAATTGGAACGTACGCACATACAGGTATATATATATGAGATATTTCATGTCGTTTACAGGTTTATATATATATATATATATATATATATATATATATATATATATATATAAGACAGTACATGTCGTTGCGCATGCATGCACACACACGTTAATATACATGGGATTTTCCATGTCAATTCGAACGCACGCACACACGCACAGGTTTATACATATGGTACATTTCATATCGATTTGCATGCATGCACACACGTTAATATACATAGGATTTTTCACGTCAATTACTACCCACGCCTATACAGGTTTATATATATGGGACATTTCATGACAACTCTAACACACCTATCCAAGCGCCCTTAGGTTCACATATATGGGACGTATCATGTCAACACGCACGCACCGGTTTTTATATATTTGACATATCTTGTCAACTCGAACACGCAAACACATCTAAACATGTATTTGAAATTTGTATTTATATATATGGGACCGTTTCTGTCAATTCGCATGTACGCACACACATGGGCTTATGAATATATATATATATATATATATATATATATATATATATAATCACATATATATGTGTGTATATCTGTGTACACATATACATGGGATATTTAATGTTAATTCACACGCGCGACATACACACAGGTTTATATACACGGACGTTTCATGTCAATTTACATGCATGACACACGTACTTGAGTTTGTATATATTTTTCTTTATATATATATATATATATATATATATATATATATATATATATATAGGGGCTGTTCCTGTCAAAGGCATGCACACACACACACATAGGCTTATGAATATATGTATATACATATACATGGGATATTTTATGTCAATTCACATGCACACACACACACACACACACACATAGGTGTATATATATATATATATATATATATATATATATATATATATACCACCAGATTTTTGTTTAAACAAGTGAGCAGTTTTTAATCAGTTACACAAACAGGTTATTTTTTCTATGTTACTTAAAATAAAAAAAATTCTAATTTAGGAAAAATTGCTAATATTAATACTGATAAAAATCTTAAAGATTTTTAAGGAATGGTTTTACTTTTTGATGGATAATTTGATTATATGATTTTATTTTCAAAAAAGTTTTTCCCATAATAGTTATCTGTAATAAAAAAATTTTTTCACAATGTTAATTACTTTTTCCTGACATTCGTTTTGAAAGTTTATGCTTAGCAATTTTAAAATTTGGTTGTGACACTGATGATGCTGCTATAAATTATTTTGGATGTGTTATAATTAGTGTGCTGCCTCAATTTTCAACTGAAGGATTATAAATTAAGGATATTTTGGATTGAATTGCGGAAATAAAATAAATAATTAAAGAATTACAATCAACAAATCAATAAATTCAATTATTAATAGTTAAAAAAAAATGTTACCATGTCAGTGAGTTTTTTTAACAGGGTTATACATAAATTAAATTAATTAAAATTAATATTTTCAATCTATCATATACCTATTTTTTTTATTAAAAAGATATATTTTTACAAAATATATAACAGTAAAAGAGTAGTTAACAGAAAAAAATTGTACTTCGTTAAAAAATTTTATAAATTATAAAAACACAAGTTTTTTAAACTTCATAAAATAATGAATAGCGTACTGTACATATTGTTCTTGTAGCAAAAATTCTACATGTAAAAAATGTAATAAGATTAAAATACAAATAACGATTAATTAAACGTATTTATAAATTATAACATAAATTTAGCAAATGAAATAAAATTTTAGGAAATCCTATTCTAATCTCAGTCTCATTCTAATATGAAAAATTGAAAAAAATTATAAAACTTATGTTTTTCTTTAATTAGAAAAATTATGTTTTTCTGCGAAGAATTAACAACCAGAAAATTTACTTTAGAGATTTTCCTAACTATTTTCCAGCTATCCACCCTCGAAATTCGTGTTCAAGGCACCAAAATACATAGGAAAAACTTTGGTGGAGCCGTGGATCTCCATCGGCTACGGAAACTCTCCTAGCTACCTATATTAGTTATAAATGTCCTCCGTATTCAGGCGAAATACCCCGGTGAACATATACATTAAGGTTTGGAAAAATTCTGATGTAAAAGAACCTTTCTAATTTTTTGCGGTTTTTGGTACCAGTCCATAATACAACTTTGTGAACTCTTATAAAAAAAATTGTCATGATTTTCGTTGATACCTTCTGAACTTTTTTGATTCATTAAGTTTTACTAAGGAATAGTAACCTTAATTTTATCGTATTCACAATTAATGAACAATTAAGATCGCTTTAGAACTGAACTGCACTGTAAAGTTTTCAGGAGAATCCTTCTAGATTGTATTTTAAAAAATTCTTCAGAAATATTTTTCACGTTTTATCATTGTATGAATATATTTATTAAATTATTGGTAAATAAATGATTATAAATCTATGAAATCATTTTTTTTTTTTTTTTTTTAACGTCGTTTGGAAAAATTCTGATGTAAAAGAACCTTTCTAATTTCTTGCGGTTTTTGGTACCAGTCCATAATACAACTTTGTGAACTCTTATAAAAAAAATTGTCATGATTTTCATAGATACCTTCTGAACTTTTTTGATTCATTAAGTTTTACTAAGGAATAGTAACCTTAATTTTATCGTATTCACAATTAATGAACAATTAAGATCGCTTTAGAATTGAACAGCACTGTAAAGTTTTCAGGAGAATCCTTCTAGATTGTATTTTAAAAAATTCTTCAGAAATATTTTTCACGTTTTATCATCGTATGAATATATTTATTAAATTATTGGTAAATAAATAATTATAAATCTATGAAATCATTTTTTTTTTTTTTTTAACGTCGCTATATTTATGCTATGCTATTATTGCTATGCTAATCAGCGACGGAGCTCGTAAGTGTGTTTGTAAACAAAGCACATGTAACGTACAGTGGT
The DNA here is from genome assembly GCA_017163975.1 of Anastatus disparis. Lineage (NCBI taxonomy): Eukaryota > Metazoa > Arthropoda > Insecta > Hymenoptera > Eupelmidae > Anastatus > Anastatus disparis. The sequence goes on along the minus strand of JAFFSR010000395.1, from coordinate 1,156,631 downwards.
GCTTGTATCAATCGGCCGAGAGCGGGATTCGAACTCGGAACCTCGAGATTACGAATCCAACGCTCTACCGAATGAGCCACAGACCGACTCCTATGAGATCATTTAAGAATACGGATGAATCTTTATATTTTCTGTATATTGATTGAAAGGTTAATGAAACTTCACGAACTCTGTAGAAGTAAATCGAGATGAATTATTACAATCTTGTAAAGAGTTTAATAGCTATTAAAGATCCTTAAGAGGAGGTCGAGTATATATGTCTTATTGTAATCAAAAAATTGATTTTTTTACAAAAACTAATAATTTTAGCAAAAAAAAAGAAAGCCCCATCTTGTATCATAAAAGCAATATTTTCTTCGATTAGGAAAAAATTTTTTTATCGATTCCTTTTGAAAAAAACCTTGAAAAACATAAAATATCGAGGTTTGGATGGACAATTCAGTTTTTCAAAGTTTTCTTTGAAACGAAGCGATAAAAATAATTTTTTCTCATAAGAGAAAATATTGCTTTTAGTATACGAGATGGGGCTTTCTTCTTATTTTTTGCTACAATCATAAGGTTTTGCAGAAAATTGAATTTTTTTATTATAAAAGGATAGAGATGTACGACCTGCTATTAATAAAATACCGTGAAAATTATTTATGATTCTCAGTAACGATCTTGAAGTTATAAAAAAATATACATATTATTAAATTTTTTTAACTCTTGAAATAGTTAAGCATACCATGGAATTGTTTGATAGTGGAAATAAAGCCATTTTACACGACTAAGCTATAAATTTTTTTTGTGAATAAGTACAATAAATCGCACTAATTTATTAATACTAGGCAATTTTTCAGTTTATTAATAAGTTAATTTAATTAATACTATGATATGCCCTTCAAAAATCACTATTCAATATATTAGAAATTCATAAAGAATCTGAAGAAGTCATAATCATATTTTTTGATATATGGGGATATCCACAAAACTTTTAATTGTCTAGTAACAGGTCATATTACAGCTGTTACTGGGTTACCGCATGATGCACATTGTTTAAACGAGGTTTAAATCTTTTGTGCTATCCTGTAACTCTATTTTTGATGTATTTTGTAAATGTTTAACAAACGGCGCAGTAGATATTTCTATGAAACATTCATTTTTACACATAAAAAATTACCGTAATTTATCTTATGTGTAAATTTACTTTTTATAGAATTATCTGCTGCGCCGTTTGTGGCACATTTACAAAATACATCAGAAATAGAGTTACAGGATAGCACAAAAGATTATAACCTAGTTTAAATAATGACCTGTTACTAGAGAATTTAAAGTTGGATGGATATCCCCATATAATACCATAGTGGTACACATGAAATTGGAAAGGTTCTAAAAATATATAAATTACAATAACTTTTCTGATGAGGATATATTATTTAGCATGACGAAGCTTCCAGTCTTCTAATAATATTTCCAATCCCAAGTTATGAATAAACAATGCGTTTAATAACATTTTTTTGCGACAAAGAAAAAATTTGTAAGATTCAACTCGAGTGCGGACAACTCAAGAAACCCACGAAAATACTACATAAAAAGTAATAATATAAACTTTCAATGTAACGTATTTTAAGATTAGGTTTGTCGAGCTTGATATAATTTCCAGTCCAAGTTCATAAAAAATTTACAAGTTTAAATGATTTTTTATTTTAACAAAAATTATTGTATTAACATAGCTTTAGTGCGGACAAGTCATTATATTTGTTTTTCTCATCCGTGCTGAGTAAGCGGCCTATAGCGCATGCGTTTTCGGGGTAGTAAGTAGCTAATAGCGCGCGCTGCGTGTGTTGTTTTTTGAGGGCGTGTGTTTCACAGCTATGTATAATATTATTTTGTATTAAATCACGTAAATACGTTACATTCTGTAAAATAATGTCACGCAAAAGCGTTAATTAATGTAAAATCGCAAAGGTTTATACAAGCGCAGCGCCCTCATACTGTATCTCATCGACCATATGATGAATTTTATACTCTATCTCGCTTTAACCTCTGACAAAGTAAATCGTATCATCTATTCTTGTATTATTTTTACATTAACGAAATCGTAATTATTCCGTATAAACGTGAAATTGGTGAACTAAAAGTATGTAATTTAATTACAAATAATAGTACCAAGAAGTATTGAAATATACTATTGCGAGTCAGTCGTACGGCAGATATGAGAGAGAGAGAGAGTCTCGGGCAATGGCGCTATTCGCTACGCTCGTGCGCCAACTTGCCCTCGTGCGCAATAGTCAACTAAACCTTACTCGTTACACAATATACTATTAATTTACGAATTTAAAATGATATTAATGAAATAAAAAAAGCAAAACTTGATTGCTGTAGCTCCAACATTAGATAAATATTACGGAAAGAAACATAATGAATCACCCAAATTCATAATTTTATAAATTACAACTGAATCACTGGAAAAATAGTTGCATACAATAGACTTTTCCAAATTTTATGAGTAACGGCTTATAATTGAAATTTCAATGTTGGAACGATTCGGAAAACTTGAAACATTTATCAATTTTCATTTCATAATAGTTCGTAAACATTCTTTAAAGACCGGAAAAATATTTGTTCCGATTCTTTTAGAAATTTTCGGGTCATTTTAACGAGGATATAACTGATGATGATGTAACAAAATTCAACTGCAATAATCACAAATTTTCCAATCAAAAACGTTTCCATAAATAATTTCCATAACTTTATAATTTCCGCGAAAATAATCATAATCTTCATAATTCTGCAAAAATGACGATTTATATTGACTTTTTCATAAATTTAAGTAACTTATAGAAATTTTCTCAAATTCAATTTACTTGTTTTTGTCATAAAAAACGAAAGATAATTAGTCTCAAAGTAGACTTAACGTAGGTAAATATTATTTTTTTATATACGCTTTTCTTATATTCGCCTTCATGTCTGTTTGCATGTTTGTCTGCCTGTAATCAAATCTTGCGCGCTCGATTTCAGGCACTTTTTGACAGATATAAATTCTGACAATTGGCATAGACTTTGGTCTTGGATGACAATACAATAATCAGTTGTCATTTTGGTACCTGGACATCCAGGTCGATGATAATGGGTGTGAAAAGTCATCTCCGAGGAAGTATAAATGGGGAGGCTTTCTTTGGGTCAAGGCGAGTTTCTCGGGGTTTTCAGGGTTGCTAAAACCGAATTTGAGATCAAACAATTGCCACAAAGTGATGCACGTTGTCCAGAATACGCATGGACGTCGTCTCCGAGGAAGTACAAGTGGGGAGGCTTTCTCTGGGTCGAGGTGGGTTCCCCGGGGATTTCAGGGCTGCTAAAACCTAATTCAAGGTTTGAAAGTGAATCTATAATGCATAATAATGATTTAGGATGAAGAGGTCGAACTGGAGTACCAAGTCGCCGATAACGGATGTACCTGAGTGTAATCTTCGAAAAGTCTGGTTGCAATGTAACTCTAAATGATAATAGAAACAATTTTAACTTAAAAATAGAAAATACAAAATTTTAAAAACATGCTTTAAAAATAAAATACAATAATTAAATAAATAGACTAAAAAGTATAAAATAAATAAATTAACTTTTTTTAAATTTTTAAATAATAGCGCTTATTACCTGTATATCGGAATGATGTTTGATGAAAAAATGTTAAAATTATTCACTAATTACAATAGTAATATGCTTTCTCGAAGTTAAATTTCGCTGGCATTATTCGAACGAAAAATTCATAAATTAGTAGGGATACTACCGCAAATTTATATGCGAGATGATTTGTATGAATGATCTTTATACATGGGTATCGACTAAGAGTAAATCAACATATTTCATGGAACTTGCATGAATCTTAAACAATTGTTCTTTTAAAATCTTTTTATTTCCGAGTATTCTCCGACCTAATCAAACAACCTTAGAATCGAAATCTAAAAGAATCTCCAAGTTTCATTTGACGTAGTCCCTGCAAATATCTGTAAACTTCATAATCGGTATGGAAAATTTCAAAATTCATTCATATAGACGATTTCCAGGTAGCCAGGATCACCTGGATATTGTCAGATGTCATCTCGGGAAACGTACATGTTATTAATAAATAATGGCTAAATTTCAAAAGATATTCTTGTAGACAATGTTTATCTTACTCGGAACATCCATGTTTGGCTAGATAACATTTGAAACAACTTCAAAGTAGTTATTAAACTATAAGTTGAATTTCAAAAGTTTTAGCTGTAGATGATGTTTAAGTTGTCATTAACACCTAGGTATCCAAAGACGGCGATCATGGGTACCACAGCATAATAAATAACTATTTTTTAAATATTGTCTACATCGATAAGGTAAAGTATGTATATATATATATATATATATATATATATATATATATATATATATATAAAAGTTAAATATGTGTTTGTATGTGTGAGCGTGTGCGTGTGCGTATGAGTTGAAATTAAATGTTCCATATAAACTTGAATAAACCTGTGTGTGTACGTGCGATTCTACATGAAATGTCCCTTATATATATATATATGTTTATATCATGCTTGTAAGTCGATATGAAAAGTCCCACGTACATGAACGCGTGTGTGCATGCATGCGAATTGACATGAAACGTCTCATATATATAAACCTAAGGGTACTTAGATAGGTGTGTACAAGTTGTCATGAAATGCCTCCATATATATAGAAAAAATGCCTGTATATATATAAGTACACGCTTTTATATACATGCAAGTTGACATGAATATGTCCAGTTATCATATATATATATGATTTCATATCACATTGCTCACGTTTACATGCGATTCTTTTCTATGTATCTACTCATATATATATATATATATAGGTTTTGGCATATATATATAACATAGTCCATTTCATATCAAATTGCTCACGTTCACCCGCAATTTTTTTGTTTCTATATATATATATATATATATATATATCAACTTGTCTGTATGTGTGCGTTTGGGTCGACACGAAATGTTGCATATATATGAGCCCAGGTGCGTATGTATGTGCGCGTCCACATATGTTTTTCTATATACATATATATGATACAAATTCCTTTAAAACGTTTAATTAAAAAGGAATTATGGAATTTTTAATTAAAGCCCTCGAATTCACGAATCATAATCATAACTGACGCTCTTTCAATTCACGATTACATTTTGATTTCTTAATTAAAATTTATTTAATTAAGGATTCCTTTTGATTTTGGAATTAAAGCCCTTTCAATTCACGATTAAATTTTGATTTCTTAATTGAAATTTATTCAATTAAGAATTCCTTTTGATTTTGGAATTAAAGTTCTTTCAATTCACGATTACATTTTGATTTCTTAATTGAAATTTATTTAATTAAGGATTCCTTTTGATTTTGGAATTAAAGCCCTTTCAATTCACGATTAAATTTTGATTTCTTAATTGAAATTTATTTAATTAAGAATTCCTTTTGATTTTGTAATTAAAGCCCTTTCAATTCACGATTACATTTTGATTTTTTAATTGAAATTTATTTAATTAAGAATTCCTTTTGATTTTTTAATTAAAGCCTTTTCAATTCACGATTAGATTTTGATTTGTTAATTAAAATATTTTTAATTATTAATTTAAAAGGAATTGTTAATTAAATAAAACTCTAATTACGAATTCAAAAAGGATTTGTGAATCAAAATTTATTTAAAGCCCAAAATGATTTAAATATTTGCAACCCTGGTTATTTCTATATAATTTACACAATAAACCGCTGTAAAAACTCTGTAAATATTTTAATCCCACAATGTCATAATTTTACCAAGTTATAATTTATTATTTAAATTACAGCAGAACCATCTTGATATGACATTAAAATTGATTTAATTTATTTATTCAACAAAAATTGTACTTCACACGCTAAAAAAAAAATTTTTTTATAACATTTTTAATTGAATTTTTACTTTATCTTTCTCTTTTCTTTCTTTACTAAGTGCCGAGTCACCAGTATTTGAATATGACACTAGAATTTATCTAACGTATTTCTTAAAAATAAAATCTTTATCTTTAGCATTATTACAAAAATAGTTCTTATTAACCCAAAAGTTTATTTAACTTATGCCCATATATTCATTTTCACAATTTTCTTTTTCTTTAAAAAAAATTTTTATTTTCTTTTACATATTATTTAAATACATTTCATCTTTATTCACACAAAAGGAAAGGCAAAGGAATTCTTAATTTATTTTTCATCTCTGCTCTCTCTTTTTGTTTCATGGGCTGATACATCAGTTTTTACTTTATTGCTCATCCTTGCATTCTCTTTTTTTTTGTTTTCCCGGCCGATGCACCAGTTTTTAACTTATTATAAACTGAACATATGGTACGTTCAGCATATAAGTCAAACAAGTTTGTAATGGATGACTGTATTTCAGCCATCCATCAACTTCCGTTTGACTAACGCGCGAGCGCTACGTCTCCGGGGTTGGAAGTCTTAAAAAAAAAGATGCAGCAAGGATAGGTAGAACAATAAAAAAAAACTCATGTTATTACAGAAATTTTATCAATTTATTTCTTTTTCCCTCTTCAATTTACCTAAGAAGCCTTGCTTCGTACATAGTTGATTATTCTTTTTTCTACTATACTTGTTTCACTTCATGACAAACCGTGTTACCACATACCAGGTTTTTCCTTTTATTTTCTTTGCATTTCATTTCTAAATTTCTTTCTTTCTAATTTAAATTTAAATTTTCAACAATTTGCGACGCTCAGCATTTACTCCGCGGATTTGCAATAGAAGCAACGCATTTCCGTGACATATTTTTTTTCCCCTTGAAATTTACAATAAAAGAAACAAATTGAAAGACTCTCTACCTTGTTCTTTTTTTTTTTTCAGGCTCCGGTGACGTGTCGGCTGCTCGGCTGATTTAACGTGGTCAGCAAGAAGTTGGTCGGGAAAAAGAGGGGGCTCCATTTCCCTCCAATCTGGGATAGAGCTGTTGCTTTGCTGGCTTCCGATCCGAAGAGAGGCATTGCTCCGCTGATGGTTCGACCTGAAGAAAGAGTTTCGCCTATAAGCTCCAAGTTTTTTATACTCTAAGTCAAGCTTCTACAAGCTTCGTTGTTGCTAGCGGCAGTATATGTTTCTGCCCATTCGTACGATGTTCAGATATTCTGATTGGTTGCCAGTCGGCCCTCCCTGTATGGTTTTTTTCTGGAAACCATAATTTTAGTCGACTAGAAAGAGGTCAACTCGAAGTTTATTGGCAATTACTTTTTGCCGTTATCTTTTCGGTTTCCTGTTTCTTTGATATTCTGCCAAAGCTTTTCTTTTAAGTTTTGCAGTACTTGTATAATTAAACCCATAAATTGGTTTTAATATCCCTCTACTCTGTATTTTTCTTCAGGGACGGCCTTATCTGTTTTTATACTGCGCTTTATTCCCCTACCGCTTCGCTGAAATCTTTTCATACTCTCCTAAGTTAACTTCGTTTTTTTGCGAAGCCGTTAATCGTTGTCCGGCTTTTTGCTGTTTCTAAGCTTGCCACCTGCCCGTATCTTTTTTTAGCATGCTATATAGCTTATACTTCTCCTTCCTGTGCTGTTTGATGTGGCCGCCGAGCCTTGATTTCATTAAGGTCAACTGGATTTGTTGCTATTTATCTCTCGTATTTGTTTATTTATTATTATTTTATGGCGATTATTTTCGCTTTTATTTATTATTAATATTGTTGTTCCTATTTATATTTTGTTTTTAAAAAATTATAATGAACCCTGTGACTTCAGCTTATGTTTATTTTTGGTTTCCTTCAGCCACTGCTTGATCTCAATTTCTTACGTCGTGCTATTTATTTCTTGTGTTCGTTTATTTAGTACTTGATCCATCTTATTTCTTTCTTTTATTATTTTTATCATTTTAATTTTAATTAATATAAAATTTTTGTTTTAACATTGATTGGTAATGAACTCGGTTCATTACAATACCGCATATTACATTAAGCACAAATGAATCGTCGTCTTTACCATTTATTTTATATAGAAAACGATTCCCTATTGTATTAGCTTTTGTTATAACTATAAATAAATCACAAGGTCAAAGTGTTGAAAACGTAGGAATGTTCGTAAAAAACCTTTATTTTTACATGGACAATTATATGTTGCTCTCATAAAAAGTAAAAATCCTTCTAAAATACATATTCAAAATGAATAAGAAAATAAAAATGAATTAACCAATATAGTACGGAAAAAAGTACTAGAGAAATAACAAAAAAAAAACTTTAATTTTTTTAATATTAAAAATATATTTATATTTCTTACATATTAATAAAACATTTGTTTTTTTCAGATATAACATAATGAAACCAAAAATAAAAACATACTTTAAATTTTCTATATAAAAAAATGAATATAAAATAATAAAAGAAAAAAAAAACAAACTTCAAATATTCTATAGAAAAAAGTAATAACAAAGTTATTTGAAGTACAATTTAATTATTACTAATAATAATTGAATCATTATAAAACAGAATGGGATCCAGTTCCAAATGAATACATTGTTGTAGAAAACTTACAACATCAAGAAGAATTAGATGATTTAAACAACCAAATAAACGAATTTGAACGATTTCAAGAGCAGTACGAAGAATATATGGAAAATTTGAATGAAAATACAGATTTATCTAGATTAAATAATGCAATTAATAACTATATCGGTATTGAAAATAAAAAACTTCATTTTGAAAATTGTAACAACGTAACATATTATTATAAATATATGACAAATAAAATTATCCAATAAAAGTTAGAAATACGTGATCCAATAATGGAATATTATATAATACAACACATAATACAATATATTATAAATATTTACTACGTATTGCTAATATAATTTTTTTTATTTTATAAAATATAATATAAAATATATTTAAGTCATAAATCAATAAAAATAATAAATATATCTTTTATAATAACAGAAAATTAATCAAATCTATTAAAACAGTAATTTAACATATATTTTATACATCAAAAGACTTAATTGCATTAGGATATATTTAAAAAAAAAAATAAATAAAATTTAATAAAATATTTACTTTACAATTTTATTTATGAAGTACATTGTTTACTAATTAATTTAATTAATATTATCATAATTATGATAATGGCATTAAAAGTTAAAAAACTCAAATAAAATCCTATTATAACTTATACATTTTTAATTAAATTTAAATATAATAAAATGTTTAAGGAATAAATTAAAATATATTTTATGAAACAAAAAAAAATTAATAAAATCCATATCATTATGTATTATATTATATTGATTTTTTTAATTAATGCATAATATTAAAAATTATTTATTATTAAATAAATAATTGATAATTTTGAAAAAAACAAACATGGAAATACATTCTAATAATTTTGTAAAAATTATTTTCATATATCTTTTTTAATACTAGCAAAAAAGTCAAGTATATTAAGAAACCATATAGATATGTATTTTATACATCCGAAAGACTTAAAAATAAAATTAAGATATAATAAAAATAAAATTAAAATAATTAATAAATAAGGAAAAATTATATTATTTAATTTTATCGTTTTATGTATGAAATATATCAATTAATAATATTATAATTATCATAATGATATTGAAATTTATTGTAAAATATATACTTTGAATAAAACTAATATTTAAAAAAAACGAAATATATTAATTTCGAGTATATAAATTAAAGATACTAAATATTATAAATAAAATAATAATAATTAATATTCAAATATAAGAAATGATTGGTAAATTTTTAACAATAATAATATTGAAAAACATAGAATTCAATCAGGTATTAAACTTTAAATTTAGAATAATTATAATAAAAAAAATTTCTGTTTTGTATTATTGTAAGACATGTTACAATAATATTCAATTGAAAAATATCAAGTTATAATAATTATTCTAATAAACATACTTAAACAAAACTTAAACAAACTTACGCCTCACTGAAGCTAATTTTAATAGATCTGATAGCATTTTTAAATTTTACGGTAAAAAATACGTCGAAAATATGTACTATACTTGTTAAAAATATTTTTATACTATTTACTAGAAATTGAAAACGAAAAAGTAGTCTGCTTTAAGCATGTCAGAAGTACTATCTTTTCCTCTATGGTGTTTGAATAGCCATTTGTAATCTTTTTATCATTGAATTATACATATTTTTTATGTATTTTTTTCTGTAGGATGTAGTGGTGCCATAAGTTTTACTTGAACTAGCTTATGGAAGGGTCTAAAGAGCAAAAGATAGTCTTTTCCGATTTTTTCAAAAGTTTTCACTGTATCCAATCTTCAAATGAACAGATAATATATTAGTTTTATATTTGAATTAATTATTTTAGATAAACAATTATTTTTGTAAAGAAAGTATTAAAAATTATATAGAACTTTTCGTTATTTTTATTCTGTAATTGTAGGAAATCAAATAAAAAAATATTGTATATAAAAGCAATGATATATGTTTAAAAATCAATTAAGAATTAAAAAAGAGTTTTGTATAAAAAAGTTATCACTTTTGATATTAAGGAAATCATTACGTTGCATGCATTGTAGAAGAATAATAAAAACAGTAAATATAATACATAATTTTTTTGATTCATTATAACAATATTTATTAATATTTAGTCATTATTTGTGAATATTGATTCAGTCTTCATCTTCACTGTTTTCTTCAATTACGGGTTCAATTTGTTGTACATCGAAGAGTGTAGTTAAGACTTTAGCTGGTCTAAATATACGAGATAAGTATCCTGCGTAACTTAAATAAAAAATAATAGCTGCTAGATGGGAGCAGTACCCAATTGTTCTGTCCCCGTTTGCACAATTGCAGCAATATCTCTTAATGCCATTGATGCCGACCGTTTTTGAGCAGTACTGTATATAACATTCATACTTTTTTCTTCTGACGTGCCTCGATTAAACCTCAAATCTTACAATATCTGGCTGTTCTTTTGTATAGCTGAACAATAATGAACCATCATCTTCTAGAATTTCTGCCAAATAGGAAACTGATAGCGATAACTGATAAGTACCAGTAAAGAAAACTTTAAGATCTTTTAACGTCATTTCGGGAAAGTCAAGTATTTCCTCCGATGATAACTGCTGAAAAGGTATGGTCTTTCGATTCCAATTGTTATCATGGACTTCAAGCGCAAAAGTATTTTGAACATTTTTCATGAAGTTGATTCTTTCGATAATTTTTACCAGATTTTCTGCATCGGAATTCAATCTCTTGCCAAACGTGTTTTGCAAAAAGCAAGCAATCTTACAGAATAATCCAGCTCTTGGAAGAAGACCATTGTGGAATTGATGGTGAAGTAGCTTATACTTTTGGCCGATTATTCCATGTATCACTTCAACCACCCATCTAAATTTAGTCACTAGACGAGACCCATTAGATTCTTAAGTGGTAAGTTGAGGTCTATTACCTTTTAAAGCGGGCATTAAGACAGTAAATTCCCGTTCGTTCAAAAAATCCACTACATCTCGAAATCCTCGATCAAGAATAAAAATATCTTGTTTTTGAAGAATCTCATTTAATCCATCAGGTTGCTTTAATATAATTTCTAATATTTTAGCATCGTTATAATTTGCAAAGTAAAGTCCAGCACAATCCACAATACAACCGTTTGTTGTGCAAATTGTAAATGGCTTGCATAGAGAAGTTTTTTTTTGTCCTGAATACGATTTCCGTTAGTAAGCATTGTTGCTGCTTTTTTGGCGGCGTAAATAGGTTCCGTCACAGATCAAGGCTAATTTATTGTCTACACTATACAGCATTTTCGCTACTTCAGCTGTTTGGGTAAGGAGGAATTCCCGAGAATAAGCTTTGATTCTAAAATGTTTTGGCAAAATTTCGTTTTCAAAACAGTTGACTACGGAAGCGATGGAACTTTGAACTATATATTCTTCAATGCCAAAAATTGCAGAGATACATTTATTGGAGTTACCAGATCTCATCTTAAATAAAAAAAAGTATCAACGCTTGCGTTAAATTTCGTTTTTCAGTAGATCTCATGGTACTTATTTTATTGCACAGCTGGAGAATATCATCCCACGTGTGGCCAATGAGAGCTTTTACGCGTTCTTCCGAAACTTCAAAATTTCCAATTTGGTCATGAAGCTGCGGATTCATGTTATCTGATATTTTGTTCATAAATAGTGAAAGTTCTAAAACTTGAATAACGGATTCCTTTGAAAAAATATTTAGTTGTAAGACTTTATCTTGATAAAATCTATTCTTTATTAGATGAATCTTACAACATTTATTTTTATTAGGTATGAAAATTTTTCTGGTAACAAACACTTGGATACGAGCTTCAATTGGCACATTTTGAATATTCTTTACAGATTTACATATAAAACAGTATCTGTGACTTATGCTTACTCTGGGAATGTACATATGAACATATTCAGTGTTTGGTTTAACAGATGGTTCATAAATTGAATAATCACTAGAGATTTGACCGTATGAGGAATCACTAAACTCCTGACTAGTTGCTGGTGTTGTATTTTGAGAGGAACTATTACTTGATGATCTAAATTACTAATCTCTATGGGCATTCAGAGCCCTCAAGTGATGTAAAGATAAAGGGTGGCCGACATCCTTAACCTATTCTACGATCTTAATAACTACGTGGCAGTCAGACGGAGTCCTTTAATTAACTTAATATGTAATGGGTGGACGACACCCTTAAGTTATTCTAAAGTCTACCATTTACACGCGTCCGGACGGAGTCCTTTAAAATCTGAAACAAGTAATGGGTAGACACCCTTAATATATTCTACAAGTCACGTAGTGGCGGACGCGACAGCTGTGGGTGGACGAGACCCTTAATTAAGCCAGTTGCAATATGTGAAATAGAATATAATATTTTGGGTGGACGTCACCTTTAAATTCAGCGGCGCAAGTTCAGCATTGCGGCGACGGCAGAAGATTGCGAGCGTGCTCTAGGCAGCATAGATTTACGCCTGTGTGCTCACTTGACGTAACTCTAGTACTGCCAGCACATGCACTGTAGTGTAGACCTGTGTGCGCACTTGTTCTACCCTCATGTGCAAAAGAGAGAAGCTCTGCCTAAGCTGTGGTGCTCCACAAGCCAAGGCAGCCAGCTACTACTTGTCTCAATCTCTCTTAGCCTTGTGTGCTCACTAAGATAAAGAGAGAGTGGAGACCGTAGTCTACACTGCTCTGCTCTGGTTAGATTTTCGGCCTCTTATATACTCCAGCCTTATTTTTCCTGATGTGCGTAACGACATTCGAGGTTGCCGCCTAGCGGCTGAGCTCAGAACTACTGTTCAATAGTAGCTTGGCCGTTAGGCAGGAGATTTGAAATGCGCGGGTATGTATAATCGTCGCAATATATATATATATATATATATATATATATGCTAGGGGGGGTTCCCCCCTGCTCGCGCTGCTCACCAACCCCCGTGCATATTTACATTAATGAAAATGTCAGTCAGTAATGATATTTGTACTGACAAAAATTATTAAAAAAATTATTATCAATCATATATTTGCTCAGACAGATTTCCACACCACCCGAAGAGGTACTGTCAAGAATACCTTACAATTAAGAGCATGACGAAGCTGTCCACCTTCTAATAATATTTCCAATCTTAACTTATGAATAAACGATGCGTTTAATTGAGTTTTTTTGCCATAAAGAAAAAATTTGTAAGATTAAACTCTAGTGCGGACAACTCAAGAAAACCACCAAAATATTATACATACAAAGTTATAATAAAAACTTTCAATATATCGTATTTTAAGGTTAGGTTTGTCGAGTTTGATATCTAATTTCCAATCCAAGCTCATAAAAAAATAACAAGTCCAAATGATTTTTTATTTTAACAAAAATTATTGTACTAATATAACTTTAGTGCGGACAAGTCATTATATTTGTTTAATTTAAGAATTTAAAAAGATATCGATAAAATAAAAAAAGCAAAACTCGATTGCTGCAGCTCCGACATGCCGTTAATAATTTATAATATAAATGAAATAATAAAACATGTATGGTATTACGGCGCGTTGGTTTTTTTTTTGTTCAATTTTAAATAATTATATAAAATCAACTATAGTAATTTTGAGTTATTTTAAGACATGTTAAAATTAATTAAAATTATTCTTTTTTTTTATATAATTATTCAAAATAAAACCATGGTTACCTTCGCCTATAGTCCCACACAACCATGAGAGTCTATATTCCTTCCTCCTTATACCATAGACTCTATTTACAATCTATCCTCCACCATCAGTATTACATATTTAAACAGAGTTTTCAAAGTCATTTTATGATTTGTACAATTTGTTATTATATTATTGTTACATAACAATTTTCCAATTAATATTTATCTCTTTTTAATCTTTGTTTAAGTATGTTTATTAGAATAATTATCATAACTTGATATTTTTCAATTAAATATTATTGTAACATGTCTTACAATAATATAGAACAGAAATTTTTTTTATTATAACTATTCTAAATTTAAAGTTTAATACCTGATTGAATTCTATGTTTTTTAATATTATTATTGTTAAAAATTTTCCAATCATTTCTTATATTGGAATATTAATTATTATTATTTTTTTTATAATATTTAGTATCTTTAATTTATATACTCGAAATTAATATATTTCGTTTTTTTTTAATATTAGTTTTATTTAAAGTATATATTTTACAATAAATTTCAATATCATTATGATAATTATAATATTATTAATTGATATATTTCATACATAAAACGATAAAATTAAATAATATAATTTTTCCTTATTTATTAATTATTTTTATTTTATTTTTAATATATCTTAATTTAATTTTTAAGTCTTTTGGATGTATAAAATACATATCTATATTGTTTTTTAATATACTTGACTTTTTTGCTAGTATTAAAAAAGATATATGAAAATAATTTTTACATAATTAATAGAATGTATTTTCATGTTTGTTTTTTTTAAAATTATCGATTATTTATTTAATAATAAATAATTTTTAATATTATGCATTAATTAAAAAAATCAATATAATATAATATATGATGATATGAATTTTATTTATTTTTTTTTGTTTCACAAAATAATTTTTAATTTATTCCTTGAACATTTTATTATATTCAAATTTAATTAAAAATGTATAAGTTATAATAGGATTTTATTTGATTTTTTTTAACTTTTAATGCCATTATCATAATTATAATAATATTAATTAAATTAATTAGTAAACAATGTACTTCATAAATAAAATTGTAAAGTGAATATTTTATTAAATTTTATTTATTTTTTTTTTAAATATATCTTAATGCAATTAAGTCTTTTGATGTATAAAATATATGTTAAATTACTGTTTTAATATATTTGATTAATTTTCTGTTATTATAAAAGATATATTTATTATTTTTATTGATTTATGACTTAAATATATTTTATATTATATTTTATAAAATAAAAAAAATTATATTAGCAATACGTAGTAAATATTTATAATATATAGTATTATGTGTTGTGATATAATATTCCATTATTGGATCACGTATTTCTAACTTTTATTGAATAATTTTATTTGTCATATATTTATAATAATATGTTACGTTGTTCCAATTTTCAAAATGAAGTTTTTTATTTTCAATACGGATATAGTTATTAATTGCATTATTTAATCTAGATAAATCTGTATTTTTATTCAAATTTTCCATATATTCTTCGTACTGCTCTTGAATCGTTCAAATTCGTTTATTTGGTTATTTAAATCATCTAATTCTTCTTGATGTTGTAAGTTTTCTACAACAATGTATTCATTTGAAACTGGATCCTATTCTATTTTATAATGATTCAATTATTATTAGTAATAATTAAATTGTACTTTAAATAACTTTGTTATTATTTTTTTTTATAAAATATTTGAAGTTTGTTTTTATTTTCTTTTTTATTATTTTATATTCATTTTTTGATATAGAAAATTTAAAGTATGTTTTTATTTTTGGTTTCATTATGTTATATCTGAAAAAAACAAATGTTTTAATAATATGTAAGAAATATAAATATATTTTAAATATTAAAAAAATTAAAGTTTTTTTTTTGCTATTTCTCTAGTACTTTTTTCCATACTATATTGGTTAATTCGTTTTTTTTTTCTTATTCATTTTGAATATGTATTTTAGATGGATTTTTACTTCTTGGAACAGCAACATATAATTGTCCATGTGAAAATAAAGGTTTTTTTACGAATATTCCTACGTTTTCAACACTTTGACCTTGTGATTTATTTATAGTTATAACAAAAGCTAATACAATAGGGAATTGTTTTCTATATAAAATAAATGGTGAAGACGATGATTCATTTGTGCTTAATGTAATACGCGGTATAATAACTTTATTTCCTTTATTTTTGCCTGTAATTACTTCAGCTTCTATGTCGTATTTAAATAATCTTGTTATCTTTAATCGTGTTCCATTCCATAAGCCATCGTTTATACTTGAATTTCTAATTAGCATTACTATGGCATTTATTTTTAAATTAAGTTCATGTGGAGGTTATCCTTCTTTTATATTATTCAACATTTCTATTGGATAATTAAAATGAATATTATCATCTGTTTGATCAACACCCTTATATGTTGCATAATCAATACTATAATATGTCATTGTTTTATTATTAATTAAATTCAATATTTTATTATTGAAAATATTAACATCTTCATTATGTGTACTTAAAATAACATTTTTCGAAAAACTATAACACAGGCCTACAAATATTGGGGTCATGGAAGTTGTTGGAAAATGGAGGGTCATTTCCGAAGTAATTTTTTCCGTAGAATCCGAATCCGGGGTCCGAATTGCTCTATCACGTCAGGATTTTGAGATATTTGAGATTATTTACCCAAAAAATGGCGTTTTCGGCTACTTTTGAGGTTATGTACAGAAGAGACAAAATTTTTTGGGAGTTTTTTTTTAGTTGCATTTTATAGCACTACTCTTTCTCTTTAATTTAAGAGTCGCAGAGTTCAATTACGATTTTTCTACACCAAGTTACGCCAATTTGAAATTACGAGATATGTCCTATTAATTGCATGACCATTGGAATATGAAGTTGAGATATTAAAATTTTCAAATTCAAGATGGCGGATTCAAAATGGCGTATAAAAATTTTCAAAAAACATTGCAAATATGAAACATATTTTCATTTTCTGCTATCTAATAACTTTTGTTGTTACGATAAACATAATACATTATAGTAATTTATATTTACACAGGTATCGTGACATTGAATTTGACCTTCAGCTTGATCTTCAAGTGCATTTCAAGTTAAACTTTTTTTTACATTTAGCATTACCCAGGAACAACGACGTGGACGTAGTAAAATCTGTTCCCTTTGGGGTGCTGGATTTACGTGAGTCCCCTCGCCTCTCACGATCGGGGTGCTTAATTTACGTGAGTCCCCTCGCCTCTCACGATTAGAAACTATTTCAGTTTAACTTATGAAATCTTTTTTTTTGATCTAGTAAAGATCTTGACCCAGACCGTCTTTTATGACGAACATTTAGCTCATCTCGTTGAAGACACCAGCAATAGTCCGCTAACATTGTTGGAGACCATTTACCCTGATAACGTCTTTCCATTTCTTTGAGGTCCTGATGAGATCGCTCACCTTGCTCTTCGCTTACAGCACCTAGATTTTCTGGAAACCATTCTAAATGAGAGTGTAAATAATGCAATTTTACGCTCATATTGCAACCTAAATTCTGAAATTTTTCAATCATATCGTCAACTATTTCTTTGTAATCACTAACTTTATTATTACCCAAAAATCCTTTAACAACTTTTTTAAAGCTAATCCAGGCTTCTTTTTCTACATTTGTCATAACCTGTTCAACCTCTGTTGTTTTCATTAATTCTCTTATTTGTGGTCCAACAAATATTCCTTCTTTTATCTTCGCCTCACTTAAATAAGGGAATTCATCTCTAAGATATTGAAATAATGCACCATCGGTATCAAGAGCCTTTACAAATTGCTTTATTAATCCTAATTTTATATGAAGCGGAGGCAACAAAACTTTTTTAGAGTCAATTAACGGTTGTTGAATAATGTTGGGATCTCCAGGTTTTAAAGTTTTACGAAGAGGCCAATCCTTTGTAACGTAATGCTTAACTCTATCTCTGCTATCCCACAAACATATAAAGCACGGATATTTTGTATAACCCAATTGTTGTCCAAGCAGCATTGAAACCATTTTTAAGTCTCCGCATACTTCCCATTTATGCTGTTCATATTTTATTGCTTTAAAAATAGTTTCTACATTTTCATATGATTCCTTTAGGTGTACAGAATGAGCAATAGGTATTGACGCATATTTATTTGAGTTATGCAATAAAACTGCTTTCAAACTTGTTTTTGAGGAATCAATAAACAATCTCCATTGATCAGTATCATAAGGAAGTTCTAATTTTTCAATTAAGCCTTTAACATCATTACAAAAAACATATTCATCACATGCAGAATAATACTCAACTAATTCCTTCTCTCGATTACGATACCAACTAAAAGTAGTTCCTGGAGCAAGAAGGTGTTTCTCTTGAAGTCTTGATCCTAACAACTCAGATTTTTCTTTCGACAAGCCTAAATCTCTGACTAAATCATTTAAAGAAGCCTGATCAAATAAAATAGGAGCATCAGAGGTTGATTCGATGTCTTCAAAATCCTGATTTTCAATATCGTCACAGACTGTATGGTCTTCAACATTTATTCTTACAAATGGAGGGCTTGGAGGAACATCACCAGATGCAAGAGGAATAGGCTTCGTTACGCTTGCTACATTCGGATATTTTATATTACAAGCATTTTTAATATTATATCCAAATGTTTTGGTTAAACAGAAATAACATTCATTGTGGCTAACAGGTTCATACCAAATTGCAGGAGTTTTGAAAGGCATTGGTGTTACTTCTTTATGGGCATTATACCAACGTCTTAATGTTTCAACACATGATTTACAAGCCGTATGTGGAACCCAAGACTTATCCTGATTAGTTATCGAAATATTGAAGTAATTAAGATAAAATATTTTTATCGTTTCATTGATTTTCATCGCATTTTTTGCGAACACGAAGCGACTACAAATGTAGCAAAAGCTGTCAGGATTATTTAAACACTTACGCGAGGTCATTATTGAAATGATCAACAGTTAGAATATTTAATTTAATACTTTATACCTCCAGCGAGTTGTAAACCAACAGATCAAATACAAATATTCACAAAATTTTTTCCAAAAAATAAGGCACCATGAACGAACAATTAAGAGCTATCTAGTAAATTGTTGCTTAAAATCTTATTAAAAAAATGATTTATTTGCGATTACAATAAATACAGAATCAATACAAATGGTCTTTTTTGTACAAATAATAAAAAATTGTATATCAATGAGACGGGGCAAAATTATACTAAATGATTCACACTGAAGAAATGTATGCTTAAAGGAATTCCAAAGTGAGACGGGGCAAAATTAAAAAGAAAACATGTTTTAATATTGGCGAAGGGACTCCCGCTCGTAATTTCAAATTGGCGTAACTTGGTGTAGAAAAACCGTAATTGAACTCTGCGACTCTTAAATTAAAGAGGAAGAGTAGTGCTATAAGATGCAACTAAAAAAAACTCCCAAAAAATTTCGTCTCTTCTGTACATAACCTCAAAAGTAGCCAAAAACGCCATTTTTTGGGTAAAAAACCTCAAATATCTCAAAATCCTGACGTGATAGAGCAATTCGGACCCCGGATTCGGATTCTACGCAAAAAATTACTTCGGAAGTGACCCTCCACTTTTTGACAACAAAACCATGTTGGCCTGTGTAATTATTGTTAATGTTTTGATAAATTTTATTGCAAACATTATTAGTTTTCCATTTTTCTGGTATAATAAATGTATCAACTTTTCCTTCTCCGATATCTAATAAAAATGATGAAAAATTTTCATCATTACATCATACATTTTTTTTTAATTTAAAAATATGAAACATAGGCCATAGGGTTGAATATTTTATAGTTTGTTCTATAATTGTATTTTTATTTCCATGTTCTAATACAGGTAAAATTTGATGAAAATCTCCACCCAGAATAATAATTTTTCCTGCAAAAATTTCATTATTATGACAGACATCTTTTAATGTTTTGTCAACTATTTCTAAAGCTTTTTTAGGAATCATTGATGCTTCGTCCCATATAATTACATTTGCTTATCTTAATTTTTTCTTATCTGAATCAAATTTTAAAAATGCACTTTTGATGTTATTTAAATCTAACGGTAATCTGAAAGTTCGGTGATTGGTATAACGATCAAAAATATGTTTTTGATCGTTATTCAACTGCTTATACATTTCATCAAATTTTTTTTATTAAAAATTATAATTTCATCATTAATTTCTTCGTTTTTCTCGATATAGTTTTCATTTGGTTCAGGTAAACCAAAATTTTCACATGACATTTCTTCTAAATTTAATATTTGATTAATGTGAAATCAAGCTTCGTTTTTCTTATTTTCTTTAAAATCTTCTATGAAAAAATTTTTTATATTTTTCCCAAATAATGTTACCTTGAATATTTTCACATGATAAAAACATGCAAAAAATTTACGTAATTGGACTGGTAACATAACATGGCATTTTTCTTCAAAAATATAATAAATTGTTTTTCGTGTTCTATTAAATTCATTGCAAGAGCAGTTTCTTTATAAGTATTATAAGTTACATTTTCGTAAGTTCGTAAATCTTTAAAAGATGTTGGACCTTTTACCCTGTTTAATATTAATTTAAAAAAAAAACGTTCACCATCTTTTGGTGATACTACATTTAATCTACCAATGGCTATATTTTTTCTAAGTTTTGATCTTTAAATCCAAGATTTAGTCTTAGAATTAAAAATATAATATTGTGGGATATTAACATATTTGATTTTTTTAGCAAAATCATCTTTTTTATTCAATTTAAACCATGCAGTCAATGTTGTTTCGTATTTGTTTAATGCTGAATGTATATTATTTCAATCAAAAATTATTTTTTGTTGATTTTCTGTATGGATATTTAATCTTATTACTGTATGACTTCTACCGCATAGTGGAAATGCTTGTTATCTCCATGCGGCCTCCATTGGATTTAAATATCTTCCATCTATGTATTGTCTATGTATGGACTTAGGAAATTTTTTAATAAGTTTTTCTGATCAAGACAATCAAGACAAAGTATAATGTGCTTTACTTTTAGGCAAATACAGCTTGGACACAAAAAGAAGTAAGCTGAAATGTTGGAAGTAGAAGTTTCTTATTTTTTTTTGTCTCAGTATGAGTGGTGTGGAAAGTTGTCTAAGGAACGTAGGTATTAGTTGATGGTTAAAAAATAATTATATCAACAATCTTCAATATTGTTAACTATGTATTAAATATATATTCCATTATATAGCCTTAAGCAAGTATTTCATAAATATAAAATTAAAAAACTTTTTTCTTAATGGTTCATAATCATTATGAATAGTGTATTAGGAGCATGAGGCGTTATGAGGGGTGACTTGTGGAGCGAGGGGGTGACTTGGGTAGTAGAGAGGTGACTGGGGTAGAGGGGGGAATCTGTTTATTTTTTTAAAGACATTTCAAGAGACATTTTAACGTTATTTTGAGGGGTGACTTTTGATTTTTCGAGGAGGAAAAGAAAAATGAGGATTAGTAGTGATGGGGTAGTAGTGGGAAGGGTGATAGTAGTGGTATAGAGAATGAGTAACAAATACATTAGTAAAATAAGGTAAATTTAGCTAAATTATCTAAGAATGGGGGTGAGTGACGTACGAGGGGTAGCAAGAGGAGTGACTTGGGTAGTAAAGGGGTGACTTGGGTAGTAGAGGGGTGACTTGGGTAGTAGAGGGGTGTCTTTTTTTTTTTAAAAAAAGATTATTTTTAGACAGATTTTGACATTATTTTGAGGGGTGGATTGTGATGTTTTAGGCATACAAAAGAGGGGGAGGGATAATGAGGGGTAGAAGAGGAGGTTTTTTTTATATAACTATATAATATAGGGAGATATGTATATATATATATATATATATATATATATATATATATATATATATATATATATATAAATATATCATTGCATACACATTTTAATTTTATATAATTTTCTGCAATTGATAAAACTTTAAGACCTTATTCATAAAAAATTATTACCATTTTATTTCTGACTTTATTACAAAAAAAATTAGTTTATGTGTCATTTATAAGGTCAATGTGTAGAGAGTATTAACCATTTACTAAAAAAAAATCTTTTCATTTCAACATCAGATACAGCGAAAACTTTTGAAAAAATCGGAAAAGACTATCTTTTGCTCTTTGGACCCTCCCATAAGCTAGTCAAAGTAAAACTTATGGCACTACTACATTCTACAGGAAAAAATACATAAAAAATATGTATATTTCAATGATAAGAAGATTACAAATGGCTACTCAAACACCATAGAAGAAAAGATAGTACTTCTGACATGCTAAAAGCAGACTACTTTTTCGTTTTCGATTTCTAGTAAATAGTATAAAAATATTTTTAACAAGTATAGTACATATTTTCGACGTATTTTTTACCATAGAATTAAAAAATGCTATCAGATCTATTAAAATTAGCTTCAGTGAGGCGTAAGTGGCAAAAAAACACTAAAAAACCGTTAAAAAGTAGTTTTTTCGACTTTTAGATATGGCGCACCACTTCGACAAATCTGTAAAAAATCTTACATTTTAAGATCATTTTTTCAAAACTTTTTACCAAATATCTTTTTTACACCTTCAAATGGCGAGTTTTTAGAGCGATTTTAAGACTTTAGAAACTTTTTTAGGTTAGGTCGCCCAGTTAAAAATTCAAGGTAGGTATTTTTTTTATGGGTATTTATGCAAAAATTATGTAAAATTTTTCCAGACTGGGTAATAATAATTAAGGTGTCGAAAACCAAAATTGATGAAAAAATACGTTTTTTGGTGGTCGGGGGAAGGGGGGGGGGGTTGATAATCTTAAAATTTATTATTCGATATATGTCGACCATTCATGCAACCAAATTCAAAATCTCCGAGGGGTGCCATTTCGCCTATCTTATCCTATCATACTCTTTGTTCTTAGTTGTAAGTTAATTATATTTTATTTTTTATTTTTATTTTGTTAATATTAGTTTATTTAATTTAAGTTCTGGTTCCGCGAACAGGGATATTTTGAATGTCCTCTCCGCCTGTTTGCTGAGACCTGGCTGGATCCGTCTATATCGGATGACGTCATTCGAGTCGGGGGGTACAAAGTGTTTAGACAGGACAGAAACTTGCGTAGTGGAGAAGTTGCCTTGTATATTAAGGATAATCTAAAATGCACTATTTTGGCCACTTCGGAGACGCAAACTAGTAATAGTAGCGGTAAGCCGGAGGTGCCTGAATATATTTTCTGTTTTGTGCAAGTTGGCGGCTCCGAGCCCGTGCTAGTTTCTGTCATTTATCGTCCTCCTGCTGTTTCGTTTACTAGAAACTCTAATTTGTTGATTAATTTGAGAAATTTTTGTTTGGACTATTCCCATAAAATTATAATGGGGGACTTGAATGCCGATCTTCTTAAAGAGAGCAGTGATGCTAAGTTTCTTAGTAAGCTGTCGGCTGAGCTTTCGTTACAGTTGGTCCAGCACGGTGCTACGCATCATACTCCTACGTCTCACACGTGGATTGACCTGATCTTTGTTGATGACAACGACGTGGTGCTTGACGCACAGAACCTACCGGCGAGCTTTCACAGTCGGCATAATTTAATTGACGTCTGTTTGCCTTGCAACACTATAACTTTAGATCAAAAACCTATCATGTATAGGAACTATAAAAAAATTTGTATAACTGCATTGGGAGAGAAACTTGCCGGCTGTGATTGGTCGCCGCTTATGACTGACACAGTTGACCTTGAATCTGCACTTGGTCGCCTCTGTGACAATCTTACTGCTGCAATCGAGAATTTGGCGCCGTTGAAAGCGCTCAAGCCTAATAAGAATAAGTTTCCATGGGTAGATGAAGAATTGTCGCGGATGCGGCGTAAGAGAGATGCTACATATCGTAGATACAAACGGACAGAGGACAAGCAGTATCTCCTTGAATTTCTGCGGTTGCGTAGGGTGGTAGACGAACGCACGGACCATGCTAAGACTGCTTATATTCACAATAGACTGTTTGATGCTCTTGCGGGTGGTAATGTCTGGAAGGAGTTGAGAGACCTGGGACTGCTATCCGGACCTCAAGGGGATTTGAATGGATTCACTCCGGATGAGCTTAATGCGCACTTTGCTGGGGTGTCAGTCTCGCCGCAGGATAGTGAAGAGCGATTGAGAATTCTTTCTCAATGCAATGAAAGTGGGTTTACCTTCAAACCAATTAGTTTTAATGATGTTGTTCTTGCAATTTCACATTTTTCCTCACAGGCTTGTGGTGAGGATGGCATTCCGCAAAGCGTGATAGTTAAAGCTTTACCATTTATTGGTGAACACCTTGTGACTCTGTTCAACTCCTCTTTTGCACGGGGGGTCTTCCCTTGCCGTTGGAAGCAAGCACGTATTATACCATTGAAAAAGTGTGCTGCACCTAAGCAACCAAAAGATTTTAGGCCTATAGCCATCTTATGTTTTCTTTCAAAGGTTCTTGAAAAGATCGCCCATGACCAACTGCAGGAGTACATTACATCCAAAAAATTGCTCGATCCTATGCAGACGGGCTTCAGGAAAAACCATTCTACGCAGACTGCTGTACTTAGGCTTACAGACAATATAAGGTCAGGTCTAGACAGGAAACTTGTCACGTTACTGCTACTTTTTGACTTTAGTAAGGCATTCGACACGATCTCTCCCTCCAAACTTCTTGCGAGGCTTAGATCGATGGGGTTCTCCAGGGCCGCACTCGGATGGATTAACTCCTATTTATCAGGTAGGAAACAAATGGTTTCCACACATTTAAAGGAGGAATCAAATTGGCTAACAACCAATCTAGGAGTACCTCAGGGTTCGGTGCTGGGGCCTCTGTTGTTTTGCCTTTACATAAATGACGTACGTGACGCACTGGACTCTGGTTGCGTCGGGCATCTGCTGTATGCGGATGATCTTCAAATTTATACACAGGTCCCTTATGATGATGTGGACGAGGGGATTCGTATTTTACAGAGGGCGGCCAGGGCGGTGTCGGGGTGGGCTGCTGGTGTTTCTCTCACTTTGAATGCTAGTAAAACAAAAGCGATCGTCTTTGGAAGTAATCGTTTTATTAAAAATTTCTATTCGGGTGAGCCAAGGACGATTGACCTGGGGAGCGGTATCGGTATTCCTTTCTCTGACACCGTTACGAGCCTTGGTGTTGTACTCGACTCTAAACTGTCGTGGGAACCGCATATTAATATGTTGACTAAAAAATTCAATAGAGTGATTTATAGCCTGCGGTTTTTCCGTCGGTACACCACTGAGGCTCTGCGTAAGCAGCTTGCAACCGCCCTGCTGTTTCCACATCTTGATTACTGCTCAGTGGTTTTGCTCGATGCTTCGCAGGAGTTACGAAGACGGCTACAGACAATGCTAAATTCATGTGTGAGATATGTATTAGGCGTGAGAATGGGTGATCACATCTCCCCCCATAGACATGCTTTGGGTTGGCTACGTACTGATTCGAGGAGACAGTATTTTATGGCTGTACTTATGTACAAAATCGTACGTATGAATACTCCCGAATGTCTAGTGGGTCTCTTCACTAGATATATACCCAGAGCGACCACTAGGGGTGAGATTAAAGATCTTGCGGTGCCCTTCATGCGCCCTGAGACTGGAAGAAATTCCTTTCAAGTTCAAGGTGCGCATTTTTGGAACTCCCTACCTGCTGATATTAAAAATCTTCCATTAATCAGCAGGTTTAAGGCCGCTCTGAGGAGGTTTTTACTCGACCTCGATTAAACAGTATTATTTTCGGACTATATCATATGTGTTAATTTATTATGTGATGTACCCTTTATAGATTTAAGGCATGATTGTATTTATTGGCGTGTATGTAGGATGTGTGTGCATAGAGTGAATGATTATATTTTTATCAGATTGACTTGTATATTACTGTACATTCAACTTTGCTGTGATTTTAACTTACTGTATACTGCTGATATTTCGACTGCGCTCTTTACACACTTGATTTTATGTAATTATTTTGACTGATAGATATTGAGACTGATTTTTAACTATATTATTTATACTTTTTGCGTGTATTTATTCGTGCTATCTATGATATCACTTTTATTTAATTTATTGACTTACTATTACAGTATTACTATCTCTATTATGTTTTATGACTGTGATATCATACTGTACTATTTTGATTTTATATGTGCAAGGCTATTTAAAGTATTTTTATGTATTTTTTCAACTTTATTTGTAATTTTCACGCTTTTTTGTAATTATCATACAAAATAAACAATATCTAATCTAATCTAATCTAATATTTTCCCTCTGTGGATATTTGCTAGGTTATATACTATGTAAATATGTATTGCTGGTAATAATAAATAAATAAATAAATAATTGATTTTTGATTTCACTAAAACTAAAATGATTCTATTAATACAGCTCTAGCATGGACAAGTCATTATATTTCTTTCAATATTAAATTTTAAAATATATGAATGAAACAGATTATGCGAAAATTGTTTCCAACAGTCGAGTATTACCTTGCAGATATTTCCAACTAATGTTTGTATTTTGAATATTCTCATTTTATAAAAAAATATAAAATTTTTATTACAGTTATAAAACATTTATTGTACATCTAACATAGCAGGTGGAATGCATACAAATTGTAATTCATTTCCTATATTTACAAGAACAAGCTTTCTTTTTATCTCACTGACAGGTATATCACTTATCTTATATGAATTACCATTGATGACAAATATATGTTTTAATTTCACATCATTAACCTGTACATTATTCGTTTCTAGGTATTTTACATGCAAAAAACAATTATTTTCAATGAAAAAAACGTATTGTATCTGTACAATAGAATTATCACATAATTGAATTATTGTATTATCAGTTTTTTTTAGACGATTGCATAAGACAGAATGAAATATTTTTTTACGAAAAATACATCTTAAATATTTATTTTATGCTGACTGTTTCCCGTCAATTGGGATCGTAGCATCCTCATTTGATTCTATATAATTTACAAGGAGTGAAAATTTAGACATTAATTTTTACAAGATTTAGAGGATACAGTCATATTATTCATTTGCAAAACATTTATTTCAAAAGTTGTTCTTTCAGTCAGTCTATCACATAACTGGTCAGCGACTCCTTTTGGTCCAGTAATATAATTTTTCAAATGACCAATCCCACTTTCAAAGGAAAAGGTTGAAGTCGCCCAAAGTGGTCCGCTTTTACGTACATTGTCACACAAATGTAGTAGAGAATGCACGTTAAATGTCATGAATGCTGTTCCATACAATTTTTCACAACTAATTACAAACTTGAGAAGATTTTGTTCACATACTAAAAGTTCTGTTTGGGAAATTTCGAGAGATAGAAAAGTGTTAATACTATCAACGAAAAAGAACAAATGATTCAAATGCTTCTTTTTTAAGAATTTTTGAAATACACGGTATGCTATAAAACAATAACCAATACAACCATTCAGCAGCTTTCTATTTACTTTTCTTTGTATACTTTTTTTAGTTTTTCCGCTTCCATGGCGTCTTTTATAACATCATTATGAGATCGTTGTACTAACGGATAATTATTAATTAGAGGATACCGCATAGCTTTCGCGTAATATAATCCGTTAATATAACACCAGTGACATCCATGATAACCATTAAATTAAATACGACCAGCAATTATAGGACGAGCAACGAAGTCAAGTGTAAAACATAAAGGCAAGAAAAAATTTTTTATTGTTTCACTATTATCTAGTTTTATTTTTGTTTCACAATCGATAAATCTCTTAATTTGCATGAAAAACGTGCTTAGAAATAAATCCATAAGTTTGAAATTTGGTTCATGATTCGTGTAAAAAGCACCAGCCAACATAATTATTTTAAATCGCAAATGATCGGGTAGTTCATTTATTGACAACAAAATGCTTTATAAACTATATTTAGATTGCTGAAATACGGCAGCACCATCACTATTTATGTTTATAGTTAAAACAATGTCATTTTTCTCTTTGGAATTGAAGAAATCATTTGTTTTATTCAAAATACTGTCATGTATATCACAAATATTTTTTTTTGTCAATATTTTTTCTACTTACATTTGATTTATCCACTAGATATTTTAATATATTTTTATTTTTTAGAATAGATAAGAGTTGATATTCGATATCAATATTAATAAAATAATTAGTGTTACTAATAGAGATGGTATATTGTTTGGAGCAGTCTTTACATAGTACCGATTTTTGTTTTATTTTTGATTTTTCTATTGGTTCTTGTAGCGCTGTATAACAATTTGTGCAATAAAAGGTGTATACTTTTTCATCTTTCTCTTTGTAAAATTTTGCTGTATAGTATTGACTAATGTTAAGTAACTTAAATTTAGGTCCAGCTAACAATTTTATTGACTCAAGAATAGAATTTCTTCTTGATTTTGATAAATTATATCGTAAATATATAGCTTGTACCATATTAAAAACGTCTTTGACTGTCATTGATGATTCTTCAAACATTATTAAGTTTAATACAGTGCTAATTTTTTCTGGCAAATGACAATCATGAAACTCATTATAATCACTAACATATTCCTCATCAATTTTGTCCTTGAAAGGCTGTTTAGATTCGTCAATAATTCTAAGTGTATCGTCAAGAGTACTATTACTATTTATAAATTCATCTTCATTTTCTTCTATAATTTTTTCCAAATCTTCATTTTTAGCATCAGGAATATCCATCGATATCGATGATATACTTGGTACATCACTTTTATGGTTATTTTCTATCAGTTGACTGTCAATAAAATTATATTTTTTTATGCTAAATTATTCTTTATAAATTCTTTATGTTCTTCAAAATTTTTTTTCCCTAAAAATATCATGTAAATTTTATAATAATAGTAATAATAATGATAATGATAAGAATAATGATAATAATACTAATAATTGTATGGATAAGAGTAAGAGTACTGTAAGTGACATCAACAAAAAAATTTAGTGAGCGGTATATCTAGATATTTTTTAGCATTAAGAAGAGGCCGAACTATCTGTCTTTGTCTAATAGTGTTTTTCATCATTTATGTAAATATCATTGGCTGTAACACGAAAAAAATTGCAGCCCCCGCTAAATACTAGTCTATTAGTTAAATTTTATGATAAAAACAAAATAATTTAATCATGTAGTTTGCGAATAATATGAGACCTATTAAAAAAGAAAGGTTATATTTTAGATTTTCAGTACACTGAGAGAAAATTCATGCTAATAGAGCATGCGAACCGCCATCTATGCGAGCATATAAAACATTGATACAAATATGACAGGCGTGAGAAGCTCTATTAGTATTGGATTACCTTATACTAAAAGAGATGGTATGGAGAGTAACTAAAGCATGAACGACATTCACTGATGACTCGCGTGGTATACTTCGATGACTTCCCACTCTCATATCCTTTGTTTGCTTGAGTCGCCTCCTCTTTTGGGTGGCGACGCGAGCAAACACGGCTGGTCTATATCCAAAAATTTCGTATTTTCGTTGCGTGAATCTTTTTTTTCTTTTCTTTTCTTTTTTTATAAGGGAAGAGACATTATAAATATAATCTGTTAAACTTTATAACTATCAATAATTAATTTTTAACTTAAAATTTAATTATTTTAAACAGCTGGAGGCAGATGAGCATGTACGATTTTATGCCAGAGATGTTTCGAAGTAGCGTTGGTCTAGTGCGTAACTTACGCGCTTTCCCTTTGGAGTACGCGTGTTCATCTCTCGGCTAGGGTCACTTTTTTTTTAATTTTTTTTTTATTGTTTTAATATGTTTTATTCCTTTTTATGTTTATTTTTTTTTTAGATTTTGTATTTTTTTACTAATTTTAAAATTTAATTTTTCACAAGTACGCTCGTTTTTTTCAGTGAAAATTTTTTAAAAATAAATTATTCTTTATAGGTAATAATTACAAATATTGATAAATAAATAATAGTGATGTTTATTTTATAACAGTGATGTTTATTTTATAATAGTGATGTTTATTTTATAATAGTGATGTTTATTTTATAATAGTGATGTTTATTTTATAACAGTGATGTTTATTTTATAATAGTATAGTTTAATTTATTTATAATTTAGTTTATAAAATTTACAATAAATTACAATAAATAAATAAAACTGAGGTATTATTATTTATGTTATAATATATATTGTATATTGAAATATGTTTATAAAGACAAAATTGAACTATAGTATTGTAAACATCACTATTATTTATTTATTAATATTTTAAATTATTTTCTATATTAAATAATTTATTTAAAAATATTAATAAAAAAAACGAGCATACTTTAAGTAACTTGTGAAAAAATAGATTTCAAAATTAATAAAAAGATAGAAAATAAAAAAAATATAAATAAAAAAAAGCAATAAAAACTATTGAAATAATAAAAAAAAAGTTTAAAAAAAGTGGTTCTAACCAAGAGTTAAACTCGCGTACTCAAAAGGAAAAGCGCGAACATTACGCACTAGACCAACGCTACTTCGAAATATCTCTGGCGTAAAATCGTACATGCTCATCTGCCCCCCAGCGGTTTAAAATAATTAAATTTTAAGTTAAAAATTAATTATTTCAAGTTAAAAAGTTTAACAGGTTATATTTATAACGTATCTCCCTTCCTAAAAAAAGAAAAGAAATAAAAGATTCACGCTAAGAAAATACGTTAACGAAATTTGCAACATGATTTTGGATATAGGCCAGCCGTGTTTGCTCGCGTCACCACCCAAAAGAGGAGGCGAGTTGAGCAATAGAAGAATGCCATAGTTAGCAGTAAAGAAAGAATAGTGGACAAGCCACGTTTACTTCCTTCACGTCCCATGAGAGGATACAGCGCTAGCTATCGAAGGATATTAGAGTGGGGAGTTACTAAAGCATGTAAACAAACAGTTTTTGGATAGCACAAACCTAGTAAGAGTAGATGGCGCTGTTATGAAAGCATAGGATATTACTTACTAACTTTGGATACGTAAACCAAATGCTCTATTGGCATGAATTTTCTCTCAGTGTAGGTCTCATATTATTCAAAAACCACGTGATAAAATTATTTTATTCTTATTATAAAATTTATCTATTATACTAGTATCTAGCGGGGGATGCCATTTTTTTAGTGTTACAACCAATGGTTTTTATATAAATTATAAAAAACACTATTAGATAAGGACAGATAGTTTGGTCTGCTCTTAATAAGATAGTCCAGGCGGAATCTGTATTGGGATAGCTTTGTTGAACTGGAGCCTAGATTTTTATTGGAAGGTCTCCAAAATATTGTTACAAATAATAATTTTTATATGCGTCAGCTCAAAAACGTGAGTTAAATTCAGAAGAATTAAAAATAAAACGTATCACATCTACGATAAAAATGAATTAAAGTAAATTTATTTGCAATAAATTTCTAACGAAATATGTTTATCCAGTGAGTGAAAAAAAATTTTCCACGACATAATAATTAAAATTCGTGAAAAAAAATGTCAAAAAATGACCTTTTGGGAAATTATCTGTAGGGAAATGAAGATAGCATTTCATGTTTTTGAAAATGTGTCTAAAAAAACTTTAAGTTATCACGGAAAAAATGTCGTAAGTTAAAAGACGATATCTTTTATCGTTTTTGCACAATAATTTTGCAATTGAGGTCGTTCCGAAAAATCTGAAAATTTTGAAAATCTTGCTGACCGCTAAATACAAGCTTGTATTAGTTGTTTATTTTTTTTAGGTATAGATGAGCATTTGTATTTACAAACCTATTTTAAAAAATTAAAATCGGTTAATTAGGAGAGGCTAGGGAATTTTTTGAAATTTTCGTTATTTTTTTTCTTAATAAATAAATACAATGTCTTCGCGAATTTGGAATCTATTGAACTGAAAATTTATATGCTAAAAGTACTCTACAAGACGCATGTTTGAAAAAAAAAATTTGAATCAGTACATTTGTTCCCGAGATATAGCTACTCAAAGTTGACGCATGTTTCTTAATTAACGATTAAGAAACAATAAATAAAATTAAAATAATAACAATTAATAAACAATAAATAATTACAAAACTTGAGCCAATTGCCATCTTAGAGAAAATTCACCTTGAAGACATACTTGTCGTACGAAAAGTAAGTGAAAGGTAGCAGAGGGGATAAAAATTTTAAAAAAAACTGACCACGCGAGTGAAAGCACCTGAGCACTTGAAAATTTTCAATATCTTGACTTCTAAACAACCGATTTTGACGTTTTTTTTTAAACTGGAGTGCCGTTTGGCGAGGGATTCCAATATGAAACTTGTAATAAATTATAATAATTTTTTAATAATAATTAACATTATATGTAGCAAATCTTAAAAATATAATTAAGAAACAATTTTGTAAACTACAGTAGATAGATAGATATTGATTTATTTTGTAAAAAAAGTTCAAAAAGGCGTGTAATACATGAAATAATAAGTAATAATTCTATATAAAGTATTGCACATAATAAGATAAGATATCACAGTCAATCGTTAAAATTAATATTTAATACTGTATCAGTAAGTCACCATGTAAAAGTGATATCACTGACTATTCTAAATACACGCAGGAAACATGAATTACAATAAAAAAAAGTCTTAAATATCTATCAGTCATAGAATTAGAATACATAATTTAAAAGAGGAATCACTGTCATGACATCAATGAAAATAAAATTAGACCATACTATAAAAATAAAATTGGACAATACAATAACAAAGTAATAGTAAATGATTGAAAAATAAAATAATAATAACATTTAAAGAATAAAAACTTAATACCAAAGATGTCATGACTTCTAATAAAAACAGAACCACTCATTCTTTCCGCATGCATTCATCTATCATTCACGCTAAAAAATACATTTACACCTTAAATCTATATATAGGACAAAACAAAAAAAATTAACATAAAAATTAAAATACTTAAAATTAATTTCACTCGAGGTCGAGTAAGAACGTCCTCAAAGCCGACTTAAACCTGCCGAGCGATGGAAGATTTTTTATATCGGCAGGCAGGGAGTTCCAAAAATGCGCACCTTGAACTTAAAAGGAATTTTTTCCAGTCTCAGTACGCATGGAGGGCACCGTGAAGTCCTCCCTATTGAAAATAATGACGTCTTTTCATAACGTCATAAAATGACGTCATTATATGACGTCATTTTATGACGTTATTTGGTATGTCATTATTTCGGACGAAAAATGACATCATGTAATAACGTAATTTTATGATGTGATTTTATGATGTTATTAAATGACGTCATGATTGAGAAAATTACGTCTTCGAAAAGAAAATTTTTGTTGAAAAAAGTACTTTTTGGCATGACTACCATTGTTTTCCGCTGCTGGGTATAGTGCCACGTCGATCGTGAGCGACTGCATTTAGTGCTTAGGCTAGGAAACAGCCTCTTCCAAGTATTAGATGTTCGATTCATCTAAGGTACCCAAATATCTCGTCCTATTGAAAAATAATTACATAATTTTATAACGTCATGAAATGACGTTCATAAATGACGTCATTTTGTTAACTTTAACCTTCTGACAGCCGGCATTTTTTCCACTAAAGAAGTGTAACTTTCTCGAAATTTTCCATATAAATGTTTCTTAAGTAATAGTATATGTAGGCCGATCATGGGATGACGCCATATGGCATCATCCCGGCTGTCAGAAGGTTAATAAAGATTATCACATTTCATTTCTCACTGCGAAAACTAGCACATCTTAGAAAGCTCTGACCAAAAGTAACACATTTTAAAAGCTCACCCACACAGCATTAAACCTTGCTGCAAGGTTGCTGCAAGGTTACAAAGATTATTGCAAGGTTTCAATGAAAGGTTGCTGTAACCTTTTTATGTCCCTTGTACATACCTTGCAGAAATGTTTTATAAAATCTTGCTGTGAAGTTTAAACAATACATTGTGGCAAACTTCCAATGTAAGATTCCTGCGAGGTTGTTATGGAAGGTTCTTGCAAGATTATATAAAACCATGCTGCAAGTTTGCTGCAAGATTTCAATGCAAGGTTGCTACAGCGACTTTTTATTAAAACCTTGCAACAAGCTCTGCAATCTTGCAGCAACCTTGCAGTAAGGTTTCAATAAAGGGTTACAGCAACCTTGCACTGCATCCTTACATGCTGAGTGGGCATTCCACAAAAACTAGCACATTTGGCCGTTTTGTCATCGTAAGTCGTCACTAACATTTATTATTCTTCGAAAAACAGCGTTGAGATGTGCTATCTTTTGCAGGACAATTTGAATATGCTTTTTTTGGCGAAGTGTGGCAAATGTGCTACTTTTCACCGCAAAAGTTAATCATGCCAATTTTTAACTGAAAATTGAAATGTCCCTGTTGTAAAAAAAATGGTCGCATATCTAACTATATATTCAACTAGATGACTTGGATCTGACTTCAATTTCGTTAGATACCCAGGAGAATTATCCAGATAGATTTATAGTAGGATATCCAGTTGAATATCTAGTTCACAGAGAAAAAAAACCGTTACGTTTACTGTACTCAGTTCAGTAACCTTAAAAGGGCGCTTTCTCAGTTACAGCTACTGAAGACTCTATTGAACTGTTAGCTCGGTTGAAACAACGTATAATCAACTTCAGTTAAATTTACTGAACTCCTTCTTACTGATGTACTCAGGTTAAATTTACTGAAGTCTTCAGTGAGCGCAATTGTTTTTTTTCTCTGTGAGATTTCCAGTTGGATGTTTTACTAGATATCTTACTAGAAATCCATGTGGGTAATGCGCAACTGGATAATTCTCCTGGATATCCAACGAAATCCAAGTCACGTTGAAGTCATTCAGTTAGATATCGAAGTATTTTACAAAAGCGGTGTCACTCTTTGTTAAAGCCGACAATTTAATAATGTCATTTGATGTAGTTGATAAAAAACGTGATTTGATGTATCACAAATTTGAATAAAAACAAAAACGACACTTAATAAGGTCATTCAATAGCATCATTTACTTGTGTCTGTTGTTGACGTCATAAAAATACGTTATTATTTACAATGGAGTGTTCGACTTCTATACATAAATATCTCTGTTGAAAAATGACTTTATTTATTGACGTCATTAAATGACATCATTAAATGACGTTATTAAAAGACGTTCTCAAATGACGTTATTAAATGACATAATGACGTGATTTGATGGATCACAATGTTTTTATTCAAATTTGTGATACATTAAATCACATTATTGAAATAACGTCATTAAAAGACGTCATTGAATAACGTTTTTTGATGGGTCATTTATTTCTTATCTAAATTTGGTGGCCCGCAATAACAATTATTACAATTTCGACAACGCAACATAATATTTTAATGACTATTTTATACTTTTAAAATTGTGAAATTGCACAGTTAAGATAACTTACAAACCATTTTGTACATATATTTTGTTAATTATAAGAATCGATTAAAAATTTCTTTGTTGAAAAAAGAGTTTCAAATAAGAGCCATGTAAAATGTTATTAAAAATATAAAACTATTCTGAACAAAATTAAGAATGATGATACAACTTAAATTAAAAGAATGAACATAAGACTAAGAATAAAAGTAATATTATAGCTTTAAAATTGCCAGGCCAACCCTACAAAAGTTAATTAAATGAATGGTTTCAAATTAGATTATTTATTCATCTAATAAAAAATTGTGAAAATTATTATAAATTTTTAATTCCCTTACAAGCATTCTAAAAAGTTAATCCTAAAAAATGTTTTAAATGGATGTTTTGGAAGTATTTACCATATTATTAAAACATGAATTCTATATATTTTAGTAGATATAACTTTCGAGGAGTGGGCCCGGCAAGTTTATAGCTATAATATTACTTTTATTCTTAATTTTATGTTTATTTTTTAAATATAAGTTGTATCATTTTTAAATTTGTTTAAGATAGTTTTCGATAACATTTGACATGGCTTTTATTTTATATTCTTCTTGTAACGAAAAAATTTTTTATTTATTTTTATTATTATCAAAATATATGTACGAAATGATTTGTAAGCATTAATATTTTAAATCGTATTAGTACTTGACCACAAATTATTGGGTGATGTATAAAACATCACAAGTATGCGTGTTTTATAAAATTTTAAATGATTAAAGTTCAGCAGAACTTTAAGATTAAGTTTTGTTACTTTTTTTTTATAAAAAGAAAGAAATTAAGAGGTGTTTTTATGTTTACAAAAGGCTTAACTTGAATTATTATAAGAATTAAAGAAAACTTGGTTTACGCGTGTTAAGTTTAAATATAAAAAGCAATGTTAAGTCTTTAAGTTAAGATTATTATTTTTTTTTATTAACACTACACTCTTTACTTTTAATATCTTCTTTTTTTTAAAGCTATTAATTTAACATTTATTAACTGAAATCTTTCTCTTAAAAAGTTTTAATGTTACTATTAATTAACCAACACTGCACTTTTTATTTTATTTTTGAAAATGACGCGTGCACTATTATTATGTTGTTTTCTTTAACAAATCCTCACAAGAGATTATTTAGAATTAATTTAAGAAGATTGTATTATAATGTAAAAGGAGGGTTGAGAAAGCCGAGGGGGAAAACCTGAAAGAATAGATAAGACATTAGTGATTGAAAAAGTAATTGATTGATTGATAGAATAAAAGTCAGATGTGTTGAAATATTTAAAAAAAAAAAAAAAAGAGGACCACTTACAAAAAGGAAGAAATTAAAGCAAGCTAGCAAAAGGAAACCAAGGACAACAAGAAATAGAGCTCAATAGCCTGCATTGACAATGCGCACAAACTCAAATCAGCAACAGACTAGATTGATCCTTGGACGAAAGGTATAGGGTAGGTCGTCTGAAGAGACACACCAAGAGTCGTAACCATCCTCGGAGAAGCCCAGAGAGACAGAAGACCTAAAAACAACACAAGATTATCAGTATACAGCACCAACACCCAAGAGTAGAATATAGGTTAGGGCGTTGTAATAGCCTCAACCTCGCGCACACGGACGACGCACACAATACAGCGACCAATCTTGGAGTAGTTAGCAACACGGATGCTAACTACAACATGTAAAAGAAGCAAAGACACCGTTCTCGATAATAAATCACGAGGAGTAGAAGATAAACGGTGACGAGAAGTACACAACGCCGCGGCGTAGCAGAAACTGTCATGGCGACGGCATAAGAGCAAGAAGGAGAGATAGAACGGACGACTTCAGGCTAGACACGTAGCTACATAAGTGCTGTGCCGTGCTGTGCCATGCCGTACCTAAAATTTTAAAATAATCCACCGTTTCTAAATTGAGATAGGAAACTTTATAAATTGCAAGTAGGACGTAAATTTGTTCAAAATTGTAATTTAATAAGTCTGTTTCTCAATGTAGAAGCAGTGAATAGTTTTGAAATTGAAGGTTCGGGGCCCTAACCATCTCACTGGTGAGAAGTGAAACAGTGAAATGGATTCAAAAATGGGTTTTTACGCATGCACAAACTCGATTTTTTCAGATTTTTTAGTATTTTTCAATCAAACGCGGAAATAAACCGCGTGAGTTGGTAAGATAATGAAAAAATCCTCCATATGTTGTTTTCTATTTTACATCATAAAGATCTATCTCACTATTTCACTTCTCACCAGTGAGATAGTATGTAGTGAGTTGTTAGCAGTTCTGAATCAGCTATTTTTGAATAAAGTAATTTTATAAAATATTTTAATGAATGTGACGACCTGTTTTAAATGACTAGCTAGACATTTTTAGTAAATAAAAGTCGTTTAAATGATGCTAAACAATTAATAAAATCATTAGTTTTGAATTCTGAAAAATAATTTAAATATAAAATAAGTGCTCAATGCAAAGATTATTAAAATTTGAATCACAGTTTTTAAAATTTTAAAGAATGACTACACATTCGTATTTTACATTTAAGTATTTATACTTGTGTTATGGTGAATTTAAATCCTCCTATTTTACAATCATATAAATCTAATATATAACTCTAATTTAACATTGATACATAATTTTTTTTAAATAAAAACGTGTATACATTTAATTTATTGTAAAGTATATTTTGTTTTTAAATAAAAGTTTATTTTAAAAAGCAATTACATGTATTCCATTTATATTTATGTATAACAAATTTATCAACATTTATGTACTAAAAAGATTTGTAGATTAAAGTACTAAATATTTGACTTTGTATATTAATGACCATCCTTGTTATACTTTCAAAATTTAATTGAGTTCGACGTTTTTTACAATAATAAAATTTATAAACATGTCATATATTTTTATTGGTTTCCTATATAATTAATGAAAAATAGGTAAACGTAATAATTAGTTTAAAGTACATTGAAAAAAAAAAAATTCTGACGTCTAGTAGAATCCGATACGTCAAATTTAAGCTTGGTGTTGAAAGTTATACGATTTTTAATCATTTGGGGCAACTTTCCGAAACCATGTTAATTAATACGGGTTTTTTGAGAAAATCGCTTTTTTATTAATTTTATATTAATAATAATTTATTAAATATTCTTTCTAATATTATTATGTTAATATTATATTATTTTAATTATTAATATAATAATGATCAATAAAATAGTCAAAAATTCGCACAAAAAAAGTTGCCTCGTATTGGGGCTAATATTGTAAAAAATCGATTTTTTTTCAATCTAAAATAATTAAATGTTTAACAAAAAATAAGGAGTCTGGACCAATTTTTTTATTCAGTTTGAAGTCTAAATTTAGTGTTGATGCTTCCGTAGAGTCAATTACTTCACTCCCGGAGAAGAAATAATCTCTCAAAAAATGTATGAAATTTAGCCCCCTTTTACCTTATATTTATAATTTATATATATTTATAAATATTGATAGATATTTTCTTTTAATTGTGAAGTTTTATTCACATATACTTTTCTCTACTATTACCTTCATTATAAATAATTCTTAAATATAAAAAAATTGGTAAAAAAATGTATAAAAAGGTATAGTTTTGTCATGATTGGCCGCTTTTGTAGGAGGTGCTTTTGTACTTTTTTCTACATTTTTTTAACTTTTTTTTTTAAATTTAACAATTAATATTAAATTAAAGTTAATACTTGTTAGTAAATTCTTTATTTTGCGTTTACTTGTTCATTTTTATTTTTTTAAAAGTATATGTATAAAGATTAGAGTTGTAAACCAGAAATTGAATTTCGCGCGTTTTTAATAAAAATCTATTAAAAGCTGATGTTTTTAGTTTTTACGAACTCATCAACTCACTTTTCATCTCTCACTGTGAGATAGTTTGTGAATTAGGACCCGGCAAGGCAGAGCACGGCACGGCACTTACGTGGCTAGTCCCTTAGGGCAATTCCACATGCTCCCCTTCCCTTGGGTATTCCCCGTACCTCTTTTCCCTCCAAATATCTCATCGAGTTTCCTACTCCAAAAAAAACCTTTAAGAAGGTAAAAGTCTAGGCATTTATAAGTTTCATATTTGAGATTATAAATTACTTTTTGTTCACATTTTTTTATATGAAAAGCATTTTTAATAAATTTTTCCTAAAACAGAAATTAATATAAAATAATCAAATGAGTTTTATAATAAGTAAAAAATGGCTAACGGACATTTTTTGAGAAATTATTTCCTCTTCGGTAGTGAAGTAGTTGACTCTACCGAAGCATTAACACTAAACTTAGACTTCAAACTGAATAAAAAAATTGGTCCAGACTCCTTATTTTTTGTTAAACATTTAATTATTTTAGATTGAAAAAAAATCGATTTTTTACAATATTAGCCCCAATACGAGGCAACTTTTTTTTTTGCGAATTTTAGACTATTTTATTGATCATTATTATATTAATAATTAAAATAATATAATATTAACATAATAATATTAGAATGAACATTTAATAAATTATTATTAATATAAAATTAATAAAAAAGGGATTTTCATCACAATATATGACATGTTTATAAATTTTATTATTGTAAAAAACGTCAAACTCAATTAGATTTTGAAAATATAACAAGGATGGTCATTAATATACAAAGTCAAATATTAAGTACTTCAATCTACAAATCTTTTTAGTACATAAATGTTGATAAATTTGTTATACATAAATATAAATGAAATACATGTAATTGCTTTTTAAAATAAACTTTTATTTAGAAACAAAATATACTTTACAATAAATCAAATGTATACACGTTTTTATTTAAAAAAAATTATGTATCAATGTTAAATTAGAGTTATACATTAGATTTATATGATTGTAAAATAGAAGGATTTAAATTCACCATAACACAAGTAAAAATACTTAAATATGAAATACGAATGTGTAGTCATTCTTTAAAATTTTAAAAACTGTGATTCAAATTTTAATAATCTTTGCATTGAGCACTTATTTTATATTTAAATTATTTTTCAGAATTCAAAACTAATGATTTTATTAATTGTTTAGCATCATCTAAACGACTTTTAATTAATAAAAATGTCTAGCTAGTTATTTAAAACAGGTCGTAACATTCATTAAAATATTTGATAAAATTACTTTATTTAAACATAGCTGATTCAGAACTGCTAACAACTCACTACATACTATCTCACTGGTAAGAAATGAAATAGTGAGATAGATCTCTATGATGTGAAATGGAAAACAACATATGGAGAAGGATTTTTTCATTATCTCACCAACTTACGCGGTTTATTTCCGCGTTTGATTGAAAAATACTAAAAAATCTGAAAACATCGAGTTTGCGCATGCGTAAAAACCCATTTTTGAATCCATTTCACTGTTTTACTTCTCACCAGTGAGATGGTTAGGGCCCCGAACCTTCAATTTCAAAACTATTCACTGCTTCTACATTGAGATACAGACTTATGAAATTACAATTTTTAACAAATTTACGTCCTACTTGCAATTTATAAAGTTTCCTATCTCAATTTAGAAACGGTGAATTATTTTAAAATTTAAGGTACGGCATAGCACAGCACGGCACAGCACTTATGTGGCTACGTGTCTAGCCTGAAGTCGTCCGTTCTATCTCTCCTTCTTGCTCTTATGCCGTCGCCATGACAGTTTCTGCTACGCCGCGGCGTTGTGTACTTCTCGTCACCGTTTATCTTTTACTCCTCGTGATTTATTATCGAGAACGGTGTCTTTGCTTCTTTTACATGTTGTAGTTAGCATCCGTGTTGCTAACTACTCAAAGATTGGTCGCTGTATTGTGTGCGTCGTCCGTGTGCGCGAGGTTTAGGCTATTACAACGCCCTAACCTATATTCTACTCTTGAGTGTTGGTGCTGTATACTGATAATCTTGTGTCGTTTTTAGGTCTTCTGTCTCTCTGGGCTTCTCCGAAGATGGTTACGACTCTTGGTGTGTCTCTTCAGACGACCTATTCTATACCTTTCATCCAAGGATCAATCTAGTCTGTTGCTGATTTGAGTTTGTGTGCATTGTCGATGCAGGCTATTGAGCTCTACTTCTTGTTGTCCTTGGTTTCCTTTTGCTAGCTTGCTTTAATTTCTTCCTTTTTGTAAGTGGTCCTCTTTTTAATTTTTTTTTAAATATTTCAACACATCTGACTTTTATTCTATCAATCAATCAATTAATTTTTCAATCACTAATGCCTTATCTTTTCTTTCAGGTTTTCCCCCTCGGCTTTCTCAACCCTCCTTTTACATTATAATACAATCTTCTTAAATTAATTCTAAATAATCTCTTGTGAGGATTTGTTAAAGAAAACAACATAATAATAGTGCGTGCGTCATTTTCAAAAATATAATAAAAAGTGCAGTGTTGGTTAATTAATAGTAACATTAAAACTTTTTAAGGGAAAGATTTCAGTTAATGAATGTTAAATTAATAGCTATAAAAAAAAAAAGTTTTTAAAAGGAAAGAGTGTAGTGTTAATAAAAAAAAAATAATAATCTTTACTTAAAAACTTAACATTGCTTTTTATATTTAAACTTAACACGCGTAAACCAAGTTTTCTGTAATTCTTATAATAATTCAAGTTGAGCCTTTTGTAAACATAAAAACATTTTTTAATTTCTTTCTTTTTATAAAGAAAAAGTAACAAAAGTTAATCTTAAAGTTCTGCTTAACTTTAATCATTTAAAATTTTATAAAACACGCATACTTGTGATGTTTTATACATCACCCAATAATTTGTGGTCAAGTACTAATACGATTTAAAATATTAATGCTTATAAATCATTTCGTACATATATTGTGATAATAATAAGAATAAATAAAAAATTTTTTCGTTACAAGAATAATATAAAATAAAAGCCATGTCAAATGTTATCGAAAACTATCTTAAACAAATTTAAAAATGATACAACTTAGATTTAAAAAATTAACATAAAATTAAGAATAAAAGTAATATTATAGCTATAAACTTACCAGGCCCACTCCTCGAAAGTTATATCTTCTAAAATATATAGAATTCATGTTTTAATAATATGGTAAATACTTTCAAAACATCCATTTAAAACATTTTTTAAGATTAACTTTTTAGAATGCTTGTAAAGGAATTAAAAATTTATATTAATTTTCACAATTTTTTATTAGATGAATAAATAATCTAATTTGAAACCATTCATTTATTTAACTTTTGTAGGGTTTGCCTGGCAATTTTAAAGCTATATCATTACTTTTATTCTTAGTCTTATGTGAATTCTTTTAATTTAAGTTGTATCATCATTCTCAATTTTGTTGAAAATAGTTTTATATTTTTAATAACATTTTACATGGCTCTTATTTGAAACTCTTTTTTCAACAAAGAAATTTTCAATCGATTCTTATAATTAACAAAATATATGTACAAAATAGTTTGTAAATTATCTTTACTGTGCAATTTCACAATTTTAAAAGTATAAAATAGTCATTAAAATATTATGTTGCGTTGTCAAAATTGTAATAACTGATATTGCGGGTCACCAAATTTACGTAAGAAATAAATGACCCATCAAATAACGTTATTTAATGACGTCTTTTAATGACGATATTTCATTAATGTGATTTGATGTATCACAAATTTGAATAAAAACATTGTGATCCATCAAATCACGTCATTATGTCATTTAATAACGTCATTTAATGACGTCTTTTTATAACGTCCTGTAATAACGTCATTTGATAACGTCATTAAATAACGTCATTTAATAACGTCATTTAATGACGTCATTTAATGATGTCATTCAATGACGTCATTTAATGATGTCATTCAATGACGTCATTTAATGATGTCATTCAATGACGTCATTAAATAAAGTCATTTTTCAACAGAGATATTTATGTATCTAAGTCGAACACTCAATTGAAAATAATAACGTATTTTTATAACGTCAACAACAGACACGAGTAAATGATGTTATTGAATGACCTTATTAAGTGTCCTTTTTGTTTTCATTCAAATTTGTGATACATCAAATCACGTTTTTTATCCACGACATTAAATGACGTTATTAAATTGTCGTCTTCAACAAAGAGTGACACCCCTTTCGTAAAATACTTTGATATCTAACTGAATGACTTCAACGTGACTTGGATTTCGTTGGATATCCAGGAGAATTATCCAGTTGCGCATTACCCACATGTATTTCTAGTAAGATATCTAGTAAAACATCCAACTGGAAACCTCACGGAGAAAAATAACAATTGCGCTTACTGAAGACTTCAGTAAATTTAACCTGAGTACATCAGTAAGGAGGAGTTCAGTAAATTTAACTGAAGTTAATTATACGTTGTTCCAACCAAGCTGACAGTTCAGTAGAATCTTCAGTAGCTGTAACTGAGGAAGCGCCCTTTCAAGGTTACTGAACTGAGTACAGTAAACGCGACGGTTTTTTTTTGTGAACTAGATATCCAACTGGATATCCTACTATAAATCCATCTGGATAATTCTCCTGGGTATCTAACGAAATTGAAGTCAGATCCAAGTCATCTAGTTGAATACCCAGTTAGATATTCGACTATTTTTCTACAACAGGTACATTTCAATTTAAGTTGAAAATTAGCATGATTAACTTTTGCGGTGAAATGTAGCACATTTGCCACACTTCGCTGAAAAAAAACATATTCCAATTGTCCTGCAAAAGATAGCACATCTTAACGCTGTCTTTCAAACAATAATAAATGTTGGCGACGGCTTACGATGACAAAACGGCCAAATGTGCTAGTTTTTGTGGATATCCACACAGCATGTAAGGTTGCAGTGCAAGGTTGCTGTGACCTTTTTATGTCTCTTGCCCATACCTTGCGGCGATGTTTCATGAAATCTTGCTGTGAAGTTTAAACAATACATTGCGGCAAACTTCCAATGAAAGATTCCTGCAAGGCTGCTATAAAAGATCCTCGCAAGATTATATGAAACCTTGCTGCAACGTTGGATTGAAATCTTGCAGCAAGGTTTCATATAATCTTGCCAGAACCTCTCATAGCAGAATAGAAACTC
Source organism: Anastatus disparis (assembly GCA_017163975.1). Taxonomy (NCBI): domain Eukaryota; kingdom Metazoa; phylum Arthropoda; class Insecta; order Hymenoptera; family Eupelmidae; genus Anastatus; species Anastatus disparis. Next base: position 1,111,919 of record JAFFSR010000395.1, on the reverse strand, counting down.
ATAGAAACCTTGCAATCAGATGTGCTAGTTTTCGCAGTGAGAAATGAAATGTGATAATTTTTATTAACCTTGGACAGCCGGGATGACGCTATATGGTGTCTTCCCATGATCGGCCCACATATACTATTACTTAAGAAACATTTATATGGAAAATTTCGAGAAAGTTACACTTTTTTAGTGGAAAAAATGCCGGCTGTCAGAAGGTTAAAGTTAACAAAATGACGTCATTTAATAACGTCATTTTATGACGTTATAAAATCACGTAATTATTTTTTAATAGGGCGAGATATTTGGGTGCCTTAAATGAATCGAACATCTAATACTTTAAAGAGGATGTTTCCCAGCCTAAGCACTCAATAACAATAAGCTGGCGAATGCAGTTACTCACGATCGACGTGGCAGTATACCCAGCAGCGGAAAACAATGGTAGTCATGACAAAAAGTACTTTTTTCAACAAAAATTTTCTTTTCAAAGACGTAATTTTCTCAATCATGACGTCATTTAATAACGTCATAAAATCACGTCATAAAATGACGTTATTACATGACGTCATTTTTTGTCCGAAATAATGACATACCAAATAACGTCATAAAATAACGTCATTTCATGACGTTATAAAAAGACGTCATTATTTTCAATAGGGCTTAATCTCTCCCCTAGTGGCTACCCTCGGTACATATCTAGTGAAGAGACTTACTAGATACTCGGGAGTATTCATGCGCACGATTTTGTACATAAGTACAGCCATAAAATACTGTCTTCTTGAATCAGTACGCAGCCAACCAAGCGCAGCTCTATAAGGAGAGATACGATCGCCCATTCCTACGCCTAATACATATTTCACACATAAATTTTGTAATCTTTGTAATTGTCTTCTCAATCCCTGCGAAGCAGCAAGCAGAACTACTGGGCAGTAGTTGAGGTGCGGAAACAGCAAGGCATCTGCGAGTTGTTTACGCAGGGCCTCAGTGGTGTACCGACGAAAGAACCGTAAACTATACATTACCCTATTAAATTTTTTAGTTACCATATTAATGTGCGGCTCCTAAGTCAACTTAGCGTCAAGCACAACACCATGGCTCGTAACGGTATCAGAGAAAGATATGCCGACACCTCCCTCAAGCTCAATCGTTCTTGGCTCACCAGCATAAATGTCATTAAGAGCCGGCCGGATTCGCTGTCCTTGTCTAATTGAGATTTTTGTTATTTACTCAAGTATTAATCGGTGTACCTGCAAATTGAAGGTCAAGCGCAATAGATATTATTATTACAAATATTTATGCACAAGAAGAAAAAAATCTACCGCTTTGTTTTTGAGAAAAGTAAGTAACGCGAAAATATTATAAACGTAAACTTTTACTCTGGCATTACTCACTTTTCTCAAAAACAAAGCTGTGGATTTTTTTTCTTGTGCATAGATGTTCATAATAATAATATCTATTGCGCTCAACCTTTAATTTTAAGATACACCGATTAATACTTGAGTAAATAACAAACAACTCAATTGTTACTCGGTCGGTATCAGGTTCTACTCCGGCCTGTTGTTAATAAAACGACTACTGCCAAAAATGATCGCCTTATTTTTGCTTGCATTTAATGTGAGAGAAGCATCGACAGCCCATCCTGACACCACCCTGGCCGCCCTCTGCATAATACGAATACCTTCATTCAGATGTTCATAAGGGACCTGAGTATAGATTTGGAGGTCATCAGCATATAATATGTGCTTGACACAACAGGGGTCGAGCGTGTCACGTATGTTACTAATGTAAAGGATGAACAACAGAGGCCCCAGCACTGAACCCTGTGGAACTCCTAGATTGGTTGTTAGCCAATCCGAATCCTCTTTTAAATGTGTAGAAACCATTTGTTTCCTATCTGATAAATAGGAGCTAATCCACTCGAGTGCAGCCCTGGAAAACCCCATCGATCTAAGCCTCGCAAGCAATTTGGAAGGGGAGATCGTATCGAATGCCTCACTAAAGTCAAATAGAAGTAGTATCGTGGCAAGTAACTTGTCAAGACCTGATATCATGTCGTCTGTAAGTTTGAGTATGGCAGTCTGCGTAAAATGATGCTTTCTGAAGCCAGTCTGCAAAGAGTCAAGTATTTTGTGTGTCATAATATACTCCTGCAGTTGGTCATGGGCAATCTTCTCAGAACCTTTGAAAGAAAACATGATATTGCTATGGGCCTAAAATCAGTATATTTCAAACAATAAGTTCATTATAAATTATCTTCCATAACGTAGCAAAATTTAAAAAATCAGCAATGTGCTCCACGAGAGTTATGATATGAATTTTAGCAGACGACTTACTTTTCAGCTGTGTGCGCTTGGACACGAAGATACTGTGTATACGCACTTAATTAACAATTGACAAATAACCTTTTTAAAATAAAATAATTTGAAATTACTCTTCGAGATTTTATTAAAGACTGTCTAGATTTTACTTCAAAACTTTGCTAAACTAAAAAAATGCATTTTGCATTTTCTAAATTCACGTATAAAATTAAATAGTTAATTTTCAAACACATTCAATGATAATTTTTTAGCAAAATTGAATGAAAAATTTGTAAATAACATTGCTCAATATTAAAAATCTTGATTTTTTACGATATTTTTGTAATAATAATTGTTTGAACAATTTTTAGTTATTTATAATAGACTTATTGTTATGTATATTAAGCTACGGAATCCACTTCATAGGGCCACGTTCGGAATAGTACCACATTTTGTCGCTAATTTGTCGCTAATTTGTTACTCCATCCCGGATTTTGTCGCTCCAGCCGTTTCCGAGAAACAATGGCTACCGTAGCTTAATATTAAGCTACGGCATCCACTACAGTAACTCAGGAACGGCTAGGGTTAGCAACTCCATTCTGGTTGCATAATTTGTCGCTTTTTTGTCGCTCGAAGATAGGATAGTCCATAAGTCCCAAAACCTGACCCAGACCCGGATATGGCCATTGGGACCGAATGAAAATGGAAACTCTTTTTCTTAGTGTATTTAATGAGTCATGCGATGTTTCTAATACTAAAGTGTCTATAGAAAATTTGTCACCTTCAATATCTTAACATCACAGCGGAAAGAAAATTCTTTACGTGAAATGGATTTTAATTAGGATGCATTTGGGAATAAGTCGTTCTTAATAGTTAAAACCATTGAGACTGTGAGCGCAATTGAAAAATGTTTTTGATCTTACTGAGGCTTGGAGGATTTTGTTGCTCTAGTGATTCTTTGAACTAGACACTCTAAATATATTTTTTTTTGGTTTTTGGATTCAGATACGTCTGGAAATTTGTCGCTCATGATATTTAAATAAATTTAAACAGAATTTATTAAAGCTACAAGTATTTTGTCGCTCTAAAAATATATGATTCCTAGTACGCTAGAATGATTTTTATGAAAATTTTTGTGATTGAAATGCATTTAGAAATTTGTCGCTCTTAAAATTTGGAAAATTTAATACTTTAAACGCAATATAAAGATGATTCTGATACTACAGAAGCTTCAAGGATTTTGTCGCTCTAAAAATTTATGGTTCCTAGCACTATAAAATGATTTTTATACGAATTTTGTGATTTACATGCATCTGCGAATTTGTCGCTCTCAAGACTGTTAACCATCAGAACTTTAAAAACCATAAAAATACATTTCTCATATCACAGAAGCTGCAAAGAATTTGTTGCTTCTTAATTTATAGCATTCAAGAACAGAGGAAATACTTTTATGCAAGTTTTTTGAATTGGAATGAATTAGAGAGTTAGTCGCTTGTGACATTTGTAACTATTAAGACTTTGAATGCAATTAAAAGATGTTTGTCACTTTACTGAAGCTTTAAGGATTTAGTCGCTCTAGTAATTTTTTAATCAGCTAACTCTAAATATTTTTTTATATCAGTTCTTCAATTTACATGCGTTTAGGGATTTGTCGCTCTAAAAGTTTATGGTTGCTGGCACTATAAAATGATTTTTATACAAATTTTGTGATTTTTATGCATCTGGGAATTCGTCGCTCTTAAGATTTGAAAAAATCAACACTTAAGAGGAATTATAAAAAAGATTCTGATACTACAAAAGCTTTAAGGATTTTGTCGCTCTAAAAGTTTATGGTTGCTGGCACTATAAAATGATTTTTATACAAATTTTGTGATTTTTATGCATCTGGGAATTTGTCGCTCTTAAGATTGTTAAACACCAGAACTCTTAAAACCATAAAAATACATTTCTCATATCACAGAAGCTGCAAAGAATTTGTTGCTTCTTAATTTATAGCATCCAAGCACATAGGAAATACTTTTATGCAAGTTTTGTGATTTGGAATGGATTAGAGAGTTAGTCGCTTGTGACATTTGTAACTATTAAGACTTTAAATGCAATTAAAAGATGTTTGTCACTTTACTGAAGCTTTGAGGATTTAGTCGCTCTAGTAATTTTTTAATTAGCTAACTCTAAATATTTTTTTATATCATTTCTTCAATTTACATGCGTTTGGGAATTTGTCGCTCATGATATTTAAATAAATTAAAACTTTTAATTCAATATATATATGATTTTAATTCAACAAAAGCTACAAGGATTTTGTCGCTCTAAACATCTATGGTTCCTAGCACGCTAAAATATTTTTCATAAAAATTTTTGTTATTAAAATGCACCTAAGAATTTGTCGCTCTCAAAATTTGAAAAAATTACCACTTAAGAGGAATTCTAAAAAAGATTCTGATACTTAAGAAGCTTCAAGGATTTTGTCGCTCTAGAAATTTATGTTTGCTTGCACTATAAAATGATTTTTATACAAATTTTGTAATTTTTATGCATTTTGGAATTTACGCTCTTGAAATTTGAAAAAATTAACACTTTAAACGCAATATAAGGATGATTCTGATACTACAGGAGCTTCAAGGATTTTGTCGCTCAGAAAATTTATGGTTGCTAGCACTATGAAATCATTTTTATACAGATTTTGTGATTTTCATGCATCTGGGAATTCGTCGCTTCGAGATTGTTAACAATTAGAACTCTAAAAACCATAAAAAGATATTCATAATATCACAGAAGCTGCAAAGAATTGGTTGCTTCTTAATTTATAGCATCCGAGAACATAGGAAATACTTTTATGCAAGTTTTTTGAATTGAAATGAATTGAAGAGTAAGTCGCTTGTGACATTCGTAACTATTAAGACTTTTAATGCAATTAAAAGATGATTGTCATTTTACTGAAGCTTTAAGGATTTAGTCGCTCTAGTAATTTTTTAATCAGCTAACTCTAAATATTTTTTTATATCATTTCTTCAATTTACATGCGTTTGGGAATTTGTCGCTCATGATATTTAAATAAATTAAAACTTTCAATTCAATATATATATGATTTTAATTCAACAAAAGCTACAAGGATTTTGTCGCTCTAAACATCTATGGTTCCTAGCACGCTAAAATAATTTTTATAAAAATTTTTGTTATTAAAATGCATCTAAGAATTTGTCGCACTCAAAATTTGAAAAAATTACCACTTAAGAGGAATTCTAAGAAAGATTCTGATACTAAAGAAGCTTCAAGGATTTTGTCGCTCTAAAAATTTTAGTTTGCTTGCACTATAAAATGATTTTTATACAAATTTTGTAATTTTTATGCATTTTGGAATTCATTGCTCTTAAAATTTAAAAAAAATTAACACTTTAAACTCAATATAAGGATGATTCTGATACTACAGGAGCTTCAAGGATTTTGTCGCTCTGAAAATTTATGGTTGCTAGCACTATAAAATCAATTTTATACAGATTTTGTGATTTTCATGGATCTGGGAATTTGTCGCTTCGAGATTGTTAACAATTAGAACTCTAAAAACCATAAAAAGATATTTATAATATCACAGAAGCTGCAAAGAATTTGTTGCTTCTTAATTTATAGCATCCGAGAACATAGGAAATACTTTTATGCAAGTTTTTTGAATTGAAACGAATTAGAGAGTTAGTCGCTTGTGAGATTTGTAACTATTGAGACTTTGAATGCAATTAAAAGATGTTTGTCACTTTACTAAAGCTTTGAGGATTTAGTCGACCTAGTAATTCTTTAATCAGCTAACTCTAAATATTTTTTTATATCATTTCTTCAATTTACATGCGTTTGGGAATTTGTCGCTCATGACATTTAAATAAATTTAAACTTTTAATTCAATAAAACTATGATTTCAATTTAACAAAAGCTACAAGGATTTTGTAGTTCTAAACATCTATGGGTCCTAGCACGCTAAAATAATTTTTATGAAAATTTTTGTTATTAAAATGCATCTAGGAATTTGTCGCTCTCAAAATTTGAAAAAATTACGACTTAAGAGGAATTCTAAAAAAGATTCTGATACTAAAGAAGCTTCAAGGATTTTATCGCTCTAAAAATTTATGTTTGCTTGCACTATAAAATGATTCTTATACAAATTTTGTAATTTTTATGCATTTTTGAATTAATCGCTCTTAAAATTTGAAAAAATTAACACTTTTAACGCAATATAAGGATGATTCTGATACTACAGGAGCTTCAAGGATTTTGTCGCTCTGAAAATTTATGGTTGCTAGCACTATAAAATCATTTTTATACAGATTTTGTGATTTTCATGCATCTGGGAATTTGTCGCTTCGAGATTGTTAACAATTAGAACTCTAAAAACCATAAAAAGATATTCATAATATCACAGAAGCTGCAAAGAATTTGTTGCTTCTTAATTTATAGCATCCAAGAACATAGGAAATACTTTTATGCAAGTTTTTTAAATTGAAATGAATTGAAGAGTAAGTCGCTTGTGACATTCGTAACTATTAAGACTTTGAATGCAATTAAAAGATGTTTGTCATTTTACTGAAGCTTTAAGGATTTAGTCGCTGTAGTAATTCTTTCATCAGCTTACTCTAAATATGTTTTAATATCATTTCTTCAATTTACATGCGTTTGGGAATTTGTCGCTCATGATTTTTAAATAAATTTAAACTTTTAATTCCATAGAAATATGATTTTATTTCAACAAAAGCTACAAGTATTTTGTCGCTCTAAAAATCTATGGTTCCTAGCACGCTAAAATAATTATTATGGAAATTTTTGTGATTGAAATGCATCTAGGAATTGGTCGCTCTTGGAATTTAAAAAAAGTTAACATTTTCAACGCAATATAAAGATGATTCTGATACTACAGGAGCTTCAAGGATTTTGTCGCTCTGAAAATTTATGGTTGCTAGCACTATAAAATCAATTTTATACAGATTTTGTGATTTTCATGGATCTGGGAATTTGTCGCTTCGAGATTGTTAACAATTAGAACTCTAAAAACCATAAAAAGATATTTATAATATCACAGAAGCTGCAAAGAATTTGTTGCTTCTTAATTTATAGCATCCGAGAACATAAGAAATACTTTTATGCAAGTTTTTTGAATTGAAACGAATTAGAGAGTTAGTCGCTTGTGAGATTTGTAACTATTGAGACTTTGAATGCAATTAAAAGATGTTTGTCACTTTACTAAAGCTTTGAGGATTTAGTCGCTCTAGTAATTCTTTAATCAGCTCACTCTAAATATTTTTTCATATCATTTCTTCAATTTACATGCGTTTGGGAATTTGTTGCTCATGACATTTAAATAAATTTAACCTTTTAATTCAGTAAAACTATGATTTTAATTCAACAAAAGCTACAAGGATTTTGTCGTTCTAAACATCTATGGTTCCTAGCACGCTAAAATAATTTTTATGAAAATTTTTGTAATTAAAATGCATCTAGGAATTTGTCGCTCTTAAAATTTGAAAAAATTAACACTTAAGAGCAGGCCGGATTCGCTGTCCTTGTCTAATTGAGATTTTCGTTATTTACTCAAGTATTAATCGGTGTATCTGCAAATTGAAGGTTAAGCGCAATAGATATTATTATTACAAATATGTGTGCACAAGAAAACAAAAATCTACCGATTTGTTTTTGAGAAAAGTAAGGAACGCGAAAATATTATAAACATAAACTTTCACCTTGGCGTTCCTTACTTTTCTCAAAAACAAATCGGTAGAATTTTTTTTTCTTGTGCATAGATGTTCATAATAATAATATCTATTGCGCTCGACCTTTAATTTGAAGATACACCGATTAATACTTGAGTAAATAACAAACAACTCAATTGTTACTCGGTCGGTATCAGGTTCTACTCCGGCCTACCGTTAAGAGGAATTGTAAAAAAGATTCTGATACCACCCGCGCAAAAAAAATCACCATCGCCGAGGCATCGCAAATACTTACGCCGAAGCATCGCCGATGTTTTAGCCGAACTATCGCTGATACATCGTAGATACTTTGTGCGAAATATCGCAAATACTTTCGGCGAACCATCGCCGATAAATCGCAGATACTTTGTGCGAAATATCGCAAATACTTTTGGCGAACCATCGCGTATCCATCGCCGAGCTATGTCCATATCTCCGCGAAATATTATATTATTTCGCCGATATTTCTCCACGGGGCTAATCCCAGATATCGCCCATATATTGCGCATACATCGCAAAATTTTTAAATTTTATATTTTTTTACTAATTTCCCGATGTATCGGCGATGGTTCGCCGATGGATTCGCGATGGTTCGCCGATGGATTGGCGATGCTTCGCCGATGGATTAGCGATGGTTCGCCGATGTATTGGCAATGGTTCGCCGATGTATATATTAAGTTTCAAAAATAATCTTAACATTTTCATAAATATGATAAATAATAATTTTATTTATGGAATTCAGATTGAATTTCTCGATTTATCGGCGATGGTTCGCCGATATATATATAAAGTTCCCAAAATAATATTTTCAGTATATTTACATAAATGTGTCTTTTCTTAAATAAATGTTTCTCTATTGTTTATAAACATAAAGGAAGAAACTAATAAAAATATTTTCACATTTTTTTATAGAATATTCACTCGTTTTCTACTGTATTTACAGGTTCTATGACAAATAATATTAGTATGAATATTTTTTACATAAAAACAAACGCATTGTAATAAATTTATTTCAATTAGATTAATGTCTCCTTCACCTCGAATTTGATGCACAAAGTCTAAGACACTTTGACCAATAGTTATTACATAAGGATTGAAAGTTACAAATTTTTTTATTACTGCGCAATACTTTGGTTGACAGTTACAATCACCAATACAATCACAATAAACTTTAGTAAAGAATTGAATCTCTCCTATACAATTTTTTTTCATTCAATGTATATTTAACGCAAGAAGATTTTCTTTTTATTTCTTTGCATAATGTGGATGAAAAAAGTACATTGTTTTTTAACAGTTTTTTAAAAATGTACATTTTACGCTCAATATAATCAGGTAAAATCGAAGAAACTTTGTTCAAAAAATTTTGCTTCGAAAACAATGTTCCCACAATATACATTGAATAAGAAATAAATATATAATTTCCTTTTGTTATTTTCGAAAAAATTTTATCACAAAATTTTACAGCAAAGCTGTTTGGTTCACATAATTTGTTTCTTAATGTTGCTAGGTCTATGTACATTGATACTCCTTTGCATATTTGTAATTGAGGTGAATTGCTGCTATGGACAAGAATTTTCAACTTTCCATTCAAATCTTCATAAGGAAAACATGACATAGTCCATAAAGGCCCACAACGTTTTACCACCTCTGGTAAATGTCTCATATGGTGTAAATTACACGTCATATTTTCAAGCCCATAAAGCTCTTCAAATCTTGATACAAATTCTGTCAATAACGTATCAGCTAAATTCACCATATCACTTGTAATTGTGTTCTTACATAAAATGTATATAGATGACAATATTAGTTTATAATGCTCAAAATATACACTCGGTAAAATATCATTTATTATTTTATCGAACTATATACTTTAATTTTTTTTTTAATTTATTATTACAATGTAAAAAAATGTATACAAAAATAAAAAAATAATTGTTCTGCAAAAAAAATAGTTTTTCAATTCAATCTGAATTCCATAAATAAAATTATTATTTATCATATTTATGAAAATGTTAAGATTATTTCTGAAACTTAATATATACGTCGGCGAACCATTGCCAATACATCGACGAACCATCGCTAATCCATCGGCGAAGCATCGCCAATCCATCGGCGAACCATCGCGAATCCATCGGCGAACCATCGCAAATCCATCGGCGAACCATCGCCGATACATCGGGGAAATTAGTAAAAAAATATAAAATTTAAAAATTTTGCGATGTATGCGCAATATATGGGCGATATCTGGGATTAGCCCCGTGGAGAAATATCGGCGAAATAATATAATATTTCGCGGAGATATGGACATAGCTCGGCGATGGATACGCGATGGTTCGCCGAAAGTATTTGCGATATTTCGCACAAAGTATCTGCAATTTATCGGCGATGGTTCGCCGAAAGTATTTGCGATATCTCGCACAAAGTATCTGCGATTTATCGGCGATAGTTTGGCTAAAGCATCGGCGATGCTTCGGCGAAAGTATTTGCGATGCCTCGGCGATGGTAATTTTTTTTGCGCGGGTACAGGATCAAACATGAGTACTTAAATAAATTGGAAAAAAAATAGTTCAAACTTATGAAGGTGTCGCACGGTGATGGAAAGTTTTGATTTAGCTGGACATCAAGTAATTTCCAAAGTATTTCATTATGGTTAGCAGTGATGATATTTTCGATCTTTATATTTGTATTGAATCGAAAACATTTTGAAAAAGATATTACAATTGATAACATTTTATGGAAATAATGTAGACCTTACAAAAGTTCTCGTTTTTTCTAATTCTCGTAATTTTTCAATAATTTTTCATTAACCAAATATTTTTTTCAAGCATCTATAATCAATTCCGATTTGAATTAATTTTATTTGGAGGTATACATAAACTTTTTATATTTTATCAATTTAATTAAGCTATATTTACTTACAAAGAGAGTTTCACTTCTTTGGATCATGGATCTTGTTCTAACTTGCGGTTATGTTTTCATACGTAAAATTATGAAAAAAAGCCGCGAGCATTCGGTCTAACGCTCGATTATTCCAAAATTATGAGCTATTTTGTTCAATTTTTAAAGATTTCTTTAAAAAATCATTGTTTATAAAAAATCCTAGTAAAATTTGAGATTAAATCCTTTTGATTAAAAAAAACGTGTTCAAAAAGCTCAATCCGTTTAAAAGTTATAGCAAAATGAAAAACATGAAAAAAATAAGCACAATAATTCAATGAACATTAAGAGTCGGCCGTATAGCTCTGTCCTTATCCAATCTAAATTTTCGTTATAATTAATAAATCAAATATGTATATACATATGTAGGGGCTGAGCGCTGCAGAGCAAAAAAACGAGCAAAGGATTCTATTCTATGAAAAAATATAAAATTTTGATTATCATCCGAGTATAGTCCGAAACGGAAATAATGAAGTCAAGTTCAACTGTTTTTTCCATTTCCGACTATACTCGGAAAATAATCAAAATTTTATATTTTTTTATAGCATAGAATCCTTTGCTCGTTTTTTTGCTCTACAGCGCTCAGCCCCTATATTTGTATATACATATTTAATTTATTAATTATAAGAAAAATTTAGATTAGACAAGGACAAAGCTATACGGCCGACTCTTAAAGTTTAATTTCATGCTAATTTTTATAACAATTTTTATAACAATTTTCATTTCTCTATAGCTTTTAAACGAGTAGAGCTTTTTGAATACATTTTTTTTATTAAAAAGGATTTAATCTCAACTTTTATTACAATGTTGCAGAATGAACTTAGAATGTCTCATTGGAGAGTCATACTCATTATTATAAACAATGATTTTCCAATAAAATCTTTAAAAATTAAACAAAATAGCTTATAAATTTGGAATAATCGAGCTTTAGCGGCTTTTTTCATAATTGTACGTATGAAAATATAACCCTAAGTTACAGGATCCATAACCCAAAGAAGTGATACTCTCCTTGTTAGTATTTACCAGTAAAATATGTAATCACGAGTTAAATCGGGGTTTTTGACTACTGTGTGTCGAGTCTCTTAATTTTTTTTCTTATTCACATGCACAAACCTTATACTCTATCAAATATCAAAGAGAAAGTGATGTTTATAAGATAATCATAAGATTTATCAAGAAAATATTATGATGAATATTTGTTAAATATTTGTTAAGCAACAACATTTTTCTAAGTATTTTATCTTTTTTATTACCAGTCATAATCCGGTGACGACACTAGAATATAAAGTTTTAGATCGCCTCGGTAACTTTGCATTTTTTTAGTAGTTTTTTATGAGTAAAATTAGAATTTCTTGGTTACCGAGCTCAAGTAGTAGTCGTTTTTTTTTTGTTATAAACAATTTAATTGTTTGTAAAGCTATAAAACATTAATTATTGAAAATGCAGCCCCACATAGCATGAAATATTTATGAAAGCTTTCAGAAATATTTGCAAGGAAAGAATGAAAGATTTCAAACATCTTTCGATGAAAGATTGTTGAAAGCCCGCTATGTCCGCCTGAGGGACTGCAAATAAATATTTCAATGGAAGTTTTCTGAAAGATTTCAACAAGATTTTCTAAAATATTTCAAATAAATATTTAAGAAATATTTATGCAATATTTCGAAGCAATATTTAAACAATCAAATAAATCTTTCATAAAAGATTTATGAAAGATTTCAGCAATATTTACGGTAACATTTTAAGAAAATATTTATGAAAGATTTCTACAATCTTTCATTGCAAGATTATCACAGTTTTAAAAATCTTTCTTGAAAGATTTATGAAATATTTCAACAATATTTACGAAAATATTTCAAGGAAATCTTTCTGAAAGATTGATGCCATATTTCATTGCAAGATTATTGCCAGTATAGAAATCTTTCATTAAAGATTTATGAAATATTTCTCCTTTCTTTCAGAAATATATTTACTGTACATATCGATAAAATCTGTCATTAGCCTTTTGTGAAAAGTTTAAATGGAAATGTTATTGAAAGCCCGCTATGTTCTCCTGAGAGACTGCAAACAAATATTTTAATGAAAGTTTTCTGAAAGATTTTAACAAGATTTTCTAAAATATTTCAAATAAATATTTAGGAAACATTTATGCAATATTTCGAAGCAATATTTAAACAATCAAATAAATCTTTCATGAAAGATTTATGAAAAAGTTCAGCAATATTTACGGTAATATTTCAAGAAAATATTTATTAAAGATTTTCACAATCTTTCATTGCAAGATTATCACTGTTTTAAAAATCTTTTATGAAAGATTTATGAAATATTTCAGCAATATTTACAGTAATATTTCAATAAAATATTTATGAAATATTTCTGCAATCTTTCATTGCAAGATTATCAGAGTTACAAAAATCTTTCATGAAAGATTTATGAAAGATTTTAGCAACATTGACGGTAATATTTTAAGAAAATATTTATAAAAGATTTCTACAATTTTTCATTGCAAAATTACCACAGTTTTGAAAATCTTTCATGTAAGATTTATGAAAGATAGTGTGAAGGTTTTTGGCTGAAGCATGGAGAACACTGGAGAGAAATCTTTTATAAATCTTTCAAACAGGTTTCCTTAAAAATTTCTATGAAAACTTCCAACAATCTTTCGTTGTAGTCTAAGTAAACAAAAAATCTCGCAGAGAAATATTGTTGAAAGATTTTATAAAATATTCCATGAAGCTTTCTTTGAGAGATTACTACTATATTTCCTTGCAATATTACATGAAAGATTTATGAAATATTGCATCAAGATTTTTGGGAACAGCATGGAGAACGCTCAGGAGCAATCTTTCATAAATCTTTCAATTATGTTTTCCGAAAGATTTCGATGAAAGCTTCCAACAATCTTTCATCGCAGTCTAAGTAAACCAGAAATCTTGCAAAGAAATATTGTTGAAAGATTTCATGAAATATTCCGTGAAACCTTCTTTGTAAGATTGCTACTACGTTTTGTTGCAATATTATATTAAAGATTTATAAAAGATTGCGTGAAGCGTTATTAGAATTACTCGGATGACTCGAATTACTCGATGGATTCGAGCTACTCGAATATAATACTCGACTTGGCTCAAATTTAGTTTAAAAGTTATTCCAATATTCTTTCTGAATAGACGGGTAAACAGAATTCACAGCAAGTTAATCAAAAAAAAAAAGTAAAAAAATCATTTTTTCCGTATAAAAAAGAACTAATTACTACATAATAATATAATCTAGTTGTTCGAGTTGTTCGAGTAGTTCAGTTCATCCGAGTTACTCGAGTCATTCGGGTAACTCGAGTCATTCGGGTAACTCGAGTTATTTGAGTAGTTCATATTTTTTCGAGTAACTCGAAAAGTTCGAGTTGATACTCGACTCGGACGAGCTTGAATCGAGTAATTGGTTCGAGTTACTCGTAGTTCAAGTTACTCGCACACCCCTAGCTTGTATATATATAGTGATTGGTTAGTTTGTACTATAGATATCAATATTTCAATGACATTTGCTTTTAATGTTGATCGCCAACATACACTATTTTTTCAATATTCTGAATTTATGCATAAAAAATATTTTTTGACACAAAGTTCGTAAAATTGCACATCAAAAATTCGGCTGCGTTTCATTATATGAAATTTTACGCACACCGTGTAAAAAAATTGTTCATAAGAGCCTGGATAAAATCTTGAATAAAAACATTTTTAAGAGGGGGGAGACTCTGACTTGCCACTAAAGTTTTAGCAGTAAAATAATTATCTAATCAATTTATCAGCTGAATCTTTTTGTCTTTTGCTTCTCAGGATAACCAAATTAAAGAATTGAAAAATATAATTGTTCAAAAAAATAAATTAATTAAAGACCTTCGAGCCAAAGTGGAAACTTTACAAAATCTTAGAGATGACGATGCTCATCAGATACGTGATTTATCGAAAACTAATATCGATCTTCAAGCAGAAGTCATAAACCATTTCGAATGTATTAAAGGTAATAAGGAAACGTGTAAATAAAGAGCTTAGCAGGAAAGCTTTTTTATTATAAAAAAAACAGAAATTATTATTTCAACCCTTTCAGTCACAAATTTATTCTGTAAGTTCTATTTTTTTCTAAAGCTTCCTGTAAGCTTTCGAAAAGACTCAATGAAATATTACAGAAATGCTCTTGAGAAGATTACTTTATATCTTGCAAAAAGCTTCCAATAACGTTTTATGAAAGATTCCATCTAAACTTCCTGCAGCTTTCCATAGAATATTACTGTAAGGATATATACATGGAAAGTTACGAGTATATTGTTTGGAAGATTTAAAAATCTAAGATTTGGCACATAAGTAGATTTTAATTCAAATAAAGCACATTTAAATTTTGGTTAACTTTCAGAACGTGCGAAAAAAATTACAAGCATTTTAATTTTTATTTTTTAACACGCGTTTTATATCTATATATAGTGTATACATAGTTATATACACGCATGCATTGAGTCTAAGACGTTTATATCGTTTCAAACTCGATACTAAAAAATCTATTTTTTAGATCTTTAATTAATTTCGTGTTAAATTTGATCAAATTTTAAACCATCAGTAGCTTATAATAAAAAATCAAAAAAGAATTTCTGTGTGGTTTCCATAAGAGCGCGTGTTAAAAGTGTGAAAATTAAAATGCTTGTCATTTTTCTCTCATGCTCCAAAAGTTTACCAAAATTTAATTGCATCTTATTTGAACTTAAATCTACTTATATACACAATTTCAGATTTTTCTGAACCGTCAATCCTTTAGCTGGGATACTACCTTAAGAGTAGGCTGGATTCGCTGTCGATGTCTAACTGAGTTTTTTGTTATTTATTCGAGTATTAATAGTTGCATCTGCAAATTAAGCGTTGAATGCAATAGATATTATTATCATGAATATTTACACACAAAAAAAATTATGTTGCATTGTTTTTGAGAAAAGTAAAGAACGCGAAAATATTATAAACATAACCTCTTATTTCAGTGTTCTTTACTTTTTTGTAAAATAATGCAATAAAATATTTCTCCTTATGTATAAATATTTATAAAAATAATGTCCATTTCACTCAACTCCTAATTTGCAGATACAACCATTAATAGTTGAGTAAATAACAAAATACTCAATTAGACTAAAACAGCAAATCCGGCCTATTCTTAAAAGTTTCAGAAAAATTTCATTGAAATCTTCCGCGGAAGCACTACAGAAGTTCTCGTGAAATATTCTTATTACACTAAAAGAAACATTACTCAGAAGCTTCCAGTAAGTTTACGGGAAGATTAAATTGAACATTACAGAAGTATTTTTTGGAAAATTACTTTGTATCTTGCGAGAAGCTTCCAATAATGTTTTGTGAAAAATTCCATCAAAATTTTCTCCAGCCTTCTACAGAATATTAGAGTAAGGATATACTAATGCTCATGGGAAGTAACCAGTAACTTGTTTGGAAGATTCCATAGAAGCTTCTTGTAATCTAATTTAAGTTTTAGAAAGATTACATTTAAATCTTCAGTGGAAGCTTTAGCGAAAATTATTTCGAAACTTGTTACGAAGATTTTTAGTGCTCTTCAATAAGGTGAATGAATGTTTTAATAAGATTAAATGCGATTAAATCTTTCGATGAAGCAGCACTAAAGTTTTACGAGAGCTTGCGTCGAATATTCTAATTGTACCTAATATAATATTGCATAGAAACTTCCAATAAGCTTATGGAAAGTAGGAATGTAACTTTAAGGCAATATTCCCAGGAAGACTACGTGAATTCTTGTATGAAGCTTTCAATAACTTTCTATTTTCGAAAAATTTCACAGAATTTTCCTGTAGTTTCCTAAGAAAGATTTTGGTGAGGGATGGCAAACTTTTTATGGATTATTTATTGTTACTTATAATTTGTTTGAAAAATTCCCAGCAAGCTTTCAGTAAGATAAATAAAAATTTCACAATAATTACACTAGAATCATTCAAAGAATGTGTGATCTTATTTAAAATAACATGTAAGGACATAAAAGTAACATTATTTATATAATTTTATTTATTTCTGCAAGATATCAAGTAATCTTCCCAAAAATATTCTTGTAATGTTTCATTCAGTGCGATCGGAATACATCGCGTGAACTTTCCTAAATTTTCCGTTATACTTCTATGAAAAATTCCAATATAATCTTACTGAAACTTTCAGTTAGTTTGCAAGAAGCTTACAGGGAATTATCTAAACAAGTAACTAGTAACTTTCGGTGAATATTAATATATTCTTACTGTAATATACTGTGGAAGGTTGCATCAAGTCTTTAATGAAATGTTTACAAAACGTTACTGGATGCTTCTTGGAAGATATAAAGTAATCTTTCCAAAAATATTCCTGAAACGTTCCATTCTTCTAACAATCTTACAGAAAGCTTCTTGCACTTTTTCGTGGAAGCTTGCATGAAGTATTTTTAAAACCTCACAGCAACCTTTCATAAAATGTTCTTGTAGTATTTCTAAAATGCTTTTGTATTGGCTTTCATGGAAGTTAAAAGATATCTATTTTTGCCTTATAAAAGTTCATATTGAATTTTCAAATGCTTATAGTCTTTTTCTGCTTATTCTTTTCGATGACCAAATATTTTTAAAACTTCTGAAAAAGTTGGCCACTTATATACTGTTTATGACATTTTTTTCTGATTTATTAATAAAAAATTTTTCATATCGCTTTAATATCACATCCCCTTTTATTAAAATGAATGGCAAAATTCATGTGCAATTCGAACGCGATATGATTCGTTGAAAGTGTCGTCATGCTACATTTTGTTTTGTTCATATTTAATTTTATAAGGTCATGCTTTGACATGAGAATTAAAAGCTATGTTGATGTGAGCATAGCACGCTTCGAATCTAGTTTAATATTTTTATATTAATACATTTATATTTTGCAATATTGATTATTTAGATATTCTCTGAGACTTGATGTAAGCAAATCCAAGAATTACGTCTGCTGATGGTTGCTATCCCAGTGTAGGCTTTGTAGATAGAAAGAATTTTTCGGTAAAATAAATGAATAAACCATTAATACATTTTCATTTACATGCCGAGTTGATTTAAAATTTCATTCGAATTATCGAAGTTGCATATTGGTAAAGGAGTGTGGCTACAAGAAAATCACTGGGATTATTGCTTCGGATTACTCGATCCAAAAGCTTTTATTTTAGAGATGTCCCGGTACGTTTTCACCATTCCTATATTGAAATCCAGCACCATCACTGGTCGAGTTTCGAACCGTAATTTAAATAGTCAACCTACTAAAAAATGGGAAAAATTGGATTCCAACAAAGTAGAAGCTATTATAGGTAACAAAAAAATCGTCGATATCTTTCTATTTGTGCTAAAATTTTTGGTGCTAATTAGCGACGGAGGTTTATCGGTGTATCTGTACACAAAGCACATGTAACGTACAGTGATTTTCGTATCAACCAGCTAAAACAAGGATCCGAACTCGAACCAACGAGTATGCGAATCTATCACTCTGCCGACCAATCTATTCATTTATTTATGAAATTTGTGTTTAATTTTGTAGTTTTAAAAATTTATAACTTTTTTGAAATCTAACGTTTTAATAACTTTAATTACAATCATATTAATTCCCTTATCAGCTTATTGTCTAAGGGTCTTCTCGGCGAAAAATTGTGCAAAATGTACAAATTTACGATTTCATTTATAATTTTATACAATGATTGATTTTGTTTATAATTATTTATAGTTATTTATAATCATTTACAGTTAAAAATCGCTATATCTAATTACATTTTTGAAAAAAACATGAATTCAATGCAAATTTAATGCAAAACTGGAGGCTTGCTTCAAGCGAGTACATAAAAATTTAATTTTACCGTAATTTTAATGCAAAATCGCATAAAAATTAATAATTTTAATGTATAATTGCATAGAATGCAATTTTATGCAATAAAGTCATTATAGAAATTTCATAAATATACTGGAAGCAAAATTCAACTTTTTTTAACAGTGTATTTACAGTTATTTAAATTTTAAAATCTGTGAATAATTAGTTGTTATTTTAAGTTACTTGCAGTTATTGTAAATTATTTACAGTCATTTTCATTTTTTTAAAAATGTTTTCCACACTTATTTATTTATTTATAATTATTTACAGTAATTATTTGCATGTGAGATTGTGCCGTAAAAAATAAAATTGATACTATGTTATATTTTCTTTCGTTTCTTAATCATAGCGTACAAAATAAGAGAGAAATATAACAATAACAATAATGAAAATAAATAATAATAATAATTATAATAGTAATAATTTTATATCACTTCAGGGTAGCACCGCGTTCTTAGTCTTTTAGACCTTTTCCTTCTGACTTTATCTGCAAATATACAGATTTGTAAATGTATAGATCTATGCCTCTTGTGCAACATGATTAAAAGGCTATCTTCTGTCTGGCGATCGGCTCTGTGAAAGAAAGCATAAATCAATCGCCTATATTTGATACAGTATGGACTGGCTCTGTAAAGGAGCAAAATTCTGACTGAAAAACTTCTCTTGTTCTGAGATCGATCTTACGCCTCATGTGGGGCTAATCTGTCCACCGCGTCTGACTTATACCTACTCTCGATCTCGCGCTTTTGTACAACGCACTTCATTCATACCACAGCTAAAGCTGACGCTTTTGCTGCTATCTCAAACATTCGCTGGGTGCACGATTTGTTTCCGTAGTTAAGACGAATCCTCGTCGTCACCCTCCTCAGCCGAATCTATGGAACCGGCTGCTGCCTTTAGGTAATGGTGAGGTGTAAGCCTGCCTCCCAGCGCTTCATTCGTACTAAGTTTGATTGCCCTGTCTAAAAACGGTTTCTTTTGCATTTGGACGTTTTCGACAAATAGTGCCATAGCGTCCCACTTTTCTTTAGTCGACATCATTTCAAGGATGATAGTATCCGGCGTTAATGCTTCAAATATCCTCTTAACCTGGCATATTTCTTCGTTCCACTGATGGCAGACGAAAAACGTATGATACGCACCGTCGCGATCAGCGAAACAGAAGATGCAGCCCGGGTTCTGGGTCTTTCCCATTTTACTGAGATAAGCGCAGAAATACCCGTGGTTACTGAGGAACTGGGTGAGGTAATAGTTGACCTCTCCGTATTTTCTCTCGATCCATGGAGCCAGCTCCTTAATGAGCACGTGGGTCCATCGGCCTTTTTTCGCCTGATTCCATGTTTTTTGCCAGGTTTCCATGGTAACCTGTCTCTCTTCTTTCTGAACGATTGCAGTTTCTTCTTCCACTTTCTTCCGTTCGTAGGTTCGCTTGCGTTTCATCATCTGTAATTCGATTAGGATGATTCCTGCGATAACTAGCACAGCGGATCCCAAAACAGTGCGATATGCGCTGGTGACTCTGAGAACCCCTCTCCTTTGAACAGAAGATATTGCGTTTCTGTGCGTCTCCTTACTTATTGCGTCAGCCCATATTTCAGAGCCATACAATAAGATGGACGTTGTAACTGTCATTAAAAGTCGTCGCTTGCTTGATCTTGGACCGCTGGTATTGACCATCAGACGACTTAACTGCAATGTTTTCGTCATCGCTTTGTTTGTGATGTATTCCAGGTGCGACAAAAAGATTAGTTTTGCATTCAGCTTTATGCTAAGATACATCACCTCCTTCCTTGTCTGCACCACGTTTGTGCCTACTGTCATGGGAAACTCGATGTTGATGTGTTTCCAGGTTAAGGGCACAATTTCTGTCTTCGTCATCGCTATTTCGAGACCATGTTTTCTCATCCATTCGGAGATTCTTCCCATCGCCGTATTAAGTATGTGCTGGGCTATGTTTTCGTTTCGCGCGGTGATGACTAAAGCGACATCATTGGCGTAAGCAAACGTTTTTACCCCGTCCGGCATAGCATGTCTGAGCAATGCATCGTACAGTTTATTCCAGAACTCTGGGCCGAAGATCGATCCCTGGGCCACGCTTGACTCAGGTCTTTTTCTCGCCGACCTTCTTCTGTCTCATAGCGGAGGATAGGGTTTCTCAAGTAGTCGCGTATCACTTGCATAAGGTATTCTGGTACATTAAACTCTTTCAACGCAGCAAGGAGGTCAGGCCATCTTGCCGAGTTAAAAGCGTTTTCCGTATCCAACATGACGAGGAACGCAATAAGACGGGAATAATGGTTTCCAGTCCATCCTTCTCTTGCCACTTACACTATTTCTTCTATTGCATTAACGGTAGACCGCTTTTTTCTGCAGCCGTTCTGCTTGTCAGCGAGATCGCCAGCCGCCTGTACAGCTCCTTGTAATCGCGGTTTAAGCAGCCTCTCGTATAGCTTTTCTACTTCGTCCAACATGCACAGTGGCCTGTAGGACGATGGATGCTGAGGATCACCTCCCTTTCCTTTGTTGATCAGCACGAGACGCGCAACCTTTTTGAGGCTGCTGAACACACCTGTCTGGAGGCACGCGTTGTACATGTTCAACAAGAGAGATGGCGCTTATACCGCTATGCACTTAAGGACCTCGGATGGTATTCCGTTAAGGCCAGGTGCCTTCTTGTTTCTCATCATTCTGGCAGCGAGCTGCAATTCTCTGCTTGTAAAGAGCGAGATCTCTCTTAGTTCTTCTGCGCTCTTTTGTTCTTCGAGCGGTGGATGCGTAGGAAACGGGTGGTTTACAATGTTCGCCATGGTCTCTTCTTCGAATGGCAACATGGGGGCGGCGTTAAGCTTCTTGGTCACAATCTTGTCGGCCAAGCCCCACACCTCTCTGTTGACGTCTTCGCTCAGGTCTTTCCAGCATTGTGCTTTGCTTTGGTTGATCTTCTTACGGAGCTGTTTACGCACGTCTCTGTATTGTGCAGACAAAAGATCTGCTGCTGGTAAATTCTTCTTTCTGCCTCTCTGTGATGATCTTCTGAGGCTGAGAGCTTCTGACCTGATTCTAGATATTTCATCGTTCCACCAATACGCTGAACGCCTATGATGTCACGATCCGTTGCGCGGCGTAGATGCATCACAGGCTCGATGAATGAGACTCATTGTCTCTTTCACGAGAACCTTCGCAGCGTCGGCGTTTTCGGTGGCTATTGTCGCATCTGGTAAATTGTCGAATTCTTGCTGCAGTACTTGGACAAGTTTTTCAGAGTCCAGCTTGGCAACGTTCCATCTGACTCGTCTAGCCACATTTCGCTTTGGTGATTGGGATCCATCATGGATTTGAAATGTGATGTACTGGTGATCACTTCCATTGTATGTCTCCAGCACCTTCCAATCTGACACTTTACGTAAAAGATTTTTTGATGCGAAGGATACGTCAGGAATCGTACCGCTATCCCCTCGTCTGAATGTTGAGGTGCTTCTGATGTTTAGCACTGTTAGGCCGAGTCTGTCTGCCATCTTCATGATGTATTCTCCTCTGCTGTCCTTCAGTGGCATTCCCCACTCCAACCCTTTTGCGTTAAAGTCTCCTGCGACGACGACGTCGCCTTCCATTCTGCGGACAGAGTCTTCTACCAGATCCAGACGTCGCCTGAACGTGTATGCTGTTGTGTTTGATGTAAAATAACAGCTCACGTATGTAACGTTCCTGCTTTTGACCCATACGAAGCCTTCTCCAGCTCCATTTGCGTCTACTCTGATGCTCTTTGAGTCTACGTAGATCGCTGCAGTGCCTAGCTTGTCTTTAAACCAGGTTTCTTTGGTCCACTTAGTGTACTGCTCGCTTTTCAGGAGCACATGAGCCTTTGTCTCAAAAATTATTTAAGTCAGGAGACTGTTGGCTGCGTCACTTCTGTGTAAGTTGGCTTGGAGGACCGTTAATGGCTCATCATCAGCGTTGTCTTTTGAATCGGTCTAGAGTCTCGCGGAAGACTTTGCACTGACCTGACCCGGGGATGTGTTTTCGCTCTGCTGGGTCTACATCGCGCTCAGTACATAGTATGCACTGGGCATCAGTAGGCTTGCAGGCTGATCCCTTGTGGTCCTCTGCTCCACATTTGTAGCACATCTTGCTACGGTCAGACCCTCGGTAGTCGCGTGCCTAATGACCGTAGTTCAGGCATCTAAAACAGCGCTGAACCCTTTGCCAACTTCTGATGCGACAGCTGGTGTAGCCGATCTTTATCCTGGTTCTTGAGAACAGGAACGCCGCTTGGTTTTGTTAAATTTCTACGATGCCTAAGCGGAGCTCTCTGATCTTGGAGTTGGTCAGCGAGACGCTAAACTTCCCTACTCCCTGTTAGGCTCCGGTAAAAACAGCTTTTACAGCAGTCTTCACTTCTTCTATTGTAGCTAGACAGTCGATGTCCCTGATCTCGACCGTTTCTTTGGGGCACATCTCCTTGACGTTGTCCGTTTCGCCAACCGTCTTTCTTAAGAATTCACTGAAAGTCTGCAGTCCTTGAGATGAGCCCAACTCAATCAGGACATCTCCGGCGCTGATTTTTCAAATCCCTTCGATGTTATTCGTTGGGCTCTTATTAACAAGATTCTGCCGGATATTCTGCAGGATATCACGGTAGGACTAACCTTTTCCTGGCTTGATGAGGACGGCGGTAGACCTCTTCTTTGTCTTTCTCCTCCTCTTCTTCTTCTTTTTTGGCAGCTGCTGTGCAGACTGCTCTGTGTCGTTGGCTGGTGTTCTGGCCGTTGATGGTTTGGTGTTGGGCTGTTTTGGTCGCTGCTGTTGTTGTTTCAGAGATCGTTGTTGCTGCTGCTTATGCTTATTAGCAGCCCTAATATCCTTTCGACTCTGTACAGTCTTAATGGACTCATCCTCTTTCACAGCTCGGCCCTTTTTAGAAGGAGCTCACGAATCGGAATTACTTCCTGATTCGAGCGAGTCCTCTTCTCTAGGCCGCTTAGCTGCAGTGCTTGCCTGAGGCGTCTCAGTCACGTCCATCTGTTCAGTGACTGTTCTTGCCGCAAGAAAGCGGGAATAGTCCAGCTTGAGAGCATCGACGTGCTCGATCAGCTCTGGCAGATTATCCTTCACTTTTGAATTCATGTTAGGCATTGACCTAACAGCTTGCTGCATCATCATGAAGATCTCGTTCATCCTGTGAGACCTTTCCTCAACTATCAAGTAGGCGATCTTTACTCCTAGCTTCTTTGGGGGATCAGCCGGCTTTCTCTGTTCTTCTTTTTTTTGGCTATTACTAGCTGCTTCTGTTTTGGTTTGGTTTTTTTGTTGTAGATTTGACATAATATAAACTTTTACTTGGCTCAAGACGATTCGCCCATCATGGGAGCTCCAGACGCATTGGAGCCACTATCCCCGCCTGTGAGGTGCCTTATTTATGGATGTCGCAGCCGAGAAGCGGTTTTAGGGTGGTCAACCCTAGCGACACCTAGTGATTCTAAGAAAGATGTTACGGGTTAGGCCCGTGACATGTTGATGCTAAAGGTTTTACGTTATCTCTATTGAGTGGGCGACGTCGGATCCGTGCCACGCCTGGCCTTAAACTTCAAGCTAGACGTTCCGCAGTTCTCCTGTGCGGACTCGGTATAAGGAAATACTGACCAGGTAATCCTTTGCATCTGCGCCTGTACAGACCAACTTCAACCCCTTCATAGACTCTGGTTACGTTAGTAGAAAGACGTAGAAGCTCCTAGCCGACATGTGGTTTCACGGGACCTTTGCCCGTCACGACTTTTGCTGGAGAGGGTACTGACTTTTACCCTTGTTACTAAACAGAGGTCAGCAAGTCACCACTAACGTACAACCCCCGTAGTCTGACGGGAATATCTATTGGTCGACAGCCGCAGCTCATTCATTCATCCAGTCATACTGTGTTGCTTCTTAGTACACGTAAATACGAACACAAAATTTTAATGGATTGGCAGTTTCGTGAAGCGGAAGTGCCTACGCGATCATCCAGATATCCTTAGCCATCACTAAGGATTGCCAGCAATATGTGGATCGTGCTTAAGCCTCCGCCCCGCCACCACATCGTAGGTGGACACTAACAAGGTCAGCAATATGCGGAGGCATGATAATGATAATGATAATGGTGATAATGATAATGATAATGATAATGATAATGATAATGATAATGATAATGATGATAATGATGATAATGATAATGATAATGATGATAATGATAATGATAATGATGATAATGATAATGATAATGATGATAATGATAATGATAATGATGATAATGATAATGATAATAATAATAATAATAAATAATTTACATTACAATACATTAAAACTCTTTACTTTTTTCAGAGTCCTTAGATTTTCATTTAAAACAAAAAAAATTCGGCAATATGCCGTCAAATCAGAAGATTAAACACATACAAGAATGTTATGAGGTAATTGGAGTTCTTTGTGCAGAACTAAAAAAATTAAAAAAAAAAGCGAAACGATCAACTAAAGGTAATAAAAACTCTAAAACTAATAAAAGTAAGTGAATTTTTTTTAACATTAATTCATCAAAAGTTGATTTAAAAAAAATTTAGAACAAAAAAAAATAATAAATACATCGATAATATATACATGAAAGACTCTATGTCTTTTATTTATATATTACATTTCATATTTAATATAGAAGACATGGAATTAAATGTTATTTTTAACAAAATTTGAACATGAAATTTTATGTTCTTTGGCACTTTTGCCAGAATTTCTTTGTAGAATCGCATGAAATTCAATACAAGAATGATGAGAAATTAATATATCTATATGATTTTAAATTTCATGTTAAATTACGTAGAACACGAATTCAATTCCATGTCTTTTTTAACTATGTTATCAATTCTAAATT
This sequence comes from Anastatus disparis, assembly GCA_017163975.1. Classification (NCBI taxonomy): domain Eukaryota; kingdom Metazoa; phylum Arthropoda; class Insecta; order Hymenoptera; family Eupelmidae; genus Anastatus; species Anastatus disparis. The sequence goes on along the minus strand of JAFFSR010000395.1, from coordinate 1,086,175 downwards.
TTTCTCTTTCAAAGTTATATTATCATTTAATTTGTTATTATGATAAATTTAAATATATTTTATTTTTTTGTATAATTTTATTAGAAACAGCGTTTGAATCAAATTTTGAAGAAGATAAAATGGAAAATGTTAATCATAAAAGTAGTGAAGTTAGTGAAGTTGATTTTGATGATGAAGATGAAAAAATTAAAAATAGTGATGAAAATGTTGATAAGGTTGAAAATGAAAATGAAAATAATGATACAGATGAACTACAATTCAGTACAGATGAGTTAATGGTGGATAAAGATTAATAAAATAAAAAAAATGTTAAAGAAATTTAATTGTGTAAATATTGAAATGTTATAAGCTTAATATTCAATAAAACGTTCATAAAATTCAAAAGCTATTCTCTGATTTACTTATGTATAATACTACTAATTTATATAAATCAAATACTGAAGACATAAATAAAAATCTATTATCATATATTATTGGATGGATTCGCTCCAAATTTTGTGTACCATACAATCTATTTTTTGTCTAACTGGAGGTAAAGTCATTTTGAATTGATTTTCTTAGCGTAGTTTTGATCTTAGAGCCATTTTAATAATATCGAAAAAAATACGATTTTTTATTTACCTTATATTCTATGTAAACTGCTCGATGGATTAGTTTCAAAATGTACGTACTAGATATTTTCAACCGCTAAAAGAAGAGGAACTTTGGAAAACCAATTTTCTTAGCAAAGTTTTAATTTTAAAGCCATTTTAGTGAATATAAAAAAATTCAAATTTTTATTTCCTTTTAATTTGTGATCTATTAATTATTCCATATCATTAAAATAGAACTGTATGTATTAACATATAATATATGCTTGAATATTTAAAAATAGATATTTTTAAAAAATTGCACCTTAATGAGGTGTACTTATTAACTTTTCCAATTCACAATTATCACGTTAAGAAAATAAAAACAAATTTTTTAAACTCATAAAACTCTACGAGCAAACATAGTGCCAAAGCCCTAGGCAGCGTTTTCTTTTTTAATACAAAAACGTATTAGGACGTATTTATTACAAAGATGTATGATCCCCTCTTCCCTTGACTTCCTGGAATGTTATTTGTAGACACTCAGAAGTCAAACGATTGCACTATTGGTATGAGGTATTAGATCTCATTAAATCCCACGTCAAACTTCCTGAAGAAAATGTTCATAATAACCTAGAAGTCGGCTAAGTCTAAAATTTGTAATAACGATTTGATCTTAATGATTTCCACAATAAACATCTTGAAGAAATCGTTTGTAAACACTTGGAATCATCTAAAACCATATTTTGAATCAGATTTTAGAACTTGTGGCCCCCTCTTAACTTTCTAAAGAAGTAGTTTGTAGACACCTAAAATCAATCAAATCCATTATTGGTACCAGGTATTGGATCTCATTAATTCCTACTTCAAATAACCTTAAAAAAATAGTTGATAAATACCTGGAATCTTTTTAAGTCTAAAATCCATACAAACGATATGCTCTTAATAATTTTGTCAATGAACTTCTCGGAAAAGTTGCTTGTAAACACTTGTAATCGTCGAGGACCATATTTCATATAAGATTTTCAACCACAGTGCACCCCCCAAACTTCCTGGAGAAATTATTTCTAGACACTTGGAAATCAATCAAATCCATTATTGGTATCAGGCCAGTGATTTTAATCTTGAACTTCCAAAATAATTTATTTATAAATACCTAGAGGCTGTTTAAGTCTAAATTCTGTACAAACAATTTAATCTTGATGATTTTTCTAATGAACTTCTTAAAGAAGTCGTTTGTCTACACTAGGAATCGTCTTGGACCATATTTTATATTGGATTTTTGACCTCAGTGCACCCCTTCAAACTTCCTGGAAAAATTATTTCTAGACACTTAGAAATCAATCAAATTTATTATTGGTATCAGGTCAGTGATTCTAACCTTAAATTTTCTGAAGAATTCATTCAGTTATGAATACCTGGAAGCTTCTTAAGTCTAAAACCTGTACAAACAATTGAATTCCAATGATTTTCTCAATGAACTTTTTTAAGAAGTTGCTTGAAAACACTTGGAATCGTCTAGGAACATATTTCATATCTTATTTCCGACCTTAGTGCCCCCCTCCTAAATATTATTAAAAAGTTATTTCAAGATACCTAGAAATCAATCGAATCCATTATTGGTACTAGGTATTCGATCTCTGTAATTCCTACTTCAAACGTCTGTAAAAAAAAAAGTTTATAAATACCTGGAAGCTGCTTAAGTCTAAAAGCCATACAAACAAATTGATCCTAATGATTTTCTTAATGAAATTCTTAGAAAAGTTGTTTATAAGCACTAGGAATCGTCTAGGACCATATTTTATATAAGATTTTCGACCTTAGTGCCCCCTCAGAACTTCCAAAGAAGTTTTTCCTAGATACTTAGAAATCAATCAAATCCATTATTGGCACCAGGTATCGGATCTCAGTAATTCCTACTTAGAATATCCTTATAAAAATAGTTTAGAAATACCTGAAAGCTTTTGAGGTCTAAAATCCATACAAACGATTAGTAATTTCGTCAGTCAACTTCATGAAGAAGTCACTTGTAAACACTTGGAATCGTCGAGGACCATATTGTATATCGGATTTCTGACCTCAGTGCCCCGGCCCCCAAATTTTCTGCAGAAGTTATTTCTAGACACTTAGAAATCAATCGAATTCATTATTGGTACAAGGTCAGTGATTCCAATGTTAAACTTTATGAAGTAGTTATTTATGAATACCTGGAAGCTACTTAAGTCTGAAATCTGTACAAACAATTGAATCTCAATGATTTTTCCAACGAACTTCTTGGAGAAGTCGTTTGAAAACACTTGAAATCGTCTAGTACCATATTTAATATAAGACTTTTTACCTCAGTGCCCCCCCCCCAAACTCCCCGAAGAAGTTATTTATAAACACCTAGAAATCACTCGAATTCATTTTTGGTACCAGGTATTGGAGCTTAGTAATTCCTACTGCAAATATCCGTGAAAAAAGAGTTTATAAATACCTGGAAGCTGTTTAAATCTAAAAGCCATACAAACGATTTGATCTTAATGATTTTTTCAATGAACTTTATAAAGAAGTTGCTTTGTAAGCACTTGGAATCGTCTAGGAATATATTTTATATAAGATTTTTCACCCCCCTCCCCCCCCCCTCAAACTTCCTGAAGAAGTTATTTCTAGACACTTAGAAATCAATCAAATTTATTATTGGTACCAGGACAGTGATTCTTACCTTAAACTTTCTAAAGATGTTATTTATGATTTTTCCAATGAATTTCTTGAAGAAGTCGTTTGTAAACACTTGGAATAGTCTTGGAATATATTATATATAAGATTTTCGACCCAGTCCCATCCTTTCTAAACTTTCTGAAAAAGTTTTTACTAGACACCTAGAAATTAATCATATTCATTATTGGTAGCAGGTACTTGATATCAGTATTTCCTACTTCGAATATCCTTAAAAAAATAGTTTATTAATACCTGGAAGCGGTTCAAGTCTGAAATCCATACAAACGATTTGATCTTTATGATTTACTTAATGAACTTCTTGAAGGAATCGTTTGTAAACACTTGGAATCGTCTAGGACCATATTTAATATAAGATTTTCGACCCAGTGCCCCTCCCCCCTAAACTTTCTAAAGAAGTTATTTTTAGACACCTAGAAATCAGTCAAATTCATTATTGCTACCAGGTTTTGGATCTTAGTAATTCCTACTTCAAATATCTTCGAAGAAATAGTTTATAAATACCTGGAAGCTGCTTAAGTCTAAAATCCATACAAACGATTTGATCTTAATGATTTTGTCAATGAACTTCTTGAACAACTCGTTTGCAAACACTTGGAATCGTCTAGAATTATATTTAAGATAAGATTTTTTACCTCAGTTCCCCCTCCCCCCCTAAACTCCCTGAAGAAGTTATTTATAGACACCTAAAAATCAATCAAATTTATTATTGGTAGCAGGTATTGGATCTCAGTAATCCCTACTTTAAATATCTTTAAAAAATAGTTTATAAATACCTGGAAGCTGTTTGAGTCTAAAATACATTCAAACGATTTGATCTCAATGATTTAGTCAATGAACTTTTTAAAGAAGTCGTTTGTAAACACTTGGAATTGTCTAGGACCATATTTTATATCAGATTCTTTACCTTAGTCCCTCCCCCCCCAAACTTCCTGAAGAAGTTTCTTCTAGACACTTAGAAATCGATCAAATTTATTATTGGTACCAGGACGGTGATTCTTACCTTAAACTTCTTGAAGGTGTTATTTATGATTTTTCCAATAAATTTCTTGAAGAAGTCGCTTGTAAACACTTGGAATCGTCTAGGAATATATTTTATATCAGATTTTCGACCTTAGTGCCATCCTTTCTAAACTTTCTGAAAAAGTTATTTCTAGACACCTAGAAATCAATCATATTCATTATTGGTAGCAGGTATTGGATCTCAGTGATTTTCACCTCAAACTTCCTGAAGAAGTTGTCCATAAACAACTGGAAGTCGTCTCATTTTAATATATGTACTAACGATTTGACCTTAATAATATTCTCATTTTTAATAGCTTAATCATATTTCCATTTTTTAAAGTAGCTCATTATTTATTGAATTATATTAAATGCTTCTACAAATAGCCTATCAATTAAAGATTTCAATTTAAAATCTTATGAAACTATATTAATTTTTAAATAGAAAATTATTATATACAAACCGATTAAAATGTTAAATTCTGGTGTTATGTAATAATTACCATTGAATACAATTGAAAGATGAATCTGACAAATATTTCAATCTAATTCAATTTAAGCGTAGATTATAACATAAAATCCAATTAAAGGGCAAGTTCAAAAATTTTTAACTATCGATTTTAATTGAAGAAACGCCGATACGAATTCCCAAATCAATCTCATTAATTTTTTTCATTGTTTCCACTTGATTCTTTTAAGCAGGAAGCCATGCATATATCGTGCTAGTGTGTGACATATATATATATATATATATAAATATACACTCGGCACATCAATTAGCGGGTCACCTAAAATTTTCTAAAAATTTTGCATTTTTCAAACAGTCATAACTCCGTCTAACTCCTGTATTCGTCGAAATTGGTTATTTTTTTTTTAAATTAAAGCTGAAAACTTTAGCTTTTTGAATCTGTTATGCAAAACTCTTTTTAGCAAGACTGATAAAAAATAAACGCATGAATAAACCACACGAATAAACGTGGAAAACTGCTATACCTTGAACAAGCATACGCACGCATGTATAAAAGTGTTATTGTATTGTTTGACACTTGTCAACACATAGCAGATTTTATACGAAATTATTACAAAATTTCATCTGAGTTTTAACAAAATTAAACATTAGATTCATACTGATTGCATCACCGCCGGCATTAGCATTACCCAGGATGTACCGCGTGGAGGTTGCTCGGTCGGAATTACATCCCTTAATTTTTTTTTGTTTTTTTTGTTTTTTTTTTGTTTTTTTGTTTGTTTTTTATTTTTTTTTTTTTATAACTGGTTTTAACTACATGCGATCTAATCAGTAATGTGTGTTTCCTCCGTTTCGTTGGATCACTTCTTCCAATCGAGTCCTCATATTTATGCACGCCTGGATTTCATTTTGCGGAATCTCCTCCCAGATTCTCCGAAGTAAGTTAAAAAGTTGAATCGGATTTTGTGGCTGAACATTTGATTCTCTCAACTGGCGTCAAGAATATCCCAAACGTGCTCTATAGGATTAAGGTTGGGGCTCAATGGTGGATGATTCAAAACGTTAATGTTTTCGTTGCAAAAGAAATTTCGAGTTATGAGAGCCGTGTGTGGTCGAGCGTTGTCTTGCACTAATGCAAAATTTCGTCCTATTCTTTGCCGCATTGGCAGTACGTGAAGTCGCAGAATTTCATCAATGTATCGGCGAGCATTAAGTCCTGGTGGAGGAACTAATACAAGCTCTGTTCGAAAATTGTATGAAATTCCTGCCCTTAATATTACAGATCCTGCACCAAATGCATGTTGTGGACGAAGAAATCGTTCTTCAGATCTTTCGCCTCGTCTTCTCCAAACTCTCTCGCGACGATCATCTCCATAAAAGCAGAACCGAGATTCGTCTGTAAAAAGGATGTTTCTCCACTGACGATTCGTCCATTGAACATGTTCCTGCGCATATTCGAGACGGGCTTGACGATGACGAAGAGTGAGCGGTGGGACACGATTTGGAGCCCTTGAACGCAAGTTATTTTCATGTAAGCGGTTCCTAACAGTTTGGGCAGAAATTCCATTTCGGCCAGCACGATTAGGTTGTTCACGGGCAATTCGCCCAGCTCTGACAGTAGGATTCCGTCTTACTGTTCTCACAATGGATCTATCTGTTCGCGCTGTCGTTACTCGTCTTCGTCCTTGTCCACGTCTTCGTCTATAACTTCCAGTTTCAAGATAACGTGACCATACTCTTTGGACTACAGATTGACTGACTCAAAACTGACGAGAACAAAAGCGTTGACTAAAGTTTTGTTGCAGAAGAATAACAATTTGTGCTGCAGTTGCTTCCGAGACTTGGCGTAGCATGTTTACAATAGTTTTGAATTTTCATACAAAAATGTGTTATAATAAATTTTAATATTCAAAATCTATTAGCTTCAATCATTAAGTAATCAGTAGTAATCAATATTTCAAAAATAGGAAAATCAAATTTAATGTCAACAATATTTAGGTATTATTAAAATTGAAATATCCAAAAATTCTTGTCAAATCTGTAGGTAATACGTTAGCGATTGCTAAACAATCCTACTATACATGAGTGTGTATGCTCATTCAATATATAGAACTTTATCACATGTTTATTCATGCGTTTATTAAAAAGGGTTTTTAATAATAGATTAAAAAAGCTAAAGTTTTCAGCTTTAATTTAAAAAAAAAAAATAACCAATTTCGACGAATACAGTCAGAGTTATGATCGAAAAACTAAAAAAATCTCTTTTTTTTAAGTGCCCATAACCTTGTGAAAAATCATTGCATTTCAATCATTTCAATAATTGACAACAGCGCCATCTGTTCTGATTTAGAAATTTTTTCAATGCAATATTCAAAAAGTTGAACTTTTGACCTTGAATTTAAAAAAAAAAGGAATAATTTCGTTAAAAATTGACGGAGTTATGACTGTTTGAAAAATGCAAAATTTTTAGAAAATTTTAGGTGACCCGCTAATTGATGTGCCGAGTGTATATATATGTATATGGGACGTTTCACGTCAACTCACCTAATAAAAAAATAGAATTCGTCGAAAATCTGTGAAAATGTTCTATTTGATACGCAAAATATACAAAAAAAATTTTAGAGATCCAGGTCAAAGGGGTCAGGATTTAAACGTGATGGAATTTTTCGAATTTTACAAATTTTTTGCTTAATAAATATTTTAATAAATTTTTTCCTCAAAAACTATCAATTTTTCGTTAAAACTTAATAGAATACTTTTTCTCGGAAATTAGATGTAAAATTTACCTGAATTTTTGCAAATTATAATATACTGATTTTTATGCTTACTTGATCGATTTAAACATACTATTTAGTATATCTAAAAATCGAGCAGGTTAAATTGGCTTTTTAAAGTCTTATTTTTTTGTTTTTTATGAGGAAAAATATATACGAAGCCTCCAGTTGGGCAGCCTTCTCAAAGTTACTTAATTGTGCAAAAATGTCTGAAAAAATCGTTATTTTGGATCAATGATGAGATTCGTGATTTTTTTTCTGAAAAAGTATTGATTTTTGGGACAAATGTATGGAAATGTTTTTTATTGGAAATCATGTGTAGAATATGAACAAATTGTAATTTAAGACATTATGAACCATATATACTAAAAATTTAACAAAAAATAAATTTTAAAATTTCAAAATTTCATTTATAATTTGTGATGTTTAGCAAATAATGGTTTACAAAAATTTACATACATTTTACGTACAATTTCCAATAAAAAACATTTCTATACATTTGTCCCAAAAATCAATACTTTTTCAGAAAAAAAATCACGAATCTCATCATTGATCCAAAATAACGATTTTTTCAGACATTTTTGCACAATTAAGTAACTTTGAGAAGGCTGCCCAACTAGAGGCTTCGTGTATTTTTTCCTCATAAAAAAACAAAAAAAATAAGACTTTAAAAAGCCAATTTAACCTGCTCGATTTTTAGATATACTAAATAGTATGTTTAAATCGATCAAGTAAGCATAAAAATCAGTATATTATAATTTGCAAAAATTCAGGTGAATTTCACATCTAATTTTCGAGATAAAGTATTCTATTAAGTTTTAACGAAAAATTGATAGTTTTTGAGGAAGAAATTCATTAAAATATTTATTTAGCAAAAAATTTGTAAGATTCGAAAAATTCCATCACGTTTAAATCCTGACCCCTTTGACCTGGATCTCTAAAATTTTTTTTGTATATTTTGGATATCAAATAGAACATTTTCACAGATTTTCGACGAATTCTATTTTTTTGTTAGGTGAGTTGACGTGAAACGTCCCATATATATATATATATATATATATATATATATATATATATATATATATATATATATATATATTGTGCAGTTCATTATTAAGAAGTACATATATGATCACATATATTTATTTGTGTAGTTCTTATGTATTCATATTTTAATCCTTTTGTGCGATATCTGCCTTACATAAGGGATTTATGTGCACAACTTTTGATTTATTTTGATTTAATTAATTTTCTCACATCCCTATTTTTTAATATGTCTTGGACTATAAATGGACTGTCGCATTGATTTCTGAATATATTCGGCTTAGGCCCGTTAAGTAACCACACCGACTCTCCTAATTTTAAAGTTATTTCGTTTATCTTCCAATCATAATATTGTTTAGATTTAAGCTTTGTTCATAAATTTTTTTGCCTAGCTATACTTTGACATGCGTTTAAACATTCTATTAAGCTTTGTAAATATCCTTTATAGATAGGTAGCATGTCATCCCCCTATAATGGGTTGTTGGTAGGGGTCCTGGAAAAACACCCGAAGACTAATTCAAACGGCTCGTGCCAGGTAGTTTTACTTATGACCGTGTTGAAGTTAAAGGTAGCCAACTCAATATACTCGTCCTAAACCATTTTAGTTTTATTTACAAAAAATTTTTTAAATTCCACTAAGCTTGAGGGCGATTATTCGAGTGACCCGTTGGACTGCGGATGGAAAGCCGTTGTTTTGATTTGTTTTATTCTAAATCCTCTTGTGACTCACTTCATGAGTTTATTTAAGAAGTTCATTCCTTGATCTGTTAATATAATGCGAGGTGCACCAAAAGTGCAGATTACCCTTTTGATCAAACCATCTGCTTCATCTATAGCCGTCATATTTTCTAGTGGCACAGTGATAGAAAATTTAATTAATAAATCTTGAAGAGTTAATATGTGTTCATTTTCGTGATTCGTTTTTGGTAAAGGCTCAACAATATCCATTGCATGATTCCCTGCATCGGTTTTCACCATGGGTGCTTGTAAAAACACAATTTACCCTAACTAATTTTTTTTAATTGACAATTCACGCACCTTCTTATAAAGTTTCGTACATCTTCTTTTAATTTTTCCTACCTGTTATTTTGCTTTATTCTGTTGTACGTTTTTTTAACTCCCTTGTGACCTCCTAGTGCTGAACAAAGATCCTCGGATATTATTATTTCTCTCTCTTCAACGTTGGGGTAGATTATTAGGCCTAAACATAGTATGCGTTTAACCTGCGTTTTGTTAAAAATATTTTTGAATTTTTTGATAATTTCTTCTCACATCATATTTTTTATTATCAAAATTTTTGCTATACTTATTAACTGGATATTTATTCTTCTTGATAGTGGCAATAAATTGTCGCATACTTCCTCAATTTTTTTATTTATTTGGGACAATAATACCCTTTCTTCCGTTTTTATAGGCAGTGCAAATTGTATTTCTCAGTTTGTGTGTACTATATGTGGTATACATAATACCAGATCTTTAAAGTAAGGTAATTTATTTTGTGAGTTAAGTTGCATTGAATCATCATCACATGGTATTTCTTTCGTCGTAATAACCCACACAGCATGGAAGATTTGGAATATTTCCGAAATATTCCAAATCTTCCATGCTGTGTGGGAAAGTACAAGTAGTTATCCTTGTGCATAAAAAGTTTTTCTTTGCTTATTACTAGACAGTCTCGTTCCCGTGTATCGGAATGCATAGCTTTTCCTTCATTCTCTTCCCCCTCTGTGTCGCTATTTTCTTTGCTTGAATGTACCTTTGCTTTGCGTTCAAAAGAACAGGCTGCTTGTTTTTTCTTACCATCGATTTGTGTCACTTGTACGGCGAATGATGAGTTTTTTTGTTCGTTACTTTCACGTTTTTCCTTTTCTTTGAGTACGTTTTTGTTGACCTTTGCTTAGGGGCCAGCGTTTTTATGGCTTTCATGTAACGGTTACTTTGTTAGCGTCCTGCACGTGCTCCTGTGGTTATACCGTGCCCTGTAACTGGCTGCTCTGTCGTTTTATTTTGCGTTGTATGTCTTTACCTAGTAATAGTTAGTTTTGAATATATGAAATTACGCGAGAGAGCATCTGCTATATTTAAATGGCCTGGTCTATGTATTACTTCAAAGTCATATTCGGCAAGCATTAAACGCTAACGCATAACTCGGAAATTTGGGTTTTTTTTGCATTTGTAGCCAAACAATTGGACGGTAATCAGTTATAAGGAAAAATTTCCTTCCAAATAAATAAGGTCTAAAATATTTTATTGAGTAGACGAGTGCTAATCCTTCTTTATTAAAAGTATCCCATTGTTTTTCAACGTCTTTGAGCACTCTTGAGACATATGCGGCAAATTGATCATTTTTTATTTTTCCTTGCAACAAAATGCCGCCAATATCGTGTCCTGACGCATCTGTGGTTAAATTAAATGGTTATTCGAAATTTGGAAAAATCAATATAGGTGCCTTACACAATTGTTCGCGTAGAATATTGAAAGATTTTTCTGCCTCTTCTGTCCATTTAAACTCTACATCTTTCCTCAATAAGTCTGCTCGTCATATAGCGATTTTTGAAAATTGATGAATAAAACGCCGATAGTATTTTGCTAAGCCTCAGGATTGTTTAATGTTTTTTTGATTCCTGAGTCTAGAAAATTCTCTTACTACTTCTAGTTTTTTTTATTTGGTTTGACACCATTTGTATTCATTATGTGCCCTAGATATTTTACTTCATTTTTAAAAAATTCGCATTTTTCCAATTATAATTTTAATACCGCTTTTCTGAACTTTATAAATAAATGTTCTCATCTTTCTGAATGGTCTTGAAAAGTGCAAGAATATAGTATTATGTTGTCAAAAAAGCTAAAAACTTCTTTATTGATAATTCCCGCCAATGCTATTGAAATTGTTCGGCAAAATGTTAGAGGCATTGTTTTACCAAACTGCCGCGTGTATTAGACCTGTTGTAACGTTTGGTCTTTTTGCCTCGGGCAAAATTGATGTCGACACTTGATGTCGACGGTGTCAGGCTTTTAGAGGGTGCTGGATATCGTTGATTCTCGAAGGCCAAGGTTCGAGTTAACTTACATACTAAGCTAAGACTAACCTTACTTTATAAAATTAAAAGATTACTATAAAGAAAATAATAGTAAGAAAATTGTAATAAGGAAATCAATTCAAAAGAAATTTTTTGCAATTTAATATATACTAAAAAAAAGAATTAAATATAAATAATTCGAGTTGTACAAAGCTAACCTACTCTTACATGCTAAGTGACAATGTTAATGGGTAGAAGCAGGATAGGTACTGCGAGCTGGTGATTAAGTTTGAACACGACAATTTTCATTTTAACTTGAACTACTTTTTTTGTATTTATCAATAAAAATAACAGAAACAGTAATATACAAAATAATTACAACGCCGGCAAAAATGAACAAAATAAATCAATGTTTTTCTTATTAGACAATAATCAGTCTCTTTTAGTGTTTCTTACGTCGAAAAAAGAAACAAAAATTTTTAGTTCTCTTCCTAGTCGCTAAGTGGCATGACCTCGTATTTGTCGGCTGTAACAAATAAATAAAAAAATACAACGGTTAATAATTACGCAAGAAAATAAACAATATAGCTCTAGCGGGTGAATTCGCGAACTACTTTACCGACGGTAGTTAACGCCAGTTCAGAGTGCAGCCGGCATCGGAGTCAGATAGGAAAAACCAGAAGGTAACCCTTTAAGCCATTAAGGAAGAAGAGGAGGGAGGTTTGTCCACAGACCAATGGAGGAGTCTACCCCGACCGGAGATGGTGGAGGCAGAAATCGGGAGTCTGTGTCGGGCAATCCCACCCTTACACTGACGGAGAAGATGGAGGCAACGTCAAACAATCCCACTCTTACGTAGCTAGAGAAAGGAATATAGGTAAGGATATCTCCCACTGTGTCGAGCAATCCTACTCTTTCACAGCAGAAGGTGAGTCACAGCAGTATTCCCGTTGCGGGAGTAGAGCCTCGTAGTGGCTGAGCGCAAATACTATGGTCTAGCACGATTTGTGAATTGATGCACTGTATTATTAACGAATGCTGATTTATTTTTATTCATTTCTGAGATCTTAATCTGATGATACGATGCTGCTAAATCACAAACTACAAAGTACTTGGACCCGCATAATTGGTCCAGTATTTTGTTTATATTTAGTAAGGAAAATTGATTATCTAAAGTTTTCGCATTTAACTTTTTAGAATCTATAGCAAGCCGATTTTTTATTTTTCCGAGTATATCTTTCGTTTTTTATACTAAAAAGCATGGACTTGCATATGATAATGTCGAGGGTTCTATCATCCCCTTTTTGAGTAGTTCTTGTACCTGTGTTTCTATTTCTTCTTTTTGTATGGGCGATAAACGGTATGATTTTGAATTCACAGGTATATCGTTTATGGTAGGGATGGTTAATTGTAATGTAGGTGCATGTCTAGCCTGGCAGGTAAAAGACATCGCTGTAACGTTCAAACAGTTTTTTAATAGCTCTCTTTTCTTCTAGTAACAAATGTTCAAGGCGTAGTAGGTCTTTAACCTATTCTATCCGTTGAGTATTGTTTGTTTCTTCCATATGTAATATTGAATATTTACCCTTTTGCGCCACATGGCTTTTCCTCTTCATAATTGGTTTAATCACTTTAAGGATTGATAGTTTCGTTTATAGTTTCGTTGCATAAATTATTTTCGAAGTTATTTATTTTGAAATGATTTTTAAATTTATTTAATATCTGTTTAGCTTACTTTGTTATTTGTAAATTCTTGTAACGATCCAAGTAATTAAAAATAATATTTAATAGGATTTCTATATCCTCCTCATAATAATACAATATCTCTTAGTTACTTAAGCTTGATAACAGTATATCTTGTAGAATTTTAATTTTTTCAACTACTTTAAATTCCTCAATTTCACTGAAATTATAATCTGTGTCCCTACTACTTGTTTGGGATTGTTGATGATCTGACGGCAATATCTTTGTCTTTTTATTTTCCGTCGCTTTTACTTGTTTTTTTAACTCGGGAGTACATGTTATCGTACTTAATAATTAGTTCACTTGATTTGCTGCATTTGATGGTTCTATAGATAAATATTCTACTTTATTTAGCTCTGATGCTTTATTTACTTGAGCACTCTTAATTTCAGTTGATGCAATCGGTGTGAAAGATATTTGTTGATTCTAAATGTGCCCACAGACATAATTCCATGCAGAAGGTCATTCTTGATCTTTAAAGTAGGAAGACTATCCATCCTGATTTTAGCGCCAAGAACAGATCGCACCAGAGAGGTACTCTTCATGGTGACGAGTGACGGCGTCGTAAGCAGTGAATGATCACGCTGGTCACACGTTACACGTGGTAAAACGTCACACTGTTGCCGTAAAAATCTGTTAAACTTGTCTAACTCTTGTAATTTAACAGCGTAGGATCAGATATTGCCTGATCAGGCACAACAGAGAAAGATTCCTCTACTTTTGTACTAAGCTCTTGATAATCTCGATGGACCTTATCGAGTCTTGTCTTTGTTGCTTCACAACGCTCCTCACATGCTACAGCAATACCATCCACTCATGTCTCCAAATTTGTAAATCTACCATCCAGTGTTGACTTTTAAGTACCAATATTGTTAATTTTGGAATCCATAGAATCAAGCTTATCTGATTTCTCCATCTTCTTCAGTATAGAGGACAAGAGTTCATTTGTTTTTAGCTTTGGTAGTGTTGAAATTGGAGTTCGCGACACATACAGAGAAACATCACTCACAGAACCCACAAAACCAGAACGTGATCGATTGCGATCAGGATTTCCAGCTGCTGTACAAAAGTTACATACCTTAACCTGTTGGTCATTATTATCTCTGACTATGAGCAGTCTAGTACAAGAGCTGTGATAAGACTTCCCACAGCAACCACAGAGCTGAGGCTTAGATGAAGCAGTAAAGTTTTTAAAACAGTAACTGCATTGATTGGACATAATGACTTCCAAAATTAGAAAAACAGCCTAATTAAAGCGAATCTTAAATTTTAAGTTTGGTGCGAATTGAATATTTGTAAGTGGACTAGCAGCTTAATGAATGCACTTTGAGTTGCTTCTAAGTTTTAATTGTTGTGAGTGAAAAAGCAGCTTAATTTATAATAGATTAAGATTCGTACGACTGTAGTTAGAGAGAGAGAGAGTAGAAGATAATAGTGGAAAAGCGCCTTAACTAGAGTAGACACCACTAGATATTATCCAAACGGGCAATGATGCTAATACATAGGTTACCCAAGAGATAGAGCCACCAGTACCAAGCGAATAAGACTCTTCTTGAAGCGGCGGTAGCGCAGGGGCTAAGGCTCTTGGCTCGCGCTCTAGTGGACCGGGGTTCGATTCCTCGAGAAAATTTTGAAAAAATTTTTTCTGATTTTCCTTCGGGAAATAGAACACGGAGATCTCGAAAACGCTTACAGAAAGTCTCTTGGGGCTGAATGAGTGTGTTGTTCAAAGTCCAACTAGGCGATAAAGATGTTTAAAAGTTTGACTAGGCGATGAAGATGTTTAAAAGTCCCACTGCGCGATGAAGATGCGTAATAAAGTTCTAATGTAAAATAATGTATAGGTTAAAACCAAGTATATATACCAATATTCGCAGTACAAGTGCACATGTACGTAAAATCAAAAGGAAGGGGTACAAAACGTCGACTATATTTATGAAACATTTAAATTACAATTTCGCATTTTTTCAACCTGGACTTGTATTCATTATCGAGCATATTTATTTCGATTTGTTTATTTAAATAATTCTTTTGACTATGAATATATATAGATTCTGAAAATAGTCTTTTATCTTTACTGCTTTCCCTATCTAAAATCTTGACATTTTTAAAATCAATGAAATGATTGTTATCATTCGCATGTGAATACAATGATGAGGTACTGTCCTTTTTATTATATTTACTTATGTGTTCTTTTAACCTAACACCCAATCTTCTACTTGTCTGTCCAACATACGAAGAATCACAACTTTGACAATTAATCTTATATACAACATTAGCCTTATTAAGCTTTTTACTAGCATCTTTCCCTAACTTTACAATATTATTCAGCTTGTTATACGTACTATATACTACTTTAGTCCTATATTTATTAAAAAACTTTTTCATAACACTATCAAATTCCTTGACAAACGGTAAACATATTAAAGGTGTGTTACTATTATTTTTATTACAATTATGATTTTTTGAGGCAGCATTATTAATTTTATTTAATCTGATTTTAATGTATTTATTTATAACGTCTGGAGGATATTGATTGTGCAACAAAATTTCTTTAATGTAGGAGAAATTACCCTTATGATAATTTTTATGTGACAATTTAATCGCTCTATCAACCAAAGTATAAATAACAGCTATTTTGTTACTATGTGGATGGTGAGTGTTATAATTCAAATAACGTCCAGAACAAGTAGGTTTTTGATACCAATTCGTCAAAATCTTAAAATGTTCATTAATAACAATTTTAATATCTAAAAAACTAATACTATTCTTCTGTGAACGTTCTAACGTGAATTGTAAATATTTGTTGTAAGAATTAAATACTTTTAAAGTAAAATCTATTTTATGTTTTGGAACCACTATTAAAATATCATCCACATATCTATAATAAAAAATGGGTTTAAAATCAAGATTTTTTAAGGATTCTATTTCAAGATCCTCCATGACAATGTCAGATAAAATAGGACTAATTGGGTTCCCCATTGCTAAACCAAATGACTGTTTGTAAAATTTATCATTAAACTAAAAAAAATTATTTTCAAATATAAATTTCATTACTTTTAGAAATTCACTGCAATTCATATTAATTTCGTTACGTAGTTGTGTCCATCTCCTCTCTATTGCACTACAAACAAGTTCAACAGGAATATTAGTAAACAAGCTGACGACATCCAAGCTCATAATTTCATGATCCACAGGAATCTCAACATTTTCAATATTTTCTTTTAATTCCTTACTATTATTAATATGAGAGAATGGAGTTTTGAAATTATCCATAAGAAATTTAGTAAAAAACTTAGAAACAATGTAAGCAGGTGAGTTTAAAGTTGAGATAATCGGTCTAACTGGAAAATCTTTCTTATGTACCTTAATTAAACCGTAAGCCTTAGAAATGTTATATTTTTGTCTAACAGGAGGAAGCTTTGTTCCATCACCCATAAAATTCATATTATTGAGTTTTTCAATTAACACTGAAGTATTTTCTTCAAGCTTAGATAAAGGACTGGAAACAATTTTCTTATAATAATTATCATTTTCAAACAGTTTCTCAACTTTTTTTATGTAATTCTCTTTATCAATTAAAACAGTGAAATTACCTTTATCTGCTTTTGTTACTAATATCTTAGGATTATTTTTAAGAAAATTTTTTGTCTTATTTAAATCTATTTCAAACTTTTTATCATTAAAATCTCTACATAATTTTTGTTTTTTTAAATTTTTTAACATATCCAAAAAATTACCTCTAATTATATGACCATGTTTTTCATCAAAATTATTATTCTTTAAATAAGTCTCAAAATTCTTTACATATTGTGAGGACAAATTCTTATCTAATTTAATATTAAAATTATATTTCTCTCCTAATTTCAAAATATCAAAAACATACTGAGGAAGAGAAACATCAGTTAGATTAACGCACCATTTGCTATGTATATTATTTTCAATCGATAGTTCATTGATCTCAGTGTTATTGTTTTGGATATTCAAATCCACTCTCTCATACCTTACATCGTTATTATTATCATTGTACCTATTTTTACGTCTAACAACTTTATATTTTTCCAGATAGATATAGTCAAGCTTATTTTCAAATTTTTTTCTTATCGAGCCAACAATAAATTCCAATTTTACACAATAAAAATTTAAAAACGTATCAACTATCTTATTGTCCACTAAGCTCTTTAAAAAATTTTTTCTTTGTTCAATTTCGTTATTGACACATTTTAAATATATATTAATATCTTTTATTTAAACGTCAACTATTAAATAATGAAATAGAATCCTTAAAAAATCTTGATTTTAAACCCATTTTTTATTATAGATATGTGGATGATATTTTAATAGTGGTTCCAAAACATAAAATAGATTTTACTTTAAAAGTATTTAATTCTTACAACAAATATTTACAATTCACGTTAGAACGTTCACAGAAGAATAGTATTAGTTTTTTAGATATTAAAATTGTTATTAATGAACATTTTAAGATTTTGACGAATTGGTATCAAAAACCTACTTGTTCTGGACGTTATTTGAATTATAACACTCACCATCCACATAGTAACAAAATAGCTGTTATTTATACTTTGGTTGATAGAGCGATTAAATTGTCACATAAAAATTATCATAAGGATAATTTCTCCTACATTAAAGAAATTTTGTTGCACAATCAATATCCTCCAGACGTTATAAATAAATACATTAAAATCAGATTAAATAAAATTAATAATGCTGTCTCAAAAAATTATAATTGTAATAAAAATAATAGTAACACACCTTTAATATGTTTACCGTTTGTCAAGGAATTTGATAGTGTTATGAAAAAGTTTTTTAATAAATATAGGACTAAAGTAGTATATAGTACGTATAACAAGCTGAATAATATTGTAAAGTTAGGGAAAGATGCTAGTAAAAAGCTTGATAAGGCTAATGTTGTATATAAGATTAATTGTCAAAGTTGTGATTCTTCGTATGTTAGACAGACAAGTAGAAGATTGGGTGTTAGGTTAAAAGAACACATAAGTAAATATAATAAAAAGGACAGTACCTCATCATTGTATTCACATGCGAATGATAACAATCATTTCATTGATTTTAAAAATGTCAAGATTTTAGATAGGGGAAGCAGTAAAGATAAAAGACTATTTTCAGAATCTATATATATTCATAGTTAAAAGAATTATTTAAATAAACAAATCGAAATAAATATGCTCGATAATGAATACAAGTCCAGGTTGAAAAAATGCGAAATTGTAATTTGAATGTTTCATAAATATAGTCGACGTTTTGTACCCCTTCCTTTTGATTTTACGTACATGTGCACTTGTACTGCGAATATTGGTATATATACTTGGTTTTAACCAATCATTAAACATTGACGAAATGTAGTGATTACTACTGACTATAATAATTTGTAAGTCAAAGTGTTCGTTATAATTTCCTGTATTGTCGTTTGCTTAAGGTGTTAAAGATTTAATTTTTTAATTTTTCATTTGTATTTTTATTTTTTTTTTTTTTAGTGATCCTGATGAGGGACATGTATCTCAATAAATGTCCGAAACGTTGAGGAGAAAGAGTTGATTGTAATTTATTTAACTTCCTGGTAGAAAGGCCAATAGCTTCTTGAAACACCATTTATAAGTTTATGGTTTATGGGTTTATGGGTTTATGGCTTATGAGTTTTTGGTTTATGGGATTATGGTTTATGAGCTTATGATTTTTAAAATTATGGTTAATTAGTTTATGGTTTATAGGTTCATGGGTTCATGGTTTATGGGTATATGGTTTATGGGTTTATGGTTTATGGGTTTATGGTTTATGGGTTTATTGTTTTTGAGTTTATGGTTTATAGGCTTATGGTTTGTGAACTTATGAATTATGAGTATATGGTTTATAGGTCTATGGTTTTTGGGCTTATGGGATTATGATTTATAACTTTATGGTTTATGTGTTTATTGTTCATAGGATTATTGTTTATAAGTTTATGGTTTATGGGTCTATGTTTATTAGGCTTATGGTTTATAAAGTAATACCAAGTGGGTTTATGGTTATGAGTTCAAAGACTATAGTTTCTGGTTCATGGGTGTATAATTTATAGGTTTATTATTTCTAGGTCTGTAGTTTATGGGTTTATAGGCTCATGATTTAAGGGTTTATAATCTATAAGTTTATAATTTACGGTTTATGAGTTTATGGTTTCTTCAATTATGGTTTATTAGTTTATGGTTCATGGGTTTATGGGTTTATGTTTCATGGGTTTATATTTTATGGGTTTATGGGTTTATGGTTTATAAGTTTATGATTTATGAGTTTATGGTTTATGGGTTTATGGTTTATGAGTTTATAGTCAATGGGTTTATAGTTTATGGGTTCATGGTTTATGGGTTCATTGTTTAAAAGTTCGTGGTTTATGTGTTTATGGATTATGGGTTTATGGTTTAGAAGAATTATGGTTTATGAATTTATGGTTTATGGGTTAATGTTTTATGGGTTTATAGTTTATGGACCATTAATTGTTTGGGTCATGATTTATGGGTTTATGATTTATGGGTTCATGATTTATGGATTTATGGTTCATGGATTTATGGTTTATGGGTTTTTGTTTTATGTGTTTATTGTTCATGGGCTTATGGTCCATGGGTTTATGGCTTATGAGTTTATGATTTCTGCGATTATGGATTATGGATCAATGGTTTATAGGTTCATGGGTTTATAGTTTATGGTTTTATGGTTTGTATGTTTATGGTTTCTGGATTTATGGTTTATGGGTTTATGGTTTATGGGTTAATAGTTTATGGATTTATGGTTTATAGGTTTATCATTTATGGGTTTATGGTTTATGGGTATATGGTTTATAGGTGTATGGGTTTATGTTTCATAGATTTATATTTTATGGGTTTATGGGTTTATGGTTTATGGGTTTATGGTTTATGGGTTTATGGTTTATAAGTTTATAATTTATGGGTTTATGGTTTATAGGTTTATGGTCTATGAGTTTATAGTCTATGGGTTTATAGTTTATGGGTTCATGGTTTATGGGTTTATAGTTTATGGGTTCATAGTTTATGGGTTTATGGTTTACGAATTTATGGTTCTATAGGATTATGGTTTCTGGATTTATGGTTTATGGGTTTATAGTTTATGAATTTATGATTTATAGGTTCATGATTTATGGGCTTATGGTTTATGGGTATATGGTTTATGGGTTTATTTTTTATGGGCTCATGACTAATGGGTTTATGGTTTATGGGTTTATAGTTTATGGGTTTATAGGTTTATGGTTTATAAGTTTATGGTTAATGGGTTTATGGTTTATGGGTTAATAGTTTATGGATTTATGACTTATAGGTTCATGACTTATGGGTTTATGGTTTATGGTTGATAGGTTTATGGTTCATGGGCTTATGGTTTATGGATTAATGTTTAATGGGTGTATAGTTTACGGGTTTATAGTTCATGGAGATGTATTTAGTGGGTTAGTGGTAAGTAAGTTCGAAGTTCATAAGTTTATAGTTTCTGACTTATGGGCGAATAGTTCATGGGTTTACTATTCCTATGTTTATGGTTCATAGAGTTATGGTTCATGGTTTTATGGTTTATGGGTCCATAGTTTATGGATTCATGGTTCATGAGTTCATAGTTTATGTGTTTGTGGATTATTGGTTTATGATTGAAGAGGATTATGGTTCATGAATTTATGGTTTATGGGTTAATGTTTCATAGGTTTATAGTTTATGGACCTATAATTGTTTTGGTCATGATCTATGGGTTTATGGTTTATGGACTTATAGTTTATGAGTTTGTGGTTTATGGGTTTATCGTTTATGGGTTTATAGTTCTATAGGATTATAGTTTATAGGTTGATGATTTATGGGCTTATGATTTATGGATTTATGGTTCATGGGCTTATGGTCCATGGGTTTATGGTTTATGTGTTTATGATTCCTGGGATTATAGATTATGGATTGATGGTTTATAGGTTTATGGGTTTATAGTAAATGGTCTTATAGTTTATATGTTTATGGTTTCTGGATTTATGGTTTATGGGTTTATGGTTTATGGGTTAATAGTTCATGGATTTATGGTTTATAGGTCTATGATTCATGGGTCTATAGTTTATGGGTATATGGTTTATGGGTATATGGTTTATGGGTTTATTGTTTATAGGTTCATGACTTATGGGTTTATGGTTTATGGGTTTATGGTTTATTGGTTTATGGATATATGGTTTATGAGCTTATGGTTGATGGGTTTATGGTTTATGGGTTTATAGTTTATGGGTTTAAGGTTTATGAGTTTATGGTTCATAGGTTTATGGTTTAAGGGTTTATGGTTTATGAATTCATGGTTCTGGGTTTATCGTTTATGGGTTAATGGTTTATAGGTTTATGGCTTATGAGTTAATGGTTTATGGGTTCATTGTTTATGGGTTTATGAGTTCAAGGGTTTATTGTTCATGAGTTCATGGTTTATAGATTCATGGTTTATAGGTTTATGGTTTATAGGTTCATGGTTTATAGATTTATGGCTAATAGGTTTATGGTTTATGGGTTCATGATTTATGGGTTTATAGTTTATGGGTTTATGGATGATAAGTTTATAGTTTATGGGTTTATAGTTTATGGATTTTTGGTTTATGGGTTTATGGTTTATGAAATCATAGTTTATGGGTTTATGGTTTATGGGATCATAGTTTATGGGTTTATGGTTCACGGGTTTATGGTTCTATAGGATTATGGTTTCTGGATTTATGGTTTATGGGTTTATAGTTTATGAATTTATGATTTACAGGTTCATGATTTATGGGTTTATGGTTCATGGGTATATGGTTCATAGGTTTATGGTTTATGGGTTTGTGGTTTATTGATTTATGTCGTATGGGTTTATAGTTTACGGGTTTATAGTTCATGGAGATATATTTTGTGGGTTAATAGTAATTAAGTTTAGAGTTCATAAGTTTATACTTTCCGGCTTATGGGTGAATAGTTCATGGGTTTATTATTCCTAGGTCTATTGTTCATGGAGTTATGGTTCATGGTTCTATGGTTTATGGGTTCATAGTTCATGGATTCATGGTTTATGAGTTCATAGTTTATGTGTTTATGGATTATGGGTTTATGGTTTAGAAGGATTATGGTTTATGAATTTATGGGTTAATGTTTTATGGGTTTATAGTTTATGGACCTACAATTGTTTTGGTCATGATTTATGGGTTTATGGCTTATGGGCTTACAGTTTATGAGTTTGTGGTTTATGGGTTTATCGTTTATGGGTTTATGGTTCTATAGGATTATAGTTTATGGGTGAATGATTTATGGGTTTATGATTTATGGATTTATGGTTCATGGATTTATGGTTTATGGGTTTTTGGTTTATGTGTTTATTGTTCATGGGCTTATGGTCCATGGGTTTATAGTCTATGAGTTTATGGTTTCTGGGATTATGGATTATGGATCGATGGTTTATAGGTTTATGGGTTTATAGTTTATGGTTTTATGGTTTTTATGTTCATGGTTTCTGGATTTATGGTTTATGGGTTTATGGTTTATGGGTTAATAGTTTATGGATTTATGGTTTATAGGTCTATGATTTATGGGTTTATGGTTTATGGGCTAATAGTTTATAGGTTTATGGCTTATGAGTTAATGGTTTATGGGTTTATTGTTTATGGGTTTATGAGTTCATGGGTTTATTGTTCATGGGTTCATGGTTTATAGATTTATGGTTTATAGGTTTATGGTTGATGGGTTTATGGTTTATGGGTTTATAGTTTATGGGTTTAAGGTTTATGAGTTTATGGTTTAAGGATTTATGGTTTATGAATTTATGGTTCTGGGTTTATCGTTTATGGGTTTATGGTTTATGGGTTTGTGGTTCAAGGGTTTATGGTTTATGAATTTATGGTTCTGGGTTTATCGTGTATGGGTTAATGGTTTATAGGTTTATGGCTTATGAGTTAATGGTTTATGGGTTTATTGTTTATGGGTTTATGAGTTCAAGGGTTTATTGTTCATGGGTTCATGGTATATAGATTTATGGTTTATAGGTTCATGGTTCATAAGTTTATGGTTTATAAATTTATGGCTAATAGGTTTATGGTTTATGGGTTAATAACTCATGGGTTTATAGTTTATGGGTTCATGGTTGATAAGTTTATAGTTTATGGGTTTATAGTTTATGGATTTTTGGTTTATGGGTTTATGGTTTATGGGATCATAGTTTATGGGTTTATGGTATATGGGATCATAGTTTATCGGTTTATGGTTTACGGGTTTATGGTTCTATAGGATTATGGTTTATGGATTTATGGTTTATAGGTTCATGACTTATGTGTTTATGGTTTATGGGTATATGGTTCATAGGTTTATGGTTTATGGGCTTATGGTTTACAAATTTATGTTTAATGGGTGTATAGTTTACGGGTTCATAGTTCATAGAGATATTTTTAGTGGGTTAATGGTAAATAAGTTCGAAGCTTATAAGTTTATAGTTTCTGGCTTACGGGCGAATAATTCATGGGTTTATTATTCCTAGGTCCATGGTTCATAGAGTTATGGTTCATGGTTTTATGGGTTATGGGTTCATAGTTTATGAATTCATGGTTTATGAGTTCAAAGTTTATGTGTTTATGGTTTAAAGGGATTATGGTCTATGGGTTAATAGCTCATGGGTTTATGGTTGATGGGTTTATAGTTTATGGGTTTATGGTTTATGGGTTTATGTTTATGGGTTTATGGTTTATGGGTTTATAGTTTATGAGTTTATGGTTCATGGGTTTTAGGTTTTTGGGTTTATGAGTTTATGATTTTTGGGTTTATGATTAATGGGTTAATGGTTTCGGGGTTCATGGTTTATGGTTTTATGCTGTATGGTTCATGGGCTTATGGTTTATGGTTTGGTAGGATTTGGTGTGTTTTGTGGGGGTAGGAGTTTGTTGTGGTGGTAGGTTGGTTTTGGTGTTTAGTTATAGTTGTGTTGGTTTTGTGTGGTTTGTAGTTTTTGTTGTTGGGTTGTGGTATGTGGGTTGTGGTTTTGTGGTTTTGTTTGGGTTTATGGCTTGGTTTAGTTTGTTGTTGGGTTGTGTTGTTGGGTTAGGTTTGTGTTGGTGGTTTGGGTTTGGTTGGGTTTGGTTTATGTTTTTTGGTTGGGTTTATGGTTTATGGGTTTATGGTTGATGGGTTTATGGGTTTATAGTTTATGGGTTTATGGTTTATGGGTTTATTTTTTATGGGTTTATGGTTCATGGGTTTATGGTTTATGGGTCTATGGTTCATGGGTTTATGGTTTATGGGTTTATGGCTTATGGGTTCATGGTTCATGGGTTTATGGCTTATGGGTCTATGATTGATGGGTTTATTGTTCATGGGTTTAACGTTTTTAGGTTGATGGTTCATGGTTTATGGGTTAATAAATGTATCGGTTATGGGTTTATAGTTTATAGATTCATGGTTTATGGGTTCAAGGGGTTATTGCTTTATGGTTTATATTGACTTTTTCTAATTCTATTTAGATGAATTTTGAGATAGTGCTAATTAGTTTTTCTTTCAAATTTGATGATTTCAAATATTGTTTGAGCGTTAAGTTTTTTCTGACAAATTTGTTTATTTCAAATAGTATGCGAACTTCAAGTATTTTTTTCTGCTCATTCGACTTTTTCAAATATCAAGCTTGCGTGAATTACTTTCCTTCCGTAAATCCGATTATTTCGAATTTTGACCAAGCGTAAAGTACTTTTCTACTCTTTTACTTTTTTCTCTTAAAGTACTTTCGTTGCTTTGTCTCTATCCATTTGTCTTTGTCCCTTCGTTTCCTTCTCTGCCTTTATGTCTATGTCTCTATCTCTTCATCTACGTCTTTTCGTTTACATTTTTTCATTTTTGTCTCTTTGTCTCGTCCTTTCCGCCTCTTTGTCTTCGTTTGTTGTTCTTGTTCCTCCGTTCGGTGTCTTATTTTTCCGTATGTGTTTTTTTGTTTGCGTGTCTGTCTCTCTTTTTCTTTTATTATGAAATCGTTCTATGACTCTGATGTCGCTTTTTGACTCTGTTTCTTTTGCTTTTGAGCATACATATGTACGTGTTCACATTGATGCTAATGTTTGAGTTGATGATGATGATGATGATTATGATATGCTTATGGTTCAATAAATTACAAATTTCACTATTCATTCCAGTTCTGTTCATAGGACTTATCAGTAAAGCTTTGTTAGAGAAGGCAATACAAATAAATCGCTATTATTATAGTTTATTTTGATTAAAAAAAATATTCTAGATTAATTTTTTTATTTTTGAACTTATATCTATAATCAATTAGAAGCATTGCGAGAAATCAGCTACTAAAGCTTCTATTGAGGATGCACTGAGGCTCGATTTTTAGTGATTATTTTTAATTACATTTTTCTGTATAATTTGATTTATTCATATTGTCTTCTTCATTATAACAGAATAAATTCAAATAACTGTAAATAATTGTAGAAAAACTATGAATAATTGTAAATAATTATAAATAATTGCAAATAACTGTAAAAAACTGTATATAATTGTAAATATCTATAAATAACTGTAAATAACTATCAATAACATTGAATTATTCACTAATTCATATAATTTTTGAAAATGTAAATAACTGTAAATTACTATAAAATACAGTAAATAATTGTAAATAATTGTTAATAACTGTGAATAATAGTAAATAATAGTAAATAATAGTGAATAACTGTAAATAATTGTAAATAATTATTATTTACGTCTTAACCCTGACAGTTTTCAACATTTATTCTCAATTATTTACGATTATTAACAATTTTTTACAGAAATTATTCCCATACGTGGCGTAAGTATGTCCGTATTTATAATTATTGAATTTCGTATATTTTTGTGCGTGCGCGCACGCGTACGCGTGTGCGTATGTGTGTGTGCGCAATGGAAAATATATATTTAATCAATGGTTCTATTTCTGTTCTCTGAAACACTCATAGTTCGCTTTAATTTTTTTTTCCGTATTCTTACCTGTACCTATAATTCTACATATCCTTGTCGATGAGAACATACATTTTTTAAAATAAATGTAAAATTAATTTAAATGAGAACAATTGTTATAAATTATATTTTTATGCCAGTTATTTAAGTGCTAATACATAACCAAATTTTATATTAAATATAATATTTTATATTTATACATACAATATGATTCGATAAAAGGAAATTTATTTTATATACATATAGATAATATGATTTTATCAATTCTGTTCGTTGTACTAAATTTAACAAATGATGGTTAAATTTAGTACAACGAACAACATATTTATGATTTTAATTTTTAAAATTCGTAAAAAAAGAAAATACGTATTTTATATTGAAAAACTGTTGTCAATGAAATTAGTGAATTTATATATAATAATATAATATATGAAAATGCAGCCGAGTGACGTTAGGAGCGAGGTAAAATTTGCTAGTAATGTAATAAAGAAAGAATATATAGATAGTTACAATAATAAGAAAGCTAAACTTTATAAGACTCTATAAAATTAACGAAGTGCAAATAATAAAGGAAAAATTACATAGAATAAGACAACTAAGCTTTGTAGGTCATAGGCAAATGATCTGATCTGTAGGTCCACAGATAACCAGGAGTTAACTCACAGCCGCTGAATTCTTCTGCCACCTCGCATGATCATCATCAAAGAGCTAGCCGAATGTGCATTTTTTGACGTAAGCCACTAAACCAAAAACAAAGGACAGATTAACATAACGGCCAGAGCTAAGCTTGTTTAAGCAATTCGTGGCCAGATGCACGAAAGATTGTCAGAGAGCACTGGTGCGAATTGGAGGACAAATAAGTATATTCGGCAGTCGTCGAGCAGAGGAACGTATAAGACCCGTAAGATCAGCCCTAGCAAATCGATTAGCCAGAAACCTGGGAACACCATAAGTGATTATTGAATAGGCCAAAGTAAAAGTAAAGTACTTTTTTTTCAACTGAAAACCACCCCAGGTCTAATCTGAATGGAGTAACACGCTCACGGAAAGGGATGTTACCGCAGACAAACCTCACACAGGCGTTAAGAACTCTATGGAGCTTTAGGTTCTGGTAATTAAATAAGTCATTATGCACAATGCAGGCATGATCAAAATGCGGGAAAATCAATGATTCAACAAGTTTCTTCCTAAGCTTTTTAGAGAGGGCGTGCCTATAAAACTTAAGCGAATGCAAAACTCCATGAACTCTGCTGACAATTGTATTTACCTGTCTCCTCTAATTGAGAGTTTGGTCAATCTACAACCCCAAACTCTTGACCTCCTTGAAGAAAGGAACCGTCTGACCGTTGATAATAGTATGCGAAACAACGGACGAATTCAACCTGGCAACAAATCGCTCACTACCGAGAAAAATTGCCTGAGTCTTGAGTGCATTTAACTTTAGACCATTATCAGCGGCCCAACCAACTATTGCCTAAACTTCTCTGTTGATATCAGCAATCTCATCAACAACGTCACTAGCATAAAAAGTCTTGTAAATCTGAAGGTCATCTGCAAATAGTATGTGCTTAGTAACATTAAGTACATCTGGCAGGTCATTGATGAACAAGAAAACAGCAGTGGTCCCAAGACACTGCCCTGTGGGACACCAGAGTCAACGCCCATCCAAAACCCAGTAGAACCCTGATCAGGCTCCTCAACCGACTGTATTCTGCCATATAAGTATGACGCAAACCATTTAATGACCGAGTCTGAACAATTAAACCTTCTGAGTTTGCTTAAAAGCAGTGGTACAAAATCGAAGGCTTTAAAAAAATCGAAAAGCAAAAGAGCCGTGATCTTTCTCTTATCTATCGCCACTCTGATGTCTTCTGTGATGCTAAGCAATGCAATCTGGGTGTTATGGCCCGCTCCAAAGCAAGTTTGGTAATCATTCAAAAGATTATTTGCCTCCAAAAATCCCACCAGCTGCTCATGCACTACTCTCTCCAAAATCTTGGAAGGCTTACAGAGTCTGGAAATCGCTCGAGTCTGGTCAGGAGAGCTGACAACATTTGATTCGGCCAAAGGCAAGATAAAGGCCTTTTTTTACTCAGACGGGAAACAAGAAGTGACAAGCGAAATGTTTACTATATCAGTAAGAGGTTTAAGAAGAGATGTAAGAGCTAATTTTAACATTTCCATCGAAATGCCGTCACAACCCGATGATCTGGAAGATGCAGACATCATGAAGCTCCTAACCCTAGAGGAATCCACCTCACTAAAGTCAAAAACTGGGAAAGACTCGTGTGGAAGTATTTTAAAGACCTGATCCACATCCTCCTGAGTCAGTAGCGAAGCATTTCCTGCCACAGAAGAATAGTGAGCCAGTAATGTCCCTGACGAGATGTACTAAAGAGGAAAAGGAAGAGATTTACGCGCCAAACCGAGTTCATGCAAAGATGCCCATTTATGAGACAGAGAGAGAGAGAGAGAGAGTGAGGGAGAGAGAGAGAGAGAGAGAGAGTCATAGACATAGACAAACTTTATTCGGCTTTGGGGTATATACCCTGTCTCGCACAATAAGAAAATACAACGACGAATAACAATAATAATAATATTTCAAATTAATATTTCAAATTAAATAACAAGTATAAACCAAAATTATAGTAAGAATAATATGCAGTAACAACAAGTGAGTATAGTATATTTAAATACAGCTCAAGTAGGCTTCATAAATGCAATTCAAAATTATTAAATACTAAAAATTCTTATAAACTGAAAATTCTTATATAATCAAAATTCTTAAATTTTAAGTGATTTCGAGTAACTTATATTAATTTTAATTCAAGTTAAAATTAAAAGAACAGAAGTGTCTTAAGACAAAAATGTATATAGCTAGTAAGCTAGAAAGCGCAATGCCATTAATAACGACTAGATGACAGATCAGCCAGTACTTATCTCATGCTGCTACGATTTACACTCATCTAATAGAAGTTTGCATACAAATAACGTTCGAAAGTGTAAAAATCTTAAGAAGTAAAAGACTCCAATGAAGAGAGTTCTTTGTTAAAGTAGTCAGCCACAGAATAGACAAAAGAATGCTGCGTAACAGCAGTTTAAACGATAGGACAAATAAATAGTCCCGGCGGTAACCTGGCAGAGGAATGCACAGACGCATTTATGTGCTGCCTTACTAACCTTGTGGCTAGGTATGATGGGCTACCATTAGCAAGCACGTTCAATGCCAAAGAGATTTTCAAATATAGACGTCTATTTTGAACTGAAAGCCAACGATATTAAAGGCGAAAATGCGTCACTCTGTTAAGACTGCCTATGTGGCCATGGACAAAACGAATCCAAGCATTAGAGGCTTTGTGCAGACGCAAGTTTAGTGTATGTAGAAGATCATCATAAGTGACTGCTGCATAGTCAAAATACGGAAAAATAAGAGACTCAACAAGCTGTTTCCTAGTATCCTGAGATAAAGCATGTTCATAAAATTTCAGCGACCGTACAGTAGCATGTACCTTATGAATCGTCGCAGAAACTTGCTTATTTTAGTCAAGAGTGGAGGATATCCATATACCAATACTTTTGACTACCGAAGAATAGGGAACAATGGTATTTCCAACCAGAATATTAGGAGTAGGATTATCTTTCAATCGAGGGATATACTGTTGTTCACTACCAATGATTATAGCTTGAGGTTTTCCCGCATTCAACGACAGACTAGTTCCATCAGCCCACTTAACCACAGAAACAATCTCATAATTAATAAGACCAACCGCATCTACCAGATTTACCGGTAAGAAAGACTTATAAATTTGAAGGTCATCGGTGAAGAGTATATGGTTTCATGAAGACAAGACATCAGAGATGTCATTTCTATAAAACAAGAACAATAGTGGCCCGAGGACACTGCCCTGAGAAACACCAGCTGTCACAAACGACCATTCAGAAGTATTATTCAAGTAATTCATCACAGAATAAGATCCATCAGATAAGTAGGAGGCAAACCATTTGATGACAGTATCAGAGCAATTCATAGAACGTAACTTGACAAGCGCATTAGTATCAGGAACTCTATCAAATGCCTTAGAGAAGTTGAAGAGGGGTAGCAAGGTAACCATACGACGATCGATAGCAATCCTACAATCATTCAGCAAATTTAATAAGGTTGTTTGAGTACTATGACCCTTCCTAAACCCATTCTGATAAGTGTGAAGTAAGAGATTTGACTCGAGGTAAGCCGAGAGCTGGGTGTGAACCACCCTTCCCAAGACTTTCGAGATCTAACATAGTTTGACAATAGGACGAGTCTGAGTTGGGCTGTCTATCTTAATCTGCTAAGCCAATGGTAATAGGAATGCTCTTTTTCAAGCTGCTGGGAAATACCCGTGGACAAGAGAGTCATTTATAATAGAAGTTGAACTATCAGCTATTGAATCGTCCACAAACTTAAGCATTTCAGCAGAAATAATCAGAACCAACTGCTTTAGAGCCGACCGAACGCAGAATATTTACTATAGTATTAGAGCTAGTTGGTATAAAATCAAAGACTGGAATACATGTTCTGAGAGGCGTGGAGAGAACACGGTCAATGTCAGCATTAGTCAAAGCAGGACTAATAGATGAAACCAATGTGTGATGCTTTAAGAGTACCGATGAAGAAAAATATTTAAAAGGAGACGGCAGAGTGTTTGTAACAAGTCTTAACTTGCGAAGCTCAGACCATTTATTTTTAGCCGTAAAAGCAAATGAAAGCTTGTTTGTTATAAAATCATTTTTTGATGTAGAGAGAGAAAGTTTGAGACTTCATTTCGTAGCTGTTTAAAACGAGCATAGTCATCTGCCGAATCAGTTCTCCAAGCCAAGCGACAGTAATTATCACGACATTTCATAAGTAAGCGTAGCTCGTGAGAAACCCATGGTTTCCGCTTGGATAAAATTTTAACAACTCTAGCTGGAGCGAATTCGTTGAAGACTTTAACAAAACTAGAGGTGAAATTAGTAACCTTGGCATCAATAAGGTGGCCATTCGATTTAGCCAGTTCCGAAAGAGATTGATGTAAGGTAATTAAACCTGTGTAAGAAGAATATAACGGATTTGATAACACACGAGGAGAAAAAGTAGATACTGGACTCGCGGGAAAACATATAGATAGACATTGAGAAAGTTCAAGCTTAAGAGCAGTAGTATTACAATTGCTAAAGTTTCTAGTTAACAAAGATTTAACAGCCCTTTCAGGTTTACAAAACTTGAATTTAATTTCAATGAAATCATGACCAGCAATAAATGGAACATTGGACTTTTCATATGCTAGTAAAGCTGACCTATCATTCATGGCAAATAAATCCAACCAAGTATAAGAGTCATGATCTACGGTGAAAACGTGATGAGTGGCCTCAGAGGGCACCAGAAACAATAATAGAGAATCAAAATAAGACTTAAGAGCATCGGATGAGTAGGAAGACTTATATAAATTAATGTTAAAATCTCCAGCTATAATAATATTTTTGTAATTAAACGTATGATCAGATAGGACATTAAAGGCTATCGAGCGAGGAAGCCTTAGGTCTTACATAAACTATACAGAATAGCAATGAGTTTGTGCAAATACACATATCTAATCTATAAGGAATTCCGGGGTACTATCGAAAAAGAGATCAGAATGATGAAGAATTCTGGTTTTGAAGATATCACGAACATGAGCACCAACACCACCACCCGATTTGCCCTGTTTATCCAACTAAAAAAACTCATAACCATCTATATTTATGATGGTAGTGAGATCAAGTTCAGGAAAAAACGTCTCTGTGACCGCAAAAATATCATAAACCTTTGATCTACACGGAAATTGAATTTTTGTTCGAATGAATTTTAAGGCGGTTAACATTTGCGTAAGCAACACGTACATGGTCAATTGAAGGATTTAAACAAAAAACATTACTCAAGTTACTAGAGGACAATACAGTGGACAAAACAACTTGCGAGTCTCTCAAAACTCATTTTTTTTAGGAGATAAGGAGGCTAAATCATCTTCAGAAGCGATAAGGATAGGAGAAGAGTCCTTCGTGCGTCTCATGTATACGTTGAGATCAGTGACAAAAGGCAACTCATAATTAAGATCTTTTTCAGCTGCTTTAGGCTTTTTCAACAATAAGTAAACCTCCTTAGGCCATACTGCCCGCAGAAAGATTTTGAAGTTGCCGCCACAGCTGAAAATACGTTAGCATGGAAACTTATGTAGTGTAGAGGCCGATCCGACTACACGTTCACGAACGTGACTAGATAAGCACTGAACCACAACTGAACTTTTATTGATATAAAACTCCTCATGTCTCCGATCATCACCAGTAGTCTTAGGTGACCATTTACGCACACTAAGAAAGTGCGATCTTTCAATATTAAATCCCATGACAGTGAGAATCTTCATTAAATTATCAAGACTCAGTAAATCAATTTCCAAAGGAAGTCCGAAAACCAAGATCTCACTTATCACTCCTTATAAGGATAAGACAATACAGACTTTGTGTGCAACAAACAAGTTTCAATACGTCAAGAAACTGCAGCACATTCCTCCTTGGCTTCCTTTACAGACAGTTCAAGATTGTCAGTTCTAGAAGCAATACCTTTAATATCTGATGTTATCTCACCCAGTGTGGCAGAGAGGCCTTCCTTAAACTCCAAAAACCAAGGTGGTAGAGATTTATTAGACATAGCAGCAGAGTTACTATTGGTACTCATCACGATGCTAGCTACCAGCTCATTATACTCATGAGAAAGAGACGCACTACCGAGCAAAGCGACTACAGGAGGCAGAGAAGCGTCAGTTATATATTGCGATGGTGAAGAGAGACAAGTAGGCGTAGACGCCCAACCTGACAATGTAGAATGATCAGAGTGTGAGGAGCTACTTCCACGCTCTGTTCTAAAAGCGAAATTAAACAGGTCCACAAAAAAAAGATGTCTGTACTTTTGACCAGACATACTTTTTCTTGCGTATTTTTTAACGCTGAATCTAAATCTGCTATAAAAAATAACCTTCCGCAAGATATTTTGAGGATAAAGAGAAAAAATACCATTTTTTTAGGTTTTTCAAGGGTTTTCCGAAATCATAAAATAAAAAAAGCAGAAAGAAAATTATTCTGACTCCAGAATTAAATTCTACAGGAAAAAATACGTCGAAAACCATGCCTTGAATATTTTTTAAAACTATTTTGTAACTCCTCATATGGAATTAAAAAGATTAAAAAACGAAAAAAGCCTACATTAGTTCTAATTTTGATTCGGAATCAATTAGAATTTGATTCTGTAACTTTATAACAGTTAGTAAGCATTATAAATAGTATTCTAGGGGTTTTCAAGGTCACTGATCATACATTTGATGTCAATTTTTTCAAAAGACCACTCCCAGGAGACGTTAACAAGTAACATGTGGGCTAAATTTGATGATTTTCTAGAAAATCTTTGTTTTAAATACCATTTTGACGGTTTTTTGTGACGTGATATAT
The DNA here is from genome assembly GCA_017163975.1 of Anastatus disparis. NCBI lineage: Eukaryota > Metazoa > Arthropoda > Insecta > Hymenoptera > Eupelmidae > Anastatus > Anastatus disparis. Next base: position 1,052,368 of record JAFFSR010000395.1, on the reverse strand, counting down.
GGAAACAAGATTAACTTGAAATGTTCTGTGTAAATTGGACTTAAAATTGATCATCAGTGACACTAGTAAGCCCCGGTAAGGTATTTTTAGTTAATTTTAAGATATTGTCGTATTAAATTAATTTTCGCTTACATACACATTTTTCATCGAATAATCGATGTAAAGAGTAGCACGCTTTTGTCCCTTTTTCGAAGTCGTATCTCTTTGAATCGTCCAGCAGTAATCTGCCAAAACATATTTATGCCCCACCTTCCTTGAAATCTGCGTTTTAATTCTTTTAAGACTTGGTGAAACCTTTCACCTTGCTCTTCACTAAAGTCACCGTTATTTTCAGAAAATTAATCAATATGAGAATTAAGAAAATGAAGTTTTAAGTTCATCAGGCAGCCTAATTTTGTTGACACCTTTAAAACTTGACCACACTGCTTTCTTCACATCATTCATACTTTTGTCAAAGTTTTCATCTCTGAATGAAGTATGGATTTCAGGACTATCAACGATGCCTTTGTTCAATTCAGCATCTTATTTCTGATGAAATACTTTTTCTAAGTATTCAAAACATTCGCAATCTTTGTCCAATTTTTTCATTAAGCCAAGCTTTATATGCAGAGAAGGTATCAAAATTTTGGACGGATCCACAACAGGTTCTTCAAGAATATTCTTTTTTCCAGGTTCAAATAACTCTCTTGGTGGCCGATTTTTTTTTTTTTTTTAGTGATCTGTTCTATTTTTACTATCGAACATACACAAATAACATGGATACTTAGTGAATCCAGATTGTTGTCCTAGCACCATAGATAGAATTTTCAAGGCCCTACATATTTTCCATTTGTGGTCCTTGTATTTTATTTTCGTCAATAGTAATTCAAGATAAGAATACTCTTCTTCCAGTACAGTTGAATGTGCTAACGGTATAGGAGCATACTTGTTTGTGATGTGAAGAAGAACAGCTTTAAGGCTACGCTTTGATGAATCAATGAATAGCCGCCAATTCTCAGGTTTGTAAACGTTTGGTTTAAATTGATCTATAAGTCCTTTTATATTAGTGCAATGTACTAGATTTGAATCTTCCTTGAAGTATTGACGGAAGCTTTCTTCTCGATTGCGGTATATGCTTATTTTAGTACCTTTTGTCAACATATTTCTCCCCTTCAAGTCTGAAGCTAGTAATTCTGATTGTTCTTTAGATAAATCAATTCTTCTCATTAAATCGTTGAGACTTCCTTGACCATATTTTTTAACAGTTCGCTCTTCACTGATAGGAAAATACTCTTCATAATTGTTTTCTTCACTGTTATTGGACTCGTAATAATCCTGCTCATCTGTTGCATTATCATTGTTTTCAATTTCTTGTTCATTAATTTGATTTGACAAATTGTTATCTACATTTAGAGCGCCCAAACCTGTTGTAAAACTATCTCACGGTTCTTTATCATCGGATGTTTCAACAAATATTTTTTGTTGAAACTTGACACTCTAACGCTAGGATAAACTATATTTTCTTTCTCAATTTTGCTGATACTTTTTATTTTGGTTAAACAAAAGTAACAATCGCCTTTATCTTTTGATTCTTTTCACTTTGTAGGTGTCGTTAACTTTAATTTGGCCTTGTCCTGATTTCAAGTGACTCGATTCATCATTGTGTAACATGAGCTACAGACAACATGAGGGACCCACGTTTTGACTTGCTGTGAAATATCACTATCAAAGCAGATCCTATATGGATAATTTATTAAATCTGTAATTTTTCTTCTATTTTTTATCTCGATGTATAAAGAATATACATAACAGAAGTTATCTGGATTTCCTGTGTAATTATGACCAAATCAGTCGCCGGATGTGCCAGCAGAGTTTATTAAAGGTTGAAGGTTGTAATGTGCCATAAATGTAATGTGAACTCCACACGCTAAGAATCCTGTCCCGATCGCAGGTGAGTCCGCTGTCCTAGGGGTATTAACTCCCATACCTTTCCAGGCCTAAATATGAGAGCTTTCTGACTTTGATGAGGACAATGTCAACTTGTCATCAGATACACTATGGCATCATCCTCACATCCTAGCGTTCCTCTGCAAAACAGCGCGCCTTCGCTGGTTTCGTTACTACGAATAGTTGGACCAAACGAATTATTCTACACATCCTATTTTTGGGGTAGTTGTCGTCGTGGGCAACCTAATTCGCAGCAGCAGGTTTTTGTAAGTACCACTGAAGAGTACTGATACTTGCTTAAGATAAAATGTCTCAAATACAAGTGACAATCGGGCTTTTCACAGCCAAACTTGAGCATTGGTTATACTTATAAAAATGAGGTAGCATATGATTTGGTACTCATCAAATTTTACAATTTTTACAACACAGAAAGAACAGAAAGATAAAAGCGACTATTTTGTTCGACAAAAATAAATTGTAATAAAGTTTGTGAAGAATATATATTCATGAAAAGCTTAGAAAGAGTCAAAAGATATAGTTGACTAATCTTGAAATTAAATTAATGTGCGAGAAACTGACAACAATGATGACGCAACAGATGAGGAGGATTCTTCCTCCAAACAATGATAAAGAGTTTGTTTCTATCGGTAAAGAGCAAACTGTTGGAAAATATGATCGAAAAAGTCTCAAAAATTTAATGAGGGAGATTGGTTTATCTAAAGAACAATCAGAATTACTAGCTTCAGATTTAAAGGGGAGAAATATGTTGACAAAAGGTACTTAAGAGAAGGTCGAGTATACTTGTCCTTTTCTAATCAAAGAATTGTTTTTTTTTTTTACAAAAATTGATAACTGTAGCAAAAAATAAGAGGAAAGCCCCATCTCGTATAATAATAAGCTAGATTTTCTTTTATATGGAAAAATTATTTTTGTCGCTTCGTTTTTAAAGAAACCTTGAAAAACTGAACTGTCTATCCTAAATTCTATTTTTTAAGTTTTTCAAGGTTTTCTTCAAAACGAATCGATAAAAATAATTTTTGCTCGTCAAAAGAAATATTGCTTTTTCAGATACTAGATGGGGCTATCTCCTTATTTTTTGCTACAATTATTAGTTTTTGCAGAAAAATAAATTCTTTTATTAGAAAAGGATAGAGATATACGACCTGCTCTTAAATAAGCATACACAGCAGTAAAGAAGAAAGATAGTATACTACACCAACGTAAAACTTATGGATGAATTTAAACCAAAAATTTACAAACCTGAGAATTGGCGGCTATTCATTGATTCATCAAAGCGTAGCCTTAAAGCTGTTCTTCTTCACATCACAAACAAGTATGCTCCTATACCGTTAGCACATTCAATTGTATTAAAAGAAGAGTATTTTAAGCTTAAATTGCTCTTGACAAAAATAAAATACAAAGACCACAAATGGAAAATATGTGAGGACTTGAAAATTCTATCTATGGTACTAGGACAACAATCTGGATTCACTAAGTATCCATGTTATTTGTGTATGTTCGATAGTAAAAATAGAACAGATCACTAAAAAAAAATCGGCCACCAAGAGAGTTATTTGAACCTGGAAAACAGAATATTCTTGAAGAACCTGTTGTGGATCCGTCCAAAATTTTGATACCTTCTCTGCATATAGAGCTTGGCTTAATGAAAAAATTTGCTAAGGCATTGGACAAAGATTGCGAATGTTTTGAATACTTAGAAAAAGTATTTCATCAGAAATCAGATGCTAAATTGAACAGAAGCATCGTTGATGGTCCTGAAATCCATACTTTATTCAGAGATGAAAACTTTGACAAAAGTATGAATGATGTGTAAAAAGCAGCGTGGTCAAGCTTTAGAGAGGTGTTAACAAAATTTTTGGGTAACACAAATGATGTGGATTGCATAAATATTGTGAACAGAATGATACGTAATTTCCAGAAATCATGCTGCCTAATGAACTTAAAACTTCATTTTCTAGATTCTCATATTGATGAATTTTCTGAAAATAACGGTGACTTTAGTGAAGAGCAAGATGAAAGGTTTCACCAAGTCTTAAAAGAATTTGAAAACAGATTTCAGGGAAGGTGGGGTATAAATATGTTGACAGATTACTGCTGGATGATAAGAAGAGATACATCTTCGAAAAGGAGACAAAAACGTGCTAGAAACCCTTCACATCGATCATTCGATGAAAAACGTGTATGTAAGCGAAAATCAATTTAATACGACAATATCTTAAAATTAACTGAAAATACCTCACTGGGGCTTACTAATGTCACTGATGATCAATTTTGAGTGCGATTTACACATAACATTTCAAGTTAATTTTGTTTTTATATACCACGTCACAAAAAACCGTCAATATGGTATTTAAAACAAAGATTTTCTAGAAAATCATCAAATTTAGCCCACATGTTACTTGTTAACGTCTCCTGGGAGTGGTCTTTTGAAAAATTTGTCATTAAATATATGATCAGCGACCTTGAAAACCTCCAGAAAACCATTTATAATGCTCACTAACTGTTATAAAGTTACAGGATCAAATTTTAATCGATCTCGAATCAAAATTAGAACTAATGTAGGCTTTTTTCGTTTTTTAGTCTTTTTAATTCCGTATGAGGAGTTACAAAATAGTTGTAAAAAATATTCAAGACTTGGTTTTCGACGTATTTTTTCCCGTAAAATTCAATTCTGAAGTCAGAATGATTTTTTTTCCGCTCTTTTTATTTCATAATTTCGAAAAACCCTTAAAAAACCTAGAAAAATGGTGTTTTTTCTCTTTATTCTCAAAATATCTTGCAGAAGACTATTTTTTTATATCAGATTTAGATTCATCGTCAAAAAATACGTAAGAAAAAGTATGTCTGGTCGAAAGGACAGATATCTTTTTCTTGTAGGCCTGTGTTATCAATGCACGTCACGCGGCTTGTATGCACGTGTAAAGCGGGCGAAGCAAGCGATTCTACGTTCACCTATAAACCACTTAGAATTGCAACAAGTAAACTGGTACAGGTTACTACAACGTGCACATTGAAGTGAAGGCGCAGAACGTATGATCTCACACTTACACACCACACACACAACCATCACACACACACACGCGCGCGCGCGCACACGCACATATCGTGGCAGTAATAAGAGAGCACTAACCTAAAAGTTAGTGGTAAAGATGTAGGCTGTAAGCACTGTTACGGTCGAAAAAAACGTGGCGTATAATCAAAAGCGGATCACTGTAGTTTGTTGAGTGGAAACCTTCCTTAATGTCTGGTATTAGATAAGGTGGATAGTAGTACCAGGAATAACTTATGGTGCGTTTAAGTCAATTTAAATCATCAGCTATGCCGCCAAACCATCATAACTTCCTCCAAAAAAGTCACTACAAAATTAAAAAAATCCAATGCAAGGCACGAACAGCAGATAAAACTTTTTCATTCACCAAATGCCTTGCAATTTTAACGTGCAAGTTATCTGTAACAAAACGCCCGTAGACAGAATTAAGCAGCAACAATATCAAAAACAAGCAGAACGTTACAAACAGGCAGCCAGCTACACTCACTTGGAGAGAGAGAGAGAGAGAGAGAGAGAGAGAGAGAGAGAGAGAGAGAGAGAGAGAGAGAGAGAGAGAGAGAGAGAGAGAGAGAGAGAGAGAGAGAGAGAGAGAGAGAGAGAGAGAGAGAGAGAGAGAGAGAGAGAGAGAGAGAGAGAGAGAGAGAGAGAGAGAGAGAGAGAGAGAGAGAGAGAGAGAGAGAGAGAGAGAGAGAGAGAGAGAGAGAGAGAGAGAGAGAGAGAGAGAGAGAGAGAGAGAGAGAGAGAGAGAGAGAGAGAGAGAGAGAGAGAGAGAGAGAGAGAGAGAGAGAGAGAGAGAGAGAGAGAGAGAGAGAGAGAGAGAGAGAGAGAGAGAGAGAGAGAGAGAGAGTCTGAGAGTAGGGGATTGCGAGCGAGAGAGTTAGAGAGGGAGGGTAAATCTTTTTATTCTTTGTGCGACGCTCTGATGTAGTAGACGCTACGTCGCGAGCCGTTAGATTTGAATTTCGATTAGAGTCAAGTTGTATTAAGTGTTTCGTCTTTTGTTATCAGTATATTGTTCATTGTTCATAGTTAATATTTAAGAATTGTGATTTATTATTTAACTATTTCGGTATTCTAATTATTCATAAATTTTTATTAAGAGTTTATTATATTTCATTTTCGTTTTTTTTTCTTTATATCGAATACAATATCAAAATAATATTCGAATTGAAACAATTTGATAAAAATTATTTTGATTGAATTTTGATTTATTTATGTTTATATTTGAAATGAAATTAGAATAGTTATCAAATATTGAAGTTTGAATATAATTATAATTAAGAAAAATTTGTTGTATTTAATTTTCATTCAAAGTGATTGTTAGAAAATTAAGTTCGAACCAAAAAAGTTTAGATTGAAGAAATATTAGACATAAGAAAATTAGCACAAAGAAACCTGATTGAATGGAACTAAATAAATGGAATGTTAATGATTTATTAGGATTCTTATGATTTTATATGATGATTAGAACATGAAATTTAAGAATTTGGACATTAATGACTCCAGAACTTCCGGAATTAGTATCAAATGCAACGTTTAAAATTGAAAAAATATGTTACTGGATTTCATTTCAATTGTAATTCATAAATAATTCTTAGTTAATGATACAAATTATTATATGGTAAATTCTCAAAAAATCGGCTGATTGCACAAGAAATTTTTTATGATGATGATTGAAAAGAATTGATATATTCTATCTTTGTGCATTATATTTAACTTGAATAATACTTTAATGAAGATGAAATTTGAACTTAAGTACTTATGAATACCTTTCAATAAGTACCTTAGTTATTAGCGGTTACGTCGAGTGAACGGAGTTTACGATTTTTTTGGAGTGGAATTGATCCATTTATTAATTCTTAATGATGAATGTAAAAAGCGGTATAAACAAGTAAATATACTTTTTTATTAAAGAAAAACGAACACTTCTGAGTGGAATAAAATAAACTTTTAATATGATTCAAGGATAATATGTAATAATACTTTTGTGATATAACGCGTGAAAGCTAACGGAGTTACATTTTTTAATATTTCACAATTCTTTGGTCAACAAATAGGGTACCCCATTAATAATCTCATCCTGTTATCCATCACAAGAAAGTATAAGGTAACTTGAAAATAATTTTTCAGTCCTCCCACACATTATTCTACATGAAAGTTTTGAAAGTTTTGGCAAAGAACGGAAATCGGCCGATTTTTTGACAGCATTTGAAATAAATAGAATTTAAAGTAATGTGAATTTATATAATTATATGATCTAATTGTTATATTGAAATCGTATCCAATGTATAATTTTTTTTTATTGAACATGATATAATACGATTTAAACTAATTTTTTCTTCAAATATTTGAATTAAATATTACCGTATTTTATATGAACAAATTATAGTATATAGTATGATTATGAGCATTTAATTAGTGAAAATATTATTTATTAATTTTTTTATACGAAAATATAGTTTTAATTATGTACTAATTATACTTAAATGTTGTATAATTAAAGAAAATGTGTGTATTCAATTATACATTTAATTATATGATTCTGAAGTATTATATTATTAAATTATTTTTTATTACTTTTATCGTTTGCAATTATTTATTTTGTTATTATTTGGTTATAGGATTATTTATAATTAATTTGTACCTTGTAAGCTTTCTCTCTCCTTTTTATAATTTTAAATAATTAATTTAAGTACTTTATTAAATATTGATTAATTCTTTATTATTCTTTAGAAGAGAGTCGTTTTTAAACTAGAGCGCCATGTCTAGTTTATGCGGACTCTCTTAAATTTTGTTAATTAATTTGTTAGTAATTATTTTGGTATTAAATGAAGAGCCTGTTGTTGTTAAAGACCAAATGCTTTAAAATTCGGGGCTCAACAAAGGATTAGTGGGAAAGGAATGTCGCTTGGATAAGCTCTTTATTTAGCCAAGATACAAAATTCTTTTACAAAGCAATCTTAACACGTGTAAGGTCTACCTTGCTTAAGACAATGTGTTGGCCCATCGCCTATTATTGTCTTGAGCAAGGTGTGACTGGCTAGTCCGTGAGCTGATCCAAGAGTGACGAGAGTCACGAACTCTTCGCACTGCTTGCATCAACTCTCTTCGGTCTTTCTCCCACTCTTCTCACTTAGTAGAAGAGAGGGAAAGCCGCCGTGTACTCTCAGCAGTACTTATACATGCAAGCGCGTATACGTACATACGCGTGCCTGCATGTACAACCACTTCGGTCTTTTTGGGCGTTTGCGCGCGCAGTCTTTAGTATTGTACGGTTTCAGGGCCGTACATACTCGGGCACTCACATTGCCCCTCAAATTAAAATTGATTTTGAACTTTAATTATTGTAAATTATAAGAAAGAAATCTATTTTATTTTTAATAACGCGACTACAGAAGATGCGTGCACAAACACCACACTACGTACTTACACTACCCTGGCGTTGAGGATTGCCCCCCAAAAATAAAATTGATTTTTTCATGTATAAAAATAATAAATTATATTTTTCTTTTTTTTTAGATTCATACATTGTAAGTACATCGATAATAAGAATAAATTTTTCCCTCATTATTTTATATTTCTTTTTTTTTTTTTTGATATTTTAAAATTTAATAACAAAATTGTCTTTTCCTTCTCAATAAACGTTTATACTGTTAAAATAATAAAAAAATTTCACTTTCTTTATACTATAAAATTAACAATTTTCTTTTTACTAATTAAACTGAACAAAACAAAAATTTTTTCACTTTATATATACTATGTGATGCATTTATTGCAATAAACTATTTATTGAAGAGAATGAAAAAAAAGTATGAGCCGAAATGCACTGACTGAACTGATTATTAATTAAAATAATTAAATTAATTAATTAGTTGTATTTTGTTTGTTTCGAGGTAAACAAGGAGATTAGCAATGAGCAGACGACTTACCGCTAGAGAGAGAAAGAGCGAAAGGGGAACCTAACCTCACATCCGAACACGTGGTGAAGGAAAAACCACAGTCAGCATCAGTTTTCTTATAGTGCACTAGGAGTTGAAGCTACGGCGATGGCTGTAACATCCTAACACTAGTGCACATAACATATAAAATGAAAAGAACACATGTGTAGAAAAAATAACCTGTGACAGTGCTCTTGTGCGTCGCCATCTTATGTTCTTGATGACGATGTGCACACCGCAGCACTGTCACCTGTACACTGACTCGCACACACCCGGTGTATAGGTGCATGTGCACAATACACTCGCGGTACGCGATGACGAGCGAAACCGGGAAACGACGCGGAACATTTGTAACACGTGCTCGAGAGTAAAGGGGAAGCGTCGGTAAGTGACCAACTCGCGGCAGAAATCGAGTCATGCGCATGAAAAGTAAAAGATCAGCGAAAAAGGGGAGCCAGCTATAGCTTATATAGCAGGCTTGTATATACATGGGTAAATGTAAAAATAACAGTAGAAGGCTTGTATATACATAGGTAAATGTAGAAATAGCAGTAGAAGGAGTATATAAATGGGCAATTGTAAAAATATCAATCTGTGTCAGTATTTTATATGAAGATACGTGAGATCGAGAGCGAGAGTGATAGAAGATAAAAGAAATCGAGCGCTGGAGAGAGATAGTGGTATAATTATAGGCAGAATTATTAAGACTGAGTATATGGAGTCTTCTAAATAAAAATTTGAATGGAGCGCGCGAGAAATAGAGGGCGCTAACATAAAAGAAGTCGCCAAAAGGGAAGGTGTTGATTAGTTAAAGTTAACATCCTTTGTAATTAACAAGGGGGTCAATTATGGGAGTTTTTGTATTTTTGGAGAGTAACACTTTTTTCATTAAGGTGAGTCCTTTATCTTAAATATTAAATAATAGAAAATTTAGAGTCAGTGCGCGTCGCCGTTTTGCTCGTCGGTTTTAGCCGCCATTATTAAACTTAATATTAATTTAACGGGTTTAATTTGATTTTATTTAATTACAATTAATCAGAAAGTTTATTAAGTCGAGCCAGAGTTCAATTACACAACTTTTTGACACTTACACAATTTTCGAGAAATTGTCGGGTAAAAAAGATGTTAAATTTACTTCAATAAATATAGAGTGAAAATTACTTCTTTTTGTATTTTATTTAACAGTGTTATTTAAATGTTTATTAACATTGTGTTGTTATAAAATATATATAAATTATTTGTTGCTGGTTTACATCGGTGGTTTTGTCATTGTTCCCTACGAAGACCCGATCAGAATCCACCCGAGAGAGTTGATTGCTAATAAATTCAGATTTTCGATTCAGAGTAAAATTTAAAAGAAAAATAATAATTAAATTTGTAGTTATTCAGAGGTGATACTGTAGAGTTAAAAAAATAGTAACTGGGGGATAGGGAACAAATTCCCCCATTACAAATGGCGCCCTTAGTCTGAGGTTCCGTCGGGACTGATAAAAAACCAGTGTAAATTTTTAGAATTTCGAGAGAGTAATTTTCATAGTTTAAAGTATAGAGAAATTTTTCAAAGTGTTTATTGAAGTGTAAAATAGTCGTTAAAGAGAAATTTTGTGTTTTTCAAAATGGCGGCGTGGCGTGAGTTTTCGAGTCAAATTTGAGAAAATGGCGAGCGTCTGTAGTTAGACAATAAGTGTTTTAAATTTAAATAAATTTAAATTGTGTTGAGTATACAAATTTTTAATTTAAAGAGTGTTTATCTCCACACACATAAGTACATTTATATATCATTTATATATTTAATTTTTTTTTACATATATATTAATATATTTTCCAAATATTTTATTCGATTTTTCCCTCTTATAAAAAAACAGACCAAGAGAAGAGGTCTTTAATTATTTTATTGAGAAGAAAGAAGAACATATTTTTTATTTTAATCAAGAAAATTATTTATTAAAATAAATTTATTTTATATTATCAAGAGGAGTCGAGAGTTCAGAAAATAATTTTCTTTTATTATTAGAATTTTTTTTATCGAGAGTTGAGAAAATAATTTTCTTTCATTATTACAATTTTTTTTATCAAGAGTTGAGAGAAGAGGTGTCGAGAGTTGAGTAAAGGATTTTTCTTTTTTTCCAATTAAAATAAATTTTATCGAGAGTGGAGAAAGAAAGAACTAAGAAAGAGAAGAGATTACTATTTTTCGAGAACAGAGGGGTAGCTTAATAAAACAGAGTTAGAGAAGAGAAAATTTCTTAATTTTTATTTATTGACAAGAGAGTAACGAAGAAATTTTATTTATTGAGAAGAAATAAATTAACATATACTCAAGATTATTTTATTTATTCAAGAAAAGCGTAAAAGAAAGAAAAATTTAAGCCTCATTTTATGAGCAAGATTTTTTATTATCCCTTCTAGATTAAAAATAAAATTAAAAGGTAATCGCCAGAGTATAAATTTGTATAATTTGACATATTTTAAATATTTATTTTATATGTGTGATATATTATTTATTTTATACTGTGTGTGGAGATAAATTAGAGATAAGAATATATATTACAAGCGATTTTTAGTGTGTGAATGTCGAGTAGTCATAACCTTTCTATTAGCCTATAACCACAAAATAACTAAGTCCCTTTTGAATACCCAAAAGAGAATAGATTCTTCCCAGTTTCGAGATTTGAGTTGCCTTAATTGCCTATTATTAATGACTTAATTTTTTTTTTTATTATTATAAGAAAAATTTATCGAGCCATCCTTTTTGCCTGCGGAACGTGTACTTCGTTAATTACACCTCTATTTGAAGTTTATCTAGAGGTGGTTAGTTTATTTTGCTCTAAATTTATTGAGTTTCTGCTCATTCTTGTTTTTCCTTTTAAGAACTTTCTAGCAAATAATAAGTTAGATATTCGAGAAAAGTCAAGATTGTCAAGATTTGAGTAGAGCAAAGAGTAAAATATAAAGGTTAATACCAACTGACCGTATGGAAGATTATTCTGAGCAGTTGAGGCAACTGATTAGTAGTTCCGAGATTTTAAGACATTTATACGAGGATATCAGAGACTGGCCTATCGAAAGAGTAAATGAGGAATTGAACGAGTTTGATCTCAACACTCAAGGATCAGAGAAAACTCTTCGAGAACGATTATATAGAGCAAAGTTACGAAAAGCTGGGGTTTATCGAGTTTCGTGGTTTCCTGAAGTTGACGAACGTGGTTCATAATTAAAGTCTTCGCTTCCTAATATAAGTGATTCAGGTATACACACACAGATGGAGCCGCAAATAGTATCAGCTTCGGGACAAGACTCTGAAGAATCAGAGGGGGGCTAGGGGTGACGACACTAGGAGGTCTATAATTCCAAGCGAAGAGGATACAAGATTATCTCCGTTGAACAATGTTACGACGACATCTTTCTCGTCACAAGCATCAGTAGTGACCACTATAGCATTAACGACTACAACAGTAACGAGTACGCTTACTATAAGTGGCACTGATTTATATTCGACCTATTCGTTACCCAAGATGTCATCTACTACATATGGAAATAATGCTTCAATGGGATTGCCTGCTAAAACCACTCTGGCTAGAAAAATGGTAGCCAATCCATTATCCATAAATGATTATACCATCTTGGGTTGGATTAATAAGTATAGTGATCCAACAAGGTTGTCATATGATGCAAATGTGACGAGAAGGAGATATACTAAAAATGATAATACTCAACCAAGTGGAAATGAGTCGAGAAACGAGTTGAGTAGAAAAGTTGAAGAGAGGAGTCAAGACCAACAACCAGTAGATAGGATAACCAGCCAGGCAAAAGACAACCAATCAAGAGAAAGGGAAGATATGCAGAAAGATCCAATAAGTTGTTGTCATAAATGTCAGAAATCTGACAGAGATGATCCTCGTTCCTCAGATAAGAGTAAGAGAAGTCAAACATCTCCAAACCAATCATCAAGGTTAAGATCGACTCATGGTGGTACTCAAGAAATATCGAGTGAAAAGAGATATAAAAGACATACTAGTAGACATCATCATCATTCCAAAAATAAGTCAAGAGATCGGACAGCAGAAGTAGTAGTAGTAATAAGAGATCAACAAGTGGCAGTGAGTCTGACTATCCTATTCGAGCCAAGAAAAAGACTCGAAGGAAAAAGAAAGACAAAGATAATTTTAAATTAGTCAAAATTCTGGAATCTTGGCATCTGAAATTTTCAGGTCAAGAGAATGCAGAAGACTTTTTAAAACGTTTAGAAAAATGCAAGAAGAGTCCTGATTACTTAGATGAAGATTGGTTGAAAGTACTACACTGCATATTTTTGGAAGACGCAAGTCACTGGTATGAAACAGCTGAAAGGAGAATTCGAGATTGGAGAGGATTCAAGAAGGCTTTTGAAAGACAATATATTCCAGTGATGGACGAGGAGGATATCTTAGATGAGTTAAAAGCCAGAACTCAAGAAAAAGGAGAAAAGATAGCCAATTACCTCTCTAATTTTGAGTATATTGTCGGCCATTTTAAGTATCCTCCATCAATGAGAAGACAACTCGAGATCGCATACCGAAATTTATTGCCAGAATATCAAAGGTATATGAGAACTAAAAAGATATATGATTTCGATGATTTAGAGAAGTATGGACAACGGTGGGAGAGACAAAAAGAGTTAGATCAAAAATATGTACCACCTCCTTCGAAAGAGAATTCAAAGATTCCAGGTGCTGCTTATCATCGAGATACTAAGAGTGCAAAAATAGCAGCTAGCAGAGTCGAGTGTAGAGATGATGTTGAAGAGAAAGAGACTGATAATTCACAAAAAGTGAATACGAAACCACCAAAGCCAGCACCTCGGAAAAATAAGAATAATAAGAGGAAATCGCCTGCTTCATCAAATTAGCAAGTCCAGACTGAAGCTGTAGATCTGAATGCAGATGATAATACTCAGTCTATGCAAGTAACTGAGAATAATGAGATAAGGTCTAATAAGAATGGGGCCAGGCCTAAAGAAAATAATAACCAATGGTAGTTGAGAGCAGAAAGACGGCCCATAAATCAAGGTCAAAGAAGAAATGGACCTTTTAATCGAGTAGACTCATCGGTTTTTTATGGTGAATGTCATGTGTGCTATACTGTTGGACATAGAGCTTTATAATGTGCAAAACGCACCTGTTATTCGTGTTCTCAAATAGGTCATTCTTCATTTGAATGTCCAAATAGAACATCGAATAATCGAGAGGGGAGTCAGGATGCCAATAGAGCACCATTAAATCTTAGCTGCCAAGGGTGTGGAGCCAGAGGTGTAACTCTGCATACGTGTAAGAACTGTGCTCACATTCGTAGGTTTTTGGGAAACGGCCAAACAGGAACGTAGAATCGCCCTCTATGCTCCTAAATAATCGAGAAAGGGCGAACAATTTAAAAGAAAAAACACAAGAGAGAGAAATCAATGAGAACACTCAGAGTCAAGAGACAGAGAATATTAATATAGAGAATCGAGATGCAGAGAATATTAATATAGAGAATTGAGATACTGAGAATATTAATAAAGAGAATACCAATTTAGAGCAAAGAGAAACAGAGACAGAATTAAGAGATAAAAGAGAAACAATACTAGAAATAGTAACTGAGAGACAACCTGCTAAAGAACCTGTTCAGAGTATAAGTCAGGATCGTGAGATATCTCAGAATGCTGAAGAAAATCCATCTGAAGAGCATATAAGAGAAGCTGTAAGAGAGTTAGTGCAGCAATTGAATTTCTCGAACCCAGCTGAGAACGATGTTCCAGGTCCTGAAGTGGTTCCTGATCGGTCTGTTGAAGACATTGCTTCACCTTCAACAGTCCAGGAGGGGGAAAAGTCGTACCAAGTACGACAGAGAAGAGAAATTCTGAGAATATACATAGAAAAGTTGCAGGATCGACGTCAGAGAATAGAAATTTCTTGCAAATCGAGTTAGGAGGAGAGAAATACCTAGCTTTATTTGACCCAGGTGCAATGATTATACTAGTTGGGCCAAAGATTGGAGAGAAATTTTGAGACAGATCAAAACCTAGCAATTTATCAATGAAAACAGTAACTGGAGCCATATCAAAACTGTTGGGTGTACTAGAGGTCGTATTAGACGTTGATGGAGTATTACAACCCATGGAGCTCAAGGTTGCTAGACAAATGGAACACGATATGGTTCTTGGTATGGATTTCCATAGAAAATGGGACCTAGAAGTGAAATTAGGTCAAGATTTATGGAGAGTTCCAGATGGAGAGTGGAGAAAATTTTCAAATCATCGTTCTGAGAGTAAAGCAGTTATTTTTGGAGAGTGCGCTGGGATAGTTGAAATCACAGAAGATCAAGAGAAAACAGTAAAAGATTTGGCTAAGCGAATCTTACCACCACCATCAAAAGTACCAGGAATCACTACCTTAATAGAGCATCATATAGAGATCGTGCCTGGAGTTAGGCCGATTAAACAACGCCCAAGACGGATGTCACCATACAAACTTCAAGTGGCACAAGAAGAGGTCAAGAGAATGCTAGAGCAGAATATCATCGAGAAATCAGCAAGTGAATGAAGTAGTGAGCCGATAATTGTCAGGAAACCTAATGGAAAGTATAGGTTTTGTGTGGGTTTTCGAGATGTGAATAAAGTCACTAAACCTGATGCTCACCCAATGCAGAGTATGGATTCTATTTTAGACAAATTGAGGAAAGCAAGATATATTACCAAAATAGATCTAGAGCAAGCGTATTTCCAGGTAATGTTGAGCCATGAGAGTCGTAAATACACAGCATTTGCAGTGTCTGGATTAAAACTATTCCAATTTAAACGTCTCCCATTTGGCCTAACTAACGCACCAATGACCTTCCAAAGGCTTGTTGACGCCTTATTTGGTCCAGAATTCGAGCTACATGTCTTTGGATATCTAGATGATATCATTATCGTGACAGAAACGTTCGAAGAACATATAAAGTGGGTCGAAATTGTGTTAAAGAGATTAGTGAGTGCAGGTCTAGTTGTGAACAATGAAAAATGTGAATTTTGTTGTTCGAGTGTAACTTACCTGGGATACAAACTAGATAGAGATGGGTTGAGACCAGATTCAGAGAGAATTTCAGCAGTGCTGAATTATCCTACTCCTAAAACTATTAAACAATTGAGACGTTTCTTGGGTATGGTGGGTTGGTATTTGAGATTCATAGAGAACGAGTCAGAGATAAAGATTCCGTTGGTAAAACTGCTTTATAAAGGTCAAACCTGGACCTGGGGTGAGGATCAAGCGCAAGCTTTCGAGAACCTAAAAAGAGCACTTACTCAAGCACCAGTGTTAGCCAGACCAGATTTCAGTAAGCCATTTTCGGTACATTGCGATGCTAGCGATTATGCTATAGGAGCTGTGCTAACCCAAGAAAGTGAAGATGGAGATCACCCTATAGTGTACACCAGTCGAGTCTTGAGTAAAGCAGAGAAAAATTATACTGTAACTGAGAAAGAGGGTCTTGCACTATTATGGGCAATAAAGAAGTTGAGATCTTATTTAGATGGATATCACTTCACAGTATACACCGACCATAGTGCTCTCAAGTGGCTCAGAAATCTTAAAGATCCAACTGGTAGGCTTGCTCGTTGGGTTTTAGAATTACAGCAATGGGATTTCGAGATTATACACAGAAAAGGTGCTCTTAATCATGTCCCAGATGCTTTATCGAGAGGTTTCGAGTTAGAAAATGAAGAGGTGGCTGGTTTTACCACTATTGAAGATCCGTGGTATCTATCGAGAGTAGAGGAAGTAAAACATTTTCCTAGAAAGTTTCCAAATTGGAAATTGGAAAATGATTTATTGTATTACTTTAAAAGAGATGGGTTGCTAGATCCAGTGACTTTTCGAGAATAAGGCTGGAGATTAGTGGTACCAACGGAATATCGAGAGAGAGTAATAAGTGATGCCCATAGAGAAGCCTCATCAGGACATTTTGGTATAGAGAAAACTTATGATCGGGTGATTAGAGAATATTTTTGGCCAGGAGCGTGGTATGACATGAATTCATATATCCAGCAGTGTTCAGAGTGTCAGAGATATAAAGTGATGCAAACAGGTGCTCAAGGTTTAATGGGAAAGAGAATTGTCGAGAGACCATGGGCTGTAGTAGCAGCTGATTGCATGGAGTTTCCTAAGAGTAAGAACCAGTATAAATACGTAGTAGTGTTCCAAGATTTGTTCACTCGCTGGATAGAGTTAAAACCATTGAGAACTGCAGATGGTAAATGAGTCTCGAGAGCATTTGAAGAGCTGATATTATTCCGATGGGAAGCTCCTGATTATTTACTCACGGATAATGGTAAAGAGTTTCATAATAAGTGGTTAAAGCGTACGTTAGATGAGTATGGTGTAAAACATGTAACTACTCCACCATATCATCCCCAGGCCAACCCAGTCGAGAGAACAAATAGAACGTTGATAACCATGATTTCTATTTTTGTTGGGTCAGACCATCGAGACTGAGACAAGCATCTACATGAGTTCAGACATGCTGTTAATACAGCTACAGAAGCTTCAACAAAAGTATCACCAGCATTTTTAAACTATGGTCGTAATCCTGCACCAGTGAAGAGTTTACGAAGAGAAATCGAGACCAGAGGACCTAAGCTAAAATTAGATCCAGAAATCTGGAAGGATAGATTAAAAAGATTAGATGCTCTTAGAGACTTGGTAGCTAGACATATAGATAAAGCTCAAAATAAACAAGCTAAGAGATATGACCAGAATAAAAAAGATGTAAGGTTTAATGTAGGAGATCAAGTGTTGAGAAAAACGCAGGTGTTATCAAAAGGAGCACAAGGTTTCTCTGCGAAGTTAGCTCCAAAATATAAAGGTCCGTTTCGTATTATTGAGGTAAAATCACTTGTAGTATATGTTTTAGGGATGAAAGGTAGTCGTAGAAATGCGAAGGTACACGTATCCGAGTTAAAACGATTTTTACCCCCGCGAACAAATCGAGATCAGTAAAAACCCTTATTTTATAATTTTCTTTTTCGAGAGCATGTTATTTTAAGTGTAATTCGAGAGCTGTGTTGTCTTGGTGTTGGTTCGTGCCTCGAGATAACCCAATGGTAAGTGTTGTTCAGTCGATAGTAAAGCATGTCGAGACAGAGTTCCTTAGTAAAATTTTCCTTTTATTTTACTTATGTTAACAGATGTCAAGACGTGCAGGTAGGAAGTTGCCATCCATGAGATCACGTGGTGCACCTAGCCCAGGCCATCGGGCTGAGCCAGAATTCCATCCCCCGGCTCATCGTGTACTCACGTGGGCTGATGAGGTTGAATTGGAAGAAAGGACCCAGAGGCGAGATCAATCTCCCTCACCTGCTATTAATCCTAATAGTTGGGCAGACCAGCTCGAGTATGAGTTGTGTCTCGCTGCTGAAGGAGAGGAGAGAGAGAGAATTAGATTTGAAAGGTTTCGGGAACAGGAGAGAGAAGAAAAGGAAAAGGAGATGAGAGAAGCTGAAGACCAGTGGCTTCTTAAAACGGGCCAAGCTACGTTGGAAGAGCTTAAGAGGGGTAATGTGGAGGAGTCCACTCTCCTTATCATCATTAACAACGGATTGTCGAGATCTGGAGAAGAAGAGAAAGAAAAGAAGAAGAAAAGGAAAGAGGAGGTTAAAATAGTGGCTTTGGACACTGTCTCTGCAATTATCGAGAGCCTTGAAGAGAGAGAAAGCAGAGAAGCAGAGAAGGAGTTAGAGGAGATTTTGTTACAGCAGGATCCTTGTTACCTTTCAGTGGAAAGTGCTGGTGTAGTGGATTCCCTGGCCTGGGATAGAGGCGAGGATGAATATGAACCTAAGCCTGAAGAGACGGTCACTTTTTCTCCATTAGGTACGTGGGTCAGCCCACCTCGACGCAGCCGAGAGCGGAGTAACAACTCTCGACGTCAACTCCAACTAGACGATTATTACTCCGCTCAAAGCCCATCATCTAGAAGAGCTTCACCTCCGCCTCCACCAGGACCAGTCCACCATCGAGAGAGAGAGAATCGAACCAGGAGCCAAAGTAGGAATCGTCCACCGCTTCCAGTAAAGACAAGGGGAGCTCTCTTTGGGGATTTGAAGCCAATCCCTACTGAGCCTCATCTTGACCCGCCACCGTATGCTTGCTACAACTACTGGCAGCTGGGACATTCCAGGTTTGATTGTCCTCGTGCGTTTGTGGATGCCTTCTGCTACAATTGTGGTAGAAGGTACGAGGATCTGACCAGCTGTCCGCGTTATAGTGAAGCGCATGCGGAGTATATGCGGAGCAGGATTCGTGAGAGAAGAAGACCACCATCAAGGTAAACCACTAATACCATACCTCAAAAAGAGAGAGAAAGAGATAGGAATGGAAGAGGCACAGCGCGAGATCGAAGACCAAGGAGTTCGAGTCGTCGACCCCGCACTCCACCCCGCACTCGCCAGCCAAGTCCTGATCGTCATGAACGAGCCCGTCGATCTGCTTCTCGTGACGATGACCGAGAGATGAATCGGCTGAGTGAGGTCGTTTGGTTAGCGGGAAGGATTCGAACCCTTTCCCAAGATCTTCAGGAAGCCCTGCTGCGAATGGCCAACCCTAGTTCTTCGCAGGAGCGCTCCCCAGAGCGACGCCATTAATTGGGTCGTTAAACCATCGAGATAAGAGAAAGTTCGAGAGGAGAGTAGCATCGAGAGACGATACATCGAGTCAAGACATTTCATAGATATCCAGTGAGTTGCTTGAAATTTTCTTTTAATAATTTTTTTGTTGTTGTTGTTTGTATTCCTTAAATCCTTATTTATCACCCATTTAAACATTTAACTGTGTGTGTATAAAAGAATGAGTAGAGCGAGATAAGAATGAGATAATAAAGAGTAGTAGTAGTTATTGAGGTTAGGTTTATTATAAATAGAATGTAAGAGATATTAATGGTTTATGTGAGTGCAATTCGGCGACGTGATTTTTTCTTTCTTTTTGATTTTTTTTTTTTGTTTTTTTAAAAAAAAGTAAATAGCCTAAGTTTATTGAAGAGAATAAAAAGAAAGTATGAGCCGAAATACACTGACTAAACTGATTATTAATTAAAATAATTAAATTAATTAATCAGTTGTATTTTGTTTGTTTCGAGGTAAACAAGAAGATTAGCAATGAGCAAACGACTTACCGCTAGAGAGAGAAAGAGCGAAAGGGGAACCTAACCTCACATCCGAACACGTGGTGAAGGAAAAACCACAGTCACCATCAGTTTTCTTATAGTGCACTAGGAGTTAAAGCCACGGTGATGGCTGTAACATCCTAACACTAGTGCACATAACATATAAAATGAAAAGAACACATGTGTAGAAAAAATAACCTGTGACAGTGCTCTTGTGCGTCGCCATCTTATGTTCTTGATGACGATGTGCACACCGCAGCACTGTCACCTGTACACTGACTCGCACACACCCGGTGTATAGGTGCATGTGCACAATACACTCGCGGTACGCGATGACGAGCGAAACCGGGAAACGACGCGGAACATTTGTAACACGTGCTCGAGAGTAAAGGGGAAGCGTCGGTAAGTGACCAACTCGCGGCAGAAATCGAGTCATGCGCATGAAAAGTAAAAGATCAGCGAAAAAGGGGAGCCAGCTATAGCTTATATAGCAGGCTTGTATATACATGGGTAAATGTAAAAATAACAGTAGAAGGCTTGTATATACATAGGTAAATGTAGAAATAGCAGTAGAAGGAGTATATAAATGGGCAATTGTAAAAATATCAATCTGTGTCAGTATTTTATATGAAGATACGTGAGATCGAGAGCGAGAGTGATAGAAGATAAAAGAAATCGAGCGCTGGAGAGAGATAGTGGTATAATTATAGGCAGAATTATTAAGACTGAGTGTATGGAGTCTTCTAAATAAAAATTTGAATGGAGCGCGCGAGAAATAGAGGGCGCTAACATAAAAGAAGTCGCCAAAAGAAAAGGTGATGATTGGTTAAAGTTAACATCCTTTGTAATTAACAAATAACAAGTGCGGAAAGGATTAATAACCAATCAACCATTATCCTATTTATGACGTAACTGATGAAAGAAGAGATGAAGAGGAAGGAGCTCGAGAAAAGACGCGCCATCGACACACTTCTCTATTGGATCTTGGCTGTGATACTTGGTCGTTTTTTCTTGGTTGGTTGCTGCTCGCTGAGCCATTATTTGAGTTTTACTCCGCTTTATTAGGTTGATTTCAATAGAGTTTTTACGCTGCCATTTTGATATTTATTTCCACTGTACACGGAAGTAATTATTCTGGTATTTTTCGAGAGAGCTGGGGAGTTTATTTAAAACGAGAAAAGGAGATTTTGGAGAGAATCAATTATTGGGGTTTTTGTATTTTTGGAGAGTAACGCTTTTTTCATTAAGGTGAGTCCTCCATCTTAAATATTAAATAATAGAAAATTTAGAGTCAGTGCGCGTCGCCGTTTTGCTCGTCGGTTTTAGCCGCCATTATTGAACTTAATATTAATTTCACGGGTTTAATTTGATTTTATTTAATTACAATTAATCGGAAAGTTTATTAAGTCGAGCCAGAGTTCAATTACACAACTTTTTTACACTTACAAAATTTTCGAGAAATTATTGGGTAAAAAGGATGTTAAATTTACTTCAATAAATATAGAGTGAAAATTACTTCTTTTTGTATTTTATTCAACAGTGTTATTTAAATGTTTATTAACATTGTGTTGTTATAAAATATATATAAATCATTTGTTGCTGATTTACATCGGTGGTTTCGTCATTGTTCCCTACGAAGACCCGATCAGAATCCACCCGAGAGAGTTGATTGCTAATAAATTCAGATTTTCGATTCAGAGTAAAATTTGAAAGAAAAAATAATAAATAAATTTGTAGTTATTCAGAGGTGATACTGTAGAGTTAAAATAATAGTAACTTGGGGATAGGGAACAAATTCCCCCATTACAACTATTAAAATTAAAAAACGTTTTTCTTGACTAACTAGAACTAAAAAATAAACACTTTTTTCTCAATAATTAAACTAAAGAGCACTTTTTTATATATAACAAAAAAAAATATTAATTTTCTTACTAATTAACGCGAACATAATATATTTATATTGAACAAAAAAAGATTTATTTCTTTCTGTTTTTTCTTTTCTTCTCTTCCTCTATTTTCTTTATTCTTCTCTTCCTTATCCCTTAACCACTTTTTAATGTCTTCTTCGCTGTCATCTAAATCATCTCTATTTGTCTCTATCCCTTTTTGTTCTCGCTCCTATACGCCATTAATTTCCATCTCGCGGAATATAATTTCATTTTTTTTTGTTCCGTTCTGATTCAAATATGTTTATTAATACTTCCTCTTCTTCTTTTCTATTTTTTTTTTCTTTTTTTTCTTTTTGCTTTCTCATAGAGAAAGCATTGTATAGGTAAGAAAAATTTTTTTCTATTGTTTCATTAATTTGTACATATTTAGACTCAGGGAGTCGAAAAAAGTGGTTTCCAGAAAATGTCTGTATGTATGTATGTGTGTGTGTGTGTGTGTATGTGTGTATGTATTCAGTACGCCAATAAGATCTCGATGGATTAGCTTCAAATTTTGCATGCAATTTATTTTTCTGTCTAACTAGGGGGGAAGCTATTGAAAATTTTTAGCCATTTTAAGAATTTTAAAAAAATTTTGATTTTTCATTTTTTTGATATTTTACGTAAACTACTCAAAGAATTTTCTTGAAAATTTGTATGAACATTATTTGCGACTGCCAAAAGAAGAAAAACTTTTACCAACTGATTTTCTTAGCGCACTTTTAATTTTAGAGCATTTTGAAAATTTTGAAAAAAATTTTTTTTTTTCATTCATTTTTTATTTTACGACAATCATTTGATAGATTTGCTTCTAAATTTGTATGCAAGTTATTTGCTATTGTCTAAAGAAAACAAGCTTTGGAACACTTATTTTCTTAGCGTAGTTTTAATTTTAGAGCATTTTGAAAATTTTGGAAAAAATCTCTATTTTTCATTTTTTTTCTATTACACAAAAACCATTATATAGATTTGCTCGAAAATTTTTATGGAAATCATTTGCAATGGCCTAAATAAAACAAGCTTTGAAAAACTTATTTTCTCAGTGCAGTTTTAATTTTAGAGCATTTTGAAAATTTTGAATAAATTTTTTCTAATTTTTTTTATATTTTACGTAAACTACTCGATGAAAGAGCTTCAAATTATGTATGGGAATTATTTATGATCGTCAAAATAAAATGAACTTTTGAAAACTAATTTTCTTTAATTTTCTTAGCGCACATTTAATTTTAGAGCATTTTGAAAATTTTAAAAAATTTTTTTATTTTTAATTTCTTTTCTATTGCACAAAAATCACTCGATAAACTTGCTCAAAAATTTTTATGCATATTATTCACTATTATCTGAATAAATCAAGCTTTGGAAAACTTATTTTCTTAGCGCAGTTTTAATTTTAGAGCATTTTGAAAATTTTAGAAAAAATGTTCATATTTCATTTTTTTTCTATTACACAAAAGCCATTCGATAAATTTGCTCAAAAATTTTCATACAAATTATTTGTTATTGCCTAATTAAAGCAAGCTTGGAAAAACTTATTTTCTTAGCGCAGTTTTAATTTTAGAGCATTTTGTAAATTTTGAATAGAATTTCACTTATTTTTTGGTATTTTACGTAAACTACTCGATGAAGTAGCTTAAAATTATGTATAGAAATTATTTACGATTGCCTAAATAAAATGAACTTTGGAAAACTGGTTTTCTTAGCGTAGTTGTAACCTTAAAGCGTTTTGAAAATTTTAAAACAATGTTTATTTTTCAATTATTTGGTATTTTTTGTAAACTATTCGATGAAAATGTTCCAAAATTTGTATGCAAGTTATTGGTTATAGTGTTAAGAAGACAAGCTTAGGAAAATTAATTTTATAAACGCATTTTTAATTTTAGAGCATCATAAAATCACATTATGCAAATGGCAAAATTAAGAAAGAGTAAAATTTATATAGTTTTCGTAGGTATTAAGACAGCCTTCAATACAGAGGATAGGGACATTTATATTAAAATCGTATTTAAAAAAATAAAATCAAATTACTCTAACTCAATGTGCTCTATAAGAAAGCATTGCGCCAAAGCACTTATCAGCGTTTTTTTTTTTATCTTGTTTTTCCAATTTCCAGGCGTTGGCGTATTTGTGGTTTTATCGACTCCAAAATTTATCGTATGATAGTAGTACCCTGGGTCAGCGAAATCCATATTGTTTAGTTATACAAATTTGGAGGTGCTGGGACAAATAATGTTGCCCTTGTTTCCACTCATCATCTGTGGGTCGTTGTCAATTTCGCAGTCTATAATGTTGTTTTTAATTTTCTGTTCAGATACAGACAATATCACATGGCGTTGATTGAAATAGCGCATAGTCTGCGCGCTATTTTCACGTAAGAGTGTGGCCATTTTCTTTTTTAATTTTTATGAGGGGTGTCAAGAAAGATAAATTTGACGATGCAACTCACTTGACGATGCGACAAACAATGAGCTGCATCGTCAAGTTTTTTGACTATTTTTGAGTGTATGTATGTGTGCGTACATTTGTTACACTTAACTTTGTACATTTTTCGATATTGACCTTTTCTGTACTTCAAGTGTACGCACGCATAAATACTTGTATACGTTACTAGCATGTGTCTTGTATACTATGTGTATTTATACTATGTTTTTTGCATTCCTTTGCTTTTAATATTTTTTCTTGATTTTAAAATAATTTTTTAGCTAAAATACTTTTAGAACTCTTTTAAATGTTCTATATGGGACTTTTCACGTTTATGTTTTTTATAATTGCAATTAATTAGATTTATTATTTTTAGTTAATTTAATTATTAGTCTCATAGAACGGTTTTAAGGTGTTCTATATGGAACTTTCCACGTTCTACGGCTTTTTCATCAGTTAATAAATATGTATCTGGTGCAATGATGTTTTTGATAATATATGTACCTTCAAATATCTCAAAAAATTTTGCAATTTTATCATGATCTGCACTTGATACATTTAATGATTTGAGCAGTACTTTATCATTTAAATTAAATTGATAATGAGTACTTTTCGCATTTTTTGCATTCGCTCTATCTTTTATTTTCTTATGCATTTTATTTCTTGCATAGAAAATTTTCCTATCATATGGTACGTCAGTATTTTCTAATTTAAAATACTTTCCCCATATTCTAGTTGGTTTTTCGCCCATATGTAATTTAGTTGGCGTAAAACCTGTTGTTTCATGGGTTGTTTCGTTCATTATGCTTTGAATTTTTTGCATATATGACGCCCATGATTTATGTGAATTATTCACATAAGTTCTAAAGAATCGACCTAATTCTCGGTGAATTCTTTTCACAATATTGCTCTGTGGGTGTCTAATGGATGAATAAATTATTTTAATATTTTCATTTTTTAGTTTTTCTATCCATTTTTTAGACGTAAATTGTGTACCATGGTCAGTCATTATTGACTGTGGTTTACTATACTTTGGTACATAATCGTTAAATATTTTTCTAATTGTTGTTAATGTATTTGCCAATCTTAATGGGATACATTATATCGTATTTAGAAAATACATCTATAGTTGTTAAGATATATTTCACGCCTCCTATGGATGTAGGCAATGGACCATAAAAATCAATCGATAGTATTTCAGTTTTTTCGTTTACTATAATTGGCTGCATTTCTGCATTATATTTTACTGTTAAATATTTTGTCTTTTGACAAGTAATGCATGATTTTAAAATTCTATGTATATGCTTTTTTAATTTAGGGGCTGTGAAGCTTTCTATTAATAATCTGTACGTTTTTTTGGGACCAATATGCCCATAAAAATCGTGTATTTCTATTATTAATTCTGCTAATAATGAATCAGGTATTATTATTTTTAATCCTGATTCATCAATTTTATATAAAAAATCATTTTCGAATTTATAATGATTTTTTATTTTGTCATTCTTTAATTCATTTAATTTTTTTCTTATTTTGATGCAATATGCATCATTATTTTGCGCTTTTTTAAAGCTTTTTAACAATTTTTCTAATTGTTTATTTATTTTTAATTTATTTCTGATATTCGCAATTAATACTTCATTTTCGTCGTATTTTGCGTTATCAGATGTTTGTCTGCTTAAAAAATCTGCAGCAACATTTATTTTGCCAGGTTTATGTTCTGGTATAATATTAAAATCTTGGATTGATAAGGCCCATCTTCTCAATCTATAATTGTTAAATTTACATTTATCATCCATGGTCAGTTCTTACGATTATTTCTTTGGCACCTCTCAGGTATGTGTCAAGCTTATGTAAGGACCATACGACAGCTAATAATTCTTTTTCGGTAGTAAAATAATTTAATTCACTACCTTTCAATGTTCTGCTAATAAAACAGACAATATTTTCGTGATTATATTCATCTAATTGTGACAAGATTGCAGCTATTGCGTAATCGCTTGCATCTGTCGTTAGTATGAAAGGTTTTTCCATATCTATGAATTTCAATATGATATTTTCCGTGAAAAGATCCTTTATACTTTCAAAGGCTTTTTGCTGCCTTGCCCCCCGTTCGTAGGGTACATTTTTTCTTAATGAGCCAATTAATGGCAATATTTCATTCGCATAACCTTTCGCGAATTTTGTGTAAAAATTTACAAACCTCAAGAATGCTTGTAATTCTTTAACATTTCTAGGTGTTTTAAAATGTTTTATTGATTTAATTTTTTCTGGATCTGGTGTTATTCCTTTTGACGTTATAAAGTGTCCAAGAAATTTAATTTTTTGCTTCAAGAAATTTGATTTTTTTAAATTAAATGTCAAATTATATTTAATTGCTTTATCAAATAATTTCTCTAAATGATCCATATGCTCTTCGAATGTTGATGACCTTATATGCAGATCATCTACGAAAGCTAGAACGAATTCCTGCATATCTTTTATTACATAGTTCAGTCCTCTTAATAATGCAGCGCTGCTGGTTTTTATGCCAAAAGCAGCTACATTAAATTCATATACTTTGTTATCAATTTCAAACGCAGTATATTTTTTACTTGGCTCGGTTAATTCGATTTGCCAATACGAGCTTGTTAAATCTAAGCTCGACATGAAATTGTTCTCTTTACATCTGAGAAAAATTTCTTCTATTGAGGGTGGAGCTTCGTAATCGTCAATTATTTTCTCATTCAATTTACGAGCATCTAAACAAAGCTTTACAGTGCCATCTTTTTTAATTACTGTAACTATAGAATTTATATAAGGACTTTTTGATCTCTTTATAATTCCTAATTCTTCCATTTTTTCTATTTCTTTTAGTACCTTTTCTCTATGATTTATAGGAATCGGATAAGGTCTAGAATAAAATGGATGATCGTCTTTGAGTTTGATATCATGCTGATATGACTTCAATAGACCTGGAGCCTTTCTAAACACTCTACTATACTTTTTTATCAATAATGTTAATTCTTCTTTTTGTTTATTTGTGATATTATCACATTCATTTATTTTTTCCTGAATCTCATCATTGGTGAGTTCAGTTGTATTAAAATAATTTTCGGAATTAAGAATTCGATGATTCTCATTTTTCATCACGAAGTCGTATGACATATGATCATTGTCTCCTTCATACACTTCGGTTATGTGCATAGCTGAGTATGCTAAAGAATTTATTTGTTTTTCGGTATAAGATAAATTTATATCTTTACCATCAACTATTATTAATATTTCTTCTAGCATCGTGTTTATAATCATACTTAAAGCCTTTTGAGTATCATATCCGATAATAACATCCTTGACTAATTTCGGAATTATTAAGTAGATTATTTTCATTTCAACATTTTTAAATTTTGTTTTTATTAATAACTGCCTCTTTATTCTTGTAGTTTTTGTGCCTGTGGCTGTTTTTATAAACTTCCCAGTTATTGGCAATAAAGGGCATTTTTTAAATATCTCTTAATTCTGAATATAAAATTGCTCCGATATGCAGGTAACTTCGCTACCTGAATCGACTAGAGCTTTGACATTTATATTTTCTAATTTTATTTCAATTTCTGGGCAACATATCATATTATTTTCTTTTGACTCTTTTTTGTCAATATCGTGAATTAAATCATCTTTTATGCTTTCTTGCATAGAAGATATTATTCTTGGGGGTTCCTCATTAGTTGCAACCTTACCCCTTGTATTATTGACCTCAGGTGCAACTTTATTTAGTTTTCCTGATTTTTGTCATTATTTTCGTCGCTTATGTCTATATTTAAGACATCTAATTCCTTGCCACTTTTTTGCAATTGTTTTTTATTTACAGGTGATTTTAATTTTTCACGTTGTTGATTTTTTTGTTTATTTTTATTTTCCTCGATTCTAGTAACATTTATACTATGATCCTGTTGAGGTTTTTTATATTCTAGTTTATAGTTATTTTGATTTGTTGCGTTATTACTATGGTTGTAATACGTTTTATTTATGTTTTCGTTTTTATTAGATATTTTTTGTTGACTATTATTTTTATTTACTGCTCTTTTTTCCTGCAGTTTATCGTCATTGTCGAAATCTGACAAAATTTTAAATAAGGTATTTTTATCTTTCTTTTGAGAGAATTGCATGGCTTGCCTAACATTTCTACTGAAATGTTTGCTAATTTTTTCAGCTAATTCTTCTTCAGAGTATTGAAGATTTAGCTCTTTGGCGAAACCATATACTTGCGTGGCATAAGCCATACGACTTAATTTGCCATTCTCATAATATTGTCCAAACTCAACTTTTCTTGGAGTTGTTCTTTGGACATCTTCATTCCAATATCTATCAAGAAATAAATTTTTAAAACCTTCATAGGTCAGTACATCATCTTGATAGATGTACTACCACTCATTTGCGTCTTTTTGCAGAACAGTATGCAAAAGTTCAAGAGTTTTTTCCTCTTCTAATTTTTTCAGTGCAATATATTTTTCGAATTCATTTAAGAATTTCATAGGCCTTTCAACCTCAGTGCCTTCATACTTTGGCGAAGGAATTTTTATTTCGTTATTATAAGGTTCGAAACCTTGCGTTCGAATCCCATTGTTTTTTAGTTTTTCTTTTAATTCATTGATTTTATCGTCTTGCTCTCGAGCAGTATCATCTATTCTTCGCGTTAGGTTATCTTAAACCATTTTAATCACTTCATCCTCATTTATTGTTTTTTTTAATTTGATTAGTTCTTCATTTAAAGATTCGTTTTTAGTAACTAAATCTTCATTTTCTTTTTTATACTTGTTTAAGAGATTTTTAATCACAATATTATCTTCTAACAAGTTTTTTATCTTGTTTGATAATTCATTTATTTGCTCTTTAAAATTTATTTTTCCCGCATCTGCGGTTTTTTCTAAATTAAAGACTATGAATTTGTCTGGACTAGCTGTAATTTTGTCATCTAACTCTTGTTGTTTATTAAACAACAATGTCAACTCATATGACACAGCTTTCATCCATTTATTTTGTTTTGTGTTAATATCTTTCTCTATGGTATTATCAAGATTATCTAATTCTTGCATCAGTATCTCTGATCTTCTTTTCGCCATCTTGATTTTTATTATTATTCTAATTTACAATATTTATTAATATTTCCGAAATTGAAATTTTAACTATTTTTAGTTCAATATTTTCTTATTTAAATTAATTGTTTAATAAGGTATTTTTAATTTCAATAAATTTAAACTATTAAAAATGAAATCTCAAAATTTTAATTTCGTTTACAATTATTTTTTATTATGGCTCTTTTAATTTTTTAATATATTTATTCAATTTATTTCATTTCAGTTTTATTAAAGAGCGTATATTATTTTATTACAATAATTGTTCTCATTCGCGTTGAGAACCTATGCCTAAGAATTCCTTCTGTCTATTTCTTAGCTATCAACCTTTTGAATTTACTATTTGACATTCTTTAAAAATATTCGCGTTTTAGACTTGAGTTTGCGCGGTTATAACAAAAGATTTTAAGAAAAAATTTAATGTGTACATTGTAACACTCAATCTTCTTGTTTTACCTCGCGACCTTCAAGTCTTTTTGTCATTATCATTGGCGAATAATCTATTCAAGGATTTAACATCAAGCAAAATTTTTGGTCAATCTTTTATTTGCTCTTATTCAGAACAAAGGGAATTCTTTTACATAATTATTTTCTTATATTTTATACTAATGGTATTTTATATACCATTTTTCTTGCGTTTTCACGCTTTTTTTTTATTTATTTTTATTGAGTTTTATGTATTTTTTTTATAGAAATTTCAATTATTTATAGTTTTTTTTTTTTGATTTTTTAATTTTTGTTTATGTTTTTAATTTACTAATTAATTTTTAAATTTCCCATCTTTTTTGTCATTAGAAATATATTTGTTTTTAATTGCGAAATTTCGCCTTTTATTTCTCGGTGTTGCTTATTCGTATTTTTTTTATATTTATTATCTCATTTTCTAATTTTTCCAATCTTTCATCTATCGATTTTGAACACTCAAGAACTGAATCGTTTCTTTGATTATTTGTGTCTATTAAATCTTGAATTCTATTATCCAAATATTCTATTCTGTTATAGTCTGTTCCTTGGAACAGACTATTTATAAAATTAGGAATCATACGACGGATTTTCGTTACTATTTTAATTTTATAATTATATTGCTACTATTACGCGACTCTAAACACGCGTGGATTTTCTCAACCACGGTTGAGAACCAGTGGGCGCCAATGTAAGCTTTCCCTCTCCTTTTTACAATTTTAAATAATTAATTTAAGTACTGTATTAAATATCGATTAATTCTTTATTATTCTTTAGAACAGAGTCGTTTTTAAACTAGAGCGCCATGCCTAGTTTATGCGGACTCTCTTAAATTTTGTTAATTAATTTGTCAGTAATTATTTTGGTATCAAATGAAGAGCCCGTTGTTGTTAAAGACCAAATGCTTTAACATTCGAGGCTCAACAAAGGATTAGTGGGAAAGGAATGTCGCTTGGATGAGCTCTTTATTTAGCCAAGATACAAAATCTTCTACAAAGCAATCTGAACACGTGTAAGGTCTGCCTTGCTTAAGACAATGTGTTGGCCTATCGCCCATTATTGTCTTGAGCAAGGTATGACTGGCTAGTTCGTGAGCTGATCCAAGAGTGACGAGAGTCACGAGCTCTTCGCACTGCTTGCATCAACTCTCTTCGGTCTTTCTCCCACTCTCCTCACTTAGTAGAAGAGAGGGAGAGCCGCCGTGTACTCTCAGCGGTACTTATACATGCAAGCGCGTATACGTACATACGCGCGCCTGCATGTACAACCACTTTGGTCTTTTTGGGCGTTTGCACGCGCAGTCTTTAGTATTGTACGGTTTCAGGGCCGTACATACTCGGGCGCTCACAACCTATCGAATGAAATTTATTTCATCGAAATAGGATTCGAGAGATTCGCATTAGAAAAATCAATTAAATGCAAATATTTTGTATCAATTATTATATTGATTAATATATGGGAAAGGGTTCGGTTGTGGGCACCCTTTTATTTTTGGCTGATAACTTTTCACCAAGTGTATATTTTTTGAAGCGAAGCTTTTGTACGGACGTTCTGGGCGCTCGCCGCGCGGCTACTCTTCCGTGCTAACCGTCAAATTTTAAAAGTGTTACACGATATATGTATAAGTATACAGAGTAGCAGTTGCGGCGCGCGTGTATACATATCGTGCCAGTACGTGCACACTGCCTCCCATCCCCACCTCTCCCTAACTCAGTATGCGTGGCTTTCTGTCTCTCTCTTACTTATATCAGCCATCGCTTTCTATCTCTTTCTCTTACATCCGTTGCAATGTGTTGTTTCATTCATCCTGCTTTCTGTCGATTGTTCATAAATCGTGTGAATTGTAATTCTATAAGAATAGAATTGGAAACTTTTTCATCATATTTTAGTTACCATTAACCAATAGTTACTTTGGTACAATATAAAAATGAGAATATTGGTGTACAAATTACTGAATGTACTTCTGATGAACATAAAAATTACTGAATGTACTTCTGATGAACATACAAATTTATGAATGATTCTATTATTGTATGTTAAGACTTTGTACATAAAACTAATTAATAAATCTTATCATGTAAAAATTAGAGTATTCAAATTATTTTAACATTTTACTACTTGAAGGACAAAATAACAACAGTGCCGACTAGGGACGCCTGAAAGGAGCGAGGCTTTGTATAAAGCGTAGGAACTAAGCGTTAAAAAAAATAATGAAAAGAATACGTGAGGGAAAAAAATTAAGACTTAAGAAAAAAAAAAAAATAAATATTTTGGGAAATAAAAAAAATACATTTAAAATAAAATACACGCCCAAAAACGTACTACATCAGAGCTCTCTTTTTTTCTTCTTCTAATCGTGAAGAGAGCTCTGCTGTAGCCTGGCGTTTTTGGGCATGTATTTTATTTTAAATGTATTTTTTTTATTTCCCAAAATATTATTTTTTTTTATTTTTTCTCAAGTCTTAATTTTTTTCCCTTACGTATTTTTTTCATTATTTTTTTTAACGTTTAGTTCTTACGCTTTATACAAAGCTTCGCTTCTTTTTTATATACAGGTATCTATGGAAAACTAGAAACCTTAGGTAACTACCAACGAAAGGACAAAATCGATTGTGTCAGATAGAATATTTTTTTTTGTTAATTTCGTGAAGTGCCCACAACCAAATTAAAATCTTTATTAGTTTGGTCGTGGGCACCCTGGCCAAATAGTTGGTGTTAACATATTGGTCACAGTCCATATTGCATCACAAAATAGGAATAAATTCCTACTGAATAATTGTGTATTACACTTACCTTCATTGATTCACTTTGATTGGTAATACTATTGAAAAAGTTAAAACAAGTATAAATAAATTTTTGTGATTTCTTTTCACGCACAGAAAAATTAATGTGCTTACAGCACAAAGCAGACGCATTTGTTTTCTTTGATATTTGGCATAAAATATCGTACTGCTATAATGCATAAATGACATTTGTCAAGAAAACCTCATCTTCTTTCTGTCAGTAGGAACGAAGGGGTGTCCACAGCCAAACCATGCCCACAACGGAACCTCTTCCTCTCTATTATTTATTCAATTTGATACATATATAAATGTGTTTTTAAATTGATTCGTAATACAATTTAAACGTATTGTTATAATATAGGTTCGTTAAATACTGTCAAAGATTACAATATATCTAATTATCATTTTGACGATGTTTCTGATATTGTGAAAAATATGGAACGTAGTAAAACCCCTAGAAATAATAATAATATTGATGATAATCGAAGTCAAAGTGGATCTAGATTAAGGCGTACTTCTGAGAAACATCTTGTTATGACGATTGAGCGAGAGAAACGATATAGAGATTGATTAAGACAAAGTGAAACAAATTTTTATCAATCAAACATTTCTGAACCAGGTCTATCTACTTCCGGTAACATTTCCAGTACACGTCGGTTAAACGTTGCAGCGAGGAATAAACGATATTATGATCGAATTCGTGAAACAGAAATTAATTCTACATTGTGTTCTTCTATAGATCAAGAGCTTCCTGCAGATGGTTGTTTAAGTTCTGGTGGAAATGATGTTTATTGTAATCAAATGCAAAATCACGTCACCGTTCCTAACGGTAGTCACGTTCGACTTAATCAATTTGAGCATTATTTAGGACCATTGAATGTTGTGTATAAACATTGTGATGCAAAACATTTTTCTGATGAAAAAATTCGAGGAAAAGTTAATTCTTTCAACGATTGTTGCAGTCATAGTTCTGTTACATCTAATAATTTTGATAATTTTCCTAATGAATTGCAATCCTTTTTTGATGGTCCCTATAAAAAATATTCTGTATTTTTTGAAAGAATTAGGAATTATAATAGTTTATTTTCTTTTGCCTCATTTAATGCCAATTTAGTGAATTTACCATCTGTCGGAGAAGCTCGTTATTGTTTTAAAATTCATGGACTAACTTATTATCAAATTAATGAAGCATTGTATCCATCGGGCAACGATTATTTAACTTATGGTCAATTATTTATTGTCGATCCACACGAGGCAATTGACTATCGAAATGTTTTTTCTTGATGCCCTGGTGGAAATTACACGGTTTCGCTTTTGTTTTCGATGACGAAAGTCAACCTTTTACTCATTGCAGGCAACTTCAAAGTTTGTTGATCGATTGTTTATTATTTTAGTAGATTAATATATCTATATATACGAAAAACAGATGCGTTGCCTCATGTATTTTTTATATATAGATACACTAACCAATATAATTTTGTATCTGTCATTTGTATCTTTTTGAATGTAACAGGCTTTAACCTAAATATGTACAAAAAAAAGAAAATCGCATCAATTCACGAGCTGTTGATAATTCTTTAATGTTATTTATATGAAAAATTTATTTCTAGCGTACTTAATGAAATGAAAAAAAGACAAAATGAAAAAAAGAAATAATTTTTTCATGTGTTTTTTTTTTAAATTAATCGTAAAATAAATATTTATGATATTTTTTATCCCTCTCTAATTTGTATGTCATTAAATCTGTCGTACAAATAACTTTACATTTTTAATGTATTTTGTTTATGTATGTGCGTGATGTTTTCGATGCCCGCCCCCGACCAGCGACACTCGCTAACGGTCGTGCCACAAATGTCGGGACGGGCACCGAAAACATCACAAATTTCACGACATTACAGCTTTATCATTTTTAGTGGTAAAATGTTAATTGGACTTTCAATACAATAGTAATTTCCACCGGGCATCAAGAAAAATAGTATGCGGTACACAAGACGTAATTTGAAGGCCCGCCACTGCGTGAAGTTGGCCCCGAGGCGAAGCCGAGGAACTTCAAGTTTCGGCTTTTGTACCGTAATATACTATTAATCCCGGAACGGATGTCGATATTCTTAGAGCTATAGAAAGTTTAATGCGCGAGCATAATATATTAGCTAAATCATATGGAATGATGAAACAAGAAATCAATTCTTATACTGCAGAGAACGGTGTTGAACCTGAATTATGGTTATTATTTACTTTAAAACTTGGATACGATAAAAGATGGTATAATTTTCAGCGAACTAATGAAGTTGCTGCTGTATTTTCTACTACTGCTCATCGTTAAAAATATGATTTACGACCGTGTGATGATCGGTGTATCGTAAATGGCAAATGTTTGAAAGATTTCCCAAAAGAGTTTAAAAATGAAACTACAATGAGTGCTGATGGTTATCCATATTATCGTCGTCGAAATAATGGTTATTGTGTTTGTCGACGCAATCAAATTATTGATAATCAATTTGTAGTTCCGTATTGTCCAGGTTCATTGCGAATTTTCAATTGCCACATTAATGTTGAAGCTGTTTCTAGCATACAATCAGTTAAATAATTATATAAATACGTATATAAAGGTCATGATGCTGCTATAATTGTCATTGAAAATACTTCAAATGATCGAATTATTAATCAGGGCGAAATTTTAAATTTTATTGAATCTCGCTATGTCAGTTTTGTTGAGGCATCTTATCGCATATTAAGTGAACCATTACAGTCCAAGAGCCATAGCGTCGTTCGATTACCTATTCATTTGTTTCTATTGCAACTGCTTTAAATGAAGGGTTCAATATTACTTGATTATTTTGCTTTGAATTTACGTGATGAATTTGCTTGGCAATGATGATGAATGGAACCGTGCCTTGCATGAGACTGTTAATTGGATGATTCTATTTAGTCTTCGGCGTTTGTTCATTCAGATTTTGATTCATTGTCAACCTCTTTATTCTTAACAGTGATAGCATGTTTCTGAAATTCCTTTTTCTGAAGATTATTATCATTCTATTAATGACGTTGAACGGGCTCAAAATTTAGCTTATATTGATATTTGCGAATTGTTAATTAAGGGAGGTCGGTCTATAGTTTATTTTCCTGCAATGCCTCAGATAATTTTGACTAATAAAAAGTTTTTAGATAATACATTAATTACTAATTATTTAATAAACGAAAGTCAATTATATGATCATTTAAATAATGAACAAAAAGTAATTGTTGATAATGTATTGTTAATGATGTATTGCAAATATGTAATATCGATAATAATGATCAATGTATATCGATGGACCTAGTGGTGCTGGTAAAACATTTATATATAATACGTTATATAATTTGTTTTAAAGTAGAAATACAAACGTATGTTGTATCGCTTTTACAGGGATCGCTGCCACTTTGTTACTTAAAGGAATGACTGTTCACAAAGTATTTGGTTTACCTGTACCACTTCTTGCTGATTCTTCATCTAATATATCAGTACAATCTAATGAAGGGGAATTCCTGAGATGTACCGATGTATAAATTTATATTGCACGAAGCACCTATGGCACCGCGATATGCGATAGAAATTATGGATCGGATATTGAAAGATATGATGAATAATGATTTATTATTTGGTGGAAAAATTGTTTTATTAGGTGGTGATTTTCGACAGTTATTACCTGTTTTACCTAA
Organism: Anastatus disparis; assembly: GCA_017163975.1. Lineage (NCBI taxonomy): Eukaryota > Metazoa > Arthropoda > Insecta > Hymenoptera > Eupelmidae > Anastatus > Anastatus disparis. The sequence goes on along the minus strand of JAFFSR010000395.1, from coordinate 1,015,882 downwards.
AGGGACCCGAAGTGAAATAGTAACTTTATCAATTAAATATACTTATCTTTGGAATTCATTTTATAAATATCAGTTAAGAGTCAGCCGTATACCGACACAGTTACCTGTTTTACCAAACCTGTTTAAAATTTATTTTTTATAAAAACTAATAACTCGAGGCAAAAATAAAGAGATAGTTTCGATTCGTATAATAGAAAACAATATTTTCTCTGATAAGAACAATTTAATTCCACCGCTTTATTTTCAAGAAAAGTTGGAATAACTTGAAAATCCCATTATTTGACACTAATTTTTAATTTTCTAAGTTATTCCAACTTTTATTAAAAACGAAGCGATAAAATTAATTTATCCTAATCAAAGAAAATATTACATTTTATTAAACACATCAAAACCATCTCTTTATTTTTGCCTCTAGTTGCTAATTATGGGAAAAAAGTCAATTTTTTAATTAGAAAAGGACAGAGATACGGCGGCCTCTTAACTCAAATTATGAGAGTTTTGAACAATGAAATGGATTTTGCCTTATTTGTTTTAAATGTTGGCAATGGATTTATGAATGATAATAATGATTATGTAAAAATTTCTGATTGTCGTATTATACGCAATTTCAATATTGCCAATTTCATGTACAGTGATTTAATTAGAAATCAATTATTTGATGAAATGTGTTTGACTGCCATATTATCTCTTCGAAATATTGATGTCGACAAAATTAATAATGAAATTGTTTCGATGTTGGATTGTAATAGTAAACGTTTGTATACAAGTATTGATTTAGCTAGCAATTGTGATGATAATAGTTCAATGACTGAAGTATTATTACCAGAGTATCTTAATACCTTAAATCCTCAATATTTACCACCTCATAAATTACATTGAAAAATAAATGCTATTGTAATGCTTATACGGAACATTCGTATTAATGAAGGTTTATGTAACGGTATTCGATTACGTATATTAGATTTAACAAATAATTTACTTAAATGTAAAAGGACTGGTGATAAAGTTGGTGAAGTAGTATTTTTGAATCAAATTACTTTGTGTTCTGAAAAGGATTATCCTTTTACGTTTAAACGGCAGCAATTTCCTATTGAATTAGCTTTTGCTATGACAATTAATAAACGCTGCATTTGGTTTAGATTTACGGCATAACACGTCTTACCAATTGTTACACAATTCGGACGTCACCGTAAAAACAGTTGCAGCTTTATTTATGTCATCACGACAAACTACCTTCAATGAACTGACAGTGACTTAGTACTTAATATCTTTTTTTTATCATATTGGTAAATTATTTCTACATTTCATTTACAATTGCATCATACAGATTGAAATAATATAGGTTTTTATAACTTAAGAATTATTGATATTACTTTTATTTTAGAATATTATCGCAATCTTATTGCTCGTTTTCCTAATTCAGTCGTGAATCTAACGTGATCTGAAAAATTTTAAAATCGTGCTCGAATACCATTTCAAACCATGATATATAATCATATTTATAAAGACTATTCACATAGTTTTCATAATCAGAATTATATTTGTATGCAATGTAAGTCCAAACATTCAAAGTAAGGTAATACACATATTTTATCATTATACTATTCAGCATGTTGAAGGTCAGTTTTAGATGAGGTCTTAGACATTTTTTACTGATCGGAAGTAGTGAAAGACCCGCGCAAAAAAAATTGAGATCATCTTGAGATCTCAATGAGATTCATCTCAATTATGGCCGTTTTTGATAAGTATTAAGATGCTTCAAACGAACTTTTAATAAATATCTTATTGAGATCTCTTTGAGACGTCTATTTTAGATGGTTTTTGAGATGATTATAAGGATTACTTTTTACAAAATCAGTTGATTTAAGATGAAAATAAGATCATTTTAAGATTAAACTGAGATGTTTTTAAGATGACTGTAAGATCATTTTTTTACAAAATCAGTTGATTTTAAGATAAAAACAAGATCATTTTAAGATGTGAGTAAGATGTATTTAAGACGTAAAATTTGTGAATTTATAACCTGAATTAGAAGATGTCTAAGATGTAAATATAATCATAACGTATCTAAGTTTTAGAAGTTTAAAAGAAAGCAATAAATTTAATAAATTTATCAATTTTGAATTCTTAAGGCAATAAAAACAAATATTTTTCTGTTGAAATATTATACGAAGTAAAACTGAGTGTAGCAGTAAGAAAAAATTAAACTTAAATTAAAATAAAAAACAAATTTATATTCTTATGTATTTAATTGAAAGGTTTAAATGTAAATTTTGATAAGTTGGTTATATACAGGGTGTCCATTTTAATTTGGCACGTCAATAACTGAAATATAGACTTTGAAAAAAAGTTCAAAGAGTGAGTTCAGGGGGCATTAATGGTGACTTGACGTGACTTGCCAAGGTAGGTAGTTAAAGGAGCAAATGATAGAAAATGGAAAGAGCGGAAAATAGTAAAATATTTTAAAGAAAAAAGAATAAGAACTAGATTTGACTGTAGAAGGTAAAATAAAGTATTCAGAAAAACGGTGAAACACGATAAATATTGATAGTAGTTAGTAGGTTTTAGTTAGTTTGATAGGTTCATAGAGGTTAGTTAAGTATTAGTATAGTGAAGGTTTGAGGTTATTGTAAGTAGTTGATAGTTATATCGGTAGTTGTAGAAAGGTTAAGTTATGAAGGTTTAGTTTGACTGTAAGTGTAGGTACATTAGTAAAGGTTAGTTGTCAAAGGTACAGTTTGTATCGGAAGCTTTAGTAAATAGACGTGTTAGGGTTCTCAGTTGTTAAAGACACGCAGCGGACAAATCCAAAGGGTAAGGAAGCCGCGGGGCGAGGTCAAAAACAGGGTGTAGAAAAAAACAGTCCAAGAGGGTACATGTATTACAGTCGCTTGGGCGCACGGGATTGATGTAGTTGTTGTGGGGCGCCGTTTGTGGTGTGGTTGAAGACAGAAAAACTTTTAAAACAACCGTAAATTAGGAAATTTTAAAGCTTTAACAAAAAGGTCAAGAGAATCACAGCAAATAGAGAAAAAAGTATAAAACAAATAACGAGATTTTTAAACTATTTTTTTGCGTCGCCGGGATTGAAAAGCGGGTAGTTTGGATAATTGTTGGGTTGCATAAGAGAAGTTCCAGATTTTCAAAAATCAAAACACGCCAGGAGTACTATTGAAACCAAAGTTGTGGAGGTATAAGCGTAGGCGTGGCTATACTCATAGACGACCGACGGTGAAGGTATTTCTTCGTATAAATATCATTTAGAAACCGATACCAAAACGGGTTGTAAGTCGATCGTAATTCCTGCCTAAACTTCATTTAAAACATTCAAAGTCTATTTCAGAGTAACTGTCAAGTTATGGGACCGTATAAGATACAAATAAAACATACATGAAATAATAAAGGTTATATTTTTAAGAGTATGCATATAATTACAAATGAACAATTAATAAATAGATAAATGATATAATTCGTTACATTCCAATTCTATTTTTTAAAATAAGTGTTGATTGAAATAACTCTTAAAAAAATATTTTCCATATTGACCTTTACATCCACATCTGAAAAAGTCCTGTCGTTACTGTTCTCTGTTGTTAATTTCGTAAATCTAAAGATGCAGCTCTGGTTTTATCTATGCAGCCAAAACCTGAAATGAAATTAATATTCCACAAAGTAAATGTTCTTAGATTTATAATATGTACGACAAAGAAAGTAAATATGAATGACACAAAATAATTTCAGGTTATTTAATAGTCTCTGATTTTTACATTATTTTACGTCAAAAGGCAACAAGAATTTTTACTCATCTGATAAGATGTGAATCGGGTGTCTTGATATCCTTTTGATGAATAATAAAATTTTCTTATGATAAAAAATACGAATTGTATAATTTCACTTATGATCCTTCTAAAAAATGTACGTAATTCGTAATGACGTTTCAATAACTTGAAATTATTTGTTTATTAAAAGAAGTGATAAAGAGTATATTGTATCGATTTATTAATCAATAAATAATGTAAAAATCAGAGACTATTAAATAACCTGAAATTATTTTGTGTCATTCATATTAATTTTCTTTGTCGTACATATTATAAATTTAAGAACATTTACTTTGTGGAATATTAATTTCATTTCAGGTTTTGGCTGCATAGATAAAACCAGAGCTGCATCTTTAGATTTACGAAATTAACAACAGAGAACAGTAACGACAGGACTTTTTCAGATGTGGATGTAAAGGTCAAACATATGGAAAATATTTTTTTAAGAGTTATTTCAATCAACACTTATTTTAAAAAATAGAATTGGAATGTTACGAATTATATCATTTATCTATTTATTAATTGTTCATTTGTAATTATATGCATACTCTTAAAAATATAACCTTTATTATTTCATGTATGTTTTATTTGTATCTTATATATAACCAACTTATCAAAATTTACATTTAAACCTTTCAATTAAATACATAAGAATATAAATTTGTTTTTTTTTAATTTAAGTTTAGTTTTTTCTTACTGCTACACTCAGTTTTACTTCGTATAATATTTCAACAGAAAAATATTTGTTTTTATTGCCTTAAGAATTCAAAATTGATAAATTTATTAAATTTATTGCTTTCTTTTAAACTTCTAAAACTTAGATACGTTATGATTATATTTACATCTTAGACATCTTCTAATTCGCGTTATAAATTCACAAATTTTACGTCTTAAATACATCTCACTCACATCTTAAAATAGTTTTTATCTTAAGATCAGCTTATTTTTAAAAAAAATGATATTATATAGTCATCTTAAAAAAGTTTTAAAAACATCTAAGTAGCATCTTAAAATAATCTTATTTTCATCTTAAAATCAACTGATTTTGTAAAAAAAATGATCTTACAGTCATCTTAAAAACATCTCAGTTTAATCTTAAAATGATCTTATTTTCATCTTAAAATCAACTGATTTTGTAAAGTAATCTTATAATCATCTCAAAAACCATCTGAAATAGACGTCTCAAAAAGATCTCAATAAGATATTTATTAAAAGTTCGTTTGAAGCATCTTAATACTTATCAAAAACGGCCATAATTGAGATAAATCTCAATGAGATCTCAAGATGATCTCAATTTTTTTTTGCGCGGGGAAGTAATTTTGTTTATTTTTAATAAAAATATATATCAGAATTGCTTTTACTTGTAAATATCTATTCATTTTAACAAATAAGAAACGGGATCATGTAAATTTGTTAAAATTCAAAGAACAAGCCAAAAAAATAAATAAAAACTGAATATCTTATTTAGCTATTTTCGATCAGTAAAGTTTGTCGAAAGCTGATTCTTAATTGGAAAGTGATGCCACGAAATACAATGCAAATTAAATGAAGTGGCCTAAATAAGAATTAAGGACATGATGAAGCTTCCCCTTCTGATGAAATTTCTGATCCAAGTTTATGAGTAAATGGTAAAGAGTACCCCCCGTTAAGATAGGTAAAATGCCCTCCCTCATATATTTCAAAACTAATATTTTTTCTTGTTTTTATAGTAATTAAGATTAGGTTTTGTTATATTTATAGTTTCCTAACACATACCCTGACCTCAACATAACCTAAAAATCACTTTTTTTATAAAATTTTTTTTTTTTCTGGAAGGATGAATGATATTAATCTCGCGAAAATCATATGACTAGGACTTAGCACTCTCTTTTACTGTGATTTTTTGCGAGTCCTAGAAAGCAGTTTTTCTAACCTAAAAATAACATTTAAATCATAAAATCTCCGTAACTTTGCTCAGGGAGGGGCTACAAGTAATTTTCTGGGCTTAAAATTTGTATTTTTAAAAAACAAATAAAGTTTATGATGACCAAAAATTCGATTCTGGCATGGCGCCATGGCGAAAAACTCGAAAAACCATTTTTTCATAGGTTTTCTGTCGGTTATTGGTCTCTAGCAACTCACAAATCATTTTTAGAGAAAAAAACATAGCTTCATTGGATTCTACGTGAAGAAATACATTGAAAATGTGCATGATTACTTTAGGAATACTTGGATGCTGTTACAAAACAATTAAAAAAATTAAATAATTCTGAAATTATTACATATCTACTTTGCATCGTTGCTGCATTTTATGTTTTTATGACTTTGGTCATCTCTTTAGAGTCTCAAAGCTACTATTCAATGTATTCATAGGCAAATGACGTCCACTGTACTTGAAAAACAGAGACAAATACTAGACAGATAACTATAACTCCTATATATACATATATATATATATACTAGGGGGTTCCCCCTGCTCGCTTCTGCCTCATAAACCCCCATTCTGTCAATTATCAAATCAATATCAATTTCCAAGAGAACGTTCTTAAATTAGATAACAATTAATTAAATTAGCTAACAATTAACTACCTTTCAGCTATCTCTCAGCTAACTTTCAGCTGAATTTTATCTGAATTCCAGCCAACTTTTAGCTAACTTTCAGCTAAATTTTATCTGAATTTCAGCTATCTCTCAGCTAACTTTCAGCTAAATTTTATCTGAATTTCAGCTATCTCTCAGCTAACTTTCAGCTAAATTTTATCTGAATTTCAGCTATCTCTCAGCTAACTTTCAGCTGAATTTTATCTAAATTTCAGCTATCTCTCAGCTAACTTTCAGCTAAATTTTATCTGAATTTCAGCTAACTTTTAGCTAACTTTTAGCTAAATTTTAGCTGAATTTCAGCTAACTGAGGGCACATAAAATTCTTATACACGGCGGCGGCGGCGGCGGCGTAGGCGATATATCTTTATTATATAGATATATATATATATATATATATATATATATGTGGAATAACTTGCTATCCCTCGTATATACATAAGGAATGGCGAGTTGTTCTTAGGGAACGCAAATTATTTTTCTTATACATAGATAAAAAACCAATGTTTATCTATTCCTGTAACTATTCTTTTTAGTGTTCTTTTTTAGTTTGTAAGAGACCTAACATGTTTTCTGTCCTCCATAAATCACGAACTCGATAGATTTGAACAATTGAATGATTCCAATTAAGTTCCAAATTCAAAAATTAAAAGATCATTATCTCTTTAGAGTCATAAAGCTACTATTCGATGTATTTACAGCTAAATTACGCCTATTGCACGCCAAAATAAGATTTTTAAACATAACTGAAGTAACGGTCGTATCATCTGTCTTTTTGTATTACAGTAGACTCTGGATACAAGAGAATCAACGGGCCTTCAGGTGAGGAATTTTCTTGAAAATCCTCTCATACAAAGAGTCCCCAACACGCTCGAGTCAAAAGTGATACCCACACCTACTGTTTTGCTGTGTGAGTTGTATCCAATATGCGTGTATATTCTGTCTCTCTCACTTTCATAGTGGTGGGATAACGCAAATACTTAGGCTCACGCCCATATTTAGGAGAAAGAGCTCGAAATCTCTTATATCGCAATCTCTTGTATCGAGAGATCACTGAATCATTAGAGAGACAAAGACGTAATAAGGTTTTTGTAACAATATATATATATATATATATATATATATATATATATATATATATATATATATGTACAAAGAATAGTGAGCTATTGCTAGGAACTCTAGGAGCTATTGCTTCTCATATATATATATATATATATATATATATATATATATATATATATATATATATATATATATATATGTATAAAATATAGTATATATATAGCAAATATATATAGCATATATATACATATATAAAATAGTGAGCTGTTGCTAGAAACAACGCGCTTGATTCTCATATATGTAGAAGCAATGTATTTCTTATATCGGTTGCTACTCTATTTTTTGCGTATAATGGCCTGAAGACAAATCATAATTGTGGCAGTTCTAACAAAGAATATAAATGCTTACATAGTAGTGTACTTTCAGGCTCGAATTTATAGACCCAACACGATTGTTACTAAAACCTTATTCCGTCTTTGTCTCTCTAATGATTTAGTGATCTCTCGATACAAGAGATTGCGATATAAGAGATTTCGAGCTCTTTCTTCTAAATATGGGCGTGAGCCTAAGTATTTGCGTTATCCCACCACTGTGAAAGTGAGAGAAACAGAATATACACGCATGTTGGATACAACTCACACAACAAAACAGTAGGTGTGGGTATCACTCTTGACTCAAGCGTGTTGGGGACTTTTTGTATGAAAGAATTTTCAAGAAAATTTCTCTCCTGAAGGCCCGTTGATTCTCTTGTATCCAGAGTCTACTATAATACAAAAAGACAGATGATACGACCGTTACTTCAGTTATGTTTAAAAATCTTATTTTAGCGTGCAATAGGCGTAATTTGGCTGTAAATACATCGAATAGTAGCTTTATGACTCTAAAGAGATGATGATCTTTTAATTTTTAAATTTGGAACCTAATTAGAATCATTTAATTGTTCAAATCTACCGAGTTCGTGATTTATGGAGGACAGAAAACATGTTAGGTCTCATACAAGCTAAAAAAAGAACACTAAAAAGAATAGTTACAGGAATAGATAAACATTGGTTTTTTATCTATGTATAAGAAAAATAATTTGCGTTTCCTAAGAACAACTCACTATTCCTTATGTATATATGAGGGATAGCAAGTTATTCCACATATATATATATATGTATATATAGGAGTTAACGTTATCTGTCTAGTATTTGTCTCTGTTTTTCGGGTGTAGTGGACATAATTTGCCTATGGGTACATTGAATAGTAGCTTTGAGACTCTAAAGAGATGACCAAGGTCATAAAAACATAAAATGCAGCAACGACGCAAAGTAGCTATGTAATAATTTTAGAATTATTTTATTTTTTTAATTGTTTTGTAACAGCATTCAAGTATTCCTAAAGTTATTATGCATATTTTCAATGTATTTTTTCACGTAGAATCCAATGAAGCTATTTTTTTATCTTTAAAAATGATTTGTGAGTTGCTAGAGACCAATAACCGACATAAAACCTATGAAAAAATGGTTTTTCGAGTTTTTCGCCATGGCGCCATGCCAGAATCGAATTTTTGGTCATGATAAACTTTATTTGTTTTTTAAAAATACAAATTTTAAGCCCAGAAAATTACTTGTAGCCCCTCCCAGAGCAAAGTTACGGAGATTTTATGATTTAAATGTTATTTTTAGGTTAGAAAAACTGCTTTCGAGGACTCGCAAAAAATCACAGTTGAAGAGAGTGCTAAGACCTAGTCATATGTTTTTCGCGGGATTAATATCATTCATCCTTCCAGATAAAAAAAAAATTTTATAAAAAAAGTGATTTTTAGGTTATGTTGAGGTTAGGGTATGTGTTAGGAAACTATAAATATAACAAAACCTAATCTTAATTACTATAAAAACAAGAAAAAATATTAGTTTTAAAATATATGAGGGAGGGCATTTTACCTATCTTAACGAGGGGTACTCTTTAATCGGGTTTTCTCACTTCAAGAAAAAAAGTAATAGTCTAGTAGAATTAGCCGAAAAAGAGCTAAAATTTAATGTATTTAGTAACAGGTGTGGACTACCAAAAATGGCTTTGTTGGATGATTGGAAATGAAACTCTGGAATTACCCTAAAAATTTGAGCCGTCAGGAATTTGTAAACAATGATTTAAAGTGCAAAATTCGTAAAAATCAGTTTTTTGAGGTAGTTTGAAATCGTTTCCGATTTAGTATATGGAAATTTTACTATTTGCAGGTATTTCAAAGACGATTAATTTGAGACGTCATTGATCAAAATCGGTTAATAAATTTTATAAATAATGATGAACAAAAATCGAAAATCGCGAAATTTTAAAATATTTGTCATTTGATAAAAAAAAAATGTATATGTTTGTAATTTAATTAAAATGTGCCTCTTATTATCCTTAAGTTACCATAAAAATTTCATAAAAAAAAATTAATCATTTTAGGAGATATTTCATTTGTTTATTAAAAAAAGGTCAAATGTACGTTAAAAAATTCACCCAAAAACGTCATGGTAGAGACTTTATGATAATCATATAATATTTAGATATTAACGTAGATTTTTCGAATCCTGGCCAGGCACCTCTGACTTTTTTTCGAAAGAAAGTTAGTGTATGTGCTACCCATATCGCGACTCTTAAAAAATCCGACCTCATTGAGTATCGGTTGATTGTTGGTAACGAAAGTGGCTGACCATCCATCGGTAATCAAAGTTTTCGGTATGCTGGGTCTGACAGTCTAGCCTGATGTAAATGTGTTAAACGGGTATCGGGCTGGACTCCCTCGACTTCACCATATAAAAAAGGTTAATCATATAGAGGACAATATCCTTTATATATTAATCTTTCAAAAAAAAAAAAAAAAAACGTAGATTTTATGAATTTGATGTGAAATTGTGACCATTTTATTATTTTCAACCTAAATATGGCAAAAAAAAAGTAAATTTTTTTCTTAATGGTTTTTTTAATATTTTTGCAACTAATGAAAATATCAATATAGGGATTTGATATTCTTATTACTGGCAATTTTACGCAAATTAAAAAAAAAGAATGCTCTAGCTCAATTAGAAGCCGAGATAATTTCTTTTTTTTTTAAATTCGCCAATCGTTTATTTATAAAGATGAAGGACTGAAATTTTTATCACAGCTAGTATAATACTTAAAGTTTATGATTCCATTATATCAGAGATAAAATAAACATTTTGCAATGTTAAAAATTAATATTAAAGTAATCAAGATTGCTACTAGTAGTAAGAGTAATTTTTCCTACCTTGCAAGAAAATTGATCTGGTGAGTTATAATTCATGTTCCGATTAAAAGTTCATTGTATCTCCGTTAATTACGGACCAATTTCGACGTTTTTTTTATCGGGGTAGCGCGTGAAAATAATAACAACTGTCGTATTTGTTTATAAAAAATTATTTATTTAACAATGATTATTGCAAAAAAAATTTTTTTCAAACATATTTTTTTAATGTTAATTTTAGCAAAAAGCTTTAGAAAAAAAGTTTGTTCGTCTTAAAAAAATAAACAATATTTTATTTCAGCGTTTTTGTGATATTAATATTTGGCCTGTTAAGTAAAAAAATATGTTTGAAAAAATTTTTTTTTGCAATAATTATTGTTAAATGAATAACTTTTTCTAAAAAAATACAACAATTGTTATTATTTTCACGCGCTACTCTGATTTAAAAAGAAAAAAACGTCAAAATTGGTCCGTAATTAACGGAGATACAATGAATTTTTAATCGGAACATGAATTTTAACTCGCCAGATCAATTTTCTTGCAAGGTAGGAAAAATTACTCTTACTACTAGTAGCAATCTTGACTACTTTAATATTAATTTTTAACATTGCTAAATGTTTATTTCATCTCTGATATAATGGAATCATAAGTTGCAAAAATATTTAAAAAACCATTAAGAAAAAAATTTACTTTTATTTTGCCATATTTAGGTTGGAAATAATAAAATGGACACGATTTCACATGAAATTCATAAAATCTACGTTAATATCTAAATATTATATGATTATCATAAAGTCTCTACCATGACGTTTTTGGGTGAATTTTTTAACGTACATTTGACCTCTTTTTAATAAACAAATAGAATATTTCCTAAAATAATTAATATTTTTTGATGAAATTTTTATGGTAACTTAAGGATAATAAGAGGCACATTTTGATTGAATTACAAACATGTTCATCCTTTTTTTTCTCAAACGATAAATATTTTAAAATTTTGCGATTTTCGATTTTTGTTTATCATTATTTATAAAATTTATTAACCGATTTTGATCAATGACGTCTCAAATTAATTGTCTTTGAGATACCTACAAATAGTATAATTTTTATATACTAAATCGCAAACGATTTCAAGCTACCTCAAAGAAACAGTGATTTTTACGAATTTTGCAAATTTTTAGGGTAATTCCAGAGTTTTATTTCTAATCATCCAACAAAGCCATTTTTGGTGGTCTGCAGTATTTTTAGGTTAGGTTTGTCAACTTTGATATCTAATTTGCCATCCAAGTTCATAAAAAAATAACAGCTCCAAAGGATTTTTTATTTGAACTAAAATGATCGTACTAATATAGCTAATGTCAAAATTAGTCAAAATTTAAAGAACAAGACGAAAAAAATTAAAAATAATTAATATCTTTTTAAAATTTTTTAAATTGAATAAATATATAAGAAATTCCATGTGAGATCACATATGTGATCGTACACGAGATGGCATATGAGATGTCATATGAAATCGCCAATGAGATCGCATATGAAATCAAATATATATTCGTTGAATTTTTGAAATAAAATAAATATATGTGCGCTCTGACATGAGATCTCACATATATTTATTTGATTTTCAAAATTCAACGAATATATATCAGATTTCATAGGCGATTTCATATGACCTCTCATATGAGAGTTCATATAACATTTTCAGTAGGGATGATTTTTTTCGGCTTGTTCTTTAAATTTATACATATTTAAACTTTTTTACTTCTAACTTATTCAAAATAAGTTCATACCTATAAGTAGAATCGGTGATAGTGCAGGGGCTAAGGCTCTTGGTTCATGCTGTAGTGGACCGGAGTTGGATTCCCGGGAAAATTTTGAAAAAGATTTTCTCAATTTTTTTCTGTGAAATAGAACTAAGAAACTAGGAAAAACCAATTAAAAATTTCCCCTGGCCAATAAAAATTACATGAGTAAGGTGAAATCACGGGTCTTAATCCACAACGATAAACAGACCCACTAGCAATTGAATAGAGAAGAAGATGAAATCTCCAATTCCTAGTGGAATTATAAAATTCGCATTACTGTTTAAAATAGTTTAAAATTATTCAAAACTGTTTAAAAATGTTTAAAACTGTTTAAAACTTTTCAAAATAGTTTATGGATGTGAAAGGACATTTAAAATAGTTATAAACAGTTCCAAACATTTTGTAACAGTTTTAAACAACACAGAATAATTTGAAACTAAATTGAACATTTTCTCGTGTATATTATATGAATTTTAATATGTATAAGAAAATTTTTGCGAACACAAAATTATGAAACACTGTTTGAAATCATTTCAAACTCTTTAAAACTGTTTAAAACTGTTTAAAACTGTTTAAAACTGTTCAAAACTGTTCAAGCTAATAAAAAATAGTTTATATTGATCTAAAATTGTTTTGAAATAATTTGAATATTTGAAATAATCTATAACTTTCAAACATAAAAAATTCAAAACTATTAAACACTGTTTAAAATCATTTCGAACTTTTTAAAACTTTTTGAATGTGTTTAAAAATGTTTAAAACTGTTTAACTGTTTTCAATGTCCCAAATTTCACACTTATAAACTGTTTTAATCAGTTTTGAATAATTTTAAACATTTTGAAACATTTTTTATTTCCGCTAGGGATTACAAACAATTCTGATATTTATTCATATGGAAAAAGACGAAATTTATTTTTAAACTATTGTTGATCAATAAAGTAGGTCCAAAGTGAACCTTTAAAAATTTTGTTCTATAATAGGTCATTTATTGAAGTGAAACTTCTTTACTGACGGCATACACTTTTCATAAGAGACATATCAAAAAAATTATACGGGAGTGAATTGATTTCATGACGGTTCATGCAACGGAACTAATGAAACGGAAGTGTATATATACAGGTAGAGCGTCCGCGCCTCCTATATGCAAATCAAGGTACTAAATACGTATAAAGAAGAATTCGGGGGACTGACTTTATGTCAAACGCACAGATATAGTATGCATACTATATGTACAGTACAAATATCTAAATCTGAATAAATAAAGAAAGCAATAGCGCGCGTTTTCTCTCTTTTTCTTTCTTTCTTTATAATATTCGATGATAAACCCCTCTCTTTCCTACATTGTTTAAATGTGCACGCGCAAGCAAACGTTTCTTATTTACGTTATCATAAGCCAATCATTTCAAACATCACTCTTGCTACAAATGATAATAGTTTTGATAATTGTAAAAAAAATTAAACTATTATTGTATTTTTGTAAAATAAATATTACTAACAAAAATTTCATACACTATCTAATTTGAAATTCAAAAAAATTAGTTCTTTAAAAAAATTAAATTATTTTAATATAGTTTTATTTAATTTTATAATTATTTGATTTTAAAATTATTTTAAAATTAAATAAAACAGTGATAGAACTTTAATGAACATTTATGAGTTCTATGATTTCGTAAAGAAGTATCACTTCTGTCGGCTAGTCCCAAAGACTGCCACACCAGTTTTATTGTCCTGTTCTAATTTAGATCTCAACTTTTTTATATATTGTGTTAGAAAAAGAATTTTTAAATTAGTGTTATTCAAAAACTAAATAGTAATAAAGAGATATAATTTTTTTTATAAATTATTGATTTTTTCAATATTATAGCATAAAAGAGAAAAATAATTTGACATTAGTAAGTAACAAAATAATCAATGATTGTTAATCAAAGTCATATATTATTTGTAAGATAATAAGAGAAAACAGGCACGGTTGTTCTAAATTTATCCTACAGCAGGTCGCATATCTTTATCCTTTCATATTAAAGAAATGAAATTTTATTTTCAACTGCAGAATGTTTAAAAAAAAAGAAGCTTTATTTTTCACCATAAAAATAGTTATTATACATTGTTTTAAAACGATACTAAATTAGTAAGTTAAAATTTTCTTTTGATTATGGAATTTCATGCAAAATTTGTGACTACACAGAGAAAAAAGTTTTTTCAACTTTGAGGAAGGTATTTTTGAATAGAAGAAATACGGTGCAAGGAAATGAATTCCTTTGAGTCCAAGAAAAATCATTTTCAAATTAATGAAATTTTTTTTAAACTCAAAAAAAACCTTGAAAATATTCTTTAAAAAAATATTATATTTAAAAAAAAAAAAAAAATGTTTTAATTTAGAGATAGTACATTATTAAACGGGTGTGTAAAGGCTTTATTTACGAAACAAGAAGTTTACAGCCCAAGCCGGAGGCGAGGGCTGTAACGAGTTTCGTAAAAAAGCCTTCACACATCAGTTTCATAATATATTTTATACTATGAGAGCCGAATAATCATATTAAAGTTATGATTTTGAGGTTAGAGTGGTACAAAATGTCTTATTAACTTTAAGAAATTAGTTACTTCGGAAATAGTGTTGAAAATCAGTGAAACTTTCTTAAAAACGATGCTATATTTTTTTATTGAAAAAATGTAATATTTATTCAAAATAATTTTTATATAAAAATTAAAAAAAATATCTTACAATAAATAATTTTTTAATCCAAAGACAATTTTTAAATTAAACAAATTAGTTTATGAGTTCAATAAAACTAACTCTTTTAAACGATAGAATGTTTGTTGGTGCAAAAAAGCGGTGTAATTGATTACATTTCTTTACATTAAAAAAAGGATTTTGAATTGAAAAAAAATAATTGTCAGAATCAAGAAAATACAACTGAAAAACTTCAAACATTTTCTTATTTTAACCATTATACTGCCGGAAAATCAATATTTTGATTTTCCGCGTCAAAATATTGATTTTCCGACTGTCTAAAAGCTAATGAAGTAATTATTATTTTAATTAAAAACGTACATTTCAGTAAAAAAAAATTTTTCACAACAATTATTTATAAACATCATCACAAAAAATGAATTTTAATTAAAATTAACATTTAACTATTTTGAAGAAATATTTCTTTGAATAAAAAAATAATTCTTTGAATCAAAGGAGTTTAAGTAATTAAAAAAAAATTGGAATTTATATTGCAGAAAAAAAACTTAAATTTATTGAAACATTTATATGAACTAATATTTTAAATTTACTTGTAACAAATTGTTTCTATGTTTAAAATTGATGTTTCATGTTTTCAAAATAATATATTTTTCTACAAAAAAATATTTCTTAGACTTAATAAATTCAAACATATTTTCGAAGAAAGATAATATTTATTCAATAAATAGTTACTTCTATTTGGTACGAAGAAATTAATTAATTCGAAATATCTTTTAGATGCATAAAAATACTTTTATTAAAGGAAAAAAAATTTATTTCAATTATTTAATTTAATTTTGATTCTAATATTACGAGATATAAATTTAAAATAAAATAAATAGTTTTCAGTATAAGATATTGTCAAGTTTAAAAAATATTTTATGTATGTTGAGAAATATTTTATTGATATTTGTAAATTTTGTTTTTACTTACGGAATAAATGATATTGATACAAAAAATATTTCGCCGATTGCCCGAAAGAATATATTCGATACAATAAAATTTTTTTCGTTACTAAGAAATTTTTTTTTCAGTGGAGCTATTAGATGAAGTAACGGTTGTATCATCTGTCTTTTATTCTTATTAGCCAATTCAAAGCGCGCTTTGCGCGCCTTACTATGTTTGTTTTTCTAATAAAATTTATAATATTTAAATTTTTGTTATGAAAATCGAAATGAATGAAAATAAATTTGAGATACTTCGTTTGCTTTTTTTTTTCATCAACAATTTTCAAGCATCTGCATAATAAGGTTAAATCATTAATTTTATGGTTATATTTTTTCAAGCATTAGCTGTCAATCGTCAAATTTTTAAATTTTAATTTCCGCGCTTTTCCGCCATAATCATTTATTTCAACCGATAAAAACATTCTTATTGTAATGACAGAATTTATCCATCATATCTTTAAAAGAAGATCATGGAGAGTCAAAGATAGAATTAGGTTCAAGTAACAACCGCTACTTACAAGGAGAGCACCTCACCTCCGGGAAACGGATTCGGCTGAAACTACAGGATATGATTTTTTGATGGAAAAAAATAAACCCATGTTTTTTCTTACTGTCGAATAGGCCCCCTAGACAAGGATATAGACATTTTTTTTTAAATATGGTGAATAAAAGCCGTTATAAGAATATAAATAACCAAAGAACTAAGACTCTTACAAAAAAATGCATGAAAGATATAATGAAGCACGAATTGAATGCTTTAATTTAAGCTTTGTTGCATTAAAAAATCTTTAGTGGTTCAAAAGTTACAGGTGATTAAAATATGTTAATGAAATAACGTGAAAAATTGATCATATTTTATATGCCAAAAATATTCAGTAAATATGTGGTAATATTTAATTAAGAATAACTTTCGAACAACAGAAGCTTTTTCAATGCAACAAAGCTTAAATTGAAGCATTCAATTCGTGCTTTATTTTATCTTCCATGCATTTTTTTGTAAGAGTCTTAGTTATTTGGTTATTTAAGTTTTTATAAAGGCTCTTATTCACCATATTTTAAAAAAAAATGTCTATATCCTTGTCTAGGGGGCCTATTCGACGAAAAGAAAAAACACGGGTTTATTTTTTTTCATCAAAAAATCATATCCTGCAGTTTCAGGCGAATCCGTTTCCCGGAGGTGGGGAGCTCTTCTTGTTAGTTAGGTCTATCAATAGGAGCCTAAGATCGTCTGTGATAATAAAAATTTATATGGTTGGAATATATATTCAAATAAGATTAAGTAACAAATATTATTTTCTCCATTAGGAAATAAAATGATTAAAAAATAAATTTTTTCTATTTATTTTTTAGTCTATTTTCAATTATAATAAATTTTATTAAAAACAGAGCAATTTATTTTAACATATTTTAACAATGAAAATAGTACTTTTGATTCATCTAGAAATAATACTTTTAATCTTATTCAAATAATGAAAATAATTTTAATTTATAAAATTCATAGTAAAGGATTAAATATTCTTATCTTACCTGCAAGAAATAAAATGTTGGCTCTCAAATATTCGCCTTTGTGACTCGATGGATTACAGTGAAGTTGACAGTGGTTATTTTTAACGAAGTGAAATCTGTTATTATAAAAGCTCTCACAATCCTCTGGCACAAAAAACACACGAGTATCTTTTTTTCGTACTCTTCTAACACATCGGCTTTGTTCTAAATGCTTTTCGGGATTGCGCACGTTGTATTCACAAAAGTTATCACACGTTAAATAGCTCCAAAGAAGCTTTCTGATTGGTCGATACAGCTTATCTATAAAAAATCCCCAGTATCTGCAGTAGATTTTCGGATACAGTAAAATACTAAGCATTACTGGTGTGCAACTTCGAAAAGCGTGTGGAACACAGCCATTTGTATTCGAACGTAGCTTTGTAAGCAAGACAATGAAAAGTCTGTGAACGCATTTATACGATGCAATACATACATACATACATATATATATATATATATATATATATATATATATATATATATATATATATATATCACTGCCGTCCGGTTGCTTTTGCCCACCCTAGAGTAAAATTAATTAAAATAAAAAGTTTTATATCTCTGGAACTAATGATCGCATCTTCAAAATCCAAACGGCGTTTGAAAAATTGGTCAAAAATCTTTGAAATAAAGTAAGTCCAGTATGAAAAAAGTCATTTTCTAATTGCTTATAGCAATATAAAAAAAAATTTTTTTTACTAATTTTTTTTGCTTACATAAAAATGAATGCCATTTTTATGGAAATTATGATATCGAAATAAAAACAAATGGGTTTCAAAGCTCTAATAGTCTTCTTCAAAATGAGTTAGGTAAAATGTTTCTATGACTTTTTAAACCACAATTATGGTGATTTTTCGAAAAAAAAGACCTATTTTTTCAACTATGATTATCTCATAAACTGAGAAAGATAGAAAATTTTGTGTGAAAGACAAAATGTTTCATTCTTAGTCTTGAATACATATAGTTAGTGACCAATAAGTTTCGGGAAAAAAATTTTTTTCACTTATTTTTTTAAAGAACATTCTCTGGATAGTGATGAAGAGTATATTCCTAAGGGTGAAGAACGAACTGTTGAAAAGTTTGATCAAAAAAGTCTGAACGATTTATTTAGAAAGAGTGGTTTATCTAAGGAACAATCAGAGTTTATGGCTTCAGAGTTTAAGAGACGAAATATGTTGACAAAGGGTACTAAAGTATGTGCATATCGTAATCGAGAAGAGCGCTTTAGAAATTATTTCAAGAATGATTCTAATATGGTTTATTGCACGGACGTGAAAGGTCTTATTGATGAATTGAAACCCAACATATACAAACCTGAAAATTGGCGACTATTCATTGATTCATCAAAGCGCAGCCTTAAAGCAGTACTCCTCAATATCACAAATAAATATGCTCCTATACCATTAGCACATTCAACAGTACTTAAAGAAGAGTATTCCAATCTTGAACTACTTTTAACGAAAATAAAATATAGAGAACATAAATGGCAAATATGTGGCGATTTAAAGATTTTATCTATGATACTTGGACAACAATCTGGATTTACGAAGTACCCATGTTATTTATGCATGTTTGATAGCAGAGATAGAGAAAAACACTATAAAAAGAAAATTTGGCCATCAAGAGAATCGTTTGAACCTGGAAAACAGAATGTTATAAAAGATCCACTCGTTAATCCTTCGAAAATTTTGATACCGCCTCTGCATATAAAGCTTGGATTGATAAAGCAATTAGTTAAAGCTTTGGACAAGGACGGTCAATGCTTCCAATATATAAGCAAAGTATTTCCCCATAAATCTGATGCTAAATTAAATGAAGGTATTTTTGATGGTCCTGAAATCCGAACTTTATTTAGAGACGAAAACTTTGAACAAAGCATGACTGATGTTGAAAAGGCAGCATGGTTAAGTTTTAAAGAGGTATCGACGAAATTTTTGGGTAATGCCAAAGACACGAATTATAAAGCTATTGTGAAAAGAATGGTACGTAATTTTGAAAAATTGGGTTGTCTAATGAACTTAAAACTTCATTTTCTTGATTCACACGTTGATCAGTTTCCTGAAAATAACGGAGACTTTAGTGAAGAGCATGGTGAACGATTTCACCAAGATTTAAAGGAGTTTGAACGTAGATTTCAAGGAAACTGGGGTATCAACATGTTAGCAGATTACTGCTGGATGATAAAAAGAGAAACAGCTGCGAAAAAAGGACAAAAACGTGTCAGAAATCCACTACATCGGTCATTCGAAGAGAAACGTGTACGTAAGCGTAAGCCAATTTAAAAAAACATCGGAAGAGAGAGAGAGAGAGAGAGAGAGAGAGAGAGAGAGAACAAACATAGACAAAATGTTAAGTTTAACGTACACAATAGGCTAAGTTAATATCTTGAATTTACAGTCAATGCTGTGAAAGACTCTAAAATTAGTATTTCAGACGTAAAATTTTTAAAAAATCGATAAATTTACCATATACAGTTCTTGTCACCGCCCTCTAGAAATAGTTTTTACACAATCTGACTTCAAATTCATGATCAGCAATCTGAAAAACCCCCAGGATAGTATTTCCAATGTTTATCGACTCTTCAAAAGACGCATGATTAAATTTTAATATTGTTTAAATCCATTTTAGGCAAAATTTCGACTTTTACCGATTTCCTCATCTTTTCAGCCCCATACAGAGGACTAGAATCGCGTTAAAAAAATTTGAAGGTATGGTTTCCCGTGTATTTTTTCCCGTAGAATTCGATTTTGAAGTCCAATTAACCGTATCTCATGATTTGTTTCTTCTAGACTCGAAAAACCGCAAAAAAACCGTAAAAAATGAGGTTTTTTCAATAAAACTCTGAGAAAAGGTAGGAAAACCCTATATTTGTATTACAGATTCGGATTCAGCGTCGAAAAATACATAGGAATATGTATGTCCGGTCAAAAGTTCAGACATTTTTTTTCATTTTGTGGGCCTGTGTTATTGATAGATACGCAAAAACAAGAAATCATCGGCTTGAATTTATCGTATAAAAATATGTATCGACTAAATAAATAAATTAACTAATTTTAATGGTGTCTTTTTAACTAATGTAGAACCTTAATATAGAAACATTTTTTATTTTTCTTCGAATGATTACTTCAAATGAAATCGCCCCCCCTAAGGATATTTCCTAGATCCGCCCTTGACCCTGGCGAAGTCGAAGGTCATCAGACCGGGAGGTCCTCAATCTCTGACGTCGAAATGGATGGTGACGGTTCGGATACATCTTATACGAGTGATCTTGATGAAGGAGACCCGTCGAGGGGAAATAATGGCGGGAGGAGCCAAAGAAATGGGAGAAACTAGGATGTCAATCGTAAAACCCCCTGTCAATGCCGGTTATTGGAACTGCAATGGACTATCCAATAAATGGGCGGAGTTTACCAACTACATTCCTAATTTTGACATTATATGTACCTCGGAGACCAAATTTAATAATTCCAGTCTCGACCTTCCCTTTAGAGGCTATAACTTTGTTCGTGACAGAAGCAACTACCATAAGCGGACGGGAGGAGGTATGTTGGTTTATATTAAAAATAACATGTTTTATAGCAGAATTTATCTTCCTTTTTCAATCTACGGTCTGGAATATATTTTTCTCAAGGTTTGTTTTGGAGGTGTTCCTTACCACCTTCTTTTTCTCTATAATCCTCCGGATAATTATCTTTCAATTGATTCCTTTCATAGCATTCTGTCTCTCTCTTCCTCTTACTCTAGACTGTTACTGATGGGCGACATAAATGCAGAACACTCTTCTTGGGGTAGCGGTTTCAACAATCAAATGGGAATTAATCTTCATGCAGCCCTTAGAGATAGCTGCGAGTTTTTTGTTCTTAACTCTGGAGCTCCTACCAGGGTTGCCGGGGTTACCAGCTGCCCAGGTGTTGCCCTGTATTCTGGTGACATCATTGATCTTATCTCTTGGTCTGTGGGAGATGACCCCATGAGCAGTGATCATTTACCTAAATCTGTGGCCGTGTCTCAGGCCTTGTACTCGGCTTCGAGTGTTACTAACCGGTTTTTCTATTCTAAAGTGGATTGGTCTTGCTTCTCCACTACCGTGGAGTCAAATATGGAGTCTCTCGAGGGTGCGGAGGATGACCCATTGCGGGAATATTCCCGCTTTATAGATATCATATACAAAGCTCTATTTAGTGCGAGCCCTCCTGCTCGTGCGCTCAATCATCATCGCACTCCTTCTGCCTCACCCTGGTGGAATGCTGAATGCAGCCAGGCGGTAAGAGATAGGAAAAGTAAAATGAAGGAATTATTAGCGAATCCCTCCCACTCTACCTTAATGGAATACTCTGAGTCAAAGAAGAGAACCTCCAATATTATTAGAAGGACTAAAAGAGAGTCATTCCGTGGTTTTTTGTCATCTTTGGACCCTTCTCGTCCTCTTCTACAAAACTTCCGCTTTATTAAAAAATACAAAAATAGGTTCTACTCGGTTGCCGAAGGTTCACGTGGAACCAACGTCTCAAATAACATCCCTCTTTTATCTGAAGCCTTTGCTAAGATTTCTCATCGATATCAGTATGATTCAACCCCGGATTTCGATTATACGCAATCTGATCACAGATCTTTAAATGATCCAATATCCATATCGGAGGTGCGCTGTGCTATAGATGGGGCTAGGGTCAGATTTGCTCCAGGATTTGACGGCATCTCATATGAGGCCATTAAGCGTCTCCCTACTCGTGCAATCCACTGGCTCTCTGGTCTATTTAATAGACTTTTGGATCGCAATTTGTTTTCAAGTGCTTGGAAAACTTTCAAAGTGTGCTTTATCCCAAAAAAGGGCAATTCTGGCTTTAGGCCAATCTCTCTGGCCTCTACTCTTCTCAAAACTTTGGAGAGGATTCTCAATGATAGACTTCTTTGGTGGTGTGAATCCAGCTCGATCTTGCCTCGAAATTTTTTCGGTTTCCGCAGGGGACGATCCTGTCAGGAGTGCCTCGCCACACTCCAAACAGATATTTTTCTATCACGTCTTAGGGGTGAAAAATTGGGCATCTTAGGCATCGACCTTGTGGGTGCCTATGATTCTGTTGTTTTAGTCAAACTCACTGAAATCATGGTAGCCCTTCGTATCCCAAAAAAGATGGTCAATTTTATAATAAATCTAATTAATGATCGAGTCATTATCGGTTTCTTTGAAGGCAAGGAATTTGCCAGGGGCAGCACGAATAAAGGCTTGCCCCAGGGTTGCATCCTCAGCCCTATTTTATTTAATATCTATATAGCTGGTATAACTAATATATTGAACGAAAAAATTAAGCTTCTTGGTTTTGCAGATGACATTCTGTTATATGGCAGCCACACATGTCTCGATTCAATATTGAGAGCCCTTCAGGAGAACTTTGCCCCTTTGGAAGATTTTTTTAGCTCGCTTAAACTCTAAATATCTATTCCCAAATCTAATTTTTTAATCTTTGATAGCGATGGAGCCTTCCCTAGTGAAAAAAATCAGGTGACAAGTCACCTGATATATCAGGTGATTTATTATGCCAAAATATCATGTATCGATTTTGTTAGTTTTGACACGTTTTAAACCATGCTTCGTCAATTTAGAACAATTTTAGAAAAATTTGGAAATTTTTGAACTTAGAAATTTTTTTGTAAAATTAGTCAAAATTTTTTCTAAGACTAAATTATCTAAAAAAATTTCTAAGTTCAAAATTTTCCAAAATTTTCCAAAATTTTCAAAAATTGTTCTAAATTGACTTAGCATGGTTTAAAATGTGTAAAGACCAACAAAATTGTTACCTGATGTTTTGGCATGATAAATCACCTGATAAATCAAGTGATTTATCACCTGATTTTTTTTAATAGGGTTAGCACCTCGCAGCGTTTCTTTGGAGTTGGGGAATCTTTCTCTCCTTAATCAAGATTCATTCAAGTATTTGGGAGTCACCTGGGACATGAATCTATCATGGGAAAAACATATAGAGAGTCTCCACTCATCTGCAAGACTTGGCATTGCTATCTCTCCTCCATTGGGGGATTCAAATTGGGTGTTCATCCCCAAACAATGCTCCAGTTCTACAAAACTATCGTGCTCCGACGTTTGGACTGGGGATCCTTTCTATTTGCTAGAGCCGATCGCCGTCTGCTCAAAAGATTGGACGTCGTCCAGAATGCCGCCTTAAGAAAATGTTTGAGTTGTATTAGGACCACACCTATCAACGTTTTGCACCATCTAGCCGGAGTAGTCAACCTCCATATCAGAAGGAAATTGCTGGGCCAGAGGATGGTTCTCAGAGTGTCTAGAACTACCAGCTCGCTACTCATTCCCAAACTCTCCTGCATATACCATTTTTACGACCATCGCTTTAATAAGGTTGGATTTAGTGCGAGATTTCCTTTCTTATACTCCCTTTGGACCCAGTTAAGGGCTGATGGCTTTACTTTGATCACACACCCCAAATTGCCGGTTTTCAAGTTCCCTTATTCCGCATGTTTCCTCGAGGGGGTTGCCTCCCTGGATATGGGAGAGGAGATCAAGGGCGATCCTAAGAATGCTCCCTTTCTTTTTAGCGATTTCATCATTCAGAACTTTAATGGGGTTCAGCTTGTATTCACTGATGGAGCAAAGAGGGAAGATGGTTCCTATGGCTCCGGTGTCTTTGTTTTATCACCTAGAAGAGCGATCGGAGTCAGACTTGAGGATCGGTGCTCTGTCTTCTGCTGTGAGGCTTATGGTCTTTTACTGGCTTTAAGGCACATCAGGGATAACCCCGCCCCTGTCAATCTGGTTTTCTCTGATTGTAAAAGTTTGATTATGTCCTTCTTGTCCCTGGGTCTTTCCTCGGATGTCCACCCGTGGATTACTGAATCACGAGGTTTATGCTTGGATCTTATAAATAATGGAGTACATATTGGTTTATATTGGATACCGGGCCATATGAATATTTATGGCAACACAATGGCGGACAGGATTGCCGGAGAGGCCGCAGGGAGGGCTCGTATTGATGTGTCTCAGATTAATTACTCATCGCTTTTTCCCTTTTATAGGGACCGTGGTCGGGCGGAGATGTGGGGGGCGATTAGCAGTTACGGGGGCGGTATTAAGGGATGTAGATACACTAAGTTTTATGAAAGTTTTTCCTCTGTTCCGTGGTTACATAATATCCTTTCTAATAGGAGTCTAATTTGCCTGACGAACCGGATCATGTCCCACCATACTAAGGCCCGGAATCATCTTTTTGACAAGGGTTTCAACGTGAATCCTACGTGTGAATGTGGAGAGAATGTCCATGAGATCAACCATCTTTTTTGGGAATGCAAAAGATTTGACAGGATTAGACAACCTGTTCTGAGCGAGCTTCGGGGGAGGGGTGTAACTGTGGGTACAAATGTTTTTGAATTATGCAACAGGTCACCGAGCATTATTGGGAAAATTCTAGCCTCTTTTTTTATTGAGTGTGACATTGATGTCTGATTTTTGTTTCGCAAAGAGTTGCGCCTCTTCTTCTGTGCAGTGGTCTTCCTCATTCCTTCTTTCTGTCCTTTGTGTCCTGTCCTCTGTTCCTGGCTCCTTTGTGTGACTGCTTCTCTTGGATGCCGAGGAGAAATGACCGTTTTTTTTGATACATCGACGCATACATATGTATAAGCTATGACGACCAGCTACCTGTTGTGGCTGTGATAGTCTTGTCTGTTTTTTTTTCTGTTGCTGACGCCCGGACTGCTCTGTTGTTCCTCTGTGTTCCTTTCCATTCAGCCGGAGCACCGCATGGGAGGAGTTACGATACGTCCGGAACGATGCCAGGGATGATGTGATCGGAACGGATGGTTCTCATCACAGGACGGTTGTAATATCCCCTTTGTGGGTCAGTTATCTTTTCGTAGAGGTGGACTGTAATTTTGTCGAATGATCCAGTGAGGAATAGTAATGGGTACATGTCCAGTAGGATATAACCAATAAATAGAAGAAAAAAAAAAGTATTAAATTATAATATTTATTAGCAGTGTACCTGGATATAAGGTTATATATATATATATATATATATATATATATATATATATATATATATATATATTTATTTTATTTATAAGTCAGAATGTCAATACAAAAGCTATGAAGAGTCCTGTTTTGTTTTTGCTCTTGTCTCTTATATTATTGCTTTAAATAGTTTGTTGAAACAATTAACAAGTTTTTGACAGTAAGTTTACAAAGTGGTAATTTGCTAATGTAATTCTAATAGTAGTTTTTTACAATTTTATATTACATTTTATAATAATAATAACAAAGGATAATGAAATTATTTATTTATATGAATATGATAATTATTTAGATTTTTGTGTAGATTTGTTCTATCTTTTTTAGATTTAAAAATTGAAAAACAATATATTTTTAAAAATATTTTTCTATTTGCAAGTATACTCTTGAAACATAGATTTGACATTCAGATATTAAATGTTGAGATCATGTGAAAGTTAAAGCTTTTTGTTTTATCAATTTGTTTTTATTTTATTTTTAACCTTTTTGTATATAGCTTTATTCATGTGTGTTGCATGATTTCGGAGGAATGATTGATAATTACTCTGAGAAGCTTTGAGCGGTTAAGCTTTATCATAAAAAATTATATAATATTTGTGTGATTGAAAACTAAAACTCTAAGTTAAAATTAAGATCTTTGAAGTACTTAGCGACTTTATTAATTTTCATATTTATTCATGATAAATGTTTTAAATAGTTTGTCAAAACAATTAACAAGTTTTTGATAGTAGTTTACAAAATGGTAATTTTCTAATTTTCTTTGATTCTTAATTGCAGTTTTTTACAATATCATTTTACATTTTATAATAATAATAACAAAGGATAATGAAATTATTTATTTATATAAATATGATAATTTTTTAGATTCTTGTGTAGATTTGTTCTATCTTTTTTAGATTTAAAAATTGAAGAACAATATATTTTTAAAAATATTTTTCTATTTGCAAGTATACGTTTGAAACATAGATTTGACATTCAGATATTAAATCTTGAGATTATGTGAAAGTTAAAGCTTTTTGTTTTATCAATTTGTTTTTATTTTATTTGTAACCTTTTGTATATAGCTTTATTCATGTGTGTTGCATGATTTCGGAGGAATGATTGATAATTACTCTGAGAAGCTTTGAGCGGTTAAGCTTTATCATAAAAAATTATATAATATTTGTGTGATTGAAAACTAAAACTCTAAGTTAAAATTAAGATCTTTGAAGTACTTAGCGACTTTATTAATTTTTATATTTATTCATGATAACTGTTTTAAATAGTTTGTTAAAACAATTAACAAGTTTTTAACAAAGGATAATGAAATTTATATAGATATGAAAATTATTTAGATTTTTAAAAACATTTGTTTATTTTTTATTGTTTCAGAAGTGATTTTTTTGTTGGATAATAGTAGACATGGCATCTAATAGCGAAGGAAATGCTAACAAAAAAATGAAATATGATGATCGAAAATGTTCTAAATGCAATATTTATTTAAGAAAAATAAGTGGTCAAAAAAAAGAAATTCAATGCGAAACAGAACTAGAATATGCAAAAGTAGTATCTGGCAGAGAAGATATTTTCATTAATGATGTAATGTGTGATCCGTGTAGAATGCAAGTGGTAAAAAAAATGTCAAGCTCTAAAATTGAAATATCTGATGATACTGCAGAAAATGTTTTCTCTCAAAAATCTAATATTTCGGAATAATTATCTGAAATAAGTATCAGTTCATCATCTCAGACAAATACAGATTCGTCGTACAAAGTTGATGAAAAAGAGGAACCAGAATTCATAGTATTACAAATGCGAAGAACGATTGCAACACATAAGTATTGTTTTATTTGTGGATACAATAAACGCACAAATATAATGTTAGTGCCTTTTGAAGCAAGAATTCAAGTTTTCAGTAAAATTAACTTATTTATTCCAAATGGCAATAGATGCTGTTCTGATCATATAATTAAAAAAATATTTTATGGAGATAAATTGAATAAAATGAAGATTTTTTCCACCAGTAGTACATTAGATGTTAATGGATTATCAAAAATACTAAGTACAATATCTGCAAAAACAGATGAAAGGTTATTAAATAAAGTAGTTTGTTATGCCAGAAAAAAAATTAAAAGTGTTTACAGGATTATCTTGGGCACAGATCATCCAACTTAAATTACAACTCACTTCTCTTAAAGATTCCTGTGCAAGAACAGTGATTCAAGCCATCGTAGTATTTTTATTTAAAATGCGTACAGGGAACTCTAATCAAGTTATTTCTTCAATATTTCATATCGAGAGCGAACAAATATCTCGTTTTTGTCATTCAGTCTTATCATCTTTTGAAAAAGACGTGTTACCAAATTATTTTGGATTAAAAAATGCAGACAGAAATGACTTGATTGAAAACCAAACTTCTCAAATGACGAAAAAATTATATCCAGGCAACCAACTTATTTTGATTTGTGATGGAACTTATATAAGGCATGAGAAAAGCTCTAATAATGAGTATCAGAGAAAATCCTATTCAGGTCAAAAAAAAGTTCCTCTCAATAAACCCTTTACAATATGTTCAACAAATGGCTATGTTGTTGACCAGTTAGGACCT
The DNA here is from genome assembly GCA_017163975.1 of Anastatus disparis. Lineage (NCBI taxonomy): Eukaryota > Metazoa > Arthropoda > Insecta > Hymenoptera > Eupelmidae > Anastatus > Anastatus disparis. The sequence continues at coordinate 987,546 of JAFFSR010000395.1, read as the reverse complement.
TATCTCGCTAACATGAATGATGCTGCAATTTTAATGAAAATATTTGAAACAATGCCAGTAATTTTACAGAAATTGCTCCGCAAAGGCGATATTTTTGTTCTAGACAGAGGCTTTCGAGATATTAAAAAGAAATTAGAAGATATGGGTTATATTGTTCTGATGCCTGAACTCAAAGGTTCAAAATCACAATTTTCAGCACAAGAATCAAATGAAACACGATTCGTAACAAAAATAAGGTGGGCTGTTGAAGCAGTACATGGAATTGAAAAAAAAAATTCAGATTATTAGATCACAAACTTGACAATAAAATGGTGAAGGATACTGGATTGTATTGCAGAATTGCTTGCTATTTAAATAATTTATTTGGCAAACGCTTAGATTTTGATCATGACATTCAAGATAAAATATTTAATACCATGCAATCGAGAAGGAATATTGAAAACACACTAGCAGAATTAATGGCAGAAAAAAGATGGTGTCGTCGTAAATTACCATTTCAGATCATAACTTCGACTGATTTACCAGATTTTCCTGAATTAACAGAAAAAGATTTGAAAATTCTTTTTACAGGATCATATCAACTTAAACAGACCATATCATACCTAGCAGAAATGTTAGATTCAGATAATAATTTGAAACTAGGATATTCCATAGAACATAAAAATATTCTTAAATTCGAAGTTCAATCAAGACATGTAAATAAAAAACAATACAAATGCTTCGTTGAATATAAACCAAATGGTATTGGTTATTCCAGTATCCTCAGATATTGTTGCGATTGTCCCAATGGTAACCGCACTGTTGGATGTTGTGCGCACGTTGCTGCAATAGTATATTATATTTCACATGGAAGATATTTATCAAAAATCATAAGACCAGCTGAAATTCTTTCTAAAATGTTTCTTAATGATAAAATACAAGTATGTATTAATGAAGACAGTGACGATGATGAGTAAAAAAAGTTCCTATTATAAACATTTGTTATGCTTAAAAAACTATCCAGATGTGTATCCTAATTCAAATAGAAAATAATATATTTATATAAATAAAGAGACTAATTTTCTTTGAAGTAAATCTTTAATTTATTACTGAACCTTATTTAATTTATTATTCAACCTCATTTGATAGTATTGAAATAATATTAACATTATTGGAAAGAGAATTATTAATATAACAAATTATTCATTTTAAAATTTATTTTTGATAGCGAAATGCAGAAAAATTATCTTTCTATAAAATTAATTTGGATTTTTCTAGATTTCAGATTCTACGAGAATTATTATAAGTAAGGGTATTCAACTGCCCATTATTATTATTATTTTTATTATTATTATTTCTATTATTATTATTATTATTATTATTATTATTATTATTATTATTATTATTATTATTATTAATAGTAGTAGTAGTAGAAGTAGTAGTAGTAATAGTAGTAGTGGTAGCTTATTTTTTTTTTTTGGTGGTCAACAAATACGCAAAAAAAGTCATTCAAGCTCTTAGCTTATAACATAACCTATAAAAAATATGAAAAAGTGCAAAAAAGTTGATTTTTTGCAAAAAATAAGGGTTAAATGCCTTTTATCCTTAAAACTAATAGTACCGTCGTAAAGAGGGGAATAAAATACACTAAAAATCTTCGTTTGGATTCTTAGATTGTAACATTACCTATAGGAAATACGAAAAAAGTGAAAAAACATCGGTTTTTTGAGAAAATCAGGGTGGCGCACCATTTTTTTTTTAGCTAATATAACTATCGTTAATAAGGGGTAAAAATATATTTAAAAAATCAATTTCAAATCTGGCACCTTAATAGCGAGGGTGTGAAAGTAACGATTTAAATCTTAAATATCAATTTTAAGGTTGATATTTAAGGTTATGTAATCTGCAAAAATTTTTGGTTATTTGCCATACAATAACCTACCCTTATATATTTTTGCAAGAGTCTTCCATGTAAAGGGACGTCAAAATAAAATAAAGTCGAAAAAACACTTATTCTGACTTTACTGCGCATGCGCAAGGGTTAGAGGGCTGAAAATTGGTGTGTGGGAGTTTTTTTTTAACCTCCATCAAATGGTACGTGAGCCATGAGGATTCTAAGAGGGGGCAATTTCACTATGGTAACCCGCCTATAGCCTTTTAATCATTATTCATAACATATAGATTAAGCTGCTTTTTATATCACCTTACATATTAAATCTTTTAGATTTTTATCATTGTGAATTGAATTAAAATTATTTCAATATGAAATAATTATATATATATATATATATATATATATATATATATATATATATATATAGAATGAATTTATAAATATCTTCACTTTTTCTCAATTTATATTATTATTATTATTATTAATTTTCAATATATAATAAATATTAATGAAAAAGAAAATTTCTAATGAAATATTTTTAAATCATAAATTTTTTAGTAACATTTATCAATAGTATTATTTGATATATTTAAATGTATACTTAAGATTTTTAAGATTTAGAGAATCATTTTGTTATAATTTCTGTTTGATATATTTTGTCTTAATTTTACATTATATAAATATATCAAAATTTTTCAATTATTAATCATCAATAGTTTTATATAATGTTTAATATTTTATGTAAATATTACATTGAATATTAAAAAAAATAATTTTTAATTATTTTATTATATTAATTCAACATAATGTTTGATATATCTAAATGTATATTTGAGATATTTAAAATTTAAAGGATTATTTTGTTATAATTCCTGTTTGATATCTTTTTACTTAATTTTACATTTTAGAAATATATCAAAATTTTTTTCATAAAATCTAATCTTAATAAAATATTAAACATTTTATAAAAATATTAAATTTATAATTTAAATAATTAATAAATTAAAAAAAATATTATATCATAATATTTGGTATAAAAACTTTATTTCTTTTATTTTTTCCTGTAATAATCTCAGCTTTAATATTAAATTTAAATAATTTAGTTATTTTTAATCTAGTTCCATTACATAATCCATCAGTTCCTCTAAGATTTCCAATTAACATTATAATTGCGTTAATCTTTAATTTAATTTCGTGAGGAGGTAATCCTTCTCTAATATTATTTAACATTTTAATAAGATAATTTAAATGAATATTTTCATCAGTTTGATCAACGCCCTTATAAGTTGCATGATCTACACTGTAATAAGTTATCATTTCAACATCAATTAATTCTAATATTTTATTATTTAAAATGTTTACATCTTCATTATGTGAAGTTAAAATAACATTTTTAGGAAAATTGTAATTGTTGTTTATATCTTTATAAATTGTATCACATATATTATTAGTTTTATATTCTTCGGGAATAATGATAGTATTAATTATTCCTTCTCCTATATTTAATAAAAAAGATGAAAATTGCTTATTATTACATCTTATATTAGTTTTTAAATTAAAAATTTTGAATAATTGCCAGAGATGTGAATAATTTATTAATATTTAAAAATATTATTAATTTATTAATATTTATTAATATTATTAATTTATTAATATTTAGTAAATACATTATTATAATATAGGGGGGGCAGTGGAGGGGTCGTTGGGGTGTTGTGGGGTTGCCGTGGGGGGCTGTGGAGGGGTGTGGGGGTGCTGTAGGGTTGCCGTGGGGAGGCTGTGGAGGGGTGGAGGGATGTGGGGGGGGGTACTTAGACCAAAAGCAACAGTAAAAAATATTGTAATATTTTAAACAATTTTAAGTTATTTTGTAGGTGGCTGTGGAGGGGCTATAGAGGGGAGTGAAGGGGTGTGGTGGGTGTGGAGGGGTGTGGGGGGTCCGAGGGTTAATTTCTGATATAACTATATAATATAGGAAGATATATATAATACATTAGTAATACATGGGCTTTGTTTAAAATGCTTCGATGTATTAATATATATATATATATATATATATATATATATATATATATATATATATATATATATATAAATTTTGCAAATACGGTGTGCATAATCCCGAGAAGCATTTGGAACGAAGCCGATGTATGAGAAGTGTATGAAAAAAAGATACTCTTGTGACTTTTGTGCCAAATAACGGATTTCACTTCGTTAAAAATCACTACTGTCAACTTCATTGTAATCCTTCGAGTCACAAAGGCGAATATTTAAGAGCCAACATTTTATTTCTTTCAGGTAAGATACAAATATTCAATCCTTTACAATAAATTTTATAAATTAAAATTATTTTCATTATTTAAATATGATTAAAAGTATTATTTCTATATAAATCAAAAGTATTATTTTCATTGTTAAAATATGTTAAAATAAATTGCTGTTTTTAATAAATTTTTTTTTTAATCACCTTATTATTATTTTTTAATGAAGAAAATAATGTTTGTTATTCAATCTATTTCGAATATATATATTCTAACCATATAAATTTTCAATATCATAGATGATCTTAGGCTCCTATTCATAGACCTAACTCATATAGCGGTTGTTACTTGAACCTAATTCTGTCTCTGTCTCTCTATGATGAGAATAAAAGACAGATGATACAACCGTTACTTGATTTAATAGCTACACTGAAAAAAAATTTCTTGGTAACGAAAAAAAATTTTATTGTATCGAATATATTCTTTCGGGCAATCGGAGAAATATTTTTTGTATCAATATCATATATTCCATCAGTGAAAATAAAATTTTTAAATATCAATAAAATATTTCTCAACATACATAAAATATTTCTTAAACTTAACAATATCTCATACTGAAAATCATTTATTTTATTTTACATTTATATCTCGTAATATTAGAATGAAAATTAAATTAAATAATTGAAATACATTTTTTCTCTTCAATAAAATTATTTTTGTGCATCTAAAAAATATTTCGAATTAATTTCTTCGTACCAAATAGAAGTAACTATTCATTGAATGAATATTATCTTTGTTTGAAAATATGTCTAAATTTTTCAAGCTTAAGAAATATTTTTTGTAGAAGAATATATTATCTTATGATTCAAAGAATTATTTTTTTATTCAAAGAAATATTTCTTTAAAACAGTTAAATTTAAATTTAACAGTTAAATTAACATTTCAATTAAAATGTTAATTGTAATGAAAATTTATTTTTTGTGATTATGTTTGAAAATAATTGTTGTCAAAAAAATTTTTTTACCAAAATGTACGTTTTTAATCAAAATAATAATTACTTTGTTAAAATAAGAAAATGTTTAAAGTTTTTCAGTTATATTTTCTTGATTCTGACAATAATTTTTTTCAAATTTAAAATCCTCTCTTTAATGTAAAGAAATGTAATCAATTACACCGCTCTTTTGCACCAACAAAAATTCTATTGTTGAAAAGAGATAGGTTTATCAAAGTCATGAACTAATTTGTTTAATTTTAAAATTATATCTTTGGATTAAAAAATTATTTGATGAATGATATTTTTTTTATTTTTATATAAAAATAATTTTGAATAAATATTACATTTTTTCAATAAAAAAATATAGCATTGTTTTTAAGAAAGTTTTACTAAATTTCATCACTATTTCCGAAGTAACTAATTTCTTAAAGTTAATAAGATATTTTTCTAAATTCAAACATTTTTTTTTTTTGAATATAATATTCTCTTAAAGAATATTTAAAGCTTTGTTTTTAATTTCAAAAATTATAATAAGTTAAAAATGATTTTTCTTTGACTCAAAGGAATTCATTTCTTTGCACCATATTTCTTCTATTCAAAACACTTTCCTTGAAGTTGACAAAACTTTTTTTTCTGTGTAGTCACAAATTTTGCGTAAAATTCCGATAAAAAAAACATTTTAACTTACTCATTTAGTATCGTTTTAAAACAATGTATAATAACTATTTTTATGGTGAAAAATAAAGCTTCCTTTTTTTTTAAAACACTTTACAGTTGAAAAAAAAAATTCCATTTCTTTAATATGAAAGGACAAAGGTAAGCGACCTGCTCTAGAATAAATTTAGAACAAACGTGCCCGTTTCCTTTAATATCTTACAAATAATACATGACTTTGAATAATAATCATTATTTATTTTATTACTTACTAATGTCAAAAAATTTTTGTCTTTCATGCTATAATATTGAAAAAATCAATAATTTATAAAAAAATTATATCTTTTTATTACTATTTAGTTTTTGAATAATACTAATTTATGACACCATATATAAAAAATTGAGATTTAGATTAGAACAAGACAAAAATAAATGACCTATTATAAAACAAAATTTTTAAGGGTTTGCTTTAGACCTAACTTTATCGGTCAAAAATTGTTTAAAAATAAATTTCGTTTTTTTTCATATGAATTAATATCAGAATTGTTTGTAATCTCTAGCGGATTTATATATATATATATATAAATATATATATGGGACATTTCACGCCAACTGATAGAGCAAAAAATTAAAAATCGTTGAAACTCTAAGAATTTATTCTTTTTGTTACCCAAAATATGTAAAAAAATTTTCAAGGATTTAGATTGAAAGGATCAAGAGTTACAGGACCTTGAAATTTGAAAATTTTTCAAAATTTTTGGAAAGTTCCAACTTTATCATTTTTTTTCTGAAAATCCTGATGTTTTAGAGAAAAATGCATAGTAACACTTCTTATTGTAAATGAAGAAGAGAGTTAGCAGGATTTTTTACAGACCTGAATTTTGCAGTTTTCTGATTGGCTCTTATATGTATAACATGGTTATTGAAATTATTTAATGTTTGCCGCTGCCAAAATTGGCTTTCGAAGGCTTATTTTTTTCTATTTTTTATTAACTTTAAAATGAATTTTGGTTTGTGTAAGCAAAAGTCACCAATAAGGAGTTATCACAGTTTTAAATATACATTTTCATGTAAAATTTATTTTTCTTATTGAAAATAGCCTGTCACATAATAAACATGATCATCTGGTCTTAATACTCAAAAACTATTGAAAAACGTTTAAAAATCATTTAGTCACATGTCATTTATCAATTATAAGCCTAATTATTAATTAAACAACACTCGTTATTATTATAATTACAATTAATTTCAAAGGAAAATTATACTCTGAATTACTCCAAAATCAAATAATTATTTTTCAATAAAAATTCACTTATTTCAAAGAATTTATTCATCAATAAAAAAGAATAATTAAATAATTACTATTTTCCTTACCTTAACTTTCTAGAAAAAATATCTGTTCAATAGAAAATGATGATAGAATTTTGGAATACACACTAAATGAATTTTTTGGGGATGATTATAAACAAAAGCTTTCTGACTACCCATCTTTATTTATTTATTTAAATATATATTTTTATTTTAATTTAACTGATAGAAGTATTCTTTAAGGGGATGTAAGAGGGTATAGGATTTATACATAGTTACCGACATTGCAATTTTCTAAACTTTTAATCTTTATTTAAAAATTTTCCAAAATATCTCTATATTAGGCTCTTTATTAATGAAAATGGAAGGATGTAATTTAGAGATATATATAAAACTTTTGGATAAAGAATCAAAAGTTTTGAAAACTGTAATGTCGGTATTTTACATTCTCTTAACTCAAAATACTATATATTGAATGTTAGTTCATAACTTCTTATGCATAGTATTTTAATGGATCTTTTGAGTTATCCGCACTTAAGTTTAATCTCTGAAATTCTTTTACTGTAGCGAAAAACTAGATTAAACGCACCGTTCATTGATAGACTTGGATTGGAAATATTGTTAAAAGGAGGAGTTTTGGTATGCCCTTAAGGCCGTTACATATGAAAAGTAAATAAGATGTTAATTACCAGAAAATTCTCTTAGTTTTATAAATTGTTTTTTTTTCATAATATTATGAAGAACAAATAATAGAAATATAGTTCAAATTATATTCATTGGGTGGAGAAAGAAAAATGGATTTTGATCCATGAACAGCTGTAGATACAGCTGTTAAAATTGCTAAAACTAGATACACGCAAAGAAGAATAGTAAGAGTTTAGAAGATCTTAGTTTACATTATGATATGACAGTTAAAAATTTTTTTGTTGCTATTGTTTAAATTCTTTATCGAGTAGATTCTATGGATCCAACGTATATGGAAGGCAAAGACTGTCTTATTAATTATAAAAGAGTTCTTGATGGTATATTAAATCTACATCAACGTACAAAATTGAAAATCCATTAGACAGCCCTAGTATTATTAAATTAACCTCTGAACTTTTGATGTAAGAGAAATATTCTTGTGTAAGTTAAGAATTTAAGCAAGAATCAGCTCAATTTTTGAAAACAGTTGCAATTATAATTGCTAGGATTAGACAAAATATTAAACCAGATGTCCCAGTTTACAGGTATATTATACGTTCAACTGTGTCACAACTTCTTGAATTTATTCATACAAGCAAGAAAAAATATATGAAAGCAAAAATTGAACCAGTCACTGCAGTTGGTGTTTTAGCTGCACAAAGTATTAGAGGACCTGGTACTTGAATAACCTTGAAAACTTTTCATTTTGCTCGTGTAGCACCTATGAACATTACTCAAGATGTACCTTGTATTAGAAAAATTATTAATGTCAATCTAAAAATCAGTATTCTAATGATAACAGCTCATTTAATGTAATTCATTGTAATAAAAGCCTCTATAATTTCTTTTAAGCGTATGTTCCAAAATCATCATTTCCCATTTTACTGATACTTTTTATAGAAAGTTAAGGCAAGAAAAATAGTGATTATTTAATTATTCTTTTTTATTGATGAATAAATTCTTTGAAATAAGTAAATTCTTATTGAAAAATAATTATTTAAATTTGGGATAGCTCTTATTTTCCTTTAAAATTAATTGTAATTATAATAATAGCGAGTGTTGTTTAATTAATAATTAGGCTTATAATTGATAAATGACATGTTACTAAATGATTTTTAAACTTATTTCATCAGTTTTTGAATGTTAAAACCAGATGATCATGTTTAGTATGTGACAGGCTATTTTCAATAAGAAAAATAAATTTTACATGAAAATGTATATTTAAAACTGTGATAACTCCTTATTGGTGACTTTTGCTTTCACGAACCAAAATTTATTTTAAAGTTAATAAAAAATAGAAAAAAATGAGCCTTCGAAAGACAATTTTGGCAGCGGCAAACATTAAATAATTTCAATAACCATGTTATACATATAAGAGTTAATCAGAAAACTGCGAGATTCAGGTCTGTAAAAAATCCTGCTCTCTTCTTCATTTACAACAAGAAGTGTTATTATGCATTTTTCTCTAAAATATCAGGATTTTCAGAAAAAAAATGATAAAATTGTAATTTTTCCGAAAATTTTGAAAAATTTTCAAATTTCAAGGTCCTGTAACTCTTGATCCTTTTAATCTAGATCCTTGAAAATTTGTTTACATATTTTGGGTAACAAAAAGAATAAATTCTAAGAGTTTCAACGATTTTTATTTTTTTGCTCTATTAGTTGGCGTGAAATGTCCCATATATATATAAATTAAAATATTAAAATATTAAATATGTATTGAAATTTCTATAATATATACGAGAAAATGTTCACTTTAGTTTCAAATTATTGTTCAAAACTGTTTAAAATTGTTTGAAACTGTTTATAACTGTTTTAAATGTCCCAAATTTAACACTTATAAACTATTTTGAACAGTTTTAAACATTTTTAAACAGTTTTGAATAATTTTAAACTATTTTAAACAATAATGCACATTTTATATTTCCACTAGAGATTGTAGATATCATCTTCTTCTCTATATTATTGCCAGTGTGTCTCTTTATCACTGTGGACTGAGACCCGTGATTTCACCTTACTCATGTAAATTTTATCGGTCAGGGGGAATTTTTAATTGGTTTTTCCTGGTTTCTTAGTTCTATTTGACAGAGAAAAATTGAGAAAATCTTTTTTCAAATTTTCCCGGGGATACAACTCCGGTCCACTACAGCATGAGCCAAGAGCCTTAGCCCCTGCACTATCACCGATTTTACTTATAGGTATGAACTTATTTTAAATAAATGAGAAGTAGAAGAGTGTAAATATGTATAAATTTAAGAAACAAGCCGAGAAAAATCATCCCTACTGAAAATACAATATGAACTCTCATGTGAGATCTCATATGAAATCGCCTATGAAATCTCATATATATTTGTTGAATTTTGAAAATCAAATAAATATATGTGAGATCTAATGTCAGATCGCACATGTATTTATTTTATTTTAAAAATCTAACGAATATATATCTCATAGGCGATTTTATATGACATCTCATATGTCATCTCGTGTACGATCTCATATGAGATCTTACATGGGATCTCTTATATATTTGAAAAATTTAAAAAAGATAATAATAATTATTTTATTTTTTTTTTGTCTTGTTCTTTAAATTTTGACTAATTTTGTCTTTAGCTATCTTAGTACAATCATTTTAGTTAAAATAAAAAATCCTTCAGAGCTGTTAATTTTTTATGAACTTAGATTGCAAATTAGATATCAAAGTTGACAAACCTAACCTAAAAATACTATAAATTGAAAACTTGTATATAAATTTTTAACTATAAGATTTTGGTAGATTTCTTTAGTTGTCCGTCTCAAGTTGAATCCTTTTACTTTTTTTTTTGAAGTTTCGTCAATTTCAATCGGGAAAGCTTTCTCATGACCTTAATGTATTTAATTACACTAATATTATAAATATGTATCCGAACACTAGAACATCATCATATTCGATAAACTTAGTGAAGTCATAAGATCCCATGCATTTTGCCCGGGGTCAGTAGTTCTTATTTTGGCTACTTCATTTAATTTGCATTGTATTTCGTGGCGTCACTTTCTAATTAAGGATCGGCTTTCGACTAATTTTCTGATCGAAAATAGCTAAAAAAGATATTTAATTTTTATTTATTTTTTTGGCTTCTTTTTTGAATTTTAACAAATTTACACGCTTCCGTTTCTTATTTGTTAAAATGAATAGATATTTACAAGTGAAAGCAATTCTGATATATATTTTTATTAAAAATAAACGAAATTACTTCTTTCAGTACTTCCGATCAGTAAAAAATGTCTAAAACCTCATCTAAAACTGACCTTTAACATGCTGAATAGTATAATGATGAAATATGTGTATTACCTTACTTTTAATGTTTAGACTTACATTGCATACAAATATAATTCTTATTATGAAAACTATGTGAATTGTCTTTGTAAATATGATTATATATCATGGTTTGGAATTGTATTTGAGCACGACTTTTTCAGATTACGTTAGATTCACGACTGAATTAGAAAAACAAGCAATAAGATTACGATGATATTCTAAAATAAAAGTAAAATAAATAATTCTTGAGTTATAAAAATTTATATTATTTAAATCTGTATGATACAATTGTAAAGGATATGTAATAATAATTTATCAGTATGATAAATAAACGATATTAAGTACTAACAAGGAGAGTGTTTGACCTCCGGGAAACGGATTTGGCTAAAACTGCAGGATATGATTCTTTGATGAAAAAAAATGAACCCATATTTTTTCTTTTATGCTAATAGGCCTTATAGACAGAAATATAGACATTTTTTCAAAAATAATGAGAAAAAAGCGATTATAAGTACTTAAATAGTTAAACAACTAAAACTTTTACAGGAAAACGTATAAAAAATAGAAGAAAGTACAAGTAAGAAGCTTTAATTTAAGCTTTATTGCATCAAAAAAGCTTCTGTAGTTCAAAAGTTGTGCCTTATTGAAAATTACTACATATTTATTTAAATTTTTAGCATGTAACATGCGATCAAATTTTTACCCTATTTCATTAGCATATTTCAATCTCTTGTAACTTTTGAACTATATAAGATTTTTTAATGCAATGCAGCTTAAGAGGAATCCTCATACCGACATAGAGTTCTACCTTATCTACATTTAAATTATGAATTTTAATAAAAATTTAACTATTCGTGACTGAAATTCGTAGGAGAGGCACATTCTTAACATGCCAAAGAATTTATTGCAACGTTAAAAGACAATATAAAGGTAAAAATAAAGACGAAAACTGCTTAATACGATTAACTTTTCAATGTAGTTATGAATAATCGTATTATGCAGTTTTTGTCTTCATTTTCACTTTCATTCTGTCTTTTGACGTTGCAATAAATTCTTTAGAATGTTAAGAATGTGCCTCTTCTATAAATTTTAGTTAAAAATAGTTAAATTTTTATTAAAATGCATAATTTAAATGTAGATAAGGTAGATCTCTGTGCCGGTATTAGGACACCCCTTAAATTAAAGTTTTCAACCTGCAATTTTTTTCATTTTCCATATAAATTTCTGTAAGAGTTCTAATTGTTTAGTTATTTAAGTTCTTATAAAGACTTATTTTCACTACATTTTCGAAGTAATGTCTATATGGGCAAATCTTCAAAACTTTTAATTTTCTTGTGATGCTTTTGAAAAGTTTTTTTACGACTACTAATGGGTTGCCGCATGATGCACACTATCTAAACTGGGTTCACACCTTTTGGGCATTCCTGTGATTCTATTTCTGATGGATTTGGTAAGTGTGCCATCAACGGCACAGTAGATATTTCTATAAAACGTAAATTTTTACATACATGAAATTATGTAATTTTTCATATATAAAAATTTACGTTTTATAGAAATATCTACTGCGCCGTTGGTGGCACACTTATCAAATCCATTAGAAATAGAGTCACAGGATTGCACAAAATGTATGAACCCAGTTTAGATATTGTGCATCATGCGGCAACCCAGTAGCAGCTGCAAAATGACTCGCCACTAGTACATTAAAAGTTTTAAAGATTTGCCCATATATCCGTCTATAGGGCCTATTAGCACAAAAGAAAAAACACGGGTTCATTTTTATTCATCAAAAAATCATATTCTGCAGTTTCAGCCAAATTAGTTCATCGGAGGTCAAATACTCCCCTTGTAAGTCACTGTCGGTTCATTGAAGGTAGTTTGTCATAATGTTCTAAGACATAGATAAAGCTGCGATTGTTTTAACGGTGACATGCAAATTGTGTAACAATTGGTAAGACATGTTATGCCGTAAATATAAATAGTCCAGTAGAATCAGCTCGAAAAACCTTAAAATTTGACTTAATTAGTAATAGGCAACTGAAGTGAAAAATAGGTTCATTAGGTCAAAAGATATTAAAATTTAGAAAGACCCTCAAAATTTGGGCTGGCATATTTTTTTAAACAACGTTTTTATGTAAAAAATTGTGAAAAATCAATGTTCTTTGGATCTATCTCTTTTCGTTTTTTAAAAGGGTATATGAAATTTATAATACTTATAAGGGTCTTCAAGACGAATAGCTTGAGCCCTATTATATATAATTTCGTTAATAATTTATTTAAATAATCGCAAAAATATAGTCAAAAATCGTTAAGTTTTCAATAATTTTTTATTCCATAAAAAAAAGGGCTGCATGCTTATAACTTTGTAAAAGGTTGCTTTCTATCACCCCTAAGTCCCCATAATTTTTTCAGCAAAAAATATTAATTTGTTTATGAGATATTCAATTTGTTCACTAAAAAGAGGTAAAATGTAGGCCTCAAATGGACCCTATTGCGGTCATTTTAGAAAGAAATGACCATTGTCATTTATGCTCTTTGACACTTATATTTAGTAAAAATAAAAAGTTTGATTGATATTTTTATTATTTTCGCTGTTTAAATGGCGATCGAAAAAAAAATTTTTTTTCCTAATTGTTTTTTAAATTTATATATAAAAAAATGAAAATATTTAAATGCAACTTTTTTATTCTTGTTGCATAAATTTTTACGCTTATTGAAAAAAAAAACGTTATTTTATGATAATTAGGAGCTGAGATAATTTTTTTTTTTTAAATTCGCCATTTGTTTATTTACAAAGATTAAGGAATGAAATTTTAATGACAGATCCTTTAATACTGGAACTTTGATATAAGATCATTTCTGATATTGAAATCAGTTCTTTGAAACCTTAAAAGATTGTTTTTAAGTATGTATAGTTTCAATTCTTTTTGAAGAGGGGAAGAACGCGTCATCTTTTGCAAGTACAGAAAAATTTTTTTCGATTACTTCAAATTTGTCTTATGTGGAAAAATTTTCTATATCTCAGTGAAATATTAACCGATTTTGATGTTTCTTTTTTTAACCTGGGGTAACGCGAGATAATATTAATAGTCGTTATACTTGTTTAATGATATAAATAAATTAATTTGTTATAAAAAATAACAAAAAAAATATGCATATTTTTTTTTCATTTTTTATATACTTGTAATGTTTACTTTTATAATCTAATAAATAAGTTTCATTTATTTTATAAAAAAATTAGATTATTATCTTTTTTACACGTTAATAATTAATACAAACATTGCTCTTATCATAAAAATCCTGACATTATTAGAAAAGAGCTTCTGACCTTGAATATTCAACGAATTTAACATTTCTTTTTTTGATCTGGGGTTGTGCGAGATAATATTAAGAACCGTCATTTTTGTTTTATGCAATAAACAAATTAATTAATTATAAATAATAAAAAAAATTTTTTTATTATTTTTTACATATTATATTTTAAATAAATGTTCATTTATATAATTTTATGAATTTCTTTTATTTAAAAAAAATATTTACAATCTTTTTTTCGCACACATAAACACATTCGAAAAAATATTACATTTTTTTCGTATTTTTGCAATTAACATACAAAGTTGATTTTAATAAAATTTATTAAATATTTATGATAATTTTATTCGTTTGTTCAATGGCTCATCACAATCTTCATCTATGAAAACATTTCTCGAATCATCACAACATTCATCATTGGAACTATTGTCAATTTCAAACGGTAAGTTTGACATATTTTCACTGCTGCTGCAACTACCCTGGTAACACAAACTGTTGCAAGCACGATTGCGCAGAACTTGCGTGGTCTGTTTCCACATTTTAATGCATATCTGCTGAAATTCAATTGCAACTGAAACGTGCGTCAGATTTGCAACAGATTGCCAATTGAAACGTGCAATTCTAAGATAAGAATTAACACGCAAACTTGCAGCAGAATCAAAGCAGTCTTCCGTAAGAATCTTGCAGCAGCACTTTACCCCAGAATTACATAAGAATGACATAAGTTGAGCGCAATCATATGACGAGAATAAACATGCAAACTTGCAGCAGAATTGAAGCAGTCTTCCGTAAGAACCTTGCAGCAGCACTTTACCCCAGAATTAGATAAGAATTACATAAGTTAAGTGCAATTATATGACGAGAATAAACACGTAAACTTGCAGCAGAATCGAAGCAGTCTTTCGTAAGAATCTTGCAGCAGCACAGTTTATAGAATTTCAAAGTTAATTAATAGTTCCAAAAATTGAAGTTACTTTATAGAATAAAGATAATACATTGTATTTTAATAAAAAATTTTCATCGTGAATATTATTAACATTTAACTAACGAGAACATATTCATAAGAGTTGTTGACAGATTTTAAGAAAGCAAATGTTGAATTTGAGAATTATAATTTATAATTTAATGAAAATATAATAATTTATAATTGCGATACACTTAATGCATTTCTTTAAACTTTACGTGTTCTTACTACCGATGCCTACACCTATAGGCACATATTGGCTAAAAGAAAAAAAGAAGGAACGCAAAAAACAATCAACATATATACACAAAGAGGTGGGCGCTGATATTATAGTATAAAATTATATACATGTTGACATTGGAGAGAAGAGGGGAGACCATTGCAGCCAACTATCAAATATAAAAAACGTAGATAAAAAATTTTTATAATATCTGAGAAAAATTTTAAATAAATTTCTATCGGTAAAAGATGGTAAATATTTTGGTTCTACATTCATACGTAATTCTGTAGTAAAGTTTTGTCGCAAGATTCTTATGCGAGATAGCTTGAAATATGCTGCATGCTCGCGTGATTATTCTTATGATAAGATTGCATTTAACTTTTGTCATATTTATGTAATTCTGGGGTAAAGTGCTGCTGCAAGATTCTTACGGAAGACTGCTTCGATTCTGCTGCAAGTTTACGTGTTTATTTTCGTAACATAATTGCACTTGACTTGTGTCATTCTTATGTAATTCTGGGGTAAAGTGCTGCTGCAAGTTTCTGATGCAAGACTGTTTCGATTCTGTTATATGTTTGTGTACTTATTACGATTTGCAGAACAGCACTTGACAATTTGCAATTCTTACGTAATTGTGCTGCAAAACTTTGTCGGGAATTATTTACTCAATTTTGTTGCTAGTGTCTGTAATAAGTTTTTCTGCAAGTTTACTGCAAAATATCTTCAAGATTCTGCGCATTCTTTCCGTTCCGTAGATTGCACTTTCTCTCTGCCAGAAACGTGCAATTCTGTTGCACTTATCTTCTGTAATTTCTTTTCATAAAAAAACCCTATGAAATACGGAAACAGACAGCACATGTTCTGCTGCAAGTTTTTGATTTTCAAGAAAATTGCAGCAAAATTGCGTTGAGCATGTTACCAGGGTATCTTCATCAAACAGAAAATCTTGTACTAATACAGTCTCTTGGTTATCACTAGTTTCCCCGTGACAACCAGAACATAATTCAGAGCATTTTAAGAGGAGGTCACGTATCTCTGTCCTTTTCTAATTAAAGAATCGAGTTTTTCACAGAAACTAATAGCTTTAGCAAAAAATGAAGAGAAAGCCGCATCTTGTATCAAAAAAAGCAATATTTTCTTCGATGAGAAAGAATTAATTTTATTGCTTCGTTCTCAAGAAAACCTTGAAAAACTTAAATCATAGAGGTTAGGGTGGACAATTTCGTTTTTCAAGGTTTTCTTGAGAACGAAGCAATAAAATTAATTCTTTCTCATCAAAGAAAATATTGCTTTTTTTGATACAAGATGCGGCTTTCTCTTCATTTTTTGCTAAAGTTAGTAGTTTTTGTAAAAAAATCATTTCTTTGATTAGAAAAGGACAGAGATACGTGACCTCCTCTTAATATATGTTTTCGACATCCACATCTATTATCATTGCTATTAATCATGAGCAACAAACAAGTAGCTGTAAAAAATAAACTGTTAATTCAAATTTTTTTTTAAGAATTAGATAAATCAAAATATAATGAACATATTGTAATATGGTTAATTTTATTGTAATATATTTAAAAAGCTATTTCATAAAAAATACTAAATATTTCTTTAATTTTAAAAACTTTTAGAAAAAAAAACTTTTACAATAAAAATAAATATCTTAAATGAAAAATTTATAATATTTTTTAACAAACACATCATGCAATTTATAATTAAATTGAGATTCACTAAGTTATTAAAAAAAATTTTTAGTAATAAACACAAAAATAAAAGAAACTTATTTTTTACTCCTAAATTTATTGTATATTAACGAAATTGCAGAATGAACTGAACAATAACTTTTATTTAAAAAAGTAAAATATACACTATTATATTCAGAATGATTTTATTTCAGAACTATATGTAGAAACTTTGTATAATCAAAAGAAAACGCGTCCAATAATGTGACCTGTGCCACACACGTTGGTTTACTCAGTGCAAAGGACGCTCGAAATAAATTTGAACCCGCAATTTCATAATGACCTTGCTCTTGGGTTTCTTTTATACTTAGGAACTTAAATAAATTTTATTTACTTGAAATTATAAAATTATAAATATAATATTTTCTTAATCTTATTATTATTTTAAGTAATAAATAATACTTTTAATGAAAAATTGAATAAATAATTGAAATTAGAATAAAAATTACAATAAATTTCTTTTTCAAGTGTAGTTAATATTGTTTCAGTAAAAAGTTTTGAATAGTTAAGAAAAATATAAGTACATATATATCAGTAACAATTCAACGAACTTATATCTTAACAATCAAGAAGAAATAAAATATAGAATAAAATACTTACGAATTGAAAGTTTGAGCGTAAAGCAGGGTTCAACGAACTCATACAATAACACACGCATTTTAATTATACTTCTCTTCTTTTAACGAGCATAACATAGAAATACTTTACAACGAAGTAGAAATATTTTTTAATTCTTTGTAAAATAAATATTCATATTAGGTATAAATGACTATTAAAATAATAATAATAATAAAAATAAAACTATTTTAAAAGTAAAAATGCTGAAAGGCATTTAAAAATAATGTGAAGGCTTACATGATAAGAGATATGTTTTTATTAATAATATTGTTTAAAAAAGAAAATAGTTAAATTTTTTAGAGGAAAAGATATTATGTTTCATAAAATTATTAATACAAACGTTCCATTAATGTAAAATATAAAATAAATAAATTTTTCATATATATTGTTTATAATAAATTAATTTGTTTATTGCATAAAACAAAAATGACGGTACTTAATATTATCTCGCACAACCCCAGATCAAAAAAAAGAAATGTTAAATTCGTTGAATATTCAAGGTCAGAAGCTCTTTTCTAATAATGTCAGGATTTTTATGATAAGAGCAATGTTTGTATTAATTATTAGCGTGTAAAAAAGATAATAATCTAATTTTTTTATAAAATAAATGAAACTTATTTATTAGATTATAAAAGTAAACATTACAAGTATATAAAAAATGAAAAAAAAATTTGCATATATTTTTTGTTATTGTTTATAACAAATTAATTTATTTATATCATTAAACAAGTATAACAACTGTTAATATTATCTCACGCTACCCCAGGTTAAGAAAAGAAACATCAAAATCGGTTAATATTTCACTGAGATATAGAAAATTTTTTCACATAAGACAAATTTGAAGTAATCGAAAAAAATTTTTCTGTACTTGCGAAAGATGACGCGTTCCTCCCCTCTTCAAAAAGAATTGAAACTATACATACTTAAAAACAATCTTTTAAGGTTTTAAAAAACCGATTTTAATATCAGAAATGATCTTATATCAAAGTTCAAGAATTAAAGGATCTGTCATTAAAATTTCATTCCTTAATCTTTGTAAATAAACCAATGGCGAATTTAAAAAAAAAATTATCTTAGCTCCTAATTATCATAGAATAACATTTTTATTTTAAATAAGCGTTAAAATTTAAGCAACAAGAATAAAAAAGTTGCATTTAAATATTTTCATTTTTTCATATATAAATTTAAAAAACAATTAGGAAAAAAAATTTTTTTTTTCGATGCCATTTAAACAGCGAAAATAATAAAAATATCAATCAAACTTTTTATTTTTACTAAATATAAATGTCAAAGAGCATAAATGACAATGGTCGTTTCTTTCTAAAATGACCGCAATAGGGTCGATTTGAGGCCTACATTTTACCTCTTTTTAGTGAACAAATTGAATATCTCATAAACAAACTAATATTTTTTGCTGAAAAAAATTATGGGTAAGGGTGATAGAAGGCAACTTTTTACAAAGTTACAAGCATGTAGCCTTTTTTTATGGAATAAAAAATTATTGAAAATTTAACGATTTTTGACTATATTGTTGCGATTATTTAGATAAATTATTAACGAAATTTAATGTAATAGGGCTTAAACTATTCGTCTTGAAGACCCTTATAAGTATTATGAATTTTATATACCCTATTAAAAAACGAAAAGAGCTTGATCCAAAAAACATCGATTTTTCACAATTTTTCACGTAAAACCGTTGTTTAAAAAAATATGCCAGCCCAAATTTTGAGGGTCTCTCTAAATTTTAATATCTTTTGACCTAATGAACCCATTTTCACTTTAGTTGCCTGTTACTAATTAAGTCATGCGAAAAGTCTAATTCTACTGGACTAAAACCAGATGCAGTGTACGTTATACATCTACACTACCTATTGATTAGAAAAACTGTCATTAATCAGTGAACTGACCCCGAGCCTCGTATTCATGGTTTCGTCTGTGGTATAAAATAAGTAACTCAATTTGTGAATACACAAATTCTGTACAAATCTTTGTATACGAACGACATGCCCTGTTGAAAATATATACGTATCTGAGATACGTAACAAAATTACGTAATCCATACTAACGACGCGTTCGAATTTGTTACGTATTATGGAATACGTATTTGATATTGATGATACGTAGTTTCAATACGTATTCCAAGGGAGTGAGAAATTACGTATTTCATACCAGAAATATGTAATTACTCGCACAATATACGTAACAAAAATACGTATATTTTTCACATGGTACGTATCCTGAACACATCCTTCCATTGGAATACGTAAGTTTTGTAAACACTTATGCCAGATATACGTATTTTTCATACATATCTCATGCGTGTCATACGTAATTTTCGATTTGAATTTTAGGCTTGAATACATATTGCCTTTAGAATGCGTAATTTCGAGCACGATATACTTATCTCTGAGGCAGGATTTGTATCCAGAATACGTAATTTTAGCATAAAATACGTATTTAAAAACATTTTGTGATTGAAAATACCTAATTTTCATTTCATATGTGCCTAATCTATGTATCTTTGATACGTATTTCATGCGAAGATTACGTAATTTTGAATCGCAGTTTCTGGCTTCAATACGTATTGCCAGGACAATTACGTAATTGGAAGTCAAAGATACGTATCTATGAGGCAGGTTTTCTAGTCAGAATACATAATTTTGCCACAAAATACGTATTTGAAACCATCTTCTGATTAAAATACGTAATTTTCATTTAAATATGTGCCATATATATGCTTTTTTGATACGAAGTTCATGCGAAAATTACGTAATTTTAATCGCAGTTTCGTGCTTGGATACGTATTGCTAGTACAATTACGTAATTTTCAGTACAACATACGTATCTGTGAGGCAGAATTCGTGGTACGTATTTTACCACAAAATACGTATTTAATTTGTGGTAAAATTATGTATTCTGAATACGAATCCTGCCTCAGAGATACGTATCTCGTGCTCGGAATCGCGTATTCTGAAGGCGATACGTATTCAAACCCGAAATTTAAATCGAAAATTACATATGATGCGCATGAGATACGTATCAAAAATACGTATATCTGGCATAAGTGTTTATAAAAATTACGTATTCTAATAGGAGGATTTGCTCATATCTTTGAAAAATATGAACACATATTTATCATAAATACGTATCTTTGTTACGTATATTGTGCGAATAATTACGTATTTCTGATATAAAATACGTAATTTCTCACTCCCTTGGAATACGTATTGAAACTACGTATCATCAATATCAAATACTTATTCCATAATACGTAACAAATTCGAACACTTTGTTACGTATGGATTACATAATTTTGTTACGTATCTGAGATACGTATATATTTTTAACAGGGCATCGCTCCAGACCTCACTGAAAAGTGATGGCCTTTCCGAGTGTAATAGGCGATATGCATAATTGTAGTGACTGGTATCTTAACTTTTACTTGTCAATATCATCTAAATCTTTGTGAAAAATTTATTTGTTCTTATTATTATTCAATCGCCAAGTATAATTATGCTTAAATATAGTTTAAAACCATAATTTATAATAGCATGCCTTAGATAACGATTGTTTTGTAGATGTAGAGTAGAATCATTCAATCGTAATGTTGAATATATAGAAATTAATAGAATTATAGACCAAATTTCAGATTAGATGTCATTGACATCGATTACAGCTATAAGTGTAGGAGAAAATAAAATCTTTTTGCACATGAGATCTCACGTGAGATCTCACGTGAGACGTCATGTGAGATCGGGTATCGGGAAAAATTAATTTTTTTGCACATGAGATCTTATCTGAGATTTCACGTGAGATCGGGTATCAAGAAAAATAACATTTCGTGGTACATGAGATCTCTCGTGAGTTTTTATATGAGATCTTGTTTCATTTTCAATCGTGAGAGCTCATGTGAGATCTCGTGTCATAATTTTCAGTAGATATATTTATCTAATTATTTAATGAGTAAATGTGTTTGAGTAATTGAATTAACGATAAAGCGTGCGATTAAAAAAATAACTTTGTATGTTTTAAATAATTTTATCATTATTTCAGATAAATTATATTTTATTTTTGGTTTATTTATAAATTTTTATCAAATTGTAATTTCGTTGCATTTGTATATTCTGTTGTATTAATATTTGGAATATTAATTCAATTTTATGGAATAATTTTCGATTACAATTTTCAATTCTGCGCTAGGTGGCGCAGGGAAGCATACGTGTTTGTGTATCACTCCGTATTATAAGTGCGCTTTTTATTAAAATTTACGCTCTATTTAAAAAATATTGTATCTAATTCGTTCTTACGGGTGTTATGAACGATATTTTTTATTATTTAGTATAGTGTTTACATGGATTGCTGTAAATTGGACTGATTGTATTCGGGCCATTGTTGATGCCGTAGAGCACCGCAACACGTGGCACAGAAATCTCACGTAGTATAAGTTTATAGTGCCTATTTATTAATTATCGCTACTGTAATTGGGAATAATAGCATTAATTTTTAGTACTCAAGAATTAGTGCATTTGGAAGGAATTTTTGATTTATTTACACGTATACTCGTGATAGGCACGACCTGTTTAACCTACATAACCTATACGGCTATTGGCCTATTGTGCATTACTGTAAATCTAGACTAGCTAATGTAAATTAGTGAAAGTTAGTGAAAATACCGTACTTAATTCAGCAGTCAAGATTTGTTGTACGGCGAAGAAATTTGTGTATTATTTACAGTTTATCGGTGTCCATTTACGGCGTGGTTAATTTACATAACCTAAATTGCTATTCGTTTTTGGCTTACAACTGCGAAGGGATATTAGTTTTGATATTATTTAGGGAAGGACAGTCATTTTTTAGTATTTTATTTGGGAATATTTTAACCATTTTATTTTGACAAACATTATCTAAGGTTTTAATTGCTCTACATTAGCACTGTATTTGTGTTAAACGCTACATTCATCAGGTCAGTGATTTATTGCTTGTTCTGTCGTACGATATGCCTTCTGCAAATAAAAACCAGAGAGCTGGTAATTCTGGTAGTTTGTCTTATCCTGTTGGACATGATAATAGATAAAATAGCCTCAATTCTAATGTAAAATGTTTTTCATGTCCAGGTAAAGGGGTCATTGCTTTGGATAAAGCTGTGACGTGCAAAGCTTGTGAAGCTTCTTACCATCAATCTTGTGCTAAGAGAGCTGGTCTTCAAGGGGATGGCTCCTTTTCTAAGTGCTGTGGAAAGAATTTTAATGATGGCAACATAGCTGGTGGACCTAACTCGCAGCTTGCAGTCAATGAGGCTAATCTTGATGAAGCAGTGAATAATTTGGATCCTAGCTTGCAACCATCATGGATCTTAATTTGCTCTAAATTCTATGCTTTTGATGGTAGAATGGACGCAATCAATGCAGATATAACTGAAAGGATTGAAGCCATTGAATTAGGAATGGACAAACTTGAATCTTCCATGGATTCATGTTTTGATAACTTTTACGCTGAACTCAACGACAGAAGGTATAGAGAGTCTAACTTGATTTTATTCAACTTTCCAGATTCGCTTAATGCTGCTGAAACTGATTTTGCTGATGTTAAGGATTGCTTGGACAGCTATGACGGTTTGATTCCATTTGATACTAACAACATAAAGGTTTTCAGATTGGGGAAAAAATATGAAATCAATAAGACTCGCCCTCTTAAAGTGCAACTTGATTCTAAAGAACATGTCATGTGGGTTCTTCATCATAAAGGCACTCTCTTTTCCGAAGATGTATCTGCTCGCGCTGACCTTACTGTTGCACAGCAAGCTTCAATGAAAGCATTATATGTTGAACTTGAAGGGAGATTGGAACGGGGTGAGAAGGACATTTATATTAAGTACCACAATGGAGTTCCAAAAATTGTAAAGAAGAAATCTAATGATGCGAATCCATCAGAGGAACAATAACAAGTACACCAGTTGGTAAACATTTCTTTGTATTATCAAAACGTTCATAGTATTGTTGGGAGACTGGTTGATTTCCGCACAACATTTTGGATGAGCAAGAGATATGATGTTTTAGTTCTTACTGAAACATGGTTACACGAAGATGTGAAAGATTCTGAACTAGGATTCCACGGTTATACGGTGTTGCGGTGTGATAGATCTTTATTCACGAGTGACAAGAGTTCAGGAGGTGGTGTTCTTATTGCTATCAAAGATGGTATAAGATTTGAATTATTGTCCCTTTGTGATAATTCTTATGAGATGTTAATAGTTAAGATTTTTAATAATGATAGATTTTTTATATTAATTGTTGCTTACTTACCACCTAATCGTGTCGCTCGTGATCGGGATTATCTACCCAGTTTCATAAAATGTGTTAATAGTGTACTGTTTAATTTTGCTAGTTATAATGTATTACCTAAGGTGTTATTGATTGGTGATTTCAATTTACCGGGTTATGAATGGGTTATGAGAGGTAACGAGGCGTGCGCGGTAGGATCTCACCCAAATGTCAATGTTCGGCAGTCGGTACAATGTTTAAAGAATTTTGCTAACTTATATAATTTGGAACAGTCAATTTTTTATTGTAATTTTTCGGGTAATTTTCTCGATTTGTGTTTCTCTAATTTTTATGACTTGAAATTTGAAAGATGTATTGACTCATTAATACCAACAGACTCTTTTTATTTGCCGCTCGATTGTGATATTCCGTTCACATATCACTCAATTTTGCTAGACAATTTTGTATGTTACGATTTTAATAGAATTGACTACGCTGCATTTGATGATATATTTAATGATCGAGCATTGCCGTGCATTGATTGTGAGGGAGTTGATCTGAATGAAGCGCTGAACAGCTTTAAATTAGTTTTAGATAAATGTATTGCGCAAAGCGTATGTACTTTTCGTAGTGGTAAAAATCATAAATTTCCAAAATGGTTCTCACCTGATCTCATTAGTGCAATTATAGTTAAGAACAAGTATCATAAATTGTTTAAATTAACTAAGTCCACTAAGTATTATAATTTGTTTAAAATTAAAAGAGGTGAATGTAAACGATTGATTTATAGAGATGAAAGCAGATATATTTCTAGCATTGAAGGTTCTATTCATAAAAATCCTAAAAACTTCTTTGGTTATGTCAATTCAATTGATACTACTCACTCATATCCTGACAGAATGTTTCTCGGTGATAAGGTTGCAGAAGGTGGTCAAGAAATTGTCGACCTTTTTGCATTTAAATTCCAGAGTATTTATAATAGTGTAAATTGAAATCTGACTGATGTCTTTGATTGGTGCCAGATGTGTATCTGTTTAACGAGCTTACTGTTGAAGAGGTTCGCAGTTGTATTGAGAGGTTTGACGTCAATTCATCATGTGGTCCAGATAATTTGCATCCAAAAATTTTAAAACATATGGCACCGCGTATTTTGTTCTGGATTACTAGATTCTTTAATCTTAGTGTTAAAACTGGCCAGTTTTCGAATCTGTAGAAAGTCTCATTTGTGACTCCTTTATTAAAGAAAGGCGATACATCTGATATTAATAACTATAGACCCATAAATAAATACAGTTGTCTAGCTAAGGTTTTTGATGAGTTGATGTCTGACCGTCTCGGTAATTATCTTGGAAAATTTATTGTTGACGAGCAGCACGGATTCACAAAGGGTAGATCCACAGTCACAAATCTTAGCGTTTACTTAAATGATTTAATTGATTGTTTTCGTCGTGGTAATTCTGTAGATGCTTTTTACGCCGATCTCTCGAGAGCATTTGACACGGTTAAGAGTCAGCCGTATACCGACACAGTTACCTATTTTACCGAATCTATTTAAAATTTATTTTTTATAAAAACTAATAGCTTCAGGCAAAAATAAAGAGATGGTTTCGATTCGTGTAATAGAAAGCAATATTTTCTCTGATAAGAATAATTTAATTCCACCGCTTTATTTTCAAGAAAAGTTGGAATAACTTGAAAATCCCATTATTTGACACTAATTTCTAATTTTTTAAGTTATTCCAACTTTTCTTAAAAACGAAGCAATAAAATTAATTTATACTAATCAAAGAAAATATTACATTTTATTAAACACATCGAAACCATCTATTTATTTTTGCCTCTTGTTACTAATTTTGGGAAAAAAGTCAATTTTTTAATTAGAAAAGGACAGAGATACAGTGGCCTCTTAATATTGAATTATTGATAGGAAAATTAGAACGCTACGGTATCCGTGGTTATGTGCTAAAATGGCTTACCTCATTTCTGTCAGATAGGAAGCAATTACTTAAAATTAAATCATTCATATCTGTAGGTATTAATGTACTCTCAGGCGTAGGTCAAGGAACTCACCTGGGACCTTTGTTATTCCTTATTTTTATTAATGATGTTAAGAATTGTGTCAAGTTCTCGAAATTTCTGTTATTTGCGGACAATATAAAAATGTACAAGGAGATTCTTTCATTTGATGATAATTTGGGTTTACAAGAGGATATCACTACTTTTAATGAGTGGTGTGTGGTAAATGGTTTGCTCTGTAACCTCGATAAATGTAATGTAATTTCGTTTACTAGATCCTCACATACTAATTTTGTTTATCGTATTGGCGATCATATTCTTTCAAGGATAGACTCAGTGCGGGATTTAGGGGTAATTTTTGATAAGGGATTAACATTTGACCGACATATTAACCTCTTGGTAAAAAAAACTGAAAAGCTTATTGGCTTTATTAAGAGATTCTCGACAAGGTTTACTCAGCCTGAGACATTCAGGACACTTTATTATGCGTACATCTACTCAACTATTAGTTACGCCTCGGTTATTTGGCGTCCTTATCTGGGATATCAGATTGATGCGATCGAAGGTGTATGTAGGAAGTTTTTGCGTTATGCAGCCTTTAAATTGAATCGGACCATGCGATATAATGATAGTTCTATACGTAAATTTTTATCAGTTCCAACAATTGAATCGTGTTTTGATCGTATTGATTTGATCTTTTCTGTGAAAATCACTAGAGGTATTATAAATTGCCAAGCTTTGAGGGATAGTTTCTCAGTCATCGTTCCTGCTAGACCACTAAGATTCATTTCTAATTACTATTTCGTACCAATTTTGAGAAGCAATTATTTTCTGCGCTCGCCCTCGATACGTATGGCTCTGATTTATAATAGATATAAGGATACTGTTGATGTTAACGTTGACGCCATTTCAATGTTGCGATTCTGCGCATTATCAAGAAACAACTTAAATTACGATTAGAGTGGTTACTATATTTTTTATTGTACACTTATACCGGAGAGATATTATTGATGATTTGAACTTACCATTTGGTAAATTTATTAGATTGTTATTTATAATTCTTTTGTATTATTAGCTTCTGCGTCACTTAACCTTAACACTTTTGTATTTTATTAAATGTATTATGGGTTTATCCCGTTGAAAATTAGAAAATAAAATAAATAAATAAATAAAATAAAATTACTTTTTGCTTTCTCATAGAGAAAGCATTGTATCGATAAAAAAAATTTTTTTCTATTTTTTCATTAATCTGTACATATTTGAACTCAGTGAGTCGAAAAAAGTGGTTTCCAGAAAATGTCTGTATGTATGTGTGTGTGTGTGTGTGTGTGTGTGTGTGTGTGTGGATGTATGAATTCAGTTAGTAAACTGTATCTCGAGAACTACTCGATGGATTTGCTTCTAATTTTGCATGGAATTTAGTTTTGTGACTAACTTGCTGGGAAGCTATTGATAATTGGTTCTTCTAGCGTAGTTTTCATTTTAAGGTTTTTAAAAAAAAAAAAAAAAAATTCGATTTTTCGTTTTTTGTTTTTTTTTTTTTACTACTCGATGAATTTGCTTCAAAATTTGCATGGAATTTATTCGTGATTGCCCGGATGAAATAAATTTTTAAAAACTGATTTTCTTAGCTTAGTTTTAATTTTAGAGCATTTTGAAATTTAGAAGAAAAATGTTTCTATTTATTAAGCCAATAAAATCTTAAAAACTACTCGATGGATTTACTTCAAATTTTCCATACAATTCAATTTTTTTATGAACTGGTGCGGAAGCTATTGAGAATTGGTTTTCTTAGCGTATTTTTTTTTTAGAATCATTTTAAGAATTTTAAAAAAATTTCGATTTTTCATTTTTTTTTGTATTTTACGTAAACTACTCGAAGAATTTGTTCGAAAATTTGTATGGAACTTAATTTCAACTGCCAAAAGTATAAAAAATTTTGTAAACTTATTTTCTTAGCTCACTTTTAATTTTAGAGCATTTTTAAAATTTTTTAAAAAATTTTTATTTTTAATTTTTTTCTATTTTACGAAAACCATTTGATAGATTTGCTCCAAAATTTGTATGCAATTTATTCGCTACTGTCTGAAAAAAACAACCTTTGGAAAACTAATTTTCTCAGTGCAGTTTTAATTTTAGAGCACTTTGAAAATTTTCAAAAAAATTTTTATTTTTCATTTATTTTCTATTTTGCGTAAACCATACTATAAATTTTCTCCAAAATTTGTATACAATTAATTCGCTATTGTCTGAAAATAATAAGCTTTTGAAAACTAATTTTCTTAGTGTGGTTGCAATTTTAGAGAATTTTAAAGATTTAAAAAAAAATTTCGATTCTTCTTTTCTTATTTTTTTTCATTCTACGTAAAGTACTCGATAGATTTGTTCTAAAAATTGCAGGGAAATTATTTGCGACTGCCAAAAGAAGGGAAATTCTCAAAAATTGATTTTCATAGCGTGGTTTTAATTTTAGAGCATTTTTAAAATTTTGAAAAGAAAATGTTATTTATTTAACCAGTTAGATCTCGAAAATTACTTGATGGATTTGCTTGAAATTTTGTATACCATCTATGTTTTTGTATAACTAGACGGAAAGCTATTAAAAATTGGTATTCATAGAGTAGTTTTTTTATAGAGCCATAAACATGAACTGTATTTATATATAAATATGATTGCATTTTATAAAGATTAGAAATTTTGTTGTCATCATTCTTTTCATTACTACATTATATCATTTTTTCAATAGAACAAATTTTTTTGTATTACTTGATGATTTAAAATAAATTATAAATGTTGAAAAAGCAAACAGCTAGCATATATGTTCGAAATTTATAAAGTACAATATGAGTAAATATTAATGTTAGACAATTTTTTAATATTAAAATCACATTTAAATAAATATAAAAAAATTAATAAATCTCAAAGAACTCTATGAGAAAGCATTCCGCCAAAGCACTTGGCAGCGTTTTTTTTTTTTTGTAATTTTTGTTAAATAGTAATTTGTCAAAACTTATTATATTTTTACAATATTGTTATATTTTTATGTTAATTCTTTATTATTCATTATTATGATTTTAATTATGTTTTTATGTTTTAATGCAATTATTGAGATATCAGTTTTACATGATTTTAATTTATATATATTTTTAATGCATTTTTGTTATTGTTTCATTTAAAGTTGTAGACCTTAATTTTAACAAAACATATACATATACTTGACTGCCGTTTTTCAAATTATCTGTTACAAATAATAAAGTTTGCAATATAGCATAAAACAACAAATGTTACCCTGCAAAAAAAACATCTATAAATATAGCTAAAAAATATAGGTAAAAATATAGCTACATTGTGTATTACAGCTATATTTACGTGTTTTTTTAGCTGTACATCTATCAGAAATATAGCTAGATTTTTAGCAATATTTTTACCTATCTTTATAGGTATAATCCCTATTTTAGCCCATTATAGATAGAAATATAGCCGAAAATATTGCTATATTTCTCATAGATATACAGCTAAAAAAAACACATGAATATAGCTATAATACACATCAATATAGCTGTATTTTCTTTATCTATATTTTTAGCTATATTTATAGATGTTTTTTTTTGACCGGGAATTGAAGAATATATTCTTCAATAGCTGTTCTTTTTGATACATAGTGAGTTAATTTTAAATTTTTAATACTTTACAAAAAGAAATATAATATTTTCGATATAAAGGCAATTAATTCAAAATATAATAAATGTTACTTTTCTAAATACTTTTATATGCTTTGAGTTCTAGCATGATTTTCAAGAACGTTATTAATTTTTTTATAAATAGTTTGATAATATTTTTAATACTTTTTCAGTGTTCGGTCATTTGGTGATGGTATGAATGCGTGTTTATTATATTATAAGTGGCTTCCTAAAACTAACCTCAACTCATATCCAACAATTTTTCCCACAACAGTATGCATAACTGAATTCATTTTTCATTGTAATATATGAATATATTGATAAATTACAAAAAATAATGTGATGATTAAATTTTATATTTAAGATTATTTATTAATTTTTAACTGATTATAAATATAAATATTTATTTTGATTGGAAAGTTTTTTATATAGCATAAATTATTTTTTTTTAATTTCTCTCAATTTATTTCATATATTTTAATGTACATAAAAATATTTTTTATTATGTAAAAAAGATGTTAAAACAACTGGTAATACAACAAATCTATGCTCACATTTCATACACAACCACCCAGAAGTTGAACTTAATATCGCAACAAATAAATCAACACAAGAGGAAAAAATGGATTGCAACGAATCTAATATAACAAAAAAAATAATACATTTTTATTCAATAGAACCAATAAAATACATATAATACTATAATGTTAGCAGGTCTTCGATAATGACAACTCAATATATGTTCTTAACATTAATAACAGTTCTACTCTCACAACTATGTCAAACTTCGAATCAAATCAAATGTTTTGTGAAAAGTCAAAACAATTAAAAGGTAGAAAAACACTAGGAATTTCTTTAAAAACTTCTATTACTAAAAAGTGCAACAAAGAGTGGATTCAGCATTTGTTTACCAAAAATCGTTTCAAGGTAGTTATTGAATAATGTTTTTTTTAATTATGAAAAAATAACTTTTATAATAATTTTTTTTTAACAAGGAATTATATTAATTTTTTATTGCAAATTAAAATTTTTTTTCATATGTCATTTTAAAATTTGGATTTTATTGATAAAAAATATATTTTATTGCAAATATTTCTAAAAAAATATGATTTCAGATGGAGGAACAAAAGCTTCTCTTGCTACGGATAGACTCCTGTTTATGATAGCAGATGATAAAATGCCATTCCATACTGTAGAAAAAGAAGGTTTTAAAACTTTTGTAAAGAACATTGCTTCACTTTATAAAATACCAGATAGAAAAAAAGTAACTAATTTAATGGATCAAAAATATGATGTACTATCTATCATCATAAAAAAAAAGTTATCCACAGTTTCTAATATAAGTCTTACCACTGATATTTGGAGAGATACCCTAAACACTAAAAGCTACTTAGGCCTTACAAGTCACTTCATTGATGGTTATCAAATGAAATCAATTAATATAGGTGTTATTGAATTAAGTGAAAATCATAACTCTGCTAACATACAAAAATTGTTAAATGAAATAGTCGCAGCTTGGGAAATTAAACCAGAAAGTATTATTTTTATTGCATCGGATAACGCTTATAATATTAAAAATGTAATAGCTGATTGCTTTGGATCTGAAAGACATCTCCCATGTTTTGCCCATACTTTAAATCTAGTACCTTCCAAGAATTTTGAATCTGATGTTGTCGTTAATCCTGTCCACAAAAAAGTCAAGACAATAGTTACTTATTTCGAAAAAGCAGTCGTGGCAGCTGATTCTCTTACCCTGTTGAAAATAATGGCGTCTTTCCAGTACGTCTTTGAAAGATGTCTTTGAAGACGTCTTTGGTCGTGCCTTAGATTGGAACAAAATAAGACGTCATTTTTTTAATGTTCCGGAAATATAGTAACCAAATGACGTCTTTTTTATAAGTAAAATAATTTCAAAGACGTATTTTTCCAATAAATACTCATAGTAAAAGACATAAATTTTCCAAAAAAAATTTTTTTTTTTAAACGAATGACGTCCTCCCTGTTGAAAATAATGACGTCCTTCTAAGACGTCTTTGGTCGCGTCTTACATTGGAACCAAAAAAGACGTCATTTTTCCAATGTTTAGAAAATTCAACAAATGACGTCTTTTTATTATTTCAAAGACGTATTTTTTTTAATAAAAATGACGTCTTTTCTTACGAATTTTTATTTTAAAAAATACGTCTTTGAAAATGTAAAATGACGTTATTTGTTAAATAGCTTTTCTAAACATTGGAAAAATGACGTCTTTTTTGTTCCAATTTTAGACACAACTAAAGACGTCTTTCAAAGACGTCATTTTCTACGAATTTAGGAAAAAAAGACGTTATTTTTCATGAATTATGTCATTGAAAAATGACTTAACATGATAATCATTTTCCATTTAAAGGAAAAAACAACAAAATCGAGGTTAACCTCGTAGTTTCAACTCTTCGAAAAATGAAGAGCATATGCGATTGAACTGAGAGCGTTCTGGCCTCATATATCTGCGTCTTTGAAATTTGTATAAGGGATCGCAAAACTTGAGAATCGCCACCTGGTGAGTTAAAATAAAATTGACGCAAGCGCAACCATCAATTCGACTGTAAGTCACTAGGTGGCGATTTTCAAGTTTTGCAATCCCTTACACAAATTTCAAAGATGCAGATATATAAGGCCAGAATGATCTCAGCTTAATCGCAAATGCTCTTCGTTTTTCAAAGAATTGAAACTACGAGATTTACCTCGTTTTTGTTGTTTTTTCCTTTAAATGGAAAATGATTATCATGTAAAGTCATTTTTCAATGACATAATTCATGAAAAATGACGTTTTTTTTCCTAAATTTGGAGAAAATGACGTCTTTGGAAGACGTCTTTAGTTGTGTCTGAAATTGGAACAAAAAAGATGTCATTTTTCCAATGTTTAGAAAAGCTATTTAACGAATAACGTCATTTCACATTTTCAATGACGTATTTTTTTAAATAAAAATACGTCTTTTTATAATTTCAAAGACGTATTTTTTAAATAAAAATTCGTAAGAAAAGACGTCATTTTTATTAAAAAATATACGTCTTTGAAATAATAAAAAGACGTCATTTGTTGAATTTTCTAAACATTGGAAAAATGACTTTTTTTTTGGTTCTAATCTAAGACACGACCAAAGACGTCTTCAAAGACGTATTCAAAGCCGTCTTCAAAGACATCTTTCAAAGACGTACTGGAAAGACGTCATTATTTTCAACAGACTAGAGCTGTATCCGAGCTTATGCTCATACAGAGTATAGAAACTCGCTGGAATTCTACATACGACATGTATGATAGATTTATTTCATTATCTGATAAGATAGTAACAATACTTTTAAACAACTCATCAGCACCTGAAATGCTTTCTGCAAATGAACTAAAAATTTTAAAAGAATTTGTTAGTTTGTTGAAACCATTTAAAGAAGCAACAACAATTGTTTGCGGTGAATCATATGTTACAGGAAGTAAAGCGATTCCAGTAATTAAAAACTTAAAAATTGCCTTTGATGCGGTTGAAGTGAGTTCAGATATGGGTCTACATTTGAAGAAATTGTTATCCATTAAATTTTGAAAATGGTTCGAAAAAGTAGAACAAATGTACCTTATAGCTGCGTCAACAATATTAGATCCAAGATTCAAACGACTATACTTCACCGATAAAATAGCTTGCGCAAATGTAATTAATAGATTAGCTGAAATTTTAAATGATAAAATTTATGAAGATAGAAACGAACAAGTTAAAAATATATCTAACACAACCCATACTTCAGAATCTGATGGATTTTGGTCTCATCACCATAATCTGGTTCAGCAAAATATCACAAACAAAATTTTTAATCAAAATCACAATGAAATTTCAGATGAATTAAGATATTATTTCAATGAGCCAGTGGCTAGCATGGATAGCAATCCATTGCAATATTGGAGTCAAAGTTCTCATTCTACGTTATCTAAAATTGCTTTACGTTATTTGACAGTTGTAGCAACATCTGTTCCATCAGAACGTCTATTTTCACAAGCAGCACTGATTTTAACTGAAAAACGATCTCGATTGACACCTGAACATTTCCAGCATCTATTATTTTTATCATCGTTAGCATTAGAAGATTGGCATTTGGAATAAATTTAATTAATTTTCATAGTTTATATGTAAAGAATTTATATTTTTATATTTTAAATAAAATTAAATAAATTTATTAAATTATAAAATAATAGTTATTCCTTTTATCATAATAAGTAATACTTAGTTTAAATTAAAATGATTTCAATTTAATAATAAAAATAAGAAATATTTTTAAAAAATGTATCAATATTTGATAACCGATATTTTACAGGTATCGATACTTTGAGGTACGATAAGTATCGATACCTAATATCGATATCAGAAGCAGATATCGCCCATCACTATATTAAATGTTTCGTACCATGCTCATGGACTTTCTCTAAGACCATAGAGTGCCTTTCGGAATTCACATATTTTATTTTCTCGAGTTTCATAACCTTTAGGTTTATAAATATAAACTTCTGATTTTACTGTACCATTGAGAAATGCTGTCTCAACGTCCATTTGCTCTATATCTAAATTATTTACACAACAATAGCTTAATAAAATTTTTAAAGTTTGCATTTTTCCTACTGGAGAGTATATATTTTCTAAATATTCTTTTTGCTGAAAGCGTTTTACTACTAATCTAGCTTTATAAGAATTATCTCCTTTTCTTTTAAATATCCATTTAACATCAATTATTTTCTTATCTTTAGGTTTGTCTGAAATAGTCCATGTTTTATTTTTATTTAAACTATTCATTTCAGAATCCATAGCTTTTTGCCATTCTTTACTTTCTGTGGAGTTTATCGCCTCCTCGAATGTATTCGGTACATTAGCGTTTACATAATTTACATAAATATAATGCGTTGTTGGATTACAATATCTTTCTATAGGACTTTTCTTTTTCGTTGAGGTTCTTTCAACTTCTAAATTATCTTTTCGTTTTTTAAATCTTTTATTTACTTTGCCAGAATCATTATTTATTTTACTATTAGAATTTGAATTTTCACTATCATAATTTTCATTATCATTTATTTCATTTTCATCTACTTCATTTTCAGAATTGATTTTACTTTTACTATTCTCTTTCTCTAAATTTAATTCAAAATAATTTCCATTATTTTGTTCAATATAAATTAATTCTGTATCTTCTTCAATTACTTTTACATGTCTGGCATTTATGACTTTATTATCAATTAAAACTCTATAACCATTATGTGTATAACCTATAAGTATGCCTAATTTGGCTTTATCGTCTCATTTACTTTTTCTTAATACTTCTGGTACCCTTATAAAAATTTTGCTTCCATATATTTTCAAATGTTTTACACCAGATTTTGATTTTAAAAGTATTTCGTATGGAGTCTTATTTTCATGTATGTTGGCTATTGTACAGTTTTTTAAATAAGAAACTGTTTTCATTACTTCTGGCCAATAACTTATGGGTATCTTGGCTTCTCTTACTAAACATCTGTCTATGTTCATAGCTGATCTATTAAATCTTTCCGCTAGTCCATTTAATTCATGAACGTAGAGTGGACAAGGTAATAATTCAATTCCTTTGTATTGAATAAATTTATAAATTTCTTGATTTGAATATTCTTTACCATTATCACATTGTAGCTTTTTTACTCTTTTATTAAATTGATTTTTAACTAAATTTGCGTATTCTATGAAACATCCTGCTATTTCAGCTTTACTTTTAAAACAATAAACTCTACTACATTTACTATAATCATCTATAAACGTTAAAAAATATCTTTCTTCACTATAACCAGCTGTGCTGTGTGGACCATTCAAATCTGTATGAATTAATTCTAAAATCTTAGTAGATCTAGTTTTCTTATTTTCAAACGGTACATTAGCCATTTAACTTTGAATGCAGTTTGCACATTTCATATTATTATTTTCTAATTTATCTGGTGAACCATTCAATAATTTTTCATTAATTAATTTATTTAAATATTGAAAATTTACATGGCCTAATGCTCTGTGCCATTTTTACTTATCTGTTAATTGTGCCATTTTTGCCCTAAATATTTTTATCTTTATATTCATCAATAAAACTTTTCATTAAATTTTAATTATTTATTTTCTGAGCTACAGCTACTAATTTTCTATTTGTATTATAAATTTTTGCTGTTTCATTTCTTAATACAATTGTATTATTGATAGTTATTTTAGAAAAACCCAACAAATTTCTACCTAATTCTTTTACATAATAATGATTCTTAAGATCAACTTTCTTTTCATTATAATAAGTTTTAAAATATGTTATAATATTACCAATTGTCACTTGTATTAAAATAATTCAATATGATTCTGGCAAGATATATTCAAAGTAACACTAAATTTAAAATAAACTAATTTTAAGATATAAATTACTAACATAGTAATTAAGACAAAAATACAAAACTAATACATATATATTTAAATAATAATTTATAGACATTATAAATATAAATCATTTTCATAAAAACAAATATAAACAATCTTTCTTTTACAGATTAACGAGTTCATAAGTAAAAAGAAATTATATATATATATTCAAATTATATTATTTTATTATATTATATTGTATTGTTTATTTACATTATATTATATTGTTTTATTATATTATATTGTTTATTTATATTATATTATATTGTTTTATTGAAAAGCAAAAATTATAAAGTAAGCATATGGTAAAAACTCATTCACCAACAGATTATTCAATTAATAAGCTATTGATTATTTCAATCAATATTCATTATTTTAGTTACCATATGATTTCTTTTCATTTCTTAAAATATATTATAAATTTATAAATCGTATACATGGTTTAAAGTAAAGACATTTTAAAGATTTTTTTATGAAAGTATTTTAATCTAAAAATTATATACTATTCTGTCGTTTTTTAGTGAAATATGTAAAAAAAGATATAATAAAATATGTAAAACATAATCTTTCTTTTTTGGCTAATCAACTAACAAATTTTATAATATTAAAAATATTAATTTAAAAGAAAATTTATTTATAAAAGGCCACAAAAGAAAGAAGGTATTGAAAGATGCGTATAGTACCCTAGTAACATGGTCAACACAATTTTGCTGCAATTTTGCTGCAATTTTCTTGAAAATCAAAAACTTGCAGCAGAACATGTGCTGTTTGTTTCCGCATTTCATAGGGTTTTTTATGAAAAGAAATTACAGCAGATAAGTGCAACAGAATTGCACGTTTCTGGCAGAAAGAAAGTGTAATCTACGGAACGGAAAGAATGCGCAAAATCTTGAAGATAATTTGCAGTAAACTTGCAGAAAAAAATTATTACAGACACTAGCAACAAAATTGAGTAAATATTTCCCGACAAAGTTTTGCAGCCCAATTACGCAAGAATTGCCAATTGTCAAGTGCTGTTCTGCGAATCGTAATAAGTACACAAGCATATAACAAAATCGAAACAGTCTTACATCAAAAACTTGCAGCAGCACTTTACCTCAGATTTACATAAGAATGACAAAAGTTAAGTGCAATTATATGACGAGAATAAACATGCAAACTTGCAGCAGAATCAAAGCAGTCTTCCGTAAGAATCTTGCAGCAGCACTTAACCCCAGAATTACATAAGAATGACACAAGTTGAGTGCAATTTTGTTACGAAAATAAACACGTAAACTTGCAGTAGAATCGAAGCAGTCTTTCGTAGGAATCTTGCAACAGCACTTTACTCCCGAATTACATAAATATGACAAAAGTTAAGTGTAATTTAATGATGAGAATAAACACGCAAATGTACATCAGAATTGAAGCAGTTTTATGTGAGAATCATGCAGCAGATTTGCGCTAAAATTTCATCAGAAGGACAAAAGTTAAATGCAATCTTATCATAAGAATAATCACGCGAGCATGCAGCATACTTCAAGCTATCTCGCATAAGAATCTTGCGACAAAACTTTACTCCAGAATTAAGTATGGATGTAGAACCAAAATATTTATCATCTTTTACTGATAGAAATTTATTTAAAACTTTTCTTAGATATTATAAAAATTTTTTATCTACGTTTTTTATATTTAACAGTTGGCTGCAATGGTCTCCTCGCTTCTCCATAATGTCTCCATGTACATAATTTCATACTATAACATCAGCGCCCACCCCTTTGTGTATATATGTTAATTGTTTTTCGTGTTTCTTCTTTTTTCTTTTAGACAATATGTGCCTATAGGTGTAGACATCGGTAGTAAGAACACGTAAAGTTTAAAGAAATGCATTAAATGTATCGCAATTATAAATTATTATATTTTCATTGAATTATAAATTATAATTTTTATGTTCAACATTTGCTCTCTTAAAATATGTCAACAACTCTTATGAACATGTTCTCGTTAGTTAAATGTTAATAATATTCACGATGAAACTTTTTATTAAAATACAATGTATTATCTTTATTCTATAAGTGACTTCAATTTTTAAATTATTAATTAACTTTAAAATTCTATAAACTGTGCAGCTGCAAGATTCTTACGGAAGACTGCTTCGATTCTGCTGCAAAATTGCATTTTAATTCTCGTCATATAACTGCCCTTAACTTATTATGTTATTCTTATGTAATTCTGGAATAAAGTGCTACTGTAAGATTCTTACGGAAGATTGCTTCGATTCTGCTGCAAGTTTGCGTGTTTATTCTTATTTTAAAATCGCACGTTTCGATTGACAATCTGTTACAAATCGGCGCACGTTTCAGTCGCAATTAAATTTCAGCAGATATGCATTAAAATGTGGAAACAGACCACGCAATAAGTTCTGCGCAATCGTGCTTGCAACAGATTGTGTTACCAGGGTATCAATTAACTTATTAATTGATAAGTAATATAATCTGAAAAAAGTATCAAGTGAGGCTTCGTTTTTACTTAGCAACATTTACTCTTTCGCTTATTAAAAAAAAAAATTTAGTAACTAACAAATTACCCACCACTGGTTTTTAAATAAAGTAGGGAGGAGAAGTTAAGGAGAAATTAAAGTTCGGGGACACCTGGAATAAAAAATAAAACTTTCAATCATCAAGCCAAAATGAAATCAATAAATTAATAACCAATAAGAAGAATGTTAATAACCCCACAAGGGAGAAGAACAATAGAAAACTCTCTTCACTTTGCAATTTGGAGGGACAATGGCAATTAAGGAGAAATAATATATAAAAAAAATATCAAGAAAGGATAAGACACTCTCTGCACTCATCACCTGGCACTTGTATACTCGTACTCGCACTCCTTCTCCATACGCAATCTCTCTGACCTTCACTCTCTCAAAAAAATCAATTGACAACGTTTGTGTGAAGAATAGTTTTGTTAAATCAGTGCGTGGGCAATTGAATAAAATACGATTGTTACAATTTAATACAATAAATTAATAAACTAAAAATTTGTAATTCAATTTAAAAATTATTGGTTTATTTAAACACCCTATATCAACAAGTTAGAACAGCAGAAGTAAGGAAAATTTCATTTCCATTGAAATTTTATTTATTAAAAGTTCATCTATTTAAATTTTTCTTTCGATTGATATTTGAATATTTACAAATATAATTAAATATTTTATTTCAATTAATTAAAATAAATTGATATTTTTTGTAAAGCATTTAGTTTGCATGTTTTAATATATATATATATATACATCACTTGTACAATCTAGTGTTGATTTTCAGGGTTTTTCTCTTTTATCCACTTACTCGTAAAATATCTCTCTTTAAATTCGTAAATATATTAAGGTGGTTCGTGCGGTAAGAGAGAGAAAGCTAGCTGTGAGAGAAAGAGATAGCGCTCACATGATACAGTTGCGCATGCGCAGCAACGTAAATGTGAACGAAATATGCATCGTTTATCTAATAATTACATGTTCAAAACACTTTATCTCTTTAATAAAACGATGAATTTACGTGAATCTTGTTGGAAAATGTTTATTATTAGTTCCTTTATATATGTTTAAATTTTCAATTACAATTTGAATTTAGTTTATGAGATATTGCGATTAACAGCTACGAAATGTAAAAATTCCAATATATATAGATATACTTCCAATGTAATTTGTAAAACTTTGAACATCGATTAATCAAAAACGAAACGATGAAATGTTCTGAAATTTTAATATGATATTCACATTGCCTTCATTGAACTATACCTACAATTTTAAGAATATCTTGAAAAAACACGTTAGTCGCACGAACCACCTTAATACAGGAAAATATTGAAAATCGGTAAATATATACAATAAAAATATACAAACATTAAAAATATACAAATCGGTAATATATCAAAAACAGAAAAAATATACTAATCGGTAATATATTAAAAATATTAAAAAACATAAAAAACTTGAAACATTCTAAAATTATACCAAGTGACAAACTCTCAAAAAATCCCAATATCTTATTTCTTAAAAAAATTCAATTTTACTAATTTTTTCAATAATTTTTTCAATAATTTACTGTCACTGATTTTAACATTTTTTCATTTATTATTTCATTTAGTATTAACATTTATTATTTATTATTAACATTTATTATTTTTTACTAAATTCCATTTCCCGATTATCGAGAAGCGAGATAAGACCGAGCGATAAGGCGCCGTCTCAGACGACCGATCTGACATACGCGCACCCTAGCTCTGGAATACTCGCCCCCTGGGGGGCGTGAATACTCGTACCCTGTGACGTCACAACTGTCTGGAGTTTAGGCCCCCTTTCTACTTATTCATAATTTTAATTTTTTTTCTAATGCCCAAATCCATACCCCTACTCTGATGCATACAACACTAAGAAAAAATACAATAAATTATATATGGCGCTATGAAGCTGCTCAAAATTCGGCAAAGGTTCGTGTCACATACGAGAGCGACGGAGAGCTGACCAAATATCCATACGGAGGGGAAGAATTCTTAGATCTGATCTCGAAAGAAGAGTTTGATACGATTATAAATCAAGAGCCTCAGCGCTCGTTATTATATAATAGAAAATCGAGTAACCCACCGACGGCTACTCATGTATATGAATGTATAGAATAATAAATTTAAACGTATTTAATTTTTTATTTTTCATTTATTAACCTTATCCACCTATTCCTTAAAAATTTATATTGTATACTTTTTAATTAAAAAGAAAAATCAAATTTAAAACCATATTTTAAAATTTAATTAATAAAAATATTCAACAAGATATTAATTTTTATGTTCTTATAATTAATTTTTTCATTTAATATCATACATATTTTAGATTTCAAATAATTTTTTCAAACTTTTTTAAATAGATATTATTATTATTATAAAATATACAATTTTATTTATTTAACATTTTTAATTTTCATGAAGTTTTTAAATTTTAAAGTTAGTATACATATTATTTTAATCATATTTGAAATTAAGTATACATAAAGATTACTTTTTAATCACCGTAGATATTAGAGGGGAGGGAAAAGAGAATTATTTTCAGACTATACAGCCCTGTGTACAACACCCCAAGCAGAGAGGTAGGGAAAGACGGAGAGGACCCACCATAGACACTATAACAGCCCCAGACAGGTAGCCGAAAGAGACATTGGGAGGGGAGGGGGAAAAGCCTATGTCTCGCTATAACACCCCCTGAGGGAGGGGAGGGGAAGGAGAAAAATCGATATGTCTCGCTATATCGCCCCATATACTACTTTTGTTAATTCAGAGGGTAAAAAGTTCTTTACTCCCGCCAAATTTAATTTCTTTAAAAATAAGCGAGCGCAGAGTACTTTTCTCCTACGAATTGGACGAGAGAAAAGTATTTCTCTCCCGCTTCATTTGAGAGAAATTTAATTTGTTAAAGAAAAATACTTCTTACCCGCTTATTTTTAGTGAAATTAAATGTGGCTGGAGTAAAAAACTTTTTGCCCATTCAATTTGCGAGAGAAAAATACTTTTTTCCGTTCAATTTAATAGAAATTCAATTTGTGGGAGAAAATTACTCTTTGACCGGTTATTTTCAGAGAAATTAAATGTGGCGGGCGTAAAGGACCTTTCACCCTCTGAATATGCAAGAGGAAAATATTTTTCTCCCGCTTAATTTGAGAGAAATTTAATTTGCGAGAGAATATTACATTGTGTACCAAGGGCACAAAATAGGGGATTCCAGCCAGAGTGCGAATAAGGGCTTGAGCGAAGCGAGGGCGCTATATTCGCACTAGGGCCGCAAATCCCCTTGCGCCCGTGGTAAACATACTGTTATTTGAACCAATAGGTGAAAAATTCGATTTTTTATGTTTGTCAAGCGGGCGCAAAATAGTACTATTTTGTGGCGGGAATAAAGAACTTTTATAGCACTGCGGGACCTAAATCCGCACTTAGGTAACACTTTTCTGTTACCTATTTTTTCATGAAAATTGTATTTATACAACTTTATATTTATTTTATTTAAATAATAGTAATAAATTTATTAATTAAAATAATAGAAATAATGATTTGATAATTTTTATACTTCACAGTAATAATTAAGATAATTTAGTGGTGCATTATGCAACGAGGAAACAAAGACGTATACTTTTGGCAAGAGAGGAACAGACTCTAGTTTCGAGTCGTGTATAGTTTTATTTATACTACAACACTTGTCACTTGATTAAGAGGAGGTCACGTATCTCTGTCCTTTTCTAATCAAAGAAATGATTTTTTCACAAAAACTAATAACTTTCTCAAAAAATGAAGAGAAAGCCGCATCTTGTATCAAAAAAAGCAATATTTTCTTTGATAAGGAAAAATAAATTTTATTGCTTCGTTTTCAAGAAAACCTTGAAAAACTAAATTGTCCACCCTAACCTCTATGATTTAAGTTTTTCAAGGTTTTCTTGAAAACGAAGCAATAAAATTAATTCTTTTTTATCAAAGAAAATATTGCTTTTTTTATCACGAGATGCGGCTTTCTCTTCATTTTTTGCTAAAGTTATTAGTTTCTACAAAAAACCCAATTCTTTGATTAGAAAAGGACAGAGATACGTGACCTCCTCTTAAGAGCAGTTATTTGCATAGTATTTCATTATTTTCTAACTCTGGCATTCCGTCAAATTTCCACAAAAGAAAGATTTGACAGAAAAATCTCTTTGAGAATTTTCAAGTGCTTTCCTTAAATTTATTTTTTATTTTTTTTGTTTACACTCTCAAAAAGATTACTATAACCTGAAGATTATTCGGTGAAATACCCGAGATCTTCATAGGAATTCAACCCTCGCAATTAGCGCCAAGGTTTATGTTTTTCCCGACATAACAATATATACACAAAGGGGTGGGCGCTGATGTTATAGTATAAAATTATATACATGTAGACATTGGGGAGAAGAGAGGAGACCATTGCAGCCAACTGTTAAATATAAAAAACGTGGATAAAAAATTTTTATAATATCTAAGAAAAGTTTTAAATAAATTTCTATCAGTAAAAGATGATAAATATTTTGATTCTACATCCATACGTAATTCTGTAGTAAAGTTTTGTCGCAAAATTCTTATGCAAGATAACTTCAAGTATGCTGCATGCTCGCGTGATTATTCTTATGATAAGATCGCATTTAACTTTTGTCCTTCTGATGTAATTTTAGCGCAAATCTGCTGCATGATTCTCACATAAAACTGCATCAATTCTGCTGTACATTTGCGTGTTTATTCTCATCATTAAATTACACTTAACTTTTGTCATATTTATGTAATTCGGGGGTAAAGTGCTGCTGCAAGTTTCTGATGCAAGACTGTTTCGATTCTGTTATATGCTTGTGTACTTATTACGATTCGCAGAACAGCACTTGACAATTTACAATTCTTACGTAATTGTGCTGCAAAACTTTGTCGGAAATTATTTACTCAATTTTGTTGCTAGTGTCTGTAATAAGTTTTTTCCGCAAGTTTACTGCAAAATATCTTCAAGATTCTGAGCATTCTTTCCGTTCCGTATATTGCACTTTCTCTCTGCCAGAAACGTGCAATTCTGTTGCACTTATCTGCTGTAATTTCTTTTCATAAAAAACCCTATGAAATGCAGAAGCAGACAGCACATGTTCTGCTACAAGTTTTTGATTTTCAAGAAAATTGCAGCAAAATTGTGTTGACCATGTTATCAGGGTATATAAACACCATTGGCTGTAACACAAAAAATGGCAGCCTCTGTTAGATATTAGTATAATAAGAATAAAATAATTTAATTATGTACTTTTCGAATAATATGAGACCTACCAAAAAAGATAGGTTATATTTTAGATTTTTTGTAGGTCTCATATTATTAAAAAACCACGTGATAAAATTATTTTGTTCTTATTATAAAATTTATCTATTATTCTTGTATCTAGTGGAGGCTGCCATTCTACTAGTGTTACAGCCTATAGTGTTTGCACCAAATTGAGTTCAAGCACAGTAGTAGGGACTTATACCCCATGTCCAAAATTTAAAGTTGGAAATGATAAATTATTGATAAACGAGCCAATACTTAAATGATTTATTCATTAAAAAATTTATGAGAGCATTAATTACTGCTCTTTTCAGAGCAAATAAGTAGAAATCTTTTTACTCAAGGAACCATGGAAATAGATATTATTCCAAGATCTAAATTTATTTGGTTATATTTTTCAATAAATAATTCATTTTAGTATTGATTCTTTTATCAATAAATTATTCTTCTCAAGACTAATTGTAATCATAAGCAATAAATTCTTTACATATATTTAAAGTTTTTTACATCTTCATTATTTTTTAAACAATCATCTTGTTGATATAATATAAGAATAATTAAATAATAAAAAATAATACAATAATAAAATTATAATGCAATAAACAGTATTATAAATAAATAGTGATATTATAATAAATTAAAAATAAATATATGATGACTTCTTCTTTCTTGTTCTCCTTTTTTTGCTTTTCTCGTTCTGTCTGTTTTTTCTTATTTTTTTCTTTTCTGTATTGTTTTTCTAAAAAAATATATATATATTGTAAAATTCTAGAGAGAGAGAGAGAGAGAGAGAGAGAGAGACAGAGAGACAGAGAGACAGAGAGACAGAGAA
Source organism: Anastatus disparis (assembly GCA_017163975.1). Taxonomy (NCBI): domain Eukaryota; kingdom Metazoa; phylum Arthropoda; class Insecta; order Hymenoptera; family Eupelmidae; genus Anastatus; species Anastatus disparis. The sequence goes on along the minus strand of JAFFSR010000395.1, from coordinate 942,598 downwards.
ACAGAGAGACAGAGAGACAGAGAGACAGAGAGAGAGAGAGAGAGAGAGAGAGAGAGATAGATAGATAATTAATTTATTTATGTACATTATGTTGTACAACAAAATATAGATTACAAAGAATTATAACAATAGAATAAAATAAAAATAAAATACAAATAAAAATAGTAATCATAACTACAAAAATAAAAAATACAAACAAAATAAAAATCAAAAACAAAAAGCAAAGAAAATTTTAAGCTGGGAGCAGAGGTCCAAACTCTTGGGAGAGGAAGTGCGCATGAGAGGTCAACTTGAAAGATAAGAGTGAAGATGAAGTCCTAAGCGACGATGGAAGTTCATTCCACAGTCGCTAGGATGAAACAGTGAATGAGCGTTGATGGTATTCGGTGGAAGAATGAGGAATGGTCAATGGCCTCACATCCCCCCTCAGAGCCCTAACAGGCCGGTTCCACTGATATCTAGAAAATAGATATGAAGGTGAGCATGATAAAAACATTTTGAAAAGAAAAGTAGAGGCAAAGTAGTTCCTTCTACCTGCAGTAGATAACCAACCCAGAGAGAGCCTATAAGGAGAGATGTGCTCACGCCTACCTTCACCATAGATGTAACGAATACCAGCGTTGATAACCCTCTGAAGCCTAAGGTCGAGTTCAGCAGAAAGGTCAGTAAACACAAGACAACAATAGTCAAGAATCGGAAACAACAGTGTACGAATAAGGTGCTTACGTAGAGCAAAAGTAGTGCTCCGTCTAAAGAAATTGAGTCGATAGAGGAGAGAGAACGACCTGTTACACACATGTGTGATATGCTCCTTCCAGTTCAGCTTGCTGTCAAGATACACACCCAGATTACGAACAGATGACTCAAAACCGATTGTCTCACCATTGATGCAGATACCAGTAGACGGCATGGAGGTAAGAATATTGATATAATAATAAGAGCCAATTATGATAGCCTTTGTCTTGTTGATATTCAACTTAAGATGATTGTTGGATGCCCAATCTGCGACCAATGATGCATGTTCACTCATTAGTGAAGTATAATGATCAAGCTCAGCAATCGGAAAGTGCACATACAGCTGTAAATCATCAGCATATAAGAGGTGCTGAACATTCTGTTGGAAGGCAGAAGAGATGTCATTGATATAGATAGAGAAGAGCAGAGGACCCAGAACAGAGCCCTGAGGAACACCAGTGTTAAGACAGACAAAATCTGATGACCTACCAACAGTATCAATGACAGCTTGACGACGATCAGAGAGATAAGAGCCGATCCACTTGATAACGGTGTGCGAAATATCGAGCGAATGTAATTTCCGAAGTAAGGTGACATGGCACACCGTATCGAATGCCTTGCTGAAGTCGAATAACAGGAGCATCGTAACGTACCGTCTGTCCATATTAAGTCTAATGTCCTCTGTCAATTTAAGTAGAGCAGTCTGAGTGCTGTGGCCAGCTCTAAAACCAGTCTGATAAGCGTCCAGTAACCGTCTAGTTGTCAAGTAATTATACAACTGATCATAAACAAGGCGCTCAAGAACCTTGGACATAAAAGACAACAAAGAGATGGGTCGTATATCACCCATAGTGCGCGGGGAAGAGACCTTGTTGATCGTAGTGACCAGCGAAGTCTTCCAACAAGAAGGAAAAACGCACTCTCGCAGCGAATCATTATAAATGCGACAGAGCTGAGGGCCAATGACAGGAAAAGCAGATTTTATGATAGATTGGGGGATAGCGTCAAATCCTCTAGCCTGAGAGTCAGAACGTCTAATAGCCATTGCAACCTCATCCAAAGTAACAGTATTGAATTTGAACAAGGGCATGAAAGGTTCATCTACAGATAAAGACTGTAAGTAAGCAGAAATAGAAGGTACCAAAGGATCAAACGTGACCCCACCAAAGTATTTATTGAGTTCATCAATAGAAAAAGTATGACCGGATCTATCACCACTAGAGCATATACCAAGGTTCCTGAGCTCCTTCCAGATCAGTCGAGAGTCAGTGATACCAGATAGTCTGTCATGATAGTAGAGCAGTTTAGCCGATTCAATGCGCTCATGAGCCTGATCACGAGCAACCCTGTAGCAAAGTAAATCAGCATGTAGTCTTGAGCGTTTATAGCGTCTGTACAGCCGATCCCTCTCTCGTATCAGATGATGATGTTCAGCAGTAAACCACGGTCGACGACGGCCACCCTGACGGACCCTCCTGAGAGGCACAAATAGTGCAACTGCCTCATTCAGATGGTGATAGAGACATTCAAGGCGATCTGACAGGGAGGAATCACCGACACACACGGAACAATTCAGTGAACGAAAGTAATCAAGGAGAACAGCATCATCAACGGAACTGTAATCACGAAAGCTAAAGTCATTGAGCAAAGGCTTAGAGAGAGATGACTGAACAGTTGCTGCAATGAAGTCATGTCCGTCGATGAATGGAACATCAGTCTTCCAGTAGTCAAGCAGCAAGTCATTCGCATCAACAAGGCAAAGGTCAAGCCATGTATCAGAAGTAGAGGTGTGGTAAGTTGGTCCATATGGCACAGAAAAGAGAGCATTTTCAGCAATCAAACTCCTGAGAAACACAGAATCATCAGAATCAGTACATAAATTAGTGTTAAAGTCACCCAGAATAACCTTAGTACTATAATTATGAATAAAAGAAGTTAAGTCAGGAATAAAATCTGTGTTTAACAGAAACGGAGCATGAGGGGGCCTATAGACGACACCAACAAAAACAGGCGAGGCCAAGTCATTAGAATTGACTTCACAGAATAAATATTCTGGCAAACCAGGCTTACCACACCATCCTCCCTTGGAGGAACATAAGCACACGTGCTCTCTCTCTCTCTCAGCGTAAGTAGCGCCACGCACGATTTTCTGCTCCTGCTATATACGCTCTTTTAACCATTTTTGCACTCTTGAAAGTGCATTTTTTTTTGCAGGAGGCCGTCCAGGAACGAGTCCTGCAAGCTCTGGCTGCAATTTTGCTGCATTTCTGCCGCATTTTGGGACTCAGGACGACTTTCTTTTTTCGCACCATTCCACGGCCATTTTTTCCACGGCTCTGCTGCTGCGCTGACTGCCTGTCCTGCTGCTTTGCTCTGTTTTTTGCTCGTTGTTTCATCTGTGGTGCAGACTTAGTGAAGTGCATTAGTGGTATAGTGCTTTTGTGTTGGTGAGTGGGGGCGTTCCTATTGAGTGCATTGCATAGTGCATCTTTTTTCTCCTGCCTGCTATCTCTGCTGTGGCGCCAATATACTTCTATCTCTTTTCCACGCATTGTCGTCGTGCCATTTTTATTTTTATCTGTCCTTCTCTCACGCACGCTTTGGTGCTGCCATCGCACCTTGTCTAATTTCCTTCTATTTGCTTCTGAGCGTCGTCAGCTGTTATTTTGCTCTCTGTTTAGTACCTTAGGCGCCATCTCTTGCTTGCTCAACGTACTATACTATATACATTTTTATCTCTCTATCTTATCTACATTTATATTACTGTATAACCCAGTATTAAGGTTTTTCTCCACTGCTTTTTCACTTCTCTGCTGCTTATACATTACTAACGCTTGTTCTTAGTGAAATCCGATATTAAGGTTGGTTTCCACTTTACTCTTTTCTCTTTACTCTACTCTTAATACTTTCACTTGTAATTGCTCTACTGAAGTAAAGGTTGTTCTCCACTTGCTTCTGCACCACAGTTCATAATGCCTAATCAGTGCTTTCTTTGTAGCAAGGCTTTCACTCATACATCCAAACCTCAAGTCTGTGCGCGATGTAAAAATTCCTTCCACAGTACATGTGATAAGCTCAATCATGTCCGTCCGAGAGAGAGAGAGAGAGAGAGAGCGTTACCCACACAGCATGAAAGATTGCTGCAAGGTTGCTGCAAGGTTTCATGAAAGTTTCGAAACTTCGCAGCAACCTTTCATGAAAGATTGCAGCAACATTTATATGTCCGCGCTAGAACCCGGTTGAAATATTTCTAAAAACCTCGCAGCAATCTTTCAGAAAACCTCGCAGCAACCTTTCATGAAAAACTCACAGCAATATTTCAGGAAATGTAACAGAAACATTTCAAGAAACCTTGCAGCAATCTTTTAGAACACCTCGCCGCAACCTTGCAGGAAACCTCGCAGCAATCTTTCAGGAAATGTAACAGAAACATTTCAAGAAACCTCACAGGAATCTTGCGGGAAAAATAGCAAAAACATTTCAAGCAACCACACAGCAATTTTTCAGAAAATCTCGCCGTAACCTTGCAGAAAACCTCATAGCAACCTTTTATGAGATATTGCAGCAACATTTATATGTCCGCGCTAGAACCTGGTTGAAATATTTCTAAAAATCTCGCAGCAGCCTTTCATGAAAACCTCGCAGCAACATTTCAAGAAACCTTGAAGCAATCTTTCATGAAAGGTTTCTCGTGATATTTTATGAAATTTTTCCCAAATTTTGCCGCGAACAACGCTCATACCTTTCCGTATGGTTTCCTGCAATATTTTGTAAAATATTTCTTAAATCTTGCCAAAAGCTTGCTGCAGTAATATTTAATAGTAGGCAGGATTTTATATCCTTGTGTAATAAAGTTTTTCTTATTTGCTTAAGTATTAATCGTTGTATCTATAAATTACTAGTTGAGCGCAATAGTATTATTATCAATATTTGTGCACAAGAAGAAAAAATTCCTCAGCATCGTTTTTGAGAGAAGTAGAGAATATTGAAATAAAAGGTTTTGTTTCTAATATTTATAAAAACTTGCGGAATTATTGCTGAAACTGTTTATGAAAGGTTTGCTGCAATTTCATTTTGAAATTATTTATGAAACTTTGCTGATACTTTTGGTGAAACGCTTTTCTGGAATATTTTATAAAGATTGCCAAAAATATGGTAATAACCATTGGCGAAATGTAAATAGCAATATTTTTTGTGATATCTTAGAAATCTTGTCAAAAACCTTGCAGAAATCTTACTGCAACTTTTAACAAAAGATCCCTTGTAATATTTCATAAAATATTCATCAAATTTTGCTGGAAACCTCGTTGAAACCTTTCATAAAAGGTATCTTGCAATATTTCGTAAAATGTTTCTAAAATCTTGCACGAACCTTGCTGCAACCTTTCATCAAAGGTCTCTTGCGATATTTCGTAAAATGTTCCCCAAATCTTGCTAGGAACCTCACAGAAACCTTTCATGAAAGGTTTCTTGCAATATTTCATAAAATGTTTCTAAAATCTTGCAGGAACCTCGCTGCAATCTCTCATGAAAGGTTTCTTGCAATATTCCATGAAAAGTTCCCCAAATCTTGCTGTAAAACTCGCTGAAACCTTTCGTGAAAGGTTTCTTGCAATATTTCATGAAATGTTTTTAGAATCTTGCAAAAACCTTGCTGCAACCTTTCGTGAAAGGTTTCTTGCAATATTTTATAAAATGTTTCTAAAATCTTGCAGAAAGCTCGCTGCAATCTTTCATTGAAAGTTCGATGCAATATTCCATCAAAATGTTGTCTAAATCTTGCTGAAAATCCTGCTGAAACATGTAATAAAAGTTTTCTTGCAATATTTCATGAAATGTTTTTAAAGTCTTACAGAAACCGCGCTGCAACCTTTCATGAAAGGTTTCTTGCAATATTTCATGAAATATTTCTAAAATCTTGCAGAAAACTTGCTGCAACCTTCCATGAAAGGTTCCTTGCAATATTCCATGAAATGTTTTCTAAATTTTGCTGAAAACCTCGCTGAAAAATGTCGTGAAAGTTTTCGTCCAATATTTCATGAAATGTTTCTAAAATCTTGCAGAAACCTCGCTGCAACCTTTCGTGAAAGTTTTCTTGCAATATTTCATGAAATGTTTCTAAAATCTTACAGAAACCTCGCTGCAACCTTTCACGAAAGGTTTCTTGCAATATTTCATGAAATATTTCTAAAATCTTGCGAAAACCTCGCTGCAACCTTTCATGAAAGGTTCCTTGCAATATTCCATGAAATAATTTCTAAATCCTGCTGAAAACCTCGCTGCAACCTTTCGTGAAAGTTTTCTTGCAATATTTCATGAAATATTTCTAAAATCTTACAGAAACCTCGCTGCAATCTTTCATGAAAGGTTTCTTGCGAAATTTCATGAAATATTTCTAAAATCTTGCAGAAACCTTGCTGCAACCTTTCATAAAAGGTTCCTTGCAATATTTTATAAAATGTTTTCTTAATTTTGCTGGAAACCTGTATGCAACCTTTCATAAAAGGTTTCTTGCAACATTTCATAAAATATTTCTAAAATCTTTCAGAAACCTCGCTGCAATCTTTCATGAAAGGTTTCTTGCGAAATTTCATGAAATATTTCTAAAATCTTGCTGGAAACCTCGCTGAAACATGTCATGAAGTTTTCTTGCAATATTTAATGAACTGTTTCTAAAATCTTGCAGAAACCTCGCTGCAACCTTTCATGAAAGGTTTCTTGCAATATTTCATGAAATGTTTTATAAAACCTTGCAGAAACCTCGCTGCAACCTTTCATGAAAGGTTCCTTGCAATATTGCTTGAATTATTTTCTGTAACCTTGTAGCAAGTTTGCAGCAATATCACACTGAAATGTTTCATGAAACTTCTTAGCAATGTTAAGACAAGATTGCTGCAATCTTGTGACAATATTTTAGCACAATATTTCAGTGAAAGTTTCACTGCAATATTTCATGCTGTGTGGGTATAGAAAGATGTGGCATTCGACAGAGAGAGCATGTGCATGTATAGAAGGGTTTAGATTATATTGGAAAGCATAGCAGCGCTTGACAGCGTACTGTCGTAAAGACATTGCGTTAATATGACTTAGCGTGGAGCAGACCTGTTTTCTTACAGTCTCGAATTAAAATAAGCACGAGTACTCGTAAATTAAAAGGTTGTTGAAATAAGATAATAGAATTTGATTTGTTCAAATTAACTAGAAGTAAATTAGATTAAATTGAAATGATTAATCAGAATTGTTAAAATTAGAAAATAGAATTTGATTTGTTTAAATTAACTAGAAGTAAATTAGATTTAATTGAAATGATTAATTAAAATTGTTAAAATTAGAAAATGGAATTTGATTTGCTTAAATTAACTAGAAATGAATTAAATGGTTAAATTGAACTGATTAATTGGAATTGAAAAATTAAAATTAGAAAGGTTAAAAATTAGAATTACTTAAAAGATAAATTGTTCTTAAAAATGAACTAAAATTAAATTTTACTTCGAAATAATATTAGCGGTTTACGCACAATGAATTAAATGTAGAAAAGAGAGAAATTTCATAAATTCAAAAATTCACATTCCAGTTTAGAAGGACTTCACACTCTTGATGAGGATAATTGATGTCAATTTCGAATTGTCTGGGGAATACCCGGATACGGATTTTTACATCAAGGCAACGTTGACAAGGGTCATTTCGAGTGGGCCAGGAGATAAAGTCTTTGTGTATCCTCGAAGTACACTGACACCAGTAGAGGAAGCCGCCCTAACATCTATGCTTGAATTTTATGACTCTATTGGCACGCTTCTTGTTTACTATATCTGGGTTCCTGAAAAGAAAGAATTAGATAAGAAAGAATAATTAGAAAAGCGAGTTGAAAACTTAGAAGGAGAGAGAGACGAGATGAAAAAGAAAATGGCAGGACTTCAGAAGGAGAATTCCAAGCTCAAGGAAACCATGCAGAGTCAAGGAGGAAAGTCAAAAGACTACATAAAAAAATGGGTCGATGGATTTGTATCTGACTTTGTAAAGCACAAAAACGAGACCGCGAATATAACGTCAGAAGTAGAACAACAATTGAGATCAATTAGATAAGAGGTAAAAATGATTTAAGTCTGCATGAGACTAACCAAAATAATAATGAAATTAATGACTTTGAAAGGAATAGTATTCGACGGATGGTTCAATCGAAATTTGACAGGAAAATTTGATAATGCTTTTAATAGTGGAAATATAATTTTGAACGTACCTCAAAGTGCTTGTACGGGTTCGTTTGTTAAAGGAGAGTATAAATTGACTAGTACGATGAAATTAGACTTATTTTTGAATCATTTAACCGGTAAATTGGAAGCATTAGACTTATTGTATGTTGTGAATTCGACTGTGATACTAGAGCGTGATCTAGACGAAGAAAAGGAACTGAACGGAGGAATGAACTGAGGGTTCGAGATATTGTGGTGTATGGAGTTGACGCGAATTGTCGTACAGGGTTGCTGCAAATAATGGACACAATGGAATTGTTAAGTAAAATAAAAGAAATTAGAACTAATGAAGCAAATTTAACTACTATGATGGTTAACAAAAATTGTACTTAATTAGATATCAACCTAATAAAGAAAAAGCAACAATATTCTGGGATCGTTTTGAAGCATTAATTAGATTGGATGACAAAATTCCAGGTGCAATCAAGATAAACGATGCAGATAAAAGAGATTTGTTCTATAATACGATCAGTGATAATGTACTTCAAATGCAACCAACTAACTTTTTGCATAAACATAATACGGGAAAGGATTTTGATTACGAACAAATAAAAATTATATTTTACAGTTAGGTGCGATGAAATTGATGGACAGAAGGAGATAAGTTTCCAGGACAAGGGAAGAAGGAGCTGCTGCCACGTACACAACTCAAAAGGAATGGTGCTTTAAACGTGGCGTCCTAGGGCATCATGCTTACGAGTGCCGCAACGAGGGCTTGATGTGCTATAAATGTAGAAGGTGTGAAGGACACACCGCAGCCAATCACTCTTACAATAAAGATAAGCCAGATGGACGAGACGATAAAAGGTATGATAGCAAAATATTTAGACGGGGTAATCATAATTATAAGAACTTAAGTAGATTAAACAAGAAACGTAAAAGTAATAAGAAAAAAATCAGACAATTTTGATGAGAGGCGACGTAGGTTGGATCAAGGTAGGACAGACTATCGTGGTGAAAATAGAGGTCAGCTGATTCGGGAGCATCACAGCATATGTCAAACTCGCAATTAATTTTTAAAACGTTAAATACAGAATAACGATCAGAAATTAGATGTGCAAATAAAAATAAATCCGCGGATATAGAATCAGAGGGAGTTGGTGATATAGAATTAATATCAATAGACGGAAAGGAAATAAAATTAGAAAATGTAATTTATGCAGAATCCTCAGCTGAAAATTTGTTGTCGTTAAGGAAGTTTATTGATCAAGGACTTGGCATTTACTTAGACAGTCAGAAAATAGAAATTTTAGATCCACGTTCCAATGAAATACTATTATCAGGAATTTATAACAAACCTTTCTGGATCATTGAATTCCAACTTAACGATAAAGCTAACAATAAGACGGACAACTCTGTAAATGTAATCGCTTATATAGCAAATAATAAATATAAATACTTAACTAGAAGTGTTACTAAGAAACTAGAAAACAGAGGAAGAGAGATACCAGCTGATGAAGAAGGAGATATCTTTCAAACTACTGATGCCAATAAAACAACTAGTGATGGGAAGATCACTACGGAAATAATATCAGAAGAGAAAGACTCAGGTAAACTAGATGAAAATGCAGATAACTATTATGAAAAAGGCAATCTAGCTCATCTCTAGCATATTAGACTAGGTCATGCTTCACTGGAGTATCTCAATGAAGTTCAGAAACAAAATCCAGATCTGAAGGATTAAAGGAATTCAATTTGATAAGGAAATATTAAACTGTGAAGTTTATCATTTTTCAGGGTTCAACAGACTGCCCTTCTCCTCAACGAGAAAACGAGCGATGGCTCCTTTGCAAATAGTACACAGTGATACAATGGGACCAATTAGTCCAAAAAGCTATCCAAAAGGCTATCGTTTTATAGTAATATTTGTTAATGATTTTTCTAGATTAGCTATGGCATATCTAGTTAGAAGTAGGTCTGAAGTGAGAGAGTGTCTAGATTCATTCATCATCAGCACGAGAGGCTTAATCGGAAGTGACGCGAAATTTTGCTATTTAAGATGCGATCAAGAAACGGAATTCACCGGAGGTAGCACTACAGATATATTAAAATTAGAGTAGAATTACAGCTAGCTAGTCCTGACACTACTCAACACAATAGAGTGACAGAATGCTTTAACCAAACTATTCAAAAGAATGTTGGAGATCTTATTTTTTATTCAGGAGTTCCAGAAAACATGTGGGATCTAGCGTTAAAAGCAGCTGTACATGTTTACAATTGCACGCCGCACAAGTCCAATGATATGATTGCTCTTTTAATAAAACTTAATCCAGAAGCTAAAATCAACTTGGTACGGTTAAAATAATTTAGATGCGTTGCTTACATTAAAATCCAAAGGAAAACGGGTCCAAAATTTAGTCCACTAGGAAAACGAGTTATTCTTATTGGTTATACGGACACAGGATACATCTTTATTGATCCCAAAGAAAGAAAGTAACATAAAAGTCGAAATGTTAAGTTCGATGAGTCAAAAGTACTTAGAGATATTCATGCTAAAATTAAATTAACAGAATGGCCTAGTCCATCAAAAATCAACCAAGAAACTTGGTTTACACAGCAAAATAAAAAGGAGAATAAACAAGAAAAACAAGCAGAAATAGAGGGAGAACAAAAACGAAAAAGAGGCAGACCAAGAAAAGAAAAATTAGAGGAAGAAATTCATCATGTTTTTCAAGCACACCTACATCGTGATCCAGCTTCATACAGAGAAGCAATGGCCTCATTTGACAAAGAAAATTAGAATAAAGCAGTTAAAGCAGAATTAAACTCTATGAACAAAAATAATGTCTGGAAAATAGTAAAAAGACCGACTTCAACTGATGGTAAAAGAAGGAACATTGTAGATTCTAGATGGGTTTTTATCATTGAATTATACATATTTTCTGTGTATTATTTCCTGTAGAATGTAGTGGTGCCATAAGTTTTACTTTAACTAGCTTATGGGAGGGTCCAAAGAGCAAAAGATAGTCTTTTACGATTTTTTCAAAAGTTTTCGCTGTATCCAATGTTAAAATGAAAAGATAATATATTAGTTTTATATTTGAATTGATTATTTTAGATAAACAATTATATTTGTAAAGAAAGTATTAAAAATTATATAGAACTTTTCGTTATTTTTATTCTGTAATTGTGGAAAATCAAATAAAAAAATATTGTATGTAAAAGCAATGATATATATTTAAAAATCAATTAAGAATTAAACAAGAGTTTTGTATAAGAAAGTTATCACTTTTGATTTTAAGGAAATCATTACGTTGCATGTATTGTAGAAGAATAATAAAAACAGTAAATATAATACATAATTTTTTTTTTTCATTATAACAATATTTATTAATATTTAGTCATTATTTGTGAATACTGATTCAGTCTTCATCTTCACTGTTTTCTTCTATTACGGGTTCGATTTGTTGTACATCGAAGAGTGTAGTTAAGACTTCAGCTGGTCTAAATATACGAGATAAGTATCTTGCGTAACTTAAATAAAAAATAATAGCTGCTAGATGGGAGCAGCACCCAATTGTTCTGTCCCCGTTTGCATAATTGCAGCAATATCTCTTAATGCCATTGATGCCGACCGTTTTTGAGCAGTACTGTATATAACATTTATACTTTTTTCTTCTTCGATTTAACCTCAAATCTTATAATATCTAGCTGTTCTTTTGAATAGCTGAACAATAATGAACCGTCATCTTCTAGAATTTCTGCCAAATAGGAAACTGATTGCGATAACTGATAAGTACCAGTAAAGAAAACTTTAAGATCTTTTAACGTCATTTCGGGAAAGTCAAGTATTTCCTCTGATGATAATTGCTGAAAAGGTACGGTCTTTCGATTCCAATTGTTATCATGGACTTCAAGCGCCAAAGTATTTTGAACATTTTTCATGAAGTTGATTCTTTCGATAATTTTTACCAGATTTTCTGCATCGGAATTCAATCTCTTGCCAAACTTGTTTTGCAAAAAGCAAGCAATCTTACAGAATAATCCGGCTCTTGGAAGAAGACCATTGTGGAATTGATGGTGAAGTAGCTCATACTTTTGGCCGATTATTCCATGTATCACTTCAACCACCCATCTAAGTTTAGTCACTAGACGAGACCCATTAGATTCTTCAGTGGTAAGTTGAGGTCTATTACCTTTTAAAGCGGGCATTAAGACAGTAAATTCCCGTTCGTTCAGAAAATCCACTACATCTCGAAATCCTCGATCAAGAATAAAAATATCTTGTTTTTGAAGAATCTCATTTAATCCATCAGGTTGCTTTAATATAGTTTCCAATATTTTAGCATCGTTATAATTTGCAGTGTACGGTCCAACACAATCCACAATTTTTTTTTTTTTTTTTTTTTTTTTTTTTTTTTTTTTTTTAAAGATTAATATATAAAGGATATTGTCCTCTATATGATTAACCTTTTATATATGCTGAAGTCGAGGAAGTCCCCCGCCCGGCATCTGTTTAACACATTACATCAGGCTAGGACTGTCAGACCTACCATACCGAAAACTTTGACTACCGATGGATGGTCAGCCACTTTTGTAACCAACAATCAACCGATACCCAATGAGGTCGGATTTTTTAAAGAGTCGCGATATAAATGGCACATACACTTATTTTCTTTCGAAAAAAAAGTTAGAGGTACCTGGCCAGGATTCGAACCCATGCCCTCCGCGTTGAAGGCAAGAGCTCTATCCATTACGCCACCGCGCTCTCACAACACAATCCACAATACAACCGTTAGTTGTGCAAATTGTAAATGGCTTGCATAGAGAAGTTTTTTTTTGTCCTGAATACGATTTCCGTTGGTAAGCATTGTTGCTGCTTTTTTGGTGGCGTAAATAGGTTCCGTCACAGATCAAGGCTAATTTATTGTCTACACTATACAGCATTTTCGCTACTTCAGCTGTTTGGGTAAGGAGGAATTCCCGAGAATAAGCTTTGATCCCAAAATGGTTTGGCAAAATTTCGTTTTCAAAACATTTGAGTACGGAAGCGATGGAATTTTGAACTATATATTCTTCAATGCCAAAAATTGCAGAGATACATTTATTGGAGTTACCAGATCTCATCTTAAATAAAAAAAAGTACCAACGCTTGCGTTAAATTTCGTTTTTCAGTAGATCTCATGGTACTTATTTTATTGCGCAGATGGAGAATATCATCCCACGTGTGGCCAGTAAGAGCTTTTACGCGTTCTTCCGAAACTTCAAAATTTCCAATTTGGTCATGAAGCTGTGGATTTATGTTATCTGATATTTTGTTCATAAATAGTGAAAGTTCTGAAACTTGAATAACGGATTCCTTTGAAAAAATATTTAGTTGTAAGACTTCATCTTGATAAAATCTATTCTTTATTAGATGCATTTTACAACATTTATTTTGATTAGATATAAAAATTTTTCTGGTAACAAACACTTGGATACGAGCTTCAATAGGCACATTTTGAATATTGAATACAGATTTACATATAAAACAGTATCTATGACTTATGCTTACTCTGGGAATGTACATATGAACATATTCAGTGTTTGGTTTAACAGATGGTTCATAAATTGAATAATCACTAGAGATCTGACCGTCTGAGGAATCAGTGAACTCCTGACTAGTTGCTGGTGTTGTATTTTGAGAGGAACTATTACTGAGGATTCCCCTTCAGAATAAAGTTTGTATGTCTTAAAAAAATAAACAATATTTTACTCTAATGTTTTTATGATAAAATCAATATTAAGCCTGTTAATTTGGAAAACAAATGGAAAAACATTTTTGGTTTGGAATTTCAACGTAAATTTACTTTGTCATGAAAAGTTCATTGTATCTCAGTTAATTACGGACCAATTTTGACGTTTTCTTTATAAATCAGGGTAGCCTTTGAAAATAATAACAACTGTTGTATTTGTTTTTAAATAATTATTTATTTAACAATAATTATTGCGAAAAAAAAATTTTTTAAACATACTTTTTTTTTTCAATATGTAAGAAATAATTTTTTTTGCAATAACAATTGTTTGATTTTAATTGTTAAAAAAACCAATAGGATAGTTATTGTTTTCACGCGCTACCGCGATTCAAAAAGAAAACGTCAAAATTGGTCCGTAATTAACTGAGATACAATAAATTTTTCATGACAAAGTGAATTTACGTTGAAATTCCAAACCAGAAATGTTTTTCAATTTGTTTTCCAAATTAACAGGCTTAATATTGATTTTATCATGAAAACACTATAGTGAAATATTGTTTATTATTTTAAGACATACAAACTCTATTCTTAAAGAGAATCCTCATACTGACATAGAGTTCTACCTTATCTACATTTAAATTATGAATTTTAATAGAAATCTAACTATTTATGACTGAACTTCCTAGGAGAGATACACTCCTAACATGCCGAAGAATTTATTGCAACGTTAAAAGACAATATAAGGGTAAAAATAAAGGTGAAAACTGCTTCATAAGATTAACTTTTTGATGTAGTTATGAATAATCGTATTATACAGTTTTTGTCTTCATTTTCACTGTTATTCTGTCTTTTAACGTTGCAATTAATTCTTTATAATGTTAAGAATATGCCTCTTCTATGAATTTTAGTAAAAAATAGTTAAATTTTTATCAAAATGCATAATTCACATGTAGATAAGGTGGATCTCTGTGCCCGTATGAGGACATCCCTCAAAGCTCTTTGCTAAAATTAATATGAAAAAAAAATATGTTAAGAAAATTTTTTTCGCAATAATTATTGTTAAATAAATAATTATTAAAAACAAATACAACAGTTGTTATTATTTTCACTCGTTACTCCAGTTAAAAAAAAAACGTCAAAATTGGTCCGTAATTAACTGAGATACAATGAATTTTTCATGACAAAGTAAATTTACGTTGAAATTCCAAAGCAAAAATGTTTTTCAATTTGTTTTCCAAATTAACAGGCTTGATATTGATTTTATCATGAAAACACTAGAGTAAAATATTGTTTATTCTTTTAAGACATACAAACTTTATTCTTAAAGAGAATCCTCATACCGACATGGAGTTCTACCTTATCTACATTTAAATTATGAATTTTAATAGAAATTCAACTATTTATGACTGAACTTCGTAGAAGAGGCACATTCTTAACATGCCGAAGAATTTATTGCAACGTTAAAAGACAATATAAGGGTAAAAATAAAGGCGAAAACTGCTTAATACGATTGACTTTTTAATGTAGTTATGAATAATCGTATTATACAGTTTTTGTCTTTATTTTCACTGTTATTCTGGTATTTAACGTTGCAAAAAATTCTTTATAATGTTAAGAATATGCCTCTTTTATGAATTTTAGTAAAAATAGTTAGGTTTTTATTAAAATGCATAATTCAAATGTAGATAAGGTGGATCTCTGTGCCCGTATGAGGACACCCCTTAAGAGGCGGTCGGAACCAAATCGGTGACTTAGTTCGGTGCTTGTAATAAATGCTTATAATAATTTATTCATTTATTAATATGATAAAAATATAGTCATTTGCTCTAGTCATGTATATAAAGAATAATTTAAAATAGTTAAAGCCACAAAAATATACAAAATATTGTTATAAAGCGAAAAATGCCACCTAACAATCGACACGACAGTTTTTTGCATGCGGTATATGTCAAGTCAGTTTGATATTTGTAATAAATGCTTATAATAATTTATTTACTTATTCATATGGTAAAAATATAGTCATTTCCTCTAGTCATGTATATAAAGAATGATTTGAAATAGTTTAAGCCATAAAAATATACAAAATATTATCGTAAAGCGAAAAATGCTGACTTGATATATACCGCAAGTCACCGATTTGGTTCCGACCGCCTCTTAAAGCTTTTTGCTAAAATTAATATAAAAAAAATATGTTTAAAAAATTTTTTTTTGCAATAATTAGTGTTGAATGAATAATTATTTAAAAACGAATACAGCAGTTGGTATTATTTTTACGCGCTATCCCAGTTTAAAAAAAAACTTCAAAATAGGTCCGTTATTAACTGAGATACAATGAATTTTTCATGACAAAGTAAATTTACGTTGAAATTCCAAACCAGAAATGTTTTCCAATTTGTTTTCCAAATTAACAGGCTTAATATTGATTTTATCATGAAAACACTAGAGTGAAATATTGTTTATTTTTTTAAGACATACAAACTTTATTCTTAAAGCTTTTTGGTAAAATTAATGTAAAAAAAAGTATGTTTGAAAAAATTTTTTTTTCGCAATAATTATTGTTAAATAAATAATTATTTAAAAACAAATACAACAGTCATTATTATTTTCATGGGCTACCCCGATTTAAAAAGAAAACGTCAAAATTGGTCCGTAATCAACGGAGATACAATGAATTTTTCATGACAAAGTAAATTTACGTATTACATGTGTTGAAATTCCAAACCAAAAATGTTTTCCAATTTGTTTTCCAAATTTACAGGCTTAATATTGATTTTATCATGAAAACACTGAATGAAATATGGTTTATTTTTTTAAGACAAACAAACTTTATTCCTTAAGCTTGTTGCAAAAATTAGTATTTAAAAAAATGTTTAAAAAATCTTTTTTTTTGCAATGATTATTGTTAAATAAATAATTTTTTATAAACAAATACAACAGTCGTTATTATTTTCACGCGCTACTCCGATTTAAAAAAAACGTCGAAATTGGTCTTTAATTAACGGAGGTACAATGAATTTTTAATCGGAACATAAATTATAACTCGCCAGATGAATTTTCTAGCAAGGTAGGAAAAATTACTTTTACTATTAGTAGCAATCTTGATTACTCTAATATTAATTTTCAACATTGAAAAATGTTTATTCCATCTCTGATATAATGGAATCATAAACTTCAAGTATTATACTAGCTGTGATAAAAATTTCAGTCCTTAATCTTTATAAATAAACAATTGGCGAATTTAAAAAAAAAAAAATATTTCGGCTCCTAATTGAGCTAGAGCATTCTTTTTTCTTCAAATTTGCGTAAAATTACCAGAAATAAGAATATCAAATCCCTATATTGATATTTTTATTAGTTGCAAAAATATTAAAAAAATCATTAAGAAAAAAATGTACTTTTTTTGCAATATTTAGGTTGAAAATAATAAAATGGACACAATTTCCCATCAAATTCATAAAATCTACGTTAATATCTAAATATTATATGATTATCATGAAGTCTATACCATGACGTTTTTGGGTGAATTTTTTAACGTACATTTGACCTCTTTTTAATAAACGAATAGAATATCTCCTAAAATAATTAATATTTTTTGATGAAATTTTTACGGTAACTTAAGGATAATAAAAGGCATATTTTCGTTGATTCACAAACATGTAAGGTAAAGTAAGGTAATTTGGGACAACGTTCAACTTGGGACATAGTTCTGGACATCAATAAAGATTACTATTTTTAAATATGATAATATGACAAATATTAAAAAGTAAAATTATTCATAGTAAACTAAGCTGTTGTTTATACGAATAATTACTTTATATAATTGAATAAAAATTTAAAAATAATTTAAATAAATAAAAGAACCGAGGCTGTATAATAAGTTGGAAAATGACGTACATATGGGCCCATCCATTGCTAAAACTGCTATTTATACATACGATGAAAAAAGAAAGAATTCCTCCCTGTTAAAAAAGTCCAGGTGGATTTCCACGTGGAAAATCCACGTGGAATTCCACGTGGATTTTCAGTCTGATTTACTTGGATTTTCAGGGTGATTTACTTGGATTTTCAGGGTGAAAATCAGGGTGGAATTCCAGGTAGATTTTCAGGGTGAAAATCAGGTTGGAATTTTAAGGGGATTTTCAGTCTGAATTACTTGGATTTTCATAGTGAAATACCACTCTGATTTTGAGTCTAAAAATACACTCTGATTTTCATAGTGAAAATCCACTCTGATTTTCAGTCTGAAAATCCACTCTGATTTTCATAGTGAAAATCCACTCTGATTTTCAGTCTGAAAATCCACCCTGATTGTGGATATTTTTAAGCAATCAAAAAAATATTTTTATAAAATTAAATTTATTTATGTTTTTCATTGCAACCACAAAAATATCTCTGTTCACTTAATAGAATAGAACGTGAGAAAGTAGAGCGAATGATCGTCGTTTTAGACAAAATTAAACTGTTAGTTTATAAGCTCTAAAGTCTTTTATTCTTTTCGTGCGCGTTCGCTTGCCATAAGAAAGTCAATAGGTAGAAAGCGGAGCATCCCCTAACGGTTAATCATCAGTACTATTATATACATGTGTATATTCATATTCAATAACTAACCACTAGGGGGCTACCACGCTTTTTATGTATTGACTTTCTTATGGCACGCCAACGCGCATGAAAAGAATAAAAGACTTTAGAGCTTATAAACTAACATTTTAATTTTGTCTAAAACGACGATCATTCGGCCTACTTTCTCACGTTCTATTCTATTAAGTGAGCAGAGATATTTTTGTGGTTGCAATGAAAAACATAAATAAATTTAATTTGTTAAAAATATTTTTTTGAATGCTTAAATATATCCACAATCAGGTGGATTTTCAGACTGAAAATCAGAGTGGAATTTTCACTATGAAAATCAGGGTGGATTTTCAGACTGAAAATCAAAGTGGATTTTCACTATGAAAATCAGAGTGGATTTTCACTATGAAAATCAGAGTGGATTTTCACTATGAAAATCAGAGTGGATTTTCAGACTCAAAATCAGAGTGGATTTTCACTATGAAAATCCAAGTAATTCAGACTGAAAATCCCCTTAAAATTCCAACCTGATTTTCACCCTGAAAATCTACCTGGAATTCCACCCTGATTTTCACCCTAAAAATCCAAGTAAATCACCCTGAAAATCCAAGTAAATCAGACTGAAAATCCACGTGGAATTCCACGTGGATTTTCCACGTGGAAATCCACCTGGACTTTTTTAACAGGGCTCTTATCACATGTAAATAATGACTTTAATTAATAATACGATAGTGAAGGATACTTTTTTGAAGTACATTCATAGTCAAAATACATTTTTTATTAATAAAAAAACATGTTTAAATTTCGCTCCCATTTTTTAAAAGGGAACCATAATTCTGGACAAAAGTCTCGCGCATGTCCCAAATTTGCTTACTGTTCTGCAGTGTTACTCCAATTGTAGACACGTAGAAAAACATTGTTAAAAATTAAAATTTTTTACAAAAATTTTCTGAAATAATATGCTAATTATATTTACTTTGTTGTATTCGTGGCTACGGTGTTTAGTATATATATAATTCGAGTGTTTAAAAACATTATTTACCCATATGGAAATAATTTATGTGAAAAACTGTAAATAATAGTAAATAATTGTAAATAACTGTTAAAAAATGTAGGAATTGAGACATAAATAATAGTTATTTACAGTTATTTACTATTATTTATTATTAATTACTATTATTTACAGTTATTTACAGTTATTAACTGTTATTAACTGTTATTTACAGTTATTTACAATTATTTACAATTATTTACAGTTTTTTATAATTATTTACAATTATTCATAATTATTTACAGTTATTCATAATTATTTACAGTTATTTACATTTTCAAAAATTTTTGAATCAGTGGATAATTTAATGTTATTAATAATTATTTACAATTATTTATAGTTATTTACAGTTATTTACAGTTTTTTACAGTTATTTACAGTTATTTATAATTATTTACAACTATTTACAATTTTCCATAGTTTTTTACAATTATTTACAGTTATTCACATTTTTAAAAATTGTCGCCTATATATAAAATTATTGAATAAATTCGTGATAATTTTCGAAAATGTAAATAACTGCAAATAATTGTAAAAAACTATAAATAATCGTAAATAACTGTAAATAATTGTGAAAAAAGTGAATAAATGTAAATAACTGTAAATAAATATAAATAACTGCAAATAAGTGTAAATAACAGTTAATAAGTGTAAATAACAGTTAATTACTGTAAATAAGTGTAAATAACAGTAAATAATTCTAAATAATTGTAAATAACTGTTATTTATGTCTCAATTCCCACATTTTGCTTTCTCATAGAGAAAGCATTGTATCGGTAAAAAAAATTTTTTTCTATTTTTTCATTAATTTGTACATATTTGAACTCAGTGAGTCGAAAAAAGTGGTTTCAGAAAATGTCTGTATGTATGTGTGTGTGTGTGTGTGTGTGTGTGTGTATGTATGAATTCAGTTAGTAAGCTGTATCTCGAGAACTACTCGATGGATTTGCTTCTAATTTTGCATGGAATTTAGTTTTGTGATTAACTTGCTGGGAAGCTATTGATAATTTGGTTCTTCCACCGTAGTTTTCATTTTAAAGTTTTTTTAAAAAATAAAAAAAAAATTCGATTTTTCGTTTTTTGGTTTTTTTTTTGTTTACTACTCGATGAATTTGCTTCAAAATTTGCATGGAATTTATTTCTGATTGCCCGGATAAAATAAATTTTTAAAAACTGATTTTCTTAGCTCAGTTTTAATTTTAGAGCATTTTGAAATTTTTGAAAAAAATGTTTCTATTTATTAAGCCAATAAAATCTTAAAAACTACTCGATGGATTTACTTCAAATTTTCCATACAATTCAATTTTTTGATGAACTGGTGCGGAAGCTATTGGGAATTGGTTTTCTTAGCGCAGTTTTTTTTTAGAATCATTTTAAGAATTTTAAAAAAATTTCGATTTTTCATTTTTTTGTATTTTACGTAAACTACTCGAAGAATTTGTTCGAAAATTTGTATGGAACTTTATTTCGACTGCCAAAATTATTAAAAATTTTGTAAACTAATTTTCTTAGCGCACTTTTAATTTTAGAGCATTTTTAAAATTTTTTAAAAAATTTTTATTTTTAATTTTTTTTTATTTTACGAAAACCATTTGATTGATTTGCTCCAAAATTTGTATGCAATTAATTCGCTACTATCTGAAGAAAACAAGCTTTGGAATACTAATTTTCTCAGCGCAGTTTTAATTTTAGAACACTTTGAAAATTTTCAAAAAAATTTTTATTTTTCATTTATTTTCTTTTTTGCGTTAACCATACTATAAATTTTCTCCAAAATTTTCATACAATTAATTCGCTATTGTCTGAAAAAAATTAGCTTTTGGAAACTAATTTTCTTAGAGTGGTTACAATTTTAGAGAATTTTAAAGATTTAAAAAAAAATTTTGATTCTTCTTTTCTTATTTTTTTTTATTCTTCGTAAAGTACTCGATAGATTTGTTCTAAAAATTACAGGGAAATTATTTGCGACTGCCAAAAGAAGGGAAATTTTCAAAAATTGATTTTCATAGCGTAGTTTTAATTTTAGAGCATTTTTAAAATTTTTAAAAAGAAATTTTGAAAAGAAAATGTTATTTATTTAACCAGTTAGATCTCGAAAATTACTCTATGGATTTGCTTCAAATTTTGTATACCATCTATGTTTTTGTATAACTAGGCGGGAAGCTATAGAAAATTTGTATTCATAGTGTATTTTTTTTATTATAGAGCCATTTTAAGAATTTGAAAAAATTTTCGATTTTTAATTTTTTTTTTTGTATTTTACGTAAGTTAATTGATGAGTTTGCTTTGAGATTTCCATGGGAATAATTTGCATCTGCCAAAAGAAGGATAACTTTTATAAACCGATCTTTTTAGCGTAGTTTTCTTTTTAGAAAATTTTAAAAATTTTCTTAAAAAATTTTCATATTTCAGTATTTTTCCATTTTACGTAAAGTACTTGATAGAATTACTCTAAAATTTGTATACAAGTTATTTGCTACTGTCTTTATAAACCAAGTTTTAAATAAATAATTTTATTAGCGTAGCTTTTTGATCACTTCTTTTGTTTTCTGAGTTACTCTTGAAAATTTATAATAGTACTACTGAATTTAATTACCGTTACTAAAATTGACTACTTGGATTTACCAAGCTTAGTCGTGATAAAAAGATATCCACAAGATAACAAAAATAATAAATTCGAACCTATGTATAAGGCTAGCTAAAGTCAACAAAATTAAACACTTTAAAAGCTAACATTTAACCCAAACAAAATGTTGAAAAGGCAATCAACTAGCATATATATTCAAAATTTATAAAGTACAAAATGAATAAATATTAATGATGGACAATTTTTTTATATTAAAATCACATTTAAATAAATATAAAAAAATAATGAAACTCAAAGAGCTCTATGAGAAAGCATTCCGCCAAAGCACTTGGCAGCGTTTTTTAACACTTTTCTACAGTTATCTACAGTTATTTACATTTATTTACATTTATTTACAGTTATTAGCAGTTATTTACAATTATATCCAAAAATTTTTTCCATATGGGTACTTGCAAAAATTTTAAGTTCAAACCTAACTTCTTCATGTAAGTACTACTCACTATAACATTTATGTATAATGTATTTAATTTTTAAAATAATTAACTAATTATCTTAAATAATTAAATTATTTACAGATTTATAATAGGTAGAAAAAATAATAAAGTAATAAATAAGAATAGAATTACAAAAACAAAACCAAATAGATCTCAAGAAAAGTGTAATGAAGTAAAAAAATGAACTGGTATTAATAAAGATAAAACAAGAAAATTCAAATCAAATAAATACAATGGAAAAAAATATGATAAAGAAACACTTATGAAAGCATTTACAGGAATAGAAAATGGACAGACTCTGTGACAAGCAGCTACACTTTTTGGAATACCAAAGTCAACGCTGCATACTAAATTCAGTTGTCGTGTACCAATAGACTGTGCTAGAGGTGCACCAACTATTTTAAGTCCCAAAGAAGAATTAGAAATAGTTGAATGGATTATTTACTGTGCAGAAAGAGGATTTCCTGTTACAAAAAGTTATTTATTAGACTGCGTACAGAAATTTATAATTGCAGAGAAGAGAAAGAATACTTTTAAAAACAACAGACCAGGTAAACATTGGTACAATGGATTCATAAATGTTAAACCAGAAAGAATTTTCAATTTGAATGAATCTTTATTCAATTTAGTACCAAAAGATAATACAGTTATAACACAAAAAGTTGCAAAATCTGTATATCAAATTGTCGGAGGCAATGACAAAGCTTGTATGACAGTACTCGTTACTGCATCTGCTTCAGGACAGATACTTCCTCCTATGGTACTGTTTGATTTGAAAACTATTCCAAAGAAAAGCCTTGTTTATAGCATACCAAAAGGCTGGGGCATAGGACATAGTGACAGAGGTTGGATGACATCGGAGACCTTTTATAGTTACATAGTAAATATCTATTTCGAGTGGCTGATAGATAATGAAGTGGAGTTTCCAATAATTCTGTACGTAGATAGGCATGCCTCTCATCTCACTTTGCCCTTAATAAATTTCTGTAAAGAATTTCAAATAGAACTAATAGCACTATATCCTAATGCTACCCATATAATCCAGCCTTTGGATGTGACTCTATTCCATCCATTGAAAGAGACATACAAAAGTACTCTACGAACATGGAGGATTGACAATAATATAGTTGATGTTAAAAAATCAATGTTCGCTGGTATTTTAAAAAAGGCTCTTGATTTTATTGATGTGACCGGGACAATTAAAAATGGATTCAGGACATGTGGGTTATATCCATTTGAATTGAGTGCAGTTAATTATGATATTTTAAATTAAAAAAAAGAACAAGAATCCTAAATCTTCATCTGATCAGTTAGAAAGTCTAAGCAGTACGATGAACAATAAATTATTGCATCTATTGAATTTATTTGAACAGAATATTATTTTTGCTGAAACTTTACAAACATTCAAGCACAATGAATTGAAAGAGTTGTGGAAAGGTGAAGACAGTCAAAAAGAACTTTTTGAATATTGGAAAGCGTTGAAGAAATTTTGTGGTATTTAGTATACTAATTAGTGCATTGTTCAGCACAGTCCACAATTAGCTCCCTATGCTGTCCAACTTTAGGTTGCATTTTATTTAACATTGTCCAGTTTTAACTCCCTAATACTCTAAAATTGAAACCTTATAATTTTTTTAATTATAAAGATATTGACTCTATCCTTATTGGAAAATAAAGTCCATACAGCCTACTAAAAGCCTTGATTTACGGATTTATCAAAATTTAAAAAATAAAATGACAAAAATAGAGTTATATTTGGTGGATGCTAAAATCCGTCCCAAACTACTTTACTTTACCTTATATCCTTTTTTTAGCAAATGACAAATATTTTAAAATTTTGCAATTTTCGATTTTTGTTTATCATTATTTATGAAATTTATCAACTGATTTTCATCAATAACGTCTCAAATGAATCGTCTTTGAAAGACCTACAAATAGTATAATTTCTATATACTAAATTGCAAACCATTTCAAGCTACCTCAAAAAAACAGTGATTTTCACGAATTTTGCACCTTAAATCATTATTTACAAATTCCTGACGGATCAAATTTTTAGGGTAATTCCAGAGTTTGATTTCTAACCGTCCAACAAAGCCATTTTTGGTGGTCGGCACCTATTAATAATTACATTAAATTTTAGCTCTTTTCTGGCTAATTCTACTGGACTATTGTACTTCAGTCTTACTCCACCAGCCACTGCGCTTAGTCGCTTTGGCTATCTAATAAAGAAACACCTTAACTCGTAAAGTGTCTCTCATTTTCCAGATCCCATTCTCCTTCTGCCTTATTACATATACATCGCCACCCTAGGTGTTACAACTGGTGACCCCGACTACGTCTTCAGCGGCGACCAAGCGGCCATTTCCCACAACCAAGTAGCGAAGCTAGAGGGACGCCTTGAAAGTCCGCCATTTTGGATTCTTTGTGTGCTGGTCAAGTATCTATTTATCGCTGCTGTTGTCGCTGAGATTCACGCACCGGGAGTTTTCTGGGATTAGAGAAGCAAAGTATCGCGCCTGCATAATCGCACGACCTCTGTGTGCTCCAAGTAGGAGACACTTTCCCTTGCGGCTTCTGCCTCAGTGTCTTCGTTCAGAGCAACGCAGATTTTTCTTCAAAGGTAGTGAGAGTTGCTGAAAGTGCACTCTCTTTTATATAATTTTTTCTCTCTCTTGTCTTAAGAAAAAGCGCGGTCACATCATTAAATTATTGACGTGCGAAAAACCGCAGAAAAAGCCTTTTTTTAGAGAGTTCTGGCCACGTGGCGCCTTTTAATTTCTTTCACGCGCCTAACAAGTGAACATTTCTTTTTTACGGCAGTGCGTGTTGTGGCCGTTATATTAAAGTAAATCACGAGTGGAATTTGTTTGTCACGTTTGTGAAAAAATACGTTGTTGTCACGCATTGTGTCTGGCGTTAGAAAAATTCTTTTCTCGTGTATATCACTTTAAAAGAAAAAGTTCATCCTAAACATTCTAAAAAGAAATAAAATCAATTCAATAGAGAATGGGGAGGTGGATAAGAAGTTTAGGTTTGCGATCAAGTCTCGGTTAAATATATATGTAAAGCCTCGCACTCATTTCCTAAATTGTATAAAAAACGCAAGCGAAACGCTGCTAGAGAACTAGAGGATATTGAATGCCTCCTTACTAAATATCTAAGTATAACCAATCAAAATGCCTTTTCGTCTATTCTCTAGCTCCTGCTGGTCCAGCTTGCTTGAAGTATGTCTTCCCATAGCGGTTGGGTCAGAACACAGGATGTCCCCGAAGAGATCCTCCGTCTATATGAGAGTCCTTTCAATGCCATCGTGGCAACACCAGAAGGCTCTCCTACGAGACACCATCTTCGTATGGCGAAGCTTTATCTCTCGGATTTTAAAGAAGAGTATTTGCGAAACTTGACCGAGACCATGAACGCCGCCGTTCGTGCCTCCCTACGCACTTACCCGTGCACTCCACCTACCTATGATCGTCGCCTTCCTATCTTGTTCATCGGCGATCAGCATGTATGTACCCTTTTAGTTTATAATATGCATAAGGTTTCCAAGAAGGTTTTGAGCGACATGCTGATCGCTCGTGGACAGGAAGAATTTAAGATCAACGCGGTCTTTGTTAAAGGTTCGAGGTGTAGTGCACGAGTGACCTGCGATAACCTCACGTTGTCAACTAGAATGCAGTGGAACGTGCTTTCAAATAAACTTTTTTTTGAAAAGGAGCGTGGGGGCAAGGTATGCAGGAGATACGTAAAGGTATGTCCGGCTAGGAATTTTTCGACGACCACCGACTCACAACCGGTGGTACAGGTCTCTCAAGACTCTACTCCTGCCTGCCTCGTAGCCCTGTATCACTGTATTCGAAGAATGGCGCGAGGTCTAGTACAAAATAGGCCACCTGCACTTTGACTCGGGTAGTGAGCGATACCGGACGGCAAATGGATGGCAAAGGATGCTTGAAGATGCGCACCAATTCTATTTTTCAGGTATCACCATCAGCTAGTGGTGGCCCATAGATGTGTCGGAGTTCCAAAAATTGTTGGATATTAATTTAGTTAACCCGTCGGGTCGGGAGGAACGGACGCATCTAACGGGCGTTGATTTGCGCGGCGTTGTGGTAACGCCTATGGCACTGGAAATGCTGTCCCGATTCTTAACTATTGAAGGATTAATTATTGGAAAAACTACCGGATTTTTCGAGAATCGGGTTAGCCTTGAAGGTGCCACACATTTTGTCATCCATGATAACCCGATGGTTCGTCTCGCTTGGGAGAAAAAGCGCGAGGAGGATAACTTCGACGAGCGCATTTAGATTCTATGGCTCAACCGCCAGGCTACTAGTATGCTCACTTCTTTAAGGTTTGTACAATGTCCACAGTTGCGTGTGAAATTTTTAATCGAATTTCTTAAGGACAATGATGAAATTTCTGAGCTTAGCCTGGTGAATTGTTCCAACATCGTCCCAAGGTTGCAGATGTGGCAGCTCCCTGGATGGGTGTTCACCGAGCTTAACTCCTTGAGCACATTCCGCATGGAGTATAACACCACGACCGCCGAACCACTGGACTTTATTCATCAGCCAGACCTCCAGACTTTTCCTTCTTTAATAGAGTCGAGCCTTAAAGGTAGTAGATTCGTTGAGCAAAGCTTGCGAAATTTTTTAAATCATGCTCCAGTGCTTCGTGTGGTCGATTACACGGGTTTGGACATTCCCCAGCGAAGATTAGATTTCTCGGGTCTTCAACATCTGACCACGCTGAAACTGCCCTACCATCGTGGCATTGAGGACACCTTGGAGTCTCTCTGTACCCTCCAAGTACGTGACGTCACTATAACCAACACTTTGGGGAAGAATAATAAGGGCAACAGAGCATTTAACCCACGCTTCATCATGGACGTCATCACCAGGGTGTGTAACTTCCTAGCGCTCAACTGTAAGATCAGTATGCGTGACACTATGCGCAGGCAGCTCATTAACCTCGGCGCTTATATCACGCAGAAGAACCCCATAACATCTGGGACTTCACACTACGAGCGCTTCGAGGTTGGGGTCTTTTACAACTAGATCCACGGCAGTCCAAACCCGCGTACCTCCTACTAACACCTTTGTAATAGCGCAATAATTAATTATCCGGTTTATTTTTTTTCATTTCACTTCACTTTTCATATTTTTTTATACTTTGTTTATTTTTTTTATGTACATAGTCATATTCTTGCAATAAATTGCGTTGCAGTTAACGCATCATCTTTAAAGTAAAGTAAATTCACGTTTATAATAATTTCTTTTTCTAAACAGTCTAGTGCACTACTTAAAATTTTAATAACTTATTCATAATATGCACTCTGCATTTTGTACACTTAACTTCTTATTTTTGATTCATGCAATTGAGCATACGCCTAATAAGCAATTTGTATAATAATAAATTGATGCTACTCAATTTAATAAGTAATAATTATCTCAACAAATTGAAAGAACTGCAATGCATCAATCACTCTTGTCAACAAATTATAATTAAGTGAGTTGTATACACACATAAGTGTAATCTGCAACTTTATATTGCATTTAACTGCAATAACTAGTGCGCAAAAATTCTGCGATTATGTAAATCTTTTGTAATATTTTTCAGCGAACTTAATGTAGTACATAACAGCGCTCATACTTGAAAGTAAAGCACCATAAGTGCATAATATGTAGATATACTCAAGTACGTTAATGCACGAATCTGTAACAAGCACTAAACTTGTTCCGTGCGTACCATTTTTTTGTATGTAGCGCAATTTTATAAAAAAGTCTCTTTTTCACTGCTTTTTTAAGTGAATTAATTATTAATAGCCATAAATAGCTAATAAATATTAACAGTATTTACGGTAATAAAGCATTTTCTTTCTGCAGAACTATATGTTAATCCTAAAGGATTTCTAATTGAAAAGACAATAAGTATTAACAGTTTTCACTGTGATAAAAAACCTTGTAAATCTTTAATGATTTTTGAACAACTACATATGTACTGTAAACTTTAGGCTGTGATAATAACTGCGATATTTGTAACGTTACTGCTTATCTTTTATACTTATTTTTTCATGAGACTCTTAATGTCAATGCAAACATCTATGCGAATTTTAATGCGATTTTTAAACTCATTGTTATACGATTTATAACTTGCATTGTTATTTCAATTTTTTATTAACTTCATATAAAAAAGACTGACTTTAATTGTTAACCTATCTGTGATATAAAACATGCACCTTTTTGCGATTTTGTAAATAAATAAAATTATCCTTAACAAAAATTTAATTGTTTGGGAGGAGTGATGTGGGGACACTCACACTTGTATGTATACGTATGGTGCTGTAAGCGCACCAATACACATGTCAGCGTATATATGACAACGCCTTTGTGCAGGCTTATATCAGACGAGGAAGCAGCAGCTTCGAGACTGCTTGCTTGCACTTCAGTCTTACCGCCAGCCACTGCGCTTAGTCACTTTGACTATGTAATAAAGAAACACCTTAACTCATAAAGTGTCCCTCATTTTCCAGATCCCATTCTCCTTCTGCCTTATTACATATACATTGCCACCCTATGCGTTACAGTTCTATATAGTCACTAAATACATGCGTTTTACCATCCTCTTTCACTTCTATTTGGAATTTTGGAGAACCATTAGGAATTCACCTAATTATAGCGAAAAAAGAGAAAAAAAACGTTTTTTGAGGTTATGAAGCCAATTTTGGTCCTAGGGATCTGAAACTTCTAAGATCTTAGTTTTTTGACAAGACAAAAGAATTAGAAAAGTTCCAGGGAAATCCGACTTAAGGCCATTTTCATATACTTATTCAGCTATACTCTTTGTGTTTGTGAAAATTTTTCTATGTATATTAAAATTTATATTATATATACGGTAAAATGTTTACTTTAGTTCCAAATTATTCTATATTGTTCAAAACTGTTCAAAAATGTTTAAAACTGTTTATAAATGTTTAAAATGTCCCAAATTTTACATTTATAAACTATTTTGAATAGTTTTAAACAGTTTTAAACATTTTTAAACAGTTTTGAATAATTTTAAACTATTTCAAACAGTGATGCGCATTTTATATTTCCACTAGGGAAGACAAAAGTTTACGATTTCCATTATTAATTTTTTGCCTAGTTCATAAAATATTCAATTTTCTAGTTGTATATTTTAAATTTAAAAGAAATAGAAATAAGAACAATAGTTACCGAAGAATGGGGCTAATCGAGCAGTATCAGACTAATCGAACAAATTGTCAATTTTTTTTCTGAATTTTTTATTCAATTCATTAGAATAGCTCTAAAATGAAAGAAAAAGAATCAAGAACAAAAGTTTTGCAATCCTCTCTATCCAAACCCTTACTGCTTTATTACCCATTCTACGGTACTTAATAAATGGATTATATTTTAAGCAGTATATAAATAAAACCAATTTTTTTTCACAAAGATTCAAAACAAATAAACAATTGAGGGCCTGAAAATGAAAAGGGCTTATAGCCCATTTAAATAACATTGGCTATAAGCCCTTTTCGTTTCCACGTCCTCAATTACAATCTATATATGAGGATATCTCTGGAACTTTTTAATTTTGAGATGTTGACTTGACAACAATTAAAAAGTCTATAATACAAGTTTCTGGAGTGGCACACACTTCATTAAGGACTTAAATTACTCGTTTCTTGTAGTAAAATATGTAATTAAACTTTGGTATCGATTGGAAAATTGGTACTTACGGTACATAATTTTATACGTCAAAAATGATACTTTTTTAAATATTTTTCTACGTGTGTTTTTTGAGCTATAAAAAAATGACCGTTCTTTCGATCATTATCAAATTTGCTGAGCATAATGAATATGGTAAAAACAACAGTTTGAGCCTACCCTGGTACATGTGCCCCTCTTTAGGTAGATGTTTAACTATTTTTAATATAAGCCCTAGCGGAAAAAAAAATGCAGAAAACAGTAAATATCCGAAAATATCAGAAGAAAACAGAAGAAAACTGATAAAAACTACAGAAAACGGAAATTAACTGTTGAAAAATGTCGAGATTGAGACAAAGACAACAGTTATCTTCTGATTTCTTCTGATTTCTTCAGTTTTTATCAGTTTTCTGCAGTTATCTGCAATTATCAACAGTTTTATTCATTTTTCAACGTTTTTCTTCATTTATGAAAGCAATTTGAAAAGTGAAGAAATTCGGAAAAAACTGAAGACAACTGTTATATTCTGAAAATAACTGTTGAAAAGTGAAGAAAACTGAAGAAAACAGTTATATTCTAAAAATAACTGTTGAAAAGTGAAGAAATCTGAAGAAAACAGTTATATTCTGAAAATAACTGTTGAAAAGTGAAGAAAACTGAAGAAAACAGCTATATTCTGAACAAAACTGTAATAAAGTGAAGAAATCTGAAGAAAAAAGGTAATAACTGTTTAAAAATAAAGTAAAATGAAGAAAATTGGAAAAAAATATTTTTTACGAAAAAAGTGAAGAAAACAGAAAATAACTGAAGAAAACTGATAATATCGGCAGAAAACGGAAGAAAACAGTTAATAACTGTTGAAAAATGAAGAAAAGTAAAGAAAATTAAAAAAAAAAAATTTTCTTACATAAAAAGTGAAGAAAACAGAAGATAACCAAAGAAAACTGATAATATCGGCAAAAAATTGAAGAAAACAGTTGATAACAGTTGAAAAACGAAAAAAAGTGAAGAAAATTAAAAAAAAAAAAAATTTTCTTATATAAAAAGTGAAGAAAACAGAAAATAACTGAAGAAAACTGATAATATCGGCAGAAAACTGAAGAAAACAGTTGATAACTGTTAAAAAACGAAGAAAAATAAAGAAAATTAAAAAAAAATTTCCATTTTTATATAATAAGTGAAGAAAACAGAAGATAACTGAAGAAAACTGATAATATCGGCAGAAAACTGAAGAAAACAGTTGATAACTGTTGTCTTTGTCTCAATTCCGACATTTTTCTGCCGTTATCTTCTGTTATAAACTGTTGTCTTCAGTTTTCTTCAGTTTTCTTCTTTTTTTTTCCGCTAGGGAGTGTAATTTTATCCTAAAAATAACACTTACATTAAAGATAGTCAAACAGATACCAAAAGAGGGGCACATGTACCAAGGTAGACTTAAACTGTTGTTTTTACCATATTTATTATGCTTAGAAAATTTGAGAATGATCGAAAGAATGGTACTTTTTTTATAGCTCAAGAAACACATGTAGAAAAATATAAAAAAAGTATCATTTTTGACGTATAAAATTATTTACCGTAAGTACCAATTTTCGATCGATACCAAAATTGAATTGCATATTCTACTACAAGAAACGAGTGATTTAAGCCCTTATTGAAGTGTCTGCCACTCCAGAAACTTGTATTATAGACTTTTCAATTGTTGTCAGGTCGACATCTCAAAATTAAAAAGTTCCAGAGATATTCCCATATACACTATAAAAAATTAGTTATTAATTTACCTCTCAGTATTGCTGATGATTAAACATCAATGAATCAATCTAAAAAAAAATTATACATATTTAAAAATTTATGTATTTCTACCTCTTCTGCCTAAATCTCAAATTTCTTCAAAACTTCATGATTTTTCTTTGTCGATGATGAAAAAAAGAAAGTTCAAGATTATAATTTGTTAATAAAACCTCTCCACGTATTCTTATTCATAGAAATTTCAGCCGGTTCTTGTTTATTAACTGAAAATAATATTTGTGATGCATGTATTGCATCACGATAAATTAAAAAAAGAATAAGGAGAAATATGAGCCGAGATGCACTTACTAAACTGATTGTTAATTAATTTAATTGATCAGTTGTATTTATTTTGTTTGTTTCGAGGTAAACACGAAGATTAGCAATGAGCAGACGACTTACCGCTAGAGAGAGAAAGAGCGAAAGGGGAACCTAACCTCACATCAGAACACGTGGTGAAGGAAAAACCACAGTCACCATCAGTTTTCTTATAGTGCACTAGGAGTTGAAGCTACGGTGATGGCTGTAACATCCTAACACTAGTGCACATAACATATTAAAAGAAGAGAACACATGTGTAGAAAAATAACCTGTGACAGTGCTCTTGTGCGTCGCCATCTTATGTTCTTGATGACGACGTGCACGCCGCAGCACTGTCACCTGTACACTGACACACACACACACACCAGGTGTATAGGTACATGCGCACAATACACTCGTGGTACGCGATGACGAGCGAAACCGGGAAACGACGCGGAACATTTGTAACACGTGCTCGAGAGTAAAGGGGAAGCGTTGGTAAGTGACCGACTCGTGGCAGAAATCAATTCATGCGCACGAAGAGAAAAAGATCAGCGAAGAAGGGGAGCCAGCTATAGCTTATATAGCAGGCTCGTACATACATGGGTAAATGTAGAAATAACAGTAGAAGGCTCGTACATACATGGGTAAATGTAGAAATAACAGTAGAAGGCTCGTACATACATGGGGGCAATTATGCAAATATCAATCGTTGTCAGTCTTTATATGAAGATAAGTAAGATCAAGAGCGAGAGTAATAGAAGATAGGAGAAATCGAGCGCTGGAGAGAGGTATTGATGCAATGGCATGTAAATTATCAAGACTCGATATATGAAGGATTCCTAATATAAATTTGAATGGAGCACGCGAGAAATAGATGGCGCTAACATTAAGGAAGCCGCCAAAAGGAAAGGTGTTGATTGGTTATAAGTCAATATCCTTTATAATTGACAAATAACAATTACGTAAAGGATTAATAACCATTCAACCATTATTCTATTTATGACGTAATTGATGAAAGAAGGGATGAAGAGGAAGGAGCTCGAGAAAAGACGCGCCATCGTGATCCAATCTCTATTGGATCTTGGCTGATATACTTGGTCGGTTTTTCTTTGTTGGGTACTGCTCGTTGAGCCATTATTTTCTTGAGTCTTGACTCCATTTTAGTAGGATATAATTTCATAGAGAATTCATTTTGTCATTTTTGCCATTTCAGCCATTTTGCCAATTTTTCACTAGACGCCAAAGAGATAATTACTTCATTTTCGAGAGAGCTGAGGAGTTTGTAAAACGAACAAAAGAGATTTTGGATTGGAGAGTTATTTGTTGGAAATTGCTGTATTTTGGAGAGTAACACTGGTTATTACTAAGGTGAGTCCTCCATTTTACGTTTATAAAGTGAGAATTTAAAATCAGTGCGCGTCGCCGTTTTGCTCGTCATATTTTAACGTCGGTTTTAACCACCATTAATAAATTAGTATTAGCTTCACGTGTTCAATTTAATTTTATACAATTGTAATTGATCGAGAAGTTTATAAAGTCGAGCCAGAGTTTTAATTACACAATTGTCTCACACGTTACACAATTTTTGAGAAATTGTCGGAAAAATGAGATGTTAAATTCATTTAAATAAATATAAAGTGAAAATTACTTCATTATTATATCTTATTTAACAGTGTTATTTAAATGTTATTAACGTTGTGATGTTATATTATATATAAATTATTTGTTGCTGTTTGACATCGGTGGTTTCGTCATTGTTCCCTACGAAGACCCGATTAGAATCTACCCGAAAGAGTTGATTACTAATAAATTCAGATTTTCTATTCAGAGTAAAATTTAAGAAAAAATTAATAAGTAAATTGAGAGTTATTCAACGGTGATACTGTAGAGTTAAAATAATAGTAATTGTGGGATAGGGAACAAATTCCCCCATTACAAATGGCGCCCAACGTGGGGCTTCGTCGGGACCGATAAAAAACCAGTGTAAATTTTTAGAATTTTGAGAGAGTAATTTTCATAGTTTAAAGTATAGAGAAATTTTTCGGAGTGTTTATTGAAGTGTTAAATAGTCGTTAAAGAGAAATTTTGTTTTTTTCAAAATGGCGGCGTGGCGTGGGTTTTCGAGTCAGATTTGAGAAAATGGCGAGCATCAGTAGTTAGGCAATAAGTGTTTTAAATTTAAATAAATTGAAATTGTGTTGAGTCTACAAATTTTTAATTTAGAGAGTGTTTATCTCCACACACACAAGTACATTTATATATTTAATTTTTGTTACATATATATTAATTTATTTCCCAAATATTTTATTTGATTTACCCCTCTTATAAAAAAAAAATCAGACCAAGAGAAGAGGTCTTTAATTATTTTATTGAGAAGAAGGAAGAACATATTTTTTATTTTCATCACGAAAATTATTCATTAAAACAAATTTATTTTATATTATCAAGAGGAGTCGAGAGTTGAGAAAATGATTTTCTTTTATTATTACAATTTTTTTTTATCGAGAGTTGAGAAAATAATTTTCTTTTGTTATTAACATCTAATTTTATCGCGAGTTGAGAAAAGAGGTGTCCAGAGTTAAGTAAGGGATTTTTTTTTCTTCTAATTAAAATAAATTTTATCGAGAGTGGAGAAAGGAAGTACTAAGAAAAAGAAGAGATTATTTTTCAAGAACAGAGGGGTAGCTTAATAAAACAGAGTTAGAGAAGAGAAAATTTCTTAATTTTTATTTATTGAGAAGAGACTAACGAAGAAATTTATATTTTTTGAGAAGAGATAAATTGACATATACTCAAGATTATTTTATTTATTTAAGAAGAGCGTAAAAGAAGAGAAAATTTAAGGCGACTACGGAAGTTCGGTTCGATTTCATTTTGTAGTTTACAAATTACTCTTTCAGTTTCTAAAATTTTTTGAATTTTTCAATTTTCCACCATTTATTATAATCCGTAGAATGGTGGAAAATTAAAAAATCTGAAAAATTTTACATATTGAAAGAGTAATTTGTAAACTCAAAAATAAAACCTAACCTAAAATCCGAAGTCGCCTTAAGCCTCATTTTATGAGCAAGATTTTTTATTTTCCCTTCTAGATTAAAAATAAAAATAAAAAGGTAATCGCCAGAGTATAAATTTGTACAATTTGACATATTTTAAATATTTATTATATATATGTGTGATATATTATTTATTTTATACTGTGTGTGGAGATAAATTAGAGATAAGTGTATATATATATATATATTATAAGCGATTTTTAGTGTGTGAATGTCTAGTAGTCATAACCTTTCTATTAGTCTATAACCTCAAAATAACTAAGTCCCTTTTGAATACCCTAAAGAGAATAGATTCTTCTCAGTTTCGAGATTTGAGTTGCCTTAATTGCCTATTATTAATGACTTAATTTTTTTTATTATTATCGTGAGAAAAAATTTATCGAGCCATCCTTTTTGTCTGCGGAACGTGTACCTTCGTTGATTACACCTCTATTTGAAGTTTATCTAGAGGTGATTAGTTTATTTTGCTCTAAATTTATTGAGTTTCTGCTCATTCTTGTTTTCCCTTTCAAGAACTTTCCAGCAAATAATAAGGTAGATATTCAAGAAAAGTCAAGATTGTCGAGATTTGAGTAGAGCAAAGAGTAAAATATAAAGGTTATCACCAACTGACCGTATGGAAGATTATTCTGAGCAGTTGAGGCAACTGATTAGTAGTTCCGAGATTTTAAGACATTTATACGAGGATATCAGAGACTGGCCTATTGAAAGAGTAAATAAGGAGTTGAACGAGTTTGATCTCAACACTCAAGGATCAGATAAAATTCTTCGAGAACGATTGTATAGAGCAGAGTTACGAAAAGCTGGGGTGTATCGAGTTCCGTGGTTTCCTGAAGTTGACGAACGTGGTTCATTATTAAAGTCTTCGCTTCCTAATATAAGTGATTCAGGTATACACAACAGATGGAGCCTCAAATAGTATCAGCTTCGGGACAAGACTCTGAAGAATCAGAGGGGGCTAGAGGTAACGACACTAGGAGGTCTATAATTCCAAGCGAAGAAGATACGAGATTATCTCCGTTGAACAATTATACGACGACATCTTTCTCGTCACAAGCATCAGTAGTGACCACTATAGTATTAAAGACTAAAACAGCAACGAGTACGCTTGCTATAAGTGACACTGATTTATATTCAACCTATTCGTTACCCAAGATGACATTTACTACGTATGGAAATAATGCATCAATGGGATTGCCTGCTAAAACCACTCTGGCTAGAAAAATGGTAGCCAATCCATTACCCATAAATGATTATACCATCTTGGGTTGGATTAATAAGTATAGTGATCCAACAAGGTTGTCATATGTGACGAGAAGGAAAAATAATAAAAATGATATTACTCAACCTAGTGGAAATGAGTCGAGAAGCGAGTTGAGTAGAAAAGTTGAAGAGAGGAATCAGGACCAACAGCGAGTAAACGAGATAACCAGCCAAGAAAGAGACAACCGATCAAGAAAAAAGGAAGATGTGCAGAAAGATCCAACAAGTTGTTGTCATAAATGTCAAAAATCTGACAGAGATGATCCTCGATCCTCAGATAAGAGTAAGAGAAGTCAAGTATCTCCAAACCAATCGTCAAGGTTAAGATCGACTCATGGTGGTACTCAAGAAATGTCGAGTGAAAAGAGATATAAAAGTCATACCAGTAGACATCACCATCATTCTAAAAATAAGTCAAAAGATCTGAGCAGCAGGAGTAGTAGTAGTAGCAAGAGTTCAATAAGTGGCAGTTAGTCTGACTATCCTATTCGAGCCAAGAAAAAGACTCGAAGGAAAAAGAAAGACAAAGATTATTTTAAATTAGTCAAAATTCTGGAATCTTGGCATCTGAAATTTTCGGGTCGAGAAAATGCAGAAGACTTTTTAAAACGTTAAGAGAAATGCAAGAATAGTACTGATTACTCAGATAAAGATTGGTTGAAAGTACTACACTGCATATTTTTGGAAGACGCAAGTCACTGGTATGAAACAGCTGAGAGGAGAATTCGAGATTGGAGAGGATTCAAGAAGGCTTTTAAAAGACAATATATTCCAGTGATGGACGAGGAGGATATCTTAGATGAGTTAAAAGCCAGAACTCAAGGGAAAGGAGAGAAGATAGCCAATTACCTCTCTAATTTTGAGTATATTGTCGGCCATTTTAAGTATCCTCCATGAATTAGAAGACAACTCGAGATCGCATACCGAAATCTATTGCCAGAATATCGATGGTATATGGCAACTAAAAAGATATATGATTTCGATGATTTAGAGAAGTATGGATAAAGGTGGGAGAGACAAAAAGAGTTAGATCAGAAATATGTACCACCTCCTTCGAAAGAGAATTCAAAAATTCCAGGTGCTGCTTATCATCGAGATACTAAGAGTGCAAAAATAGCAGCTAGCAGAGTCGAGTGTAGGGATGATATTGGAGAGAAAGAGACTGATAATTCACAACAAGTGAATACGAAACCACCAAAGCCAGCACCTCGGAAAAATAAGAATAACAAGAGGAAATCGCCTGCTTCATCAAATCAGCAAGTCTAGACTCAAGCTGCAGATTTAAACGCAGATGATAATGCTCAGTCCACGCAAGTAACTGAGAATAATGAGATAAGGTCTAATAATAATGGGACCAGGCCTAAAAAAAATAAAAACCAATGGCAGTCGAGAACAGAAAGGCGCCCCATAAATCAAGGTCGAACAAGAAATGGACCTTCTAATAGAGTAGACTCATCGGTTTTTTATGGTGAATGTCATGTGTGCCATACTGTTGGACATAGAGCTTCACAATGTGCAAAACGCACCTGTTATTCGTGTTCTTAAATAAGTCATTCTTCATCCAAATGTCCAAATAGAACATCGAATAATCGAGAGGGGAGTCAGAATGCCAATAGAGCACCATCAAATCTTAGCTGCCAAGGGTGTGGAGCCAAAGGTGTAACTCTGCATACGTGTAAGAACTGTGCTCACATTCGTAGGTTTTTGGGAAATGGCCAAACAGGAACGTAGGATCGCCCTCTATGCTCTTGAATAATCGAGAAAGGGCGAACAATATGGAAGAGAAAACACAAGAGAGAGAAACCAATGAGAACACCCAGAGGTAAGAGACAGAGAATATTAATACTAAGAATCGAGA
This sequence comes from Anastatus disparis, assembly GCA_017163975.1. Lineage (NCBI taxonomy): Eukaryota > Metazoa > Arthropoda > Insecta > Hymenoptera > Eupelmidae > Anastatus > Anastatus disparis. The sequence goes on along the minus strand of JAFFSR010000395.1, from coordinate 904,260 downwards.
TGCAAAGAATATTAATATAGAGAATCGAGATACTGAGAATATTAATAAAGAGAATACCAATTTAGAGCAAAGAGAAACAGAGACAGAATTAAGAGATAAAAGAGAAACAATACTAGAAACAGTAACTGAGAGACAACCTGCTAAAGAACCTGTTCAGAGTATAAATCAGGATTGTGAGATATCTCAGAATGCTGAAGTAAATCCATCTGAAGAGCATATAAGAGAAGCAGTGTTCCAGGTCCTGAGGTGGTTCCTGATCGGTCTGTTGAAGACGTTGCTTCACCTTCAACAGTCCAGGAGGGGGGAAAAGTCATACCAAGTACGACAGAAAAGAGAAATTCTGAGAATATACATAGAAAAGTTGCAGGATCGATGTCAGAGAATAGAAATTTCTTGCAAATCGAGTTAGGAGGAGAGAAATACCTAGCTTTATTTGACCCAGGTGCGATGATTACACTAGTTGGGCCAAAGATTGGAGAGAAATTTCGAGACAGATTAAAACCTAGCAATTTATCAATTAAGACAGTAACTGGAGCCATATCAAAACTGTTGGGGGTACTAGAGGTCGTATTAGACGTTGATGAAGTAGTACAACCCATGGAGCTCAAGGTTGCAAGACAAATGGAACACGATATGGTTCTTGGTATGGATTTCCATAGAAAATGGGATCTAGAAATAAAACTAAGTCAAGATTTATAGAGAATTCCAGATGGAGAGTGGAGAAAATTTTCAAATCATCGTTCTGAGAGTAAAGCAGTTATTTTTGGAGAGTGCGCTGGGATAGTTGAAATCACAGAAGATCAAGAGAAAACAGTAAAAGATTTGGCTAAGCGAATCTTACCACCGCCATCAAAGGTACCAGGAATCACTACCTTAATAGAGCATCATATAGAGATTGAACCTGGAGTTAGGCCGATTGAACAACGCCCAAGACGGATGTCACCATACAAACTTCAAGTGGCACAAGAAGAGGTCAAGAAAATGCTAGAACAGAATATTATCGAGAAACCAGCGAGTGAATGGAGTAGTGAGTCGGTGATTGTCAGGAAACCTAATGGAAAGTATAGGTTTTGTGTAGATTTTCGAGATGTGAATAAAGTCACTAAACCTGATGCTTATCCAATGCAAAGTATGGATTCTATTTTAGACAAATTGAGAAAAGCAAGATATATTACTAAAAGAGATCTAGAGCAGGCGTATTTCCAGGTAATGTTGAGCCATGAGAGTCGTAAATACACAGCATTTGCAGTGTCTGGATTGGGACTATTCCAATTTAAACGTCTCCCATTTGGCCTAACTAATGCACCAATGACCTTCCAAAGGCTTGTTGACGCCTTATTTGGTCCAGAATTCGAGCCACATGTCTTTGGATATCCAGATGATATCATTATCGTGACAGAAACGTTCGAAGAACATATAAAGTGGGTCGAAATTGTGTTAAAGAGATTAGTGAGTGCAGGTCTAGTTGTGAAAAATGAAAAATGTGAATTTTGTTGTTCGAGTGTAACTTACCTGGGATACAAACAAGATAGAGATGGGTTGAGACCAGATCCAGAGAGAATTTCACAAGTGCTGAATTATCCTACTCCTAAAACTATTAAACAATTGAGACGTTTCTTCGGTATGGTGGGTTGGTATTCGAGATTCATAGAGAACGAGTCAGAGATAAAGATTCCGTTGGTAAAACTGCTTCATAAAGGTCAAACCTGGACCTGGGGTGAGGATCAAGAGCAAGCTTTCGAGAACCTAAAAAGAGCACTTACGCAAGCACCAGTGTTAGCCAGACCAGATTTCAGTAAGCCATTTTCGGTACATTGCGATGCTAGCGATTATGCCATAGGAGCTGTGCTAACACAAGAAAGTGAAGACGGAGATCACCCTATAGTGTACATCAGTCGAGTCTTAAGTAAAGCAGAGAAAAATTATACTGTAACTGAGAAAGAGGGTCTTGCACTATTATGGGCAATGAAGTAGTTGAGACCTTATTTAGATGGATATCACTTCACAATATACACCGACCATAGCGCTCTCAAGTGGCTCAGAAATCTTAAAGATCCAACTGGTAGGCTTGCTTGTTGGGTCTTAGAGTTACAGCAATGGGACGAGATTGTACACAGAAAAGGTGCTCTTAATCATGTCCCAGATGCTTTATCCAGAGGTTTCGAGTTAGAAAATGAAGAGGTGGCTGGTTTTACCACTATTGAAGATCCATGGTATCTATCGAAAGTAGAGGATGTAAAACATTTTCCTAAAAAGTTTCCAAATTTGAAATTGGAAGATGATTTGTTGTATTACTTTAAAAGAGAGAGGTTGCTAGATCCAGTGACTTTTCGAGAAGAAGGCTGGAAATTAGATGTACCAACGGAGTATCGAGAGAGAGTAATAAGTGATGCCCATAGAGAAGCCTCATCAGGACATTTTGGCATAGAGAAAACTTATGATCGGGTGATTAGAGAATATTATTGGCCAGAAGCGTAGTATGACATAAATTCATATATCCAGCAGTGTTCAGAGTGTCAGAGATATAAAGTGATGCAAACAGGTGCTCAAGGTTTAACGGGGAAGAGAATTGTCGAGAGACCATGGGCTGTAGTGGCAGCTGATTGCATGGAGTTTCCTAAGAGCAAGAACCAGTATAAATACGTACTAGTGTTCCAAGATTCGTTAACTCGCTGGATAGAGCTAAAACCATTGAGAACTGCAAATAGTAAAGGAGTCTCGAGAGCATTTGAAGAGCTGATATTATTCAGATGGGAAGCTCCTGATTATTTACTCACTGATAATGGTAAAGAGTTTGATAATAAGTGGTTCAAAAGTACGTTAGATGAGTAGAGTGTAAAACATGTAACTACTCCACCATATGACCTTCAGGCCAACCCAGTCAAGAGAACAAATAGAACGTTGAAAAGCATGATTGATATTATTGTTGGGTCAGACCATCGAGACTAAGACAAGCATCTACATGAGTTCAAACATGCTGTTAATACAGCTACACAAGCTTCAACAAAAGTATCACCAGCATTTCTAAATTATGCTCGCAATCCTGCACCAGTGAAGAGTTTACGAAGAGAAATCGAGACCAGAGGACCTAAGCTAAAACTAGATCCAGAAATCTGGAAGAAAAGATTAAAAAGATTAGATGTTTTGAGAGACTTGGTAGCTAGACATATAGATAAAGCTCAAAATAAACAAGCTAAGAGATATGACCAGGATAAAAAAGATGTAAGGTTTAATGTAGGAGATCAAGTGTTGAGAAAAACACATGTGTTATTAAAAGGAGCACAAGGTTTCTCTGCGAAGTTAGCTCCAAAATATGAAGGTCCATTTCATATTATTGAAGTAAAATCACCTGTAGTATATGTTTTAGAGATGAGAGATAGTCGTAGAAACGCGGAGGTGCATGTATCCGAGTTAAAACGATATATACCTCCCAGAGGGAGTCAAGATCAGTGAGCTTCGAGAGAAGAGAGAGTTCGAGAGAAGAAAAACATCGAGAAAAAAGTAGCATCAAGAGACGATACATCGAGTCAAGAGATTTCATAAATATCCAGTGAGTTGCTTAAAATTTTCTTTTACTAATTTTTTTTGTTTGTATTCCTTAAATCCTTATTTATCACCCATTCAAACATTTAACTGTGTGTGTATGAGAGAATCAATAGAGCGAGATAAGAATGAGATAATAAAGAGTAGTAGTAGTTATTGAGGTTAGGTTTATTATAAATAGAATATAAGAGATATTAATGGTTTATGTGAGTGCCATTTCAGCGTGATTTTCCTTTCTTTTTGATTTAAAAAAAAAAAAAAAAGCAAATAACCCAAGTTAATAGAGTAGAGTCTTAAATTGTTTTCCTGTTTTAATAAGATGGATGACTCACTTGTAAAGTGTTCCGGTCATGGAGGGGGGAATTTGTGATGCATGTATTGCATCACAATAAACTATTTAAAAAATAAAAAAATAAGGAGAAATATGAGCCGAGATGCACTTACTAAACTGATTGTTAATTAATTTAATTAATCAGTTGTATTTATTTTGTTTGTTTCGAGGTAAACAAGAAGATTAGCAATAAGCAGACGACTTACCGCTAGAGAGAGAAAGAGCGAAAGGAGAACCTAACCTCACACCAGAACACGTGGTGAAGGAAAAACCACAGTCACCATCAGTTTTCTTATAGTGCACTAGGAGTCGAAGCTACGGTGATGGCGGTAACATCCGAACACTAGTGCACATAACATATTAAAAGAAGAGAACACATGTGTAGAAAAATAACCTGTGACTGTGCTCTTGTGCGTCGCCATCTTATGTTCTTGATGACGACGTGCACGCCGCAGCACTGTCACCTGTACACTGACACACACACACACACCCGGTGTATAGGTACATGCGCACTATAGCTTATATAGCAGGCTCGTACATACATGGGTAAATGTAGAAATAACAGTAGAAGGCTCATACATACATGGGCAATTGTGCAAATATCAATCGTTGTCAGTCTTTATATGAAGATAAGTGAGATCAAGAGTGAGAGTGATAGAAGATAGGAAAAATCGAGCGCTGGAGAGAGGTATTGATGCAATGGCATGTAAATTATCAAGACTTGATATATGAAGGATTCCTAATATAAATTTAAATGGAGCGCGCGAGAAATAGATGGCGCTAACATTAAAGAAGCCGCCAAAAGGAAAGGTGTTGATTGGTTATAAGTCAATATCCTTTATAATTGACAAATAACAATTACGTAAAGGATTAATAACCAATCAACCATTATTCTATTTATGACGTAATTGATGAAAGAAGGGATGAAGAGGAAGGAGCTCGAGAAAAGACGCGCCATCGTGACACTTCTCTATTGGATCTTGGCTGATATACTTGGTCGGTTTTTCTTTGTTGGGTACTGCTCGTTGAGCCATTATTTTCTTGAGTCTTGACTCCATTTTAGTAGGATATAATTTCATAGAGAATTCATTTTGTCATTTTTGCCATTTTTGCCATTTTGCCAATTTTTCACTACACTCCAAAGAGATAATTACTTTATTTTCGAGAGAGCTGAGGAGTTTGTAAAACGAACAAAGGAGATTTTGGATTGGAGAGTTATTTGTTGGAAATTGCTGTATTTTGGAGAGTAACACTGATTATTACTAAGGTGAGTCCTCCATTTTACGTTTATAAAGTGAGAATTTAAAATCAGTGCGCGTCGCCGTTTTGCTCGTCATATTTTAACGTCGGTTTTAACCACCATTAATAAATTAGTATTAGCTTCACGTGTTCAATTTAATTTTATACAATTGTAATTGATCGAGAAGTTTATAAAGTCGAGCCAGAGTTTTAATTACACAATTGTCTCACACGTTACACAATTTTTGAGAAATTGTCGGAAAAATGAGATGTTAAATTCATTTAAATAAATATAAAGTGAAAATTACTTCATTATTATATCTTATTTAACAGTGTTATTTAAATGTTATTAACGTTGTGATGTTATATTATATATAAATTATTTGTTGCTGTTTGACATCGGTGGTTTCGTCATTGTTCCCTACGAAGACCCGATTAGAATCTACCCGAAAGAGTTGATTACTAATAAATTCAGATTTTCTATTCAGAGTAAAATTTAAGAAAAAAATAATAAGTAAATTAAGATTTATTCAGAGGTGATACTGTAGAGTTAAAATAATAGTAATTGTGGGATAGGGAACAAATTCCCCCATTACATATTTTAACAAATAATCATAATGCATTCAATAATTATTCTTGTTTTATAATTTCTAATTAAAAAAATAAGATGAAAAGTTTTTAGAAATCTGAAATACATATTATTAATACCAAAAAAGTTATTTAGTTTATATCTTCTAGATAACTTATCGCTCATTTGTAAAATTTCATTTACGTATAATTAATTTTTATACTTTGCAGTAAGATCTTTTTTTTCCAAATGACAATTTCCTTTGAAATATATAGCGTTGAGGTTCGATTATTGTTTTGTATCACTATGCTATGTTTAGAGTGTAGATCAAGAAGTCAACGATACAGCTAAATTCAAATAGCGTAATTTTTAAATTTGAAATAAATAGATAAAAAACTATAGTGATAAATTGCGAGATAATCTGTAGACTCGCTCTTGGATTCAAATGTACTAGCGCTCGAGTAGCGCGCAAGCGCGCATTTTTCAAATTTTGTGTGATAAAAATTAATACAATAATAAAATTAGATTCTATTTATATTAAATAAAAGAAATTAAAAAAATAAACAGAAATGAAATAAATTTTGTTTTATAAAAGAAGTGGTTCAAATTAAAAAAAAATATTGAGTAAATATCACGGCTTTAATTTAAAAAAAGTATCAAAATAACGTATATTTATCATATGTACAAGAATGAAATAGAAATAATATGATGTAAATCATTGTATTTTATTTAATTAAATATTCTGGTATGTATTATCATACATAAGAAAATATTTGGTGAAACGTTAAATATTTTATGGAATATTGTAAAAAGAATATATATCTCATTAATGCTGTCATATATTTGTGCGAATGTTGGATACATGCCTAATTAAGATTACAAATATATTTCAATTATTCCTTAGTTAATTCATTTTAGAATTCTTATAGATTTCTCTACTTATTATTAATGAAATGAGCTTAATTTTCGAATATTTGAAATATTTTTAGATTGACTAATGAGATGTAAAGCGGACACTACACATGTATCCATAAATATGGACTATTTTCCCATTTTATTGTAAACTTTCTGAAAAAGAAATGCATTAGCTCATGTTATGTACCATGAAGGTTATTTATTAAAATTTTTAAACCGAGAATATTGGGTTTCAATAGTATAGGGAAGGGTTGTGAGCATGATTCGGTTGTGGACACCTCTGTGTTTCTATTGACAGAAAGCAAATGAGGTTTTTCTGACACATGTCATTTGTGCATTGTAGCAGCACATTTTTTTATGCCAAATATTGAAGCGAACGAACGCGTCTACTTCGTGCTGTGAGCAAATTAATTTTTCTGTGCTTGAAAAAATACTACATAAATTTATTTAAATTTTTCCAATAGTATTACAAATCGAAGTGAATCAATGAAGATGAGTATAATGCACATTTATTCAGTAAGAATTTATTCCTACTTTGTGATAGAACATGGATTGCAACCAATATGTTGACAACAACAATTCTGCAAGGGTGCCGAAAATCGAAACAAAAAAGATTTTGCCCAAAAATGACCACTTTACAAAATTAACAAGTAAAAATTATTCTATTTGACTGAATCAATTCGGTCCTTTCGTTGACAGTTAGGTAAAGTCTCTAGCTTTCCATAGATACCTATATGTCCAAAAAATATACACATGGTGAAAAGTTATGAGTCAAAAACAAAAGGGTATTCATAACCGAACCTTTTCCCATATATATTAAAATTTTTCAATTTTATACCAAAAAAATTCTTAAAAATTAATGAATGAATTTATTTAAATATTAAACTGAATGATTCTCATATAAAATAATACAAGCTAATACATTTCTTTTTCTGAATTTTCGCAATAAAGCTAAAAGATAGCCAATGTTCATGAGTACAGGAGTAGTATTTGTGTTATATCTTAAATGAGGTGTAGCAATAATTTGTTGATTTCTTTAATTAAAAAATTTGGAATATTTTAGTATATGAACACTTTTATGATTAAAAGAGTTGCATATAGCTACAAGCACTTAAAATCAACTTTTAAAATAACAATCTTACATTCAGAGAGAAATCCTTCAACATAAAATATTTTTAAGAGGTGGTCGAGTACATCTGTCCTTTTCTAATTAAAGCATTAATTGTTTTACAAAAATTCATAACTTTAGCAAAAAATAAGGAGATAGCCCCATCTCGTATTGCAAAAAGCAATATTTTCTTTGATAAGAAAATCTTGATTTTATTGTTTTATTTTCAAAAAAACCTTGAAAAACTTTAAACATAAAGGTTTGAGTAAACTTTAGAGCAGGGTGTGTGTGTGTGTGTGTGTGTGTGTGTGTGTGTGTGTGTGTGTGTGTGTGTGTGTGTGTGTGTGTGTGTGTGTGTGTGTGTGTGTGTGTGTGTGCTGCTCACTCTCTCACATTCACTAATTCTCCTTGGATAGAAATTGTATTTTATATTGAAATCACATTTAAAAAAATAAAATCAAATTACTTTAACTTAAAGAGTTTTATAAGAAAGCATTGCGCCAAAGCACTTGGCGGCGTATTCTTATTTAATAGATCAAATAAGTTCACTGATATAAAAAATTAACAAAAATCAGGTCACATGAACACTGAACGACCTAGAACCTCATTTGAAGATAATCTGAACTTATCTCTTTGGGGTGCTGGTTTAGCATGAGTCCCCTTGTCTCTCACATTTTGCTGACATTTATTTCATTTGTTCAAACTGCGAGCCTTGAACTTCTTGGCAAGCAGCTATGTGTTCATCAAAAGCAGTAACAGCTCTGCGGATCATTTCTGTATCTATTAAAACAGCTTCTTGTAAAATCCTGTTTCGCAGTTCGTCTAAAGTTTGTGGTTGAGGTGCGTATACTTTACTTTTTAAATAACCCCAAAGAAAGTAATCAAAGAAAGTGAGGCGCAGCTCCATCCTGTTGAAACCATATTTCGTCAAAATTATCACCTGCTACTTCTCTTATTCCTGGTATCATTTGATTTCTGAGAAGCTCTTTATATCTATCAGCGGTGAGATTGCCTTCGATAAATAAAGAACCTATCAATGTATCATTCAAGATACCAGCCCAAACATTAACCTTCTGCGGGCATCGTGTATGACTTTCCAGCATCCAAAAAGGATTTGCATCGGACCAATATCTACAACTATGTCTGTTCACTTCACCATTTAACTGGAAAGTAGCTTCATCAGAAAAACTGTATTAAATAAAAAATTTGGATTTGCGTACATTCTAGTCATCATTGTTTCACAAAATTCAACTCGACGGTTCGGATCATCATCACTAAGCTCTTGTACCAAATGTACTTTATGGGGATGGAAATTTATATTTTTCAGTATTTTTCGCACTGATTCATGAGAAATGTCATATTCATTTGATGTTTTACGTAGAGTATGTTGCTGATTTTCAACAAAAGCTTGAGCGATCTCGAATTGTTTTTCTTCAGTAGTCGCAGATTTTGGACGGCCAGATCTCTCGAGATCATTAAGAGTCCCATGCTCATCAAAACGTCGTACAGTTCTTTGTACTGTAGATTTAGATATTTGGCTAGCACCATCTCTGTTACGGAAAGTATGATTAAATAATATTCGCGTATCCTCTAAACTTCGCTGGCGATCTCCCCAACCATTCATCATTAATAGAGATATTCTTTCTCGCCCAGAAAGTCGAACATACGCCATGGCTTTTGAGTAAAATGAGAACAAAAAACTAAACAAATAGCGGAAAGACTCTTCGAAAAATTAAAAACTCAAAATTAAACTTTATTTATTTGAAAGAGAGATACTACAAATGCAAAGTCTATTAAATTATTTAAATTTTTTGTATAACATTTAGAAAATGGAGAGAAAATTTAAAATTAATAGAAATTTAACATTTAACGCTTTAAATTTATATTACTTTCTGAGCAAGGTAAATATCAAAATTAGGAGTTCAATTATAAAATATGACTTAAAAACAATGGATAAATACTCAAAAGATTAAGGAAATTGTTGACGTCGCTAACTTGGCATGAGGGCAGAGTTCATATACAATAACTGTGTAGCGTAAAAAAGAGCCTTACTCGTATTCTTCGAGCCATTTATTACATTACAAATTTACTGGAAATAACTATTATCTTGACTGGTATAAAAAAGTCTCACCTCAAATTAACCCAACGTTAAGTTTAGATGACCTTGAAATGACCTTAAAGGTCATCCTTGAGGTCAAAATAAAGGTCACCATCGAATCCTTCTTGTAAGTTACTAAAGTAATGGCCTTGTCCAGTACGATACAGACTTTTCCAGAGGTCGGACGGTCATGAGTTTCAGATGTCCTTCAAATCAGGTTCAAGGTTGTTCAGGTCATCTGACCTGAGTACATATTTGAACGCGAAATTTTTCGCTCTTTCGATTGCCAGTATCGGAATAGAGGGTTCGCGTTTGAAAAAAAAGTTGACCTTGAAATGATCTTGAAGGTCATCCTCAAGATCAAAATAAAGTTCACTGTCGGATTCCTCGTTGAAAGTTACTGAAGGGATGGCCTTGTCCAGTACGATACAGACCTTTCCAGAGGTCAGACTGTCATGAGTTTCAGATGTCCTTCAAATCAGGTTCAAGATCGTTCAGGTCATGTGACCTAAGTACATACTTAAACGTAAAATTTTCCACTCTTTCTATTACCGGTATCAAAATAGGAGGTTTGCATTTGAAAAAAAAAGTTGACCTTGCAATGACCTTGAAGGTCATCCTCAAGGTCGAAATAAAGTTTACCATCAGATTCCTCGTTGAAAGTTACTAAAGGAATAACCTTGACCTTTGCCAAAAATATCTTGCCCTAAAAAAATACAGGACCGTTCCGTTACTTTTCTGACACCCTGTATATTTGATATAAGATAGTGTGAAAATTTTTATATCAATTATATAAACGTTTATTTTTATAATGTTAATATAAAATAATAATTATTTTTAATTATTTCTTCATATCAGTATTATTATTGTTATCATTATCAATATTATTATTAGTATTATTATTATTATTATTATTAATATTATTATTTTTATTATTTGTCACGGTATTCTACCGAGTTTGAATCTTGCGCGGTCAGTAAAATTCAATGACACGCGCTCAGTCATATACCTCGTCTAAGTTACGTAAAGAAGCACGTAACCCGACGAGCAGCGCGAAGAACAAGAAAGCCACGAGGCGCGTCAGAACGTTTCCGGCGGCTCATGAGCGCACACGTCGGTTTATATATTCCTGGCCTGTGGGGCAAACATTTTCTAGCGGCCTACAAGCACGCATCGTAGCCATATTCTTATGGCTTTGTTTAAGTTTTGACTCAATACGTTGGTGTAGTCCCGCTATATAGTTTTGTGTAGAAAAAAAAGGAGATCGCTACTGTAAGGAAACACTTACATCATCCTCTGGTTGTGCATAATTAGTCTTGCCTGTCCTCTACGAGCCTCAGCGATCAGGAAATCGCTTATCTATTTGGCTGACTTCTACGAGTCTCAGCGATCAGGTGCTGCGTATAGTCTTTGCGTTGGCCAACGTCGGTTGATTCTCGCAACACGTGTTAGGAAGCTTCCACGCGTTACTGTAAGTTATTTGTAAGATTTTGTCGACTAGAAGGTTCTTACCTCGAAGAAGCCTCTAGTGCTAAAAGAATACGTTCGAGCATATAAAACATTTTAGTTCGCCTCGCGTCCTTCCCTATATCTATCTCTTTCTAAAGAATAGCTTTATCATATATAGAGTATTGTAATATTAATTATTATCCTTAGTTCATCACTTAAATTTCAATTCTTTATTTTGTATTTTACTTTATTATTTTTAATAAACTCACGTTAAATGTAAAGTCTCTATTTATCTATATTGCATGCATATATTACATATAAAGCCTGTACCCCTTGCTTACCCCGACGCCTCCACGGTCTTTATTCTTAATATTGCATAAGATATATATTCTTTATATAAAATATTGGGTAGGTTTCACTGAAAGAGTTAAACCCCATAGAATAAGGAAAACTGTGCTAGCGGCAACGTGTCTCTCGATCAGGTAAGAGTGAGAGAGAGAGAGACGCACAGCGACAAGTAGAGAGCAATACCTCGTCGCACGTCAATCAAATTCACTAGCTAGCTTTATCGAAATTCGTTGCTTAATATTTAATATATTTAGTATAATTTTCAGCAACTCCGCATTTAGTAAAATTCGTAAAGTTAGTTGAAGTAAAGTTTAATTAAATTCTAATTTTTTTTTGTTACGTGTAATAAATAACCGTTACATATTAGTATTAGTTGTTTTATTATTATTTTGACTTATACAGATATAAATGTATACAGTAAGTTAAACATTTATTTATGATAGGGGAATACTATTATAATGTAAGAAATTTTTCTTAGAATTCTTAACATTTTTAAATTATATATATTTATTTATTTATTCATCCAATTCACACATACATATATATATATATATATATATATATATATATATATTGAATTTCAACAAAAAATTAATTAATTTGTATTTTATTCTAAAAACATTAGACATAGAAACCGTTGTAAAATTGTCTATACAATGGTTATACGAATTTCATAATCGAATCTATAGACTAAATGTATAAGTAGAACCATTTTTCAACACGTTTTAATAAAGCAAATGTAATTCATAAAAGATTGCAAATATGCTCGATTAATTGATTAATGAAATATAAAAGTATACTTGATAAATAGATTGTAACATATTTTATACACATGAAGTTGACGTCAAACTAATAAATATTTTTATCTGCAATCTTTTAAAAATGGTTGGTGAATTTTTGAATGCACATTATCTGTATGAGAATTAATGAATTGTAAATGAAGTATTGATTTTTATAATATTTTGTATAAATTATTGTAATTCTATTTTTACAATTAATGATGTAACGTAGTGACTGTTTAAACACATTTTAAATATACATATTTTATTAAACATTAAAACATTTGTACTTTCTTAATATCCCTTTATAATTTATTATAGGAAACTGTTCCTGCTCATGGTTCTGACATTTTCATAAAACTCACACTCCAAAAATCCAATAAAAAAACTATTTTTTCGCTATCATTGAGAAATTTTGCTTCCACTCGTCAATTTTACTCTCCCAAAGCATATAATTATGCTCGTAAATGTTACTTGAAATGCTTACTTCATTCTCTTACTGTAGCAAAATGGTATAGGAATATTGAATGTTCATTTGGTGCCAACAAAGTATCTTTACAAGCTATAAGAAGGAAAGTTAAGCAAATGCAGAGCGCATGTGAAAACAAACCAAAACTTTGTAATTTTGTTATGGATGAGACGAAAATTAAAAAATCCATTGTATTCCAGTCAAATTAGATTTTTTCATGTAAAAAAATTTAACAGCAAACCGACTGCACAATTATGTAAAGTAGGTTTGTGGGAGTAAAATATCCAAAATGGCCCCAACAGATGTTGTCCGTTTTTGTTTAAACAATGTTTAAACATTGAAAATTGACATTTTTTCTCTTCATCTGCAAATATTTCTGGAGCTATAAAAGTTATCATATTGGTCCAATGAGATAAAATGTAGGTTTTTTAAAGACCTTTAAAATGAATTTTTAATCATTTTGATTGCATTTATAGTTTTCGAGAAAAATGCAAAAAACCACGAAAAAGGGTTAAATTTTAAAAAATTCATAACTTTTTTAATTTAATGATTTAAGAATTGGGCTTGTGGCAATAAATAGTTCTTAATGTGCACAATAAGCATACGCAAGCAAAATCCTGTAGGACTTATAGTTTTTCCATAATAACATTTATAAGTTATAAACAATTAATTTTCAGTAGGCCACTCTATCTCACACGATTAACTTTTTACAATGTTCAACATCGATTCTGAAAGTTTAGATATCCCTCTACAAAATGTATATTTCAGATTTTTGAATAAGTGATTAGAAAGTCCTTAAAAATTCACTTAAACATTGGATCTTTCGCTTGGGCGCATGAATTAACGTTAGTAGTGGGGGAAACTCATAACGAAAACATGCTAGGCAGACTATTAGGGGGATACAGATGTCTATCGATAATTCTTCTGACCAATACTTTTTGCACCCTATTACTAAAAATAATGTTTACATAATTTGTGATGGTTGTCATGTTTTAAAATTAATCAGAGATGCCATTGCTGTTGAGGATTTGTTTGATTAAGATGGAAATAAAATATCTTGGTCATACATTGAAGCTTTGGTGGACGTCCAAGGCAGTAATGGAAAGACGTCATTATTTTCAACAGGGTGGGCAGTCATCGAAGTATACCACGCAAGTCATCAGCAAATAATATTTATGCTTTATTAACTTTCCATACCATCTTTTTTAACATAGAGTGATCCAATACTGATAGAGCTTCTCATGCCTGTCATATTTGTATCAATATTTTATATACTGGCGTAGATAGCAGTTCGCATGCTCTATTAGCATGAATTTTTTCTCCGTGTACTTAAAAGCATTTTTATTTTTTTCCGATTTATATTACAAAGAGGGCTCTGCAAACGTTTATAGCATTTTTGCTCACATTTATGATTTTTCTGACTAAATTTTTTATTGCAAGGTATACAGTAGCTTCGACTCCCAGCCACTGCAAGTAAATTTAAAATTGGTTGGCAATATCTGGAATTTTCATAATATATGATATTCAGAGTATGTCTAACGACATTACCAACGTCGTGTACGAAACTTGCACCACCGGAATAAGCGGCCTATATCCACAAGCAAAATTTTTGAAAGAATAAACGACGATCGCGACTCCAAAAAGTGCATAATATTCTAGAAATAATTTAATCTTCTTTATACCACAGCCCGTCTCGGGTATCGTAACTCCCGTAGCTCTGACAAGTTTCAATGCTTGCACTTTCTGATATTGTGCTGTATTATGACTTATTTTATTACATCTGTCATGAAGAATTTCATTACGCATTTAACCAGCGTATACGTATGGCGTATACGTGAGCAGTGACTAGCGAGTGTGGAAGACTGTCGCTATTTATTTTCAATTTTTAAAATGGATTTCTTGGAAACTGATTTGCTAGTGGGAGACACACGAGCCCAGCCTTCTGGTTTAATCACAGTACTGACTTTAACATTCAAAATATCGTCTATTTCGAAATCATCTCTGCGTTATACCAGCTATTAGTTCAAGAAAATCTACCGGTGAAAAATCACAAAGCAGTCTAAAAGAAATCTATAGAGGTCCGTGCACTAAATGTTCAGAGCTTATAATCATACCAATTTACTCTGGTGGCTGTGCATATTCACACACGTGACGATATAAATCGTTTATGACCTCGTAGGTCGTATTCGTGTCAGTATGTAAAGAGCATACTAAATTTTTATTGGCATCCCATATGTCTCAGAAGCACTTCTCGACTATTTACAAGATTTATATGTCTTCCTGAGACATATTGAGACTCAATATATCTTAGGAGAAATCAATATGGCATCACCGATCCTACTATGTTTCGTTTAATATGTCAAAGAGCAATCATATTAAACGTACTGAGATGTGGCCATTTGAATTTGATAGGAAATTCGTAGAATAAAATCTGTAAACATCGTGAGCATGCAACTGACTATCAACTCCCTCTGATCACAAATTCAGTTTCAAAGCACATAGAAACAGTCCAAGTAAAGCAAAATAAAGGTCTTAATTTCAACAAAAAAGTGGTGCTAGGTGTCTTTCGCACATTCAGAGTTATGAAATTAGTAAATACCCATATAGAAATAATTTTCGTAAATATCTGTAAATATCTCTAAATAACTGTAAATAATTAATAAAAAGTATTGAGACTGAAACATTAATAAAAGTTATTTACACTTATTTATTATTATTCCCTACTGAAAAATCTCACGTGAGATCTCACGTGAGATCTCATGTGAGATCTCATTCGAGATATCATGCCAAATTCTCATGTAACTATATTCGTGAAAGTTCTAGGTCCGAAAGTTACTAGAAAATTTTTGAAACAAATGCCCTTGAAACTTATAATTTTTTTATTTTTGGTCATTTTAAATTGATTTAGCTTCACAAAAAATAACATTTTACAAACTTCAATTTTTGACTTTTCGTGAAAAAGACGAAGTTTTATTATTTTTTAAAATTTCTTTGTCTATGGTAGAAACAACTGTTCATAGAAGGCAATAATTTTTACATCTATGTACATTCTAAAACAATCTAACTTATAACAAAATAACGTTTTACTACTTGTAAAAAAATCTTACCTTAGATATTGTACCAAAAAAGTAGATAAGTGGGTCTCTTATACCCGTCACAGGCAAGAAAGTTTGTCCGATCGGCCTGAGAGAAGAAAGACGCCGTAAAATAAAAAGGACGAGGAAGCGCCCACAACGCGTGCAGTTTTGTCTCTTATACATTCCGTGCCTGTATCATGTGTAAAAGACAATGCTACACGCGTCGTGCGCGCTTCTCGCGCATTTTCACGCTCTTTTTTGTTTTTTAGCGTCTTTTTTTCCTCAGGCTAACTGGAGAAGATTTCATGCTTGATTCGGGTTTAAGAGACAAAGCTGTATATTGTGCACATTTCCCGAGCTTTTTCGCGCTCTTTTTATTTTACGGCATCTTTTTTCTCTCAGATTAATCGAACAAACTCTCTTGCCTGTGGCAGGTATAAGACACCAACTTACCTACTTTTTTGGTACAATATCTAAGGTAAGATTTTTTTACAAATAGTAAAATTTTGTTACAAGTTAGATTGTTTTAGAATGTACATAAATGTAGAAATTATTGCTTTCTATGAACAGTTGTTTCTACTCCAGACAAAGAAATTTTAAAAAATAATAAGATTCGTCTTTTCCACGAAAAGTCAAAATAGAAGTTTGTAAAATGTTATTTTTTGTGAACCTAAATCAAATTAAAATGACCAAAAATAAAAAAATTATAACTTTTGAAGGCATTTGTTCCAAATATTTTGAACAATCGTCTGACTTTGAATCGAACTGGTCAACTAATTTTTAATGAATTAAATTATCTAGAAATTTAATCTACCAAATAAATGAATTTCGAAAAATTGTTTTTCATACTTGAAAATGTTCATGTAAATTAAAAAGCTTAAAATTTTTCATAACTTGTTTGCATGAAATTTAAACATAAGATCTTACATGAGATCTCACGTGAGATTTAGCAGAAAGGTATTAGTTGTTAATGAACTAAATTATTGTAAAATGTCTAGAAACAAAAAAAAATATATTAAATTTAAAATTCTTTAGTAACTTTCGAACCTAGAACTTTCACGAATATAGTTACATGAGAATTTGGCATGATATCTCACATGAGATCTCACGTGAGATCTCACGTGAGATTTTTCAGTAGGGTTTACAATTTTTTATAGTTATTTAGTTATTTACGATTACTAACTGATTTTAAAAGTTATTTACTATTATTTACAAACACTTACAGTCACTTACGCTTAATTACTATTATTTACAATTTTCAAAATTTTTAGGTAAGTAAATAATTTATTGTTATTTATAATTATTTATGATGATTTACAGTTATTTATAGTTATTTACTTTCGTTGTCTTAGATAATTTTTTGGAGCGTGGGTGAACGGTAATGGTCCCGGTCGTATTTTTCGTATTGACAGAAGACTCAATGCTCAAACATACGTGAACATTCTTGAAAATGAGCTTCTGCCAAGTCTACGAGAACGAAACGCAAACGATGAGGCGCCAATTTATATAGTGGAGGATAATAGTCCTGTACATACCGCACATATAGTGCGTGATTAGTACGCAGCGCATCCCCAGATTCAGAGATTTGACTAGCTACCACGTTCACCAGATCTCAACATCATCGAGAATGTCTGGTCATATATGGTGAAAGGATGGAGACCTGGAATGGCACGAAATCGTGAGCAGCTCGTGGAACTCGTTTAAGAAGCATGGACTGCCTTATTTGATAATCCAGAATATTTTCATAATTTATGCGATTCTGTCCCACGAAGATTGCAGAAAGTAATAGATAATAAAGGTGGATTTATTGATTATTGATTTTTGATGACTTTATTTTAGAAATGATTAAGAAATCTATTAAATTTTGTTTTTGAATTTTTTTCAAGCTTTGTTTGCACACTGCACATGCGCAAGCAGCGCACAAAATACACCTGTTGTGATCTCATTAAAGTAGTTCATAAGATTTAAAATTATAAAAGTTTTAATTTTATTAATTAGTTCTTATGAGATACGTAAAAATTTAATATTAAAAGTTTCGTTCAAAGTTTGTTTGCATACTGCACATGTGCAAGCAGCGCACAAAATACACCTGTGGTGATTTCATAAAAAAGTTCATAAGATTTAAAATTATAAAAGTTTTATGTATTATTATTTAAGGTTTTGAATAAAGATATGATATAAGAAATTTTGCTTTATTTTTTAATTTCAAAGTCATTTATAATCATTAAGACGTAGTTCCAAGTTAACATTTTTATATAATTATATATTTCAAAGAATAATTTAAAAATTTTTTTATTATAAAGTTTTCAAAGTATTTGTAGTTATATCAAATATAAATATATAATGTTAAAAAAATATTTTTCATTACATTTTAAGTTTCCAGTATTAGTTGTATTAAAGAAATGTTAAATTTTCAAATAACACTCATCAAGAAATTTAAAGTTGAAAATTCTTCCTTGTTCAGTCAAATTTGTATCCAGTAAAAATTTATATCCTTCCGGATGCAAGATAGGATATTTAAACAAAAACATACTGGAACGAGTCTATTCATTTACTCAGTAGTTAATTAATAAGCATTCCTGTAGAAAGAAATGAGGTGCATGTCTTGCTTCAACTGTTTACAAGCGAAAAAGCTGCAGTTTCCTTGTTTCACAGTTCATCAACTCCTCGACTAATTTATAATTGTAAGTATGGAATTTCATACCAATAGCTTTTATGGATTCACAATAAATAAATAAAATTAAAAGTTCAATAAGTAAGTAATTAATTTCAAATTTGATTGGAGACGATGGGTTAATAAAATTATGAAATCATAAAAAGCCTTGATTACATAAACAAGTATTCATAGAAAACAAACATTATGTCATCTAATACAATTTTTATTTACAAATATTACAAATTTAATCAAACATTCTCAAGTGTTATAAAGCATATGACTAGTGGATCATGTCTTTTTTTTAATTTAATCATGTCTAAAAATATAATATTTGTAATAATTAAAAAATTAATATTCAAAAATAAATTATGTTTTGGAATTATAAATAATGTTGAAGCCGCTAAGATTAGATAGCAGGTGCAAGCTACCAACAGAATAAAATAGAGTGCAATTCCTTTATTTGCCATTAACAGAACCATGGATGCTGTATTGGTTATATCGAGGAGATATAAATATTGAAATACTGGAATAACAAACACTTGTCAAGAAATTTAAAGTTTACAATTCAGGGGTCAAATTTATATCCAGTAAAAATTTATATCCTTGCGGATACAAGATAGGGTATTTAAACAGAAGCATACTGGAACGAGTCCATTCCCTGGTAACACAAGCTGTTGCAAGCACGATTGCGCAGAACTTGCGTAATCTGTTTCCACATTTTAATGCATATCTGCTAAAATTTAATTGCGACTGAAACGTGCGTCAGATTTGTAACAGACTGCCAATCGAAACGTGCGATTCTAAGATAAGAATAAACACGCAAACTTGCAGCAGAATCGAAGCAATCTTCCGTAAGAATTTTGCAGCAGCACTTTACCCCAGAATTACATAAGAATGACATAAGTTGAGCGCGATTATATGACGAGAATAAACACGCAAACTTGCAGCAGAATTGAAGCAGTCTTCCGTAAGAACCTTGCAGCAGCACTTTACCCCAGAATTAGATAAGAATTACATAAGTTAAGTGCAATTATATGACGAGAATAAACACGTAAATTAGCAGCAGAATCGAAGCAGTCTTTAGTAAAAATCTTGCAGCAGCGCAGTATATAGAATTTCAAAGTTAATTAATAGTTACAAAAATTAAAGTTACTTTATAGAATAAAGATAATACATTGTATTTTAATAAAAAATTTTCATCGTGAATATTATTAACATTTAACTAACGAGAACATGTTCATAAGAGTTGTTGACAGATTTTAAGAAAGCAAATGTTGAATTTAAAAATTATAATTTATAATTTAATAAAAATATAATAATTTATAATTGCGATACACTTAATGAATTTCTTTAAACTTTACGTGTTCTTACTACAGATGCCTACACCTATAGGCACATATTGGCTAAAAGAAAAAAAGAAGGAAAGCAAAAAACAATTAACATATATACACAAAGTGGTGGGCGCTGATGTTATAGTATAAAATTATATACATGTAGACATTGGAGAGAAGAGGGGAGACCATTGCAGCCAACTGGCAAATATAAAAGACGTAGATACAAAATTTTTATAATATCTAAGAAAAGTTTTAAATAAATTTCTATAAGTGAAAGATGATAAATATTTTGGTTCTACATTCATACGTAATTCTGTAGTAAAGTTTTGTCGCAAGATTCTTATGCGAGATAGCTTCAAGTATGCTGTATGCTCGCGTCATTATTCTTATGATAAGATTGCATTTAACTTTTGTCCGTCTAATGTAATTTTAGCGCAAATTTGCTGCAAGATTTTCACATAAAACTGCTTCGATTTTGCTGTACATTTGCGAGTTTATTCTCATCATTAATTTACACTTAACTTTTGTCATATTTATGTAATTCTGGGGTAAAGTGATGCTGCAAGATTCTTACGGAAGACTGCTTCGATTCTGCTGCAAGTTTACGTGTTTATTTTCGTAACAGGATTGCACTTAACTTGTGTCATTCTTATGTAATTCTGGGGTAAAGTGCTGCTGCAAGTTTCTGATGCAAGACTGTTTCGATTCTGTTATATGTTTGTGTACTCATTACGATTCGCAGAACAGCACTTGACAATTTACAATTCTTACGTAATTGTGCTGCAAAACTTTGTCGGGAATTATTTACTCAATTTTGTTGCTAGTGTCTGTAATAAGTTTTTTCCGCAAGTTTACTGCAAAATATCTTCAAGATTCTGCGCGTTCTTTCCGTTCCGTAGATTGCACTTTCTCTCTGCCAGAAACGTGCAATTCTGTTGCACTTATCTGCTATAATTTCTTTTCATAAAAAACCCTATGAAATGCAGAAACAGACAGCACATGTTCTGCTACCATTTTTTGATTTTCAAGAAAATTGCAGCAAAATTGCGTTGACCATGTTACCAGGGAATTCATTTACTAAGTAGTTAATTAATAAATATTCGTATAGAAAGAAATGAGATGCATGTCTTGCCTAAACTGTTTGCAAGCGAAGAAATTTCAGTGTCCTTGTTTCTCAGTTTATCAACTCCTCGATAAGTTGCAGATACTGAAGTTGATCTGGGGTTTAATACAACTGTTAAAATAGCTATTAATGGAGCCCGTATACATAACTCTGATTCATAATTGATTAATTACAACAATAATTTTATGAATCATTAATTTATGTAAAATTTTATTAAAAATAATTGAATAAAATTATGTAAATGTTAAAAGCAATGGTTCTGTCAACTATTATATTTAGAAGGCACTTATTATGTCATACTAACTTTATTAAAATTAGTATAATTATTCATAATAGAAAAATTAGAAGTTTATTCAAGCATGAAATTTGTAGACCATTGTTTCTTTCAGATATATGCATATTTATATATTTAATAAATAAAAAGTCGTATTAAAACATAGTTTATGTATTACAATTATAAATTTAAATTGTATTGGAATTAATGTAGTTAATTATTTTAAAAAAAATCATAAATTTTCTCAAAAGTTTTAATAATTAAAAATTATAAAAGTTTGGTGTTATATTATTTAGTTTTAAATAAAGAACAAATTTTGCTTTATTTTTTAATTTTATAATTATTTATAATTATTAAAATTTATTTTCAATTCATTTTTTCTATACAATTATATTTTTCACAGCATATTTCAAATTAAAATTTAATTTTAATTCATCTTTTCCATATAATTATAAATTTGACAAGATAATTAAAAAATTTTGATGCTGTTTTGCCAACAGAGTGCAATTGACGAAGTTGCAAAGATTGATGATTCGAAACTCGATGTATAATTCATAGTTCGCTTACACCATAGACTAAATATGCGACGTTGTCATTTTAGGTACACCTTCGGAAAAAATCATTTAACGGTAAGTGTACATGCGTTCCGAAAAATTATCTAAGATAACGAAAGTAAATAGCTATAAATAACTGTAAATCATCGTAAATAATTATAAATAACAATAAACTATTTACTTACCTGAAAATTTTGAAAATTGTAAATAATAGTAAATAATAGTAATCAAGAGCAAGTAACTGTAAGTGTTTGTAAATAATAGTAAATAACTTTTAAAATCAGTTAGTAATCGTAAATAACTAAATAACTATAAATAATTGTAAATAATAATAAATAAGTGTAAATAACTTTTATTAATGTTTCAGTCTCAAAACTTTTTATTAATTACTTACAGTTATTTAGAGATATTTACAGATATTTACGAAAATTATTTCTATATGGGTATTTACTAATTTCATAACTCTGACTGTGCGAAAGACACCTAGCGCCACTTTTTTGTTGTAATTAAGACCTTCATTTTGCTTTACTTGGACCGTTTCTATGTGCTTTGAAACTGAATTTGTGATCAGAGGGAGTTGATAGTCAATTGCACGCTCACGATGTTTACAGATTTTATTCTACGAATTTCCTATCAAATTTAAATGGCCATATCTCAGTATCAGAAGCACCTAGAAACTTTTATAAAAAAGAAAATTGAAGATCTTTAAGCCTACTTCAAAGTTATGTTGGTTGTTTGAATGAAAAATAATTATAAAGTACTTTTAACCCCAAAATACACGAAAATAAATGCGTTCGAATAAAATTTTTTAATATTTCAAGAGCAACAATTCGAAAAAAAAATTTTTCTTGGCTCTAAAATCACCCTATAAGATATTATTTTAACTTACAGCAATGGAAAAAGTGTAAAAGAGGGTCCCAAAAAATTTTTCCAGTCATAGCTGAATGTAGAAAAAAAAAAAATAAAAAAAAAAACAATTAAAAATACGGTTTTTTGCGATTCGGCAAGGTTAAATCTCTATTCCAACAAGGTATTCCATGATATGAAGTTTCCGGGTCAAGAGGATCCCATACAGCATGGATGATTTCACTGAAATATTTCGAATTATTCCACTGGAATATTTCAATGGAAATTTCCATGCAGATCATTGAAAGTCTCTACGGAATATTTCAAAATATTCCACTGGAATCTTCCATTTAAAGCTTCCAGGAATATTCCAGGAATATTTCAAAGGAATGTTCAAAAACTTTTCCGAAATATTCCATGAAATATTCACGGAAGATTTCTGGAATATTTCATGAAATATTACATGTAATGTTTATCAAATATTCCAGTGGCATGTTTCATAGGAAATCCCAGGAAGATTCCATAAACATTTTGCTGGAAGATTCCGATAAATTTTAAAATCGTACAGCGGAATATTACATAAATCTTCCAGGAATAGTCAACGAAATATTCCACAGAAAGATTTAAGTAATCTTGCAGTGGAATATTTCATGAAAGATTTCAAAAAGATTCCATAAACGTTTCACTGGAAGATTCTAAAAAACTTTGAAATTGTACAGTGAAATATAACATAAATCTTCCATATATAGTCAACGAAATATTCCACAGAAAGATTTAAGTAATCTTCCAGTGGAATATTTCGTTAAAGATTTCAGAAAGATTCCATAAACATTTTACTGGAAGATTCCGAAAAATTTTTAAATCGTCCAGCGGAATATTACATAACTCTTCCGTAAATATTCCACGAAATATTTCACGCAAAGATTACAGTAATCTTCCAGTGAAATATTGCATGAAAGATTCTAAAATGATTCCATGAAGTTTTCGTTGGAAGACTGCGCGGAAAGTTACGGGAGGTTTCCAGTGCCGCCGATAGGGGGATGTTCGGGGTTTTCGGGCTTGCTGATTATGAAGCTGGAGTCAGAATTTTGAAATTTTTAAATTCAAGATGGTGGATTCAAGATAATGTTTTTCGGTACTTTTCTCCCGCTCAATTTTCTAAGGAATCAAATTTATGAGAGAAAAGTCCTTTACGTCCGTCCAATTTTCTCAAGCATTTAACTTAAGGGATAAAAGTACTTTTATCCCTTAAGTTAGGTTTTTACTTACTCTCTCTCAATTTTCTAACGAATCAAATTTACGGGAGAAGAGTACTTTACACTTTCTTAGTTTGAAAACAATTGAATTTACGGGAGAAAAGTACTTTAACCTCGCTCAATTTTCTTAAAGTTTAAATTTGAGGAGGGAAAATTCTTTACGATCGCCCAATTTTCTAAGGAATCAAATTTGCGGAAGAAAAGTACTTTCCACCCTATCAGTTTAAAAAAAATCCAATTAAGGGAGTTGTCTTGCAAATTGACTTCTAACGAATCTTTCTGAAATTTTGAACATAGTTGAAGTAAAGTAGGATGAATTAATTCTGAAAATTTCAGAGAATTTTACAGTCAATATTTTAAGTAATTAATCATTAAAAATGTGTACTTCAACACGCAGCCTTATGAGAGCACATGTAAGAAAATTCGTAAATCAGTCATTGTACTAAAAAATTTCTAACGAAAGTCTTTGAAAAATTAATATGATATAATCTAATATATAATTTATCATATTTATCAATTTCAATAACATTTACCAAATAGTTTTTAAAATATTCAATTGTAAACTTTAAAAATAACTTGAGATTGCGTACAGCATGTTAAAGGAAAGGGAACGTTTGGCAACGTTGCGCTATATACATACATAGTTTAAACTATACCACGGAGCTGGAGAAATAAGAAGACTGCTGTTGACAATCAGGCGATGTTGTCACGTTGACAACCTTCCCTCGCACAAGTGGGTGCGCGTGCACACGTATGAGCTGTAATAGAATGCTGCTATGTATGTGTGTACAGGTCGGTGTTAAAAGCGTTAAAGAAGGGAGACGCTATTTAGAAAGTATAAGTTCGCACGGGGCACTGAATATTTTTGATACGTACTGTACCAAGACAACTCCCTTAAGGGAGAAAATTACTTTACGCCTACTCAATTTCCGCAAACATTGAATTTGAGGAAGGAAAGTACTTGACGCCCGCGTAATTTTCTCAAGCATCTATTTTTAAAAAAATTGAATTTGCGAGAGAAAACTACTTTACCCTCGTTCAATTTCCTTAAACTTTAAATAAGACGGGGAAAAATTGTTTACACTCGCCCAATTTTCTAAGGGATCAAATTTGCGGGAGAAAAGTTCTTTATATCCTATCGGTTTAAAAAAAATTAAATTTAAAGGAGATAAATACTTTACGCTCGCTCAATTTTCTCAAGCATTTAAGTTTAGAGAGAAAAATACTTTTCTCCCGCTTAATTCTCTAAGGAATCAAATCTATAGGAGAAAAGTACTTTACAACCTCTTAGTTTAAAAAAAATTTCAATTAAGGGAGAAAATTACTTTACGTCCGCCCAATTTCCGCAAATATTAAATTTGAGGAAGAAGAGTACTTGACGCCCGTGTAATTTTCTCAAGCATCTGTTTCAAGGGAGAAAAATACTTTACTCTCGCTCAATTTTCTAAGAAATCAAATTTGCGGAAAAAAAGTACTTTACACCCTATCAGTTTGAAAAAAATTACATTTAAGGGAGAAAAATACTTTACGCTTGCTTAATTTTCTCAAGCATTAAAGTTTAGAGAGAAAAATACTTTTCTCCCATTCAATTTTCTAAAAGATGAAATTTAAGGGAGAAAAGGACTTTACGTCTGTTCAATTTTCTCAAGCATTTAGCTTAAGGGATAAAAGTACTTAAGTACTTTGCAACGAGTCCGAAATGCATTTAGATTATTAAAATGAAGAGAAAAATTTTAATTTAGGTTCGGTCGGTAATGTAGATCAATCTTAATGTATTTTAAGAAAACAAGATATATGTAGTAATCAGAAAATTTTATTTTTTATAAAAGAGCATAGAGAAATAGATAATGGAATTTTCTATCAAAAATTTTCAATAAATTATTAAATTTTTCGAAATGTAACATTAATTCAAATTTAAATGAAAAGCCCGCCATAGACCGGTTCGCGTGTCCGAATTTCATTCGCCGAGGTATCAAGAGAGAAGCGCAGTGCTCCTTGTCTCTCACTGTTGGTAAAAGAAAGAGGCAAAGAGACGCGATTTTAACGCGTGGGTACGATGTTACACTTAATTATAGCATTAATTCAATGAATTTTTGGATTATCTAACTTAACAAATAAGGAGGTTATTAAAGAAATAATCCAAGATAAACATTTTTTTTCAGTATTTAATAATTTTAAGATTTTAAATCAATTTATATATAATGTAATTGCTATTAAAAATATATAATTTAAACTAAGTTTGAATCCTTAGTGTAAGCGGGGCTTTTAAAGCATGTAAGTACTAGCAAAGACTTTAGAACAGAATTAATTGAATTGAATGATTATTTTTAAGAAGAAAACATAGTAATTCTATGATTTAATGTTTTTTTTTTATAAAATAATACTTTCCGTAAATAAGTTGGTATTTTAAGGAGATGTAAAGCGGACACTACACCTGTACTCATAAATATTAACAGTCTTTCCATTTTATTGTTGAATTTTCAGAAAATAAATGCATTAGCTTGTAGTATGTACCATGATGATTATTTAGTTAAATTTTCAAATAAATATATTCATTAGTTTTTAAGATATTTGGATTCTGGTAAAAAATCGAGAAATTTTAGTAATTATTATTGGAATCCAAAATTCTCAATAACTAATGAATGAATTCATTTGAAAAATTAACTGAATAATCTTCATGGTAAATACTACGAGCTAAAGTATTTTTTTTCTCAAGTTTTGCAATAAAATGAAAAGATAGACTAAATTCATGTGTACGGGTGTAGTGTCCGTTTTACATCCCCTTAAGAGCAATTTCTTATTTAAGTAATATCTTTATTATCTAATACAGAATGTAGATGTGAGTATTCATATACGCTGGCAATAAATACAAAGAGATCTCCGCGCATATCTACTTGACAGCTTAGATGAAGTCGATTATCTACAATAAACAATTAAGAGGCGGCCGTATAGTTCTGTCCGTGTCTAATCTAAATTTTCGTTATTATTAATAAATTAAATATTATTACACAAAGGTAAGAGTATAGTCCAATAGATTTCAGGACGAGCAAACGATCCTATTCTATAAAAAAATATAAAATTTTCATTAGTTTTCGAGTGAGGTCTGAAACAGAATAACAGATATCAAGTTCAATTGTTTTTCCGTTTCGGACCTCACTTGAAAACTAATGAAAATTTTATATTTTTTCATAGAATAGGATAGTTTGCTTGTCCTGAAATCTATTGGACTATACCGTTACTTTTTTATAATAATATTTAATTTATTAATAATAACGAAAATTTAGATTAGACAAGGACAGAGTTATACGGCCTCCTCTTAAGTAAGAGGCGATCAGCGAGCTCGGGCTCGCGCAGCGAGAGAAACTCATCATCATTCTCTCTCGCACCGTTTTGGATTGTACACTGTTAGATTCAAATTAATTGGTTTTTTTGCTTTTTCTCTGTTTAAAGTAAGAAAGAGACACGATTCTATTTATTTGTTTTTCTTAAGTGTTTTTTTTTATTTATATCCTTGCTCTATAGATATATACTTCTGAGCAAGTGTTAAATAATCAATAAAAATAAATATCTTTAAGATTGTTTTTTCGCGAGTAAACTCAAACTTGTTATATTTTTTTCATAAGTGATTCGGCGTATAAGTTAAATCTCTGCAGGATTACTGGCAATAATTACTGATTAAAAATAAAGTCAGTGTAATAACAATGATTGCGTATTAACTCATAGAACTAATAAAAAATATAGTTTTTTTTTTACTAACAAGGGGAAAGACTAGGCCTTCGGCCGAAAAGCCCAGAGTGGTCGTTCTGTGTTCTCATAGAACCGCTGCGCATTACACAAAAGCCTGATGGTGATGGGTGTAAAAGGGTGCTGAAAAGCTGGCCTTATCTTGTGAACACCACGTGCATTTTATGCCTGCTGAAGCGCGGGTTATCGTACACCAGGGATTAAGGCTATCTTGTCTGTTTCAGGTTATACCCAATAAACAAAATTTGCACACGACCTATTTTTACTGGAACTGATATAGTCCGCAGTACAGAACCCTTTTTAAAAAATGATTACCACATACTTAGAACTTTGTAAGCGGCTTCATTTTGTCGAGTCTACCAAACTTTTCATCTACGAAAACTCTCGAAACCGCTGCATTTTTTAATAATTAATTATTAAACATGTTGATTCGACGATGTATTGTTATGCAATGACCACATACTTTTTTTACATGGAACTAAAAGATATTTTTATAACAAAAATCAAATAATGTATGGCACAAAAATAATTCTGCGTTGGATGAGTCTACCATCTGAATTATGTCGATAGAACGAGGTTATGTTATGCGATGACCACATAGCCAATTTTTATGGGATTGCTTGATAATTAATTATGAAACCATAAGATCATAATGTCCGACAAATTTTCTGCAGATTTTTTTCAGTCCGACAATCAGAACATGTCATTGTTACGAGGTATGGTTTTGTGATTACCATATGTCGGACAAGGGTATGACGTGTCATATAATATTATTTTATGTATTCAAAGGGCAATGACCGACAAAAATATTGTATCTTTACGTCAGACCGACAAAAAAAGATTTATAACTAACCCGTCACCTATGTATGTGTCATATAAAGAACACGTAGTTCAAAATTATCTAATAAAATTTAAATTTATATTTTGCACAAATGAAACTAGTTAGTATGATCAAGTACACTGAAAAAACTGCGATAGGACTGCTCTCTCAAAAAATAAATTGTTTTCAAGCTTGGTTTTAAGCATGGTGTTTGCCTGTTTTGGGCAATAATCTTGCCCAAACAGATCAAGCCACACGCTCAAAGTCACTGCTGAGCAGCACGCCCTCTGAAAAAGTTTTAAGGTAGCTCGTACCAAAAATGAAAAATTTATGCATGAAATCAAAATATAGGAGGTCGTTCTTTAAGTTAAAATGAATCTTTACGCAAAAAATCAGACCTGGTTTTCAGGGAAAATTTCAAGAAAAAGTCTTTTGAAAATGCTGCGTTCACTGACATTTTAACATTGCTCATATGGTAGATATTCGATTTTCCTATAGTTACAATCGAACAAGATTTACTGCTGCTCTGAAAAACTAAATATAAATACTTTATTTAACAAGCTTTCCAATGGTATATTAAATATTATGTGTATCCAGGGATTTTTCAAAAATATTACGAAAAAAATCTGAGAATTTATTGATTTTCATAGCAGAAATTTTTTTTAAACAAAAGTTTGTTTTTGGAGGTTAGCTCGCGCGAAATTCAAACTATTGGAATGACGATTTGTTAATTTTAAAAATATTTACAGGATATAAATTTTTAAAACATTCATATAAATATTTATATAAAAAATGAAGTAAATAAAATAATAAAGATTATTTATTTTTAGGTATTAAAATTGATAAATAACATCTGCTGGCATATAATATATATGTATATACGCGCGATATTTTCTGCAGTCGCAATAACAAAAGTCAATATAGAGTTTCACTTATACTCATTTGACTTTAGTTGCGCGGTACGAGCTACCTTAATATCGCCTACTATAGTAAGTAACTTCGCCTGCTATAGTAAGAAACTCCCCCAAAAGTGTTTAGCAGTTTGCTTAAACACCGAGTGGCGCGTCGGTACTGCTTTTGGGTCAGCTGCTTTCCTACAGTTTTTTCAGTGTAGACATAGAAAAATACATTCACATTTTTTAATTTTTTAAATTAATTTTTTTTTCCAATTTTCACCGATATTTTTATAAGTACGAAAATGAAAAAAAATTAAATTCTTAGAATAATCTAATTTTGCAGCTATGGTTGTTATTTTCATAACGTCAAAAATTATACGTCATTTTTGTGACATTTTAATAAAAGATTTTCATAGAAGGATCAAAATACTATTAATAAAACATGCCTCTTATTTTTTAATATAATTATCTGATTAAGAGGACCAGGTACTATTAAAACTTGAAAAATTCAAATATGAATAATTAAAAATTTATTGCTTTTATCCAAAGGAATAAGTTTTTTGAAAAAATACTTATGTTTCAGAAGACTTTTTATTTCTGAAACTTTTATCTATCTTAAAAATTCAACTTATGGTCCCCGTTAACATTCTGGTACTAAAAACAGATTGTTTGCAAGGTTTTTTTAAGAGTTTTCATCTGATCTTGATGAAATTTGGTGGAGATTTCCAAAATCATCTTAGAATCCACATGAGCGAGAGACATTCCTAAAAAATTCAAATAATAAAAAAATTTTCTAAAAAAAATAAATTTTTTTAAAAATTTGTTTATTTATTTTTATAAATAATAAGTTACTACACAAATAAGCATATATATATTTATAATTTGCTATGCTCATTAATTCTAATATAATTTTAAAAATCTCCACCAAATTTCATAAAGATCCGATGAAAACTCATGAAAAAACTTTGCGACCAATCTGTTTTTAGTACCAGAATGTGAACGGAGACCATCAGTTGAATTTTTAAGATAGATAAAAGTTTCAAAAGTAAAAAGTCTTCTGAAAAATAAATATTTTTTTTTTTTTATCTTTTCCTTTTAGATAAAAGCAATAAATTTTTAATTATTCATATTCAAATTGTTCAAGTTTTAATAGTACCTGGTCCCCTTAATGGGGCATTTAGAGAGTAGGTATGTGTTGTACGCGGTACATGCGTAGACAATGACATGAAATTAATTATTTGTTATTAACTATTTATTATTCGTTATAGATAATAAAATTCTTAACAAAATAAATCGTTAATCCCTTATGTGTTGTATACGACACATTACAGAAAATGGGCTTATGGATGCTTTAGGTTTCTTAAACTTCCAAAGCGCACCTAGAGGAACTCAAAATAAGTCAAACATATGAAAAAATATTTACTTTTTAAATGGGAAAGGGGTCTCGGACTCAATAGGTTAAAATAAAAAATGAAATTTCTAAAAATTTCATTCCTTGTAAAAAAGTAAATTTGCAGTGCTAAAAATAATTCATGTTAATTTAAAATCATTTTTTTTTTCAATTTTTATTCAAATTTTTTTTTTTAATTGTCTATATTGATATTTTTCCATTTTTTATAATTTAACATTTTATCGCTAAAATATACAGCATGAATTCTTTCTTTATAAAGATTTAATTATGAATATTTTTCTAAGATCACATTTTAATCCTCGAAAATGAGCATAAAATGTTATTATTTTATCAGCATTACATAGGTAGAAAAACATTTTATATTGGTTAAAGAAATAGCCATAAAAATTCCTATTTTCAACTCTTCATTTCAAAGCAATAGGCATAAAATGGTAAAAAGATCGTTTTAATTTCTACTAGGGCATTAGACTGATAAATAATTCTATACATACCACTAAAATATTTCTTTATATGAAACTTAGATTTTAGTGTTTACTTATCAATTAAAGAATCGTTATTATTATTAGAAATATTAATTCATTGTTCATATTTAAGTATTTAATAATTAAACTTTTAAATACATAATTTTTTAAAGGAATTTATAAAAAAAATTAAGTTTCTTTTTGACACATTGTTAATATAATGTGGGAATGCTTGAAAATCTCAAATTATAATATTGTAAAAGACATACTGCAATTTAGTAAACGAATTTTAGCAAACGAATACAGTAAAATAAATAAGAAATGATGTTAATTTAAAAGTGATAATATTATATAAAATTTAATAGTGTTAATGATATTGAATAAAACATTAATTGACAACATGCTTTAAGAAAAAAATTCATATTTGATTTATTCATAAAATTAAAAATTTTGCTCATTTTTCTCATGTATAAGTTATTTATTTTTATTGCTATTTATAAATTTTTGTTAAATAAGTTTTTCAAATTTAATATATTTATATCTTATTTAGAATAATTTAGACATAAAATAATTGTCCTAAGACAGTTGAGTTCTACAGGGTACTACTACTTATTTTCAATTAATTTTCTTGTAATTTTCATTAGATTTCGGTAGCAATTTTGTCGGCCGCATATTCTGGTGTACTCTACATTTTATTTAAAACAGAAAAAATCTCAGATTGGACATGTGGTAATCACAGAACCATACCACGTAACAATGACATGTTCTGATTGTCGGACTGAAAAAAATCTGCAGAAAATTTGTCGGACATTATGATCTTATGGTTTCATAATTCATTATCAAGTAATCCTATAAAAATTGGCTATGTGGTCATCGCATAACATAACCCTGTCCTATCGACATAATTCAAATGGTAGACTCATCTAACGCAGAATTATTTTTGTCGGCCATACATTATTTGATTTTTGTTATAAAAATATCTTTTAGTTCCATGTAAAAAAAATACATCGTCAAATCGACATGTTTCATAATCAATTATTAAAAAACGCAGCGGTTTCGAGAGTTTTCGTAGATGAAAAGTTTGGTAGACTCGACAAAATGAAGCCGCTTACAAAGTTCTAAGTATGTGGTAATCATTTTTTAAAAAGGGTTCTGTACTGCGGACTAATAGATATAAGTAGTGTATCAAAAGCCAAGGAAAATCGAGAGTGGTTCTTTTTTTTTCGATAGTTAAAAGATATTTTTTCTTACAAAATTGAATTCAATTACTTTTATGGTTCATTTTTTCTTTAAATTGAATTTAGATATTTCTTTTCTTATGAGATCTTTATTTAAATATAATTCAAGCAAATATTCAAGATTTAAATATTTAATTAACAATTCAATAATAATTTGTTTTCTTATATTTTCAACAACGAACTTTGTACTAACCAGGAGAGTGTCTGAGTTGCGGGTCACCGATCTTAATCAAACTTTGGGATAAGTATTTAGGTACCAAAATATGAGTAAAGCCACAGCAGTACGACCTAACGCTTCGAAAAACTGAAGTTATAAACGATTATAGTCTTATTTTTAGAAAAATATGAAAAAAGAACTCCTAATTAAAGTGTAAATAATTCTGTCTAAAAATGTCTTTAATAAATCCACAATAACTAAAATGAAAGCAGAGAAAGCAAGCTTTAATTTTCTAGTTTCCGAATCGAAAAATAATAATTAGAACTAAAGTTATGCTTGTTTAAATTTCAATAGTAAGAGAGTACCAAAAATAATATCTTTTTCTCTAAAAAATTTAATTATTTTCTTTTTTAAACAATATTATTAATAAAAACATATCTCTTATCATAAAAGCCTTCACATTATTTTTACTAATTTCAGGATTTTTATGATAAGATCAATGTTTGTATTAATTATTAGCCTGTAAAAAAGATAATAATCTAATTTTTTCATAAAAGAAATGAAACTTATATATTAAATTATAAAAATAAACATGACAAGTATATAAAAAATGAAAAAAAAATACGCATATATTTTTTGTTATTGTTTATAACAAATTAATTTATTTATATCATTAAACAAGTATAACGACTGTTAATATTATCTCGCGCTACCCCAGATTAAAAAAAGAAACATCAAAATCGGTTAATATTTCACTGAGATATAGAAAATTTTTTCACAAGACAAATTTGAAGTAATCGAAAAAATTTTTTCTGTACTTGCGAAAGATGACGCGTTCCTCCCCTCTTCAAAAAGAATTGAAACTATACATACTTAAAAACAATCTTTTAAGGTTTTAAAAAACTGATTTTAATATCAGAAATGATCTTATATCAAAGTTCAAGTATTAAAATACCTGTCATTAAAATTTCATTCCTTAATCTTTGTAAATAAACAAATGGCGAATTTAAAAAAAAAAAAATTATCTCAGCTCCTAATTATCACAGAATAACGTTTTTTTTTTTAAATAAGCGTTAAAATTTAAGCAACAAGAATAAAAAAGTTGCATTTAAATATTTTTATTTTTTCATATATAAATTTAAAAAACAATTGAGAAAAAAAATTTTTTTTTTTCGATTGCCATTTAAACAGCGAAAATAATTAAAATGTCAATCAAACTTTTTATTTTCACTAAATATAAGTGTCAAAGAGCATAAATGACAACGGTCATTTCTTTCTAAAATGACCGCAATAGGGTCCATTTGAGGCCTACATTTTACCCCTTTTTAGTGAACAAATTGAATATCTCATAAACAAATTAATATTTTTTGCTGAAAAAATTATGGGAACTTAAGAATGATAGAAGGCAACTTTTTACAAAGTTACAAGCATGTAGCTCTTTTTTTTATGGAATAAAAAATTATTGAACTTTTAACGATTTTTGACTATATTTTTGCGATTATTTAAATAAATTATTAACGAAATTTAATGCAATAGGGCTTAAACTATTTGTCTTGAAGACCTTTATAAGTATTATAAATTTCATATACCCTATTAAAAAACGAAAAGAGCTAGATCCAAAAAACATCGATTTTTCACAATTTTTTACATAAAAACGTTGTTTAAAAAAATATGCCAGCCCAAATTTTGAGGGTCTTTCTAAATTTTAATATCTTTTGACCTAATGAACTCATTTTTTACTTCAGTTGCCTGTTACTAATTAAGTCATGCAAAAAGTCTAATTCTACTGGACTAACTGGGGTTATGTGACCGCGGCTGAGATTGTTCCGTATGATATGAGCGATTGGGAACGCTATTAAATCGTACGAAACAATGACGTACGAATAGATGGCGAATAGTACGTACGATTTTGTCGTGTTCCGATTTACACAGAATAATCACAGTTGCAATCACATCACAGGGGAGTTGTTCTAGAAAATTGCACTACTCTGTATCACAGTGACAGAAGATATTAAATCAATGTGCTAAACAAAGATAGCATACATGGATACACTAAGTTTATCGCTCTGGAGCAACCCCTTCCCCCCGTGGGTCGTATTCAATAACTGTTTCTCGAACGAGATAGACCTAAAGAAGCTCTCTGATTGATCATTACAGGTCGTGTCGCTTGTGGGACACTTACAGAAAAACCTCCTAGTAACATCAACCCAGTGTGGAAAGTTTCTCAATGCGGTGGGCATAGGT
The DNA here is from genome assembly GCA_017163975.1 of Anastatus disparis. Lineage (NCBI taxonomy): Eukaryota > Metazoa > Arthropoda > Insecta > Hymenoptera > Eupelmidae > Anastatus > Anastatus disparis. Next base: position 869,322 of record JAFFSR010000395.1, on the reverse strand, counting down.
TCGAATCCTGGCCAGGTACCTCTGACCTTTTTTCGAAAGAAAATTAGTGTATGTGCCATTTATATTGCAAATCTTCAAAAATCCAACCTTATTGGGTATTGGTTGATTTTTTGTCACAAAAGTGGCTGACCATCCATCGGTAGTCAAGTTTTCGGTATGGTGTGTCAAACAGTCTCCTGTAATGTGTTAAATGGGAACCGGGAAGGGGATTGCTCTGGAGCGATGAACTTAGTGTATCGATATATACTATCTTTGTTCAGTACATTAATTTCATATCTTCTGACTCTGTGATACAGAGTTGTGCAATTTTCTAGAGCAGCCCCCCTGGGCTCCCTAGATATCACCATATCAAAAGGTTAACATATAGAGGACAATATCCTCATATATTAACTTTTTTTAATATAAAAAACCACAAAATCTACCATGATACGACGATTCTTTGATCAGAGACTTACGGAAGCCTGGAGGGTTGCTCCGCATTGATAAGTGTATCAATGATTGCGTATATTGTCGATGGTATATGGTATATCGCATAAGGTATATCACAAGCTTAAAATCCCTAAATAAAATGTTTAGGTTTTTATAATAAATAGTAGAAAATATTTAATTTCACAAAATTAATAATCCCTGCTAGAACAGGACGTTATAACGACGTCATTAAGACGTTTTAAAAATCACGAGAAAACGTCCATTTTAAATGTATAAAATGACGTTCAGAAAACGTCTTTTAAACGTTATTTTGGCCACGGTATTTTTCACAAAAAAGTTGACAGATACACTGAGAGAATATTGGTATAAATGCTGCACTTACTAGTACAGCAGAACTCTAAAACGCATGAATTGATTCGTCCTTTAATTTGGTGCTGCTGCTGTCCCGAAACAGTGCAGCATTCGTCTTAGTCTTGCGCTTATGATATACAAAAAGCGCCTACGATATCTGAAAAGCGCCTCTGGTGGACGAAAAGAGAAACTCAGCTGATGTATATTAGTCGTTTTGGGACGGCTGGGCCCCCGAATCTTGTGGCGCTTCTGCACGAATCAACGATGCAGCGGCTGTACTTAGAGTTTCCAGCAGACGAGCCAATGTTCTCTCAGTGTAGGTATAGAAACGTCTTAAAAAGATTTTTAGAGACGTTTTCAAAACGTCTTTTAAACGTCTTTAAAACGTCCCTAAATATGTGTAAAAAAATTTCAATAAATTACATTCTTTTATTCACATATATGACACAGTACATAAAATAATAATTAGAGATTATATATTTATTATTAAGAAAAGAAATATACAAAAGTAGGGATATTTTTACTTATCTGATTGAATCCGATTTCAGCCTCCATTATTGGGTAGATCATCAATATAAATATTTAATTCATACATTAATTTTTATAATTTTTTGAACTTATGCTGTCCCATACTTCCGAATGCCTAATCATCTTGTTTGTTTATTGGTTACTAACGAATTTTTATCTATCACCTTTCTCTTTAATAACGGATAAACAGTCAATTTGAAGATGATAAGGCAGTTGAAAATCTGGGACAGCATCAGTTGCAGCAAAAAGTTATAAAAATTAATGTATGAATTAAATATTTATATTGTTGATCCGTCCTGTAATGAAGGCTGAAATCATTACGGATTCAATAAGATAAGTAAAATTATCCCTACTTTTTTATATTTCTTTTCCTAATAATAAATATATAACCTCTAATTATTATTTCAAGTTCTGTGTCATATATGTGAATAAAAGAATGTAATTTATTGAAATTTTTTTACACATATTTAGGGACGTTTTAAAGACGTTTAAAAGACTTTTTGAAAACGTCTCTAAAAATCTTTTTAAGACGTTTTAAAAACGTCTCGTACGAATAACGTCCATCACTCGTAGTATATACGTTTTTAAAACGTCTTTAATACGTTTCTATACCTATCTGTCAACTTTTTTGTGAAAAATACCGTGGCCAAAATAACGTTTAAAAGACGTTTTCTGAACGTCATTTTATACATTTAAAATGGACGTTTTCTCGTGATTTTTAAAACGTCTTAATGACGTCTTTATAACGTCCTGTTCTAGCAGGGAAATATATCTGAATATAATTTATTTTTTAATTATTAAAAAAAGTAGATGTATTTATTTATTATTAATATTACTAATATCTACTTGTTTTGAACTTAGAGCATATATACCTGGAGGGAGCATGCAAAGCCACAAAGTGTAAGAAAAAAAAGAGAGAGAAAGATAGGTTAGGTGAAGAGTTTTCTCTCTCGCGCAGATTCTCATTGGCTGTTGCTTCCTCCCAGCGTGGCTATCTCATACTTGACACTCATATTTAGTATATGCTTCAAGGGGGAGCAACAGCCAATCAGAATCCGCGCGAGAGAGAAAGCACTTCACCATAAGCTACCTTACTCTCTCTTTTATTTTGTACACTTTTTAGCTTTGCATGCTCCTTCCAGGTATATATGCTCTAAGGTTTTGAATGTATTTGCAAAACATGATAATAAATTGTGACAAATCAATACCAGAAAATTATTAAATACAAAGTAAAAAATAATCATAAAAATCTCTTTAGTTTCATTTTTTATTCAAGTATTCAATCAATTAATTAATTAAATTAATAAAATCAAAAATCTAAGATATAAAAAGGTTTACTAATAATGATAAAATACAGAACTATCACTTTTTTCACAAAGCTAATGAAATGAATCCTTTTTACATTTCTTCAATATCGGGATTTATAATGTTAGCAAATAAAGATGTCTTATTTGCTAACATTATAAATATCCTTATTTAATAATATAAAATCTTTTTATATCAATTCTTTTTCATACTACTTGTTTATATTTATTATGAATACTAAATTCGCTTGAATTATAATATTGGAATAATATACTTCGCAAGATTTTTTCACGTATTATGACAGTAATAAACTATTGGATGCGCGCCGTTATTCTCTAGTATATTATATATAGAGAATGTAAGAATAATCATTCAAGGGAATGTTAAATACCGAAATTACAATTTTCAAAATTTTTCATTCTTAATCCTAAAGTTTTATAAATATCTCTATATTACAGCCTTCTATTTTCACTAATGAAAAGCCTAATATAGAGATATTTCAGAAAACTTTTGAATTAAGATTAAAAATTTGGTAAACTGCAATGTGAGTAACTATGTATAAATGTTATACCATATTACATCTCCTTAAGTACATTTAAAGCGTGTAATAATTATAAAATATATCAAATTTTTATAAAATAGGTAATTCCTAATTTATAAAAATTTTATATAAAAAGTTCATCAATGAAAAATGCGTGACTTTTAATATGAAAAAATATACAAATAACATGTGTACAAAACATGTGAAAAAATGACAAAATACATGAAAAAACCCGAAAATTTTAGATGTAAAAAACACGTGTAAAAAATACGTGTCTTTTGAATGTGCTATGTACACGTACAAAAAACACGTATTTTTTTCAATAGGCAAGAATTTTTTACAAAATTTTACGTCAACAAAAATATGTGATGAAAACACATGAAAAAAACACGTGAAAAAATGACTTTAAAAAACACATGAACAAATGACTTGAATAAACATGCAAATTTAACATGTTTAGAACAAGTGTTATTTTCACGTGCTTTTTATACGTGTTTTCTAACACGTGAAAATAACACTTGTTTTTTTAAGTTTCTTTTTATTTTTTCTTTTTGCTCATATCTCAAGTTCACTATGGTTGTTTGCCATAGCTAAGCAATCTTACAATTTTTTCTTTTTGCTCGTGGAATGATCGCGGCTGGTTTTAATTCGGTGTCTCGTTAATCGACTCTCCTCTGTTGTGTATGTGCAGTGCTGCGTTGAGAGGACGTTCTACTCAGTTTCCCTTTCGTTTTTTCATATATGCTACAGCAATGAGGGGTTGTTTTTCGAGCGTTTTGTAGGGTAAATCTATCCGTGAATGCAGTTCACTGAACATCCTTTTTGCCGCCAATTGTGTCACCTCCGCGTTCGAGTCTAAAGGAATTATTCTTTCATACACCCTATCTACGGATCTAAGATTTTATTCATGCAGGGAGACTATGCAAGGAATTGTCTTCACATCATTTTTACTGTGATTTTATTTTTCGAGCGACTTAGCTGTGATTTGTGTAATGAGCGACACAAACAGCATTTATTACTCTTGATCTGAAAAAACAAGAAAGGTCATAATCATCATTTCACAGCGTATCTTTATTGATAGAGATTTTTATTTAACTGACAATGCAAGGATAACGAGATGCGAATTTCTTCAAATGTCATGTGATTTTGTGCTCAGTTTAGGTGAAAATGTACAGTAATTCTACTGCGATAAGGTGTGAATAGTGTCCTAGCGAATCTTTTTGAGAACAACGATCATTTTTATACATTACTTGACTTAAGATCATTCATCAACGTTCGAGTATTGTTTACTCCCAAGAAGTAATCTATGAGCGGTGCCGATGATTCTACACGAACTTGAAAAGTTCGAATTTGAATCTTAAATACAACGGCTTTTGTCTGGACTGACCTTGATTGGTCTTCTCGGTATTTAGTGTCATTTGGAGTTTGATAAAACATTTGTTGACAAACATTTTGCGAAATTTTTACCAGTAGTGACGACAGTGAATTGTAGTTACGTTCGACTTGAGTTTAACATGAACGCTCAAACGCGCGGGAAGTAATGGTGTAGTGTGCTCAGCTTGACTTGATGACTTTTAAAAGAAGCCCATAATCACGTTGAGGAAACTTTATTCTATGTTCAGTGCTCGTTGGGGTCGTACAATAACGAGCTTTATCATATCACTTCACAGACATTTTTTTTTAATTGCAATTACTATTTGTGACAGTGTTCAATTGTAATTTGACAGTGTTCTTGTTTGGTAATGACGCGGATGTGAAGCACCGAGTGCTTGCTTCACTCGGACCGTCATTGCCGCGTCCTGCTTTTTCTATCGATGCGATCAGTATTGTATTCTCATTCGACTATCTTTAGACGAGTTGCCCTCTTCCATCTCTGTGCGGGTCGCTGATACAATATTTCCGGGGAGATGCCGCAATTATGATGAAGGAGAGATAGATGATCTTTCCTTTAGAATAGTTGTGGAGACCTTTACTGGAGTAAGAATTGGGCAAAAAAGAATCTTATACTTTTAGAATTAACGATCCAATAAGGAATGGTAATGGGCACATATCCCACAAAATATAGTCAATAAGAGAAGAAAAAAAAATTGGTTATGAATTAGCAAAAATTATTTAATTTATTTGAGAAATAGCAAAGTAAGAATATTTTTTAAAAAATAGGAAATCCGCATTAATATTTACTGTATTAAAAGTATTTAAGTTTTTGGTAAAAATTTTTGTTTTGCTGTTATTTTATTTGTAATATTGTTTTAATGTCTTCTAACGTATTATTATGCAATTGCTTGTAAAATTAACGAAAATTTAATTTTTTATTTTATGACACAAAAAATAATAAAATTTAAATACATGATTGCATAAAAAATAAGTTAGGAAAGCTTAAATTAAATTTTGAATTATGCTAAACCTTATTATTGATGACCCTTAATTAAAAATAATTATACTTATGTCAACTTCTTCTAAAACTGGTGCATCATTCACAACAAATTATTTTATTTCAATTCATCTAGTAATTAATTAAAAAAATATTTAGTACAAATTAATAGCACTAATTGTAATTTTAAAATATTATATTATAAAATATGAAATTTAAAAAAAACATCGTACAGATGAGAAAGGTGAGCTGATAAGAAAAGACGATAAGAATGGATAGTGGCTTATGATGTTTAAATAAATACAATAGTATGCGGAATAATTACACATTATGGAATTTCATTAACGATTACATTTCATGTATTTTTCTATTTAGAAAAAAGGGACAATTGATATTACTGTCGTCGTAATCCTATCTTGACTTCTGTTATTTTCAAATATTATGTAAGATTCATTTATGTAAGAGCTAAACAAAGCGCTACTTTTTATGTATAATATCCAATAGCTCCAGCACTAATTAGCCTAGTCACCAAAAAGTATATGGTCTTGGTCTTGTTAAAAACCCATATAGATAGTCAAGTTTTCCTTGCGAAGTGAAAGGTCGATAACAATCATGACTCATGAAATAACATAAAAATACAATTTTCTAATGTAAAAAACTTTGATTAAAAGTGAAGTTATATAAAAGGTACGTAACATGTTTATTTATGAACTGTCGCGGTAATCCATTCGTAGATTGTATGAAAGCCACAATCTTATTCAATCCATGGCTGCTAATGACATTTTTATTTAAGTTCAATAGTATCTCAAATCAATAATAATTACAAAATTGTACTAATACTTACGGGTCATGAATCATAGAATTTCGAAAAAAAGGTTGATCGAGATTAATGTCGTCGTAATCCCTCTAAGTTTTAGCCATTCTGGAATATTTTCTTAGTTTTAATTTTAAATATGCCAAACAGTAATTTTTTATGCATCATATCAAATCCTTCATGTACTTCTATAGACTGGTTATTAGAAAGTATATGATCTTGGTGTTGTCAACAGCCCATATTAAAAGTTAAGCTATCTTCGCCAAGTAAATGATATATGGAAATTATGATTTAAAAATTGATTCATTTATTTCACTTTCTGATAAATCGTACTTTTACCTAGAGTGATATTATAGCAGATGAAGTTTTATAAAAGTATGTTACATGATTATTTCTGGAGTACCGCAGCAATCTATTCATAATATTTTTGAAAGCATAATCCGTCATTAATGGATTATTGCTTATGATGTTTAAATAAATACAATAGTTTGCATGATAATTACACATTACAAAATTGCATTAAAAATCACGGTTCATGTATTTTTGTATTTAAAAAATGGGCAGTCGAAATTACTGTCGTCGTAATCCTGTCTTGACTTCTGTTATTTTTAAATATTATTTAAGATTTATTTATAGATGAACGAAACAAGATGCTACTTTTTATGTATAATATGGAAAAGTTTCAGCACTAATTCGCCTAGTCACCAGAAAGTATACCCTAACAGCACAAAATGTTTCAAAAATGTTTTAAAAACGTTTTCTGGTAAACTTATATACGTTTGTAAATTTCGACAAAAATACGTATTTAAAACGTTTTTAAAACGTAAAATATGTCCGCATATTTTAAATTCTCAAGAGTAACATAACGTTTGTGGAGCGTTTAAGAAACGTTTAGAAAACGTTTTCTCGGTGAAAACTTACGTTGGCTTATATGTCCAAACGTTCCTAAAACGTTTTTTAAACGTTTTATTTTATCATTCTAAAAAATTATTATATAGAGAAAAAAAATTATACCAAATAAAACGTCTTTTAAACGTGAATGAAACGTTTGGATATTTGAGCTTGCGTAAATTTTCATCGAGAAAACGTTTTCTAAACGTTTTTTAAACGTTCCATAAACGTTATATTACTCTTGAGTATCTAAAATATGCGGACATATTTTACGTTTTAAAAACGTTCTAAATACGTATTTTTGTCGAAATTTACAAACGTATATAAGTTTACCAGAAAACGTTTCAAAAACGTTTTTGAAACGTTTTTGTGTTGTTAGGGTATAGTCTTGAATTTGTCAAGAACCCATATAAATAGTCAAGTTTTCCATGCGAAGTAAAAAATCGATAACAATCATGATTCACAAAATAACATGAGAATCTAATTTTCTAATGCATAAAACTTTCACCTAAAGTAATTGACTTAGTTATATAAAAGTTACGTAACATGTTTATTTATGGACTATCACATTAATCCGTTCATAGAATGTTTAAAAGCTACAATCTTATATAATCGATGCTTGCTTTCGACATTTTTATTTGAGTTCAATGCTATGCATAATCATTAATAATAACAAAATCGCACTAATGCTTACGAATCATGAATTATCCCTGTTTAAAAAAATCTGGTGATAAATCACCTGATTTAGCAGGTGAGTTATCATGCCAAAACATCATGTAACAATTCTGTTGGTTTTTACACGTTTTAAACAATGCTTAGTCAATTTAGAACAGTTTATGAAAATTTTAAACATTTTGAACGTAGAAAATTTTTACGATAATTTGGTCTTAGATAAAATTTTGACTATCTTACCAAAATTATTTTAAGTTTAAAAATTTCAAAATTTTTTAAAAATTGTTCTAAATTAACTAACTAGGAGAGGCTCAGGCCTCCGGATCACAGATTTCGCTCAAACTTTGGGATAAGTTTCTAGATGTCAAAATATGGAGAAAACCAGAATTTGAGACCCTAACGCTCGAAATTTCCCTAGTTATAGGCAATTAGAGAAAATCACTGAAAAAGTTACTAGATTTTCAAACGCCTACAGTTCTTTAGCATTAACAACTAGAAACTTGCAATTGTTTTTAAATGAAATCTGAGTTCAAATCCTTTCGAAATAGCACCTGCTGCATATTAAAATATTATTTTTTCCCATAGATACAGTGTTATAAAAATTGTACTACATTTTAGCATTTATTATTAACGGCATGTCGGAGCTGCAGCAATCGAGTTTTGCTTTTTTTATTTTATCAATATCTTTTTAAATTCTTAAATTAAACAAATATAATGACTTGTCCGCACTAAAGCTATATTTATACAATAATTTTTGTTAAAATAAAAAATTATTTGGACTTGTTATTTTTTTATGAGCTTGGATTGGAAATTAGATATCAAACTCGACAAACCTAACCTTAAAATACGACATATTGAAAGTTTTTATTATAACTTTGTATGTATTATATTTTGGTGGATTTCTTGAGTTGTCCGCACTAGAGTTTAATCTTACAAATTTTTTCTTTGAAGCAAAAAAACTCGATTAAACGCATCATTTATTCATAAGTTAGGATTGGAAATATTATTATAAGGCGGGCAGCTTCGTCATGCTCTTAATTAATGTTTTTAAAAGGAAATTCACGTCAAAATCTTATAACGCTGTAACGTTGGGGAAAAATAATATTTTGATATGCTACAAGCACTATTTCGAAAGGATTTGAGGTCAGCCTTCATTCGAAAATGGTTTTAAGCTTCTAACTGTTAATGCTAAAGAGCTATAAGCGTTTGGAAATCTAGTAATTTTTACAGTGATTTTATTTAATTACCTATAACTAGGGGGATTTCAAGCGTTAGGGTCCAAAATTCTGGTTTTCTTCATATTCTAACACCTAGAAACTTATCCCAAAGTTTGAGCAAAATCCGTGATCCGGAGGTCTGGGTCTCTCCAAGTAAGCATAGTTTAAAACGTGTAAAAACCAACGAAATTGTTACATGATGTTTTGGTATGATAAATCAGGTGATTCATCTCCTGATTTTTTTCACCAGGAATAGCTTTTCGGAAAAAAAGTTGATCGAGATTACTGTCGACGTAGTTCCTTTATCTTTTGTCATTTTGGAATACTTTCTCATCTTTATTTTTCGAATTTGCGAAACAGGGCGTAACTTTTTATGCATAATATGAAATCTTTCATGTACTTCTATAGCCTTCCCCAGTGAAAATGGTAAATGTGTTCAAATCATACGAAAGTGTATCAAAGTGTATCAAAGTGTATCTAAGAGCGATATTTCGGACCAAATGTTAATACACTTTGGTACACTTTGATACACTTTCATACATTTTTATACACTTCCAAAAAAAAGTTTCTTGGTATCAATTTTTTATATTCGTTAATGATATACACTTTGATACACCTTAATACACTTTTGCACATTTTCATATATTTTTTGGACACTTTCATACACTTTGATACACTTTCATACATTTTTCTAATAAAGGAAAAATGTTGATTTTCTTGGATACACTTTTGCATACATTGATACACTTTTGCACACTTTGATACACTTTGATACACTTTTCGAAAATGTTGACTAAAATTAATTTCTACATTTGCTATGTGTTACACACTTTGATACACTTTTGCACACTTTGATACACTTTGATATACTTTTGCACACTTAATACACTTTCATACATTTTTCAAATAAAGGAAAAATGTCGTTTTTATTGGATACACTTTTGCATACTTTGATACACTTTTGCACACTTTGATACATTTTAAAAATTTTAACTAAAATAAATTTCCATTAAATGAAGCCTCTTCCTTAAATAATCAACAAGATCCCTGTAACATATTGACTGTGCAAAATGGAAACAGCAATAATACTAATAATAATGAAGATGCGACTGCAAAGACTACAAAAAATAACTTAGTCTCAATAGACAATACAAATGAAAATTTATAAAAAAAAAACTATCTTAGAAACAACAATGTTTAAATATTTATATTTAATAATGTTATTAAATTAAAAATGTGTTTATTAGTATAAATTATTTATCTTATCTCATTACTTGATATGTATTACAAAAGAATAATTATTTTTTTGAAGTTGTCTCTATTAAACTTTTATTATTTATAAATTTCTAATAATATTAATGTTTAAATATTTAATGCTAATATAGAATGTAAGTTTTTCATTACAAATTATATTTCAAATATATATTGCTAATTCTTATGTTTTAAATTACTTTTTATATCTTACTTTTATAATTTATAAAAATATTTTTCAATTTTTTCAATATTGTCGTTTTATTAACCTTACATTTATCCCAAGGGGCATTAATACATTAAAATTTATGAAAATATCTAAAATGAAAACGGCTTATTTTAATACACCGTTTCATGCCTAAAAAGTGTATTAAACACTATTAAAATGTATAAAAAATGTACGCATGTGTATTCAAAGTGTGCATGGTAAAACCATTTTTTAATTTCTTACTTAGAAATGTATCGAAGTGTATCGTGTTTTATTAAAATGTATTATATTACATAAAGAGAGCGCGGTGGCATAACGGATAGAGCTCTTGCCTTCAACGCGGAGGGCATGGGTTCGAATCCTGGCCAGGTACCTCTAAACTTTTTTTTCGAAAGAAAATTAGTGTACGTGCCATTTTATATCGCGACTCTCAAAAATCCGATCTCATTGGGTATCGGTTGATTGTTGGTCACCAAAAGTGGCTGACCATCCATCGGTAGTCAAAGTTTTCGGTATGGTGGGTCTGACAGTCTAGCCTGATGTAATGTGATAAACAGATACCGGGCGGGGACTCCCTCGACCTCACCATAGAAAAAAGATTAATCATATAGAGGACAATATCCTTTATATATTAATCTTTAAAAAAAAAAAAAAAAAAAAAAAAAATGTATCAAAGTGTACAAACGTGTGCAAAATAAAACAGGAAAAGGATAATACTCAGAAGTGTATCAAGATGTACCATAGTATATTAAAGTGTGTCAAAGTGTGTAAAAGTGTATCAACGTGTACAAACGTGTGCAAAATAAAACAGGAAAAGGTTAATACTCAGAAGTGTATCAAGATGTACCATAGTATATTAAAGTGTATCAAAGTGTGTAAAAGTGTATCAAAGTGTACAAACGTGTGCAAAATAAAACAGGAAAAACAATTTAGGCTAATACTCAGAAGTGTATCAACATGTACCATAGTATATTAAAGTGTGTAAAAGTGTATCAAAGTGTGTAAAAGTGTATCAAAATGTGTCAAAGTGTATCAAAATGTGTCAAAGTGTATAACATCAAAAAAATTGAGGAAATTTAATTTCAGCTCACTTTTTAAGAAATGTACCAAAGTGTACCAAAGTGTATCTAAGTGTATCAGAGTGTATCAAAATGGATCGAGAATAAGGTCTGAAAAATCGCTCTTAGATACATTTTCATACACTTTGATACATTTTTGTATGCTTCAATACACTTTCATACACTTTTATACATTTTGATACACCGAAAAATTTCCATTCGGGTTGTTATCAGGAAGTATATGGCCTTAGTGTTTTCCAAAATCCATATGGACAGTTGAGTTCTTTCCGCCAAATAAAAGGTGAATAACAATCATGAGTCAGTAAATAACATAAGAATCTAATTTTTCAATGTATGAAACTTTGACCTAAAGTAATGTTCAAGGTGATTAAGCTATATAAAAACTACGTAACATGCCTATTTATAGAATGTCGCAGTAATTCGTTTATAGACTGATGGAAGTCCAATCTTATTTATTCGATGCTCGCTCATGACATTTTTATTCAAATTTAATTGTATTCAAACCCTGGTATTATATCGGTTGCAATTCTAACGCAATTCTGCTGCGATTTGAGTGCATGGAAATTGCAAGCAGAAATTGCTCAATCTGTTTCCCTAAATGATGCATTTGCATTGGACGTCGATTTCGCATGAAGAGTGCATAAGAATTGAAGCAATATTGCTTTAGATGATTGAAGCAGCCACGTGCACTAGAATTGCGTTAGAATTGCACCTGTAAATTACAATATATGAGCGGTCAATGCATATGGACGGGCAGCAGAAGTGCGCTAGAATCGCGGCAGACGATTGAAGCAGGCGCGTGCGCCAGAATTGCGTTAGAATTGCACCCATAAATTAAAATATATATGAGCAGTCAATGTATGCGGGCGGGAAGCAGAAGTGCGCCAGAATCGCAGCAGATGATTGCAGCAGATGCGTGCACCAGAATTGCGTTAGAATTGCACTCGTAAATTACAATAAATATGAGCGGTCAATGCATGTGGACGGGCAGGGAAAGTGCGCCAGAATCGCGGTGGACGATCGCAGCAGCCGCATGCACCAGAATTGCATTAGAATTGCACGTATGACTTACAATAAATATCAGCGGTCAATGCATGCAGGCGTGCAGCAGAAATGCGCCAGAATCACAGCAAAAAATTGCAGCAGCCGCGTGCACCATAATTGCATCTACAAGTTGCAATATCAATCTATGTCAATATTACTGGAAAACAAATTTTATATTTTTAGAAGCCAAGAATGAGATCAACCTTTAGAGTCGGCTCCCTAAAGTACAAAGAATATCTATGTTGCGACTTGAAATATTCTTACTTTATATATACCTGTCTTTAAATATTAAATTTATAATTTCGAAATTCATAAAACGAAACCTGGCGATTGAGAATCAAACTTATAACGCAATTATTGCATTGAAAAATTGCACGCATCTGCTGCTTTTGTCTGGCTGGCAGACGATTACGTAAGTCTTGCGCAATTCTTGTGCACGCGTCTGACAACTGAAAAATTCAAGTTCATGCAATCTGCTGGCGCACTTCTGACATAATTTTTACGTTAAAAACTGGCGTATATTTGCTGTACTGGTCTGGCGGGCAGACCATTACGCAAGTCCGTGCAATTCTCGTACATTCGTCTGACGGCTAAACATTCAAACTTAATGTAATCTACGGGCGCACTTCTGGCGCAATTATTCGGTTAAAAGCTTGCACTCGTCTGCTGCACTTTTCTGGCAGGCAGACGATTACGCAAGTCTTATGAAATTCTTGTGCACTTGTCTCACATCTGGAAAATTCAAACTTTATGCAATCTACTTGCGCACTTCTGACGCAATTTCTTCCTTAGAAACTGACGCATGTCTGGTGAAATCGTCTGGCGGGCAGACGATTACGCAAGTCTTATGGAATTCTTGTGCATTCGTTTGATGGCTGAGAAATTCGAAGTTCATGTCATTTGCGTGTGGACTTCTTACGCAATTATTTCGTTAAAAAATTGCACTCGTCTAGTGGGCAGACGATTACGCAAAACTTGCGCAATTCTGGCGCACTCGTCTGATGGCTGAAAAATTCAAAGTTCATGCAATCTGCTTGCGCACTTCTGACGCAATTTCTTCGTTAAAAAACGGCGGATATCTGCTGCACTCATCTGGTGGGCGGACGATTACGCAAGTCTTTCGCATATCTCGTGCACTTGTCTGACGGCTGGGTAATTCAAGCTTCATGAAATCTTCGTGCGGACTTCTGACGCTATTGTTTCATACAAAAAAGGCACATGCCTGCTGCACTTATCTGGCGGGCGGACGATTACGCAAACCTTATGCAATTCTTGTGTACTCGTCTGACGGCTGAAAAATTCAAACTTCATGCAATGTACATACGCACTTCTGGCGCAATAATTTGGTCGAAAACTTGTGTATGTCTGCTGCACTTGTCTGTCGGGCAGACGATTACGCAAGTCTTGTGCAATTCTTGTGCACTTGTCTGACGGCTGAAAAATTCAAACTTCATGCTAACAGCGTACGCACTTCTGACGCAATTTTCCCATAAAAAATGGGCAGACGATTAAGCAGGTCTCGTGCAATTCTTGTGTACTCGTCTGACTGCTGAAAAATTCAAACTATGCAATTTACGTGCGCACTTATGACGCAATTATTTGGTCGAAAACTTGCGCATGTCTGCTGCACTTGTCTGGCGGGCAGACGATTACGCAAGTCTTGCGCACTCGTGCCTACAGCTTTTAAGGCTGACACATCCTGTTGCAATTTTGTCGCAATTCTGCTGCACTTGCTCATGCTTGGACGTCTCTGGTGCAATTCTTGCTGAAATTTCTGCATGTCGGAAGTCATGTAATCGCTTGCTTGACAGACTGTGTTACCAGGGAAATCATTAATATTTACAAAATTGCACTAATCCTTACGGGTCATGAATTGTAGCTTTTCGAAAGAAAGGTTGATCGACATTACTGTCGTTGTGTCCCCTCTTAGCTTTTGTCATTCTGGAATATTTTCTCAGTTTTTATTTTAAATGTGGAAAACGAGGCGTTATTTTTTATGCATATTATCTAATCCTTTATGTTCCTGTAGCCTGGTCATCAGAAAGTATACGGTCTTGGTCTTATCTAATGCCTATATTGGAAGCAAAGTTCTCTTCGCTCAGTAAATGATATAAATAAAAATTATGTTTTATAAATTAATTTATTAATCTTATTTTCTGATGTATCGTAATTTTAGCTCAAGTGATATTATAGCAGATGAAATTTTATAATAGTATGTTACATCTTTTCCTGGAGTACCGCAGCAATGTATTCATAATATTTTTAAAAGCTTAAACCGTTGTTAATGGATGATTGCTTATGATGTTTAAATAAATACAATAGTATGCGGAATAATTAACCATTACGAAATTGCATTGACAAAACGGTACATGTATTTTTGTCTCAGTTTTAATTTCGAATTTGGAAAATGGGACGTTATTTTTTTTTGCATAAGATCGAATCATTCATCCCTGTTGAAAATAATTAGGTAACTTTATCATGTAACAAAATCACATACCTTGTCATGTGACAAAGCGTCCCAATATATCACATGATTATGTTATATGATTCTGTTATGTGACAAAGTTATGAAATAAAAACACATAAGATCTTATGTGATTTTATTCGAGAATGAAGTAACTAGCTAAATATATAGTATTTTCATAGAAAGCAAAAATAATAGAAACAAATAATAGTTACAAATACTGGTTAAAAATATTGATATATTTAAATGTATTGCAGCTATATTCATGTATACTTTACTTATATGATTGTACATTTACGAAAGAAATGCAGATAATAATAGCTTCCATGTCATGTGGGCTGTTTATCTAGTTTTTTTAAATATTATTTATGTTTCATAGTAGAAACAGTTATAATTTTATACTTATTCACTTGTTTCCCAGATGTACATGCAACTTCATTTTATAAGAATTTAATGTGATTTTGTTATGTGATTTTGTTATATGATTCTATTATGTGACAAAGTTATGTAATAAAATCACATAAAAAAATCAGGTAACTAATTATATTTGTATGGACCTATAAAATATTAAAAATAGAGTTACGAATAATACCTAAAAATATATCTAGCTATATTTATGTATACGTTACTTATATCATTAAGTGCATTTACATAAGGAATACAGATAATAATATAGCTTCCATGTTATGTAGACTGTTTATCAATTTTTTTTTTTTATATTTGATATATTTTAAAGTAGAAACGATTATAATTATATATTTATATATACTTGTTTCGTAGATATATATGCAACTTAATTTTATAAAGATTTTATGTGATTTTTCTACGTAATTTTGTAACATGAATCTATTAAGAGCATGATGAAGCTGTCCGCCTTCTAATAATATTTCCAATCTTAACTTATGACTAAACGATGCGTTTAATCGAGTTTCTTTGCTACAAAGAAAAAATTTGTAAGATTAAACTCTAGTGCGTACAACTCAAGAAATCCACCAAAATATTATACATACAAAGTTATAATAAAAACTTTCAATATGTCGTATTTTAAGGTTAGGTTTGTCGAGTTTGATATCTAATTTCCAATCCAAGCTCATAAAAAAATAACAAGTCCAAATAATTTTTTATTTTAACAAAAATTATTGTATGAATATAGCTTTAGTGCGGACAAGTCATTATATTTGTTTAATTTAAGAATTTAAAAAGATATTGATAAAATAAAAAAAGCAAAACTCGATTGCTGCAGCTCCGACATGCCGTTAGTGACAAAGTTATGTAATAAAATCACAAATCAGAATCAGGTAACTAGTGAAATTTTTATGGACCTTTTATAAAATACTCAAATTAGAATTACGAATAATAAGTGAAAATGCGGTATAAAAATATAGTAAATAGGCATATTAATACGTATTCCAGCTCGATTTATTTATATTTTACCTGTATGATCAACTAAACTTGACAGCGGTATTTCCTCATTATCTTTATTGAAATTAGTGTAACGCTATTTTTAAATAATAACATTGTTGATGAATGTTCAACTATTTTTAACATTTCTATATTTTTTATTCAGTTAAAAATTAATGCATTTTGTTTATATTATAGTTAATAATTAAGGTGGATTATCCATTCCCAATGATATTTTGTAAGCCTAAAAGTTTTTTACGAAACTTTACTATAATAATCTTGAAATACCCATCTTTTCATTGGTATAATAAAAACATCAGGTAAACCATCAAAATCTCAAGTAATCAATGTCTGAAAAAAAGATATTATACACACGCGTAAATGGAAAAAATTATGATTTATGCATAAAGTTGATTATCACTTTTTTGTTACTTTCAAGTTTTTTTTATAAAAAAGTATGTAAGACAGACGATTTAATAACGATTATAATATGATCGAGGATAAACGGAGTAAACGATGTAAATAAAGAGAAATCAAGTGTGAAAGTTTAAAATATTAGAATAACGTAGAATCGAGTAAATCAGCTGGTATATACTGCGCATGCGTGATAATCCTAAGACGCTTAGAGTGCATGTATATATATTACGTAGTCCGCTGTATAGTGCCGTATATAAGTAAATAATCACAAGGGGCTTTTCAAGAAAAAAAAAAAATTTTCTTAGATGGATGATCCACCTCAATGTAAAGATTATATATATTATAAGACATACAATGATACGTTATTATATACTTTACAATGAGGTCTACGAATTAAATTATTTTACCTTCTTTACAAACATATACCTGATGGTTATTTTTTCGATTAGTTTCATGTTAGAACCTTAAATATTTTATATTGTAGATATTAAAGAAAAAAAAAACAAAATTAAGAAATATATTTTATTTCAGAACTTTTATATACTTATATAAATTTTTATAATTCTTAAATTTTAATTTGAACTTTTGTAATTGAATTCTTTTGTAAATGTACAATCATATAAGTAAAGTATACATGAATATAGCTACAATACATTTAAATATATCAATATTTTTAACCAGTATTTGTAACTATTATTCGTTTCTATTATTTTTGCTTTCTATGAAAATACTATATATTTAGCTAGTTACTTCATTCTCGAATAAAATCACATAAGATCTTATGTGTTTTTATTTCATAACTTTGTCACATAACAAAATCATATAACATAATCATGTGATATATTGGGACGCTTTGTTACATGACAACGTATGTGATTTTGTTACATGATAAAGTTACCTAATTATTTTCAACAGGGATGTACTCCTATAGCCTTGATATTAGAATGTATATGGTCTTGGTTTTATCTAATGACCATATTCAAAACAAATTTCTCTTCGCTCAGTAAATGATAAATAAATATTTTGTCTTAACAGGGGGCCGAACTATCTGTCTTTATTTAATAGCGTTTCTATCATTTACATAAACACCATTCGTTGTATCAAGAAATAAATAGTAGCCCCCGCTAGATGTTAGTATAATAAGTAAATTTTGTAATAAAAATCAAATTATTTTATCGTGAAGTTTTTCAATAATATGTGACCTACCAAAAAAGATAGGTTATATTCTAGTTTGTTAATAGGTCTCATATTATTTTAAAATTACGCGATAAAATAATTTGATTGTTATTACAAAATTTACTTATTATACTAATATCTAGCGGGGGCTACTATTTTTTTCTTGATACAACGTATGGTGTTTCGACAAATGATAAAGAACTCTATTAAACAAAGACACATAGTTCGGCATGCTCTTAAGAATGAATTTATTAATCTTATTTTCTGATGTATCGTAATTTTAGCTTAAGTGATATCATAGCAGATGAAGTTATATAAAAGTATGTTACATCTTTTTTTGGAGTACCGCGGCAATCTATTTATAATATTTTCAAAAACATAAACCATTGTAAATGAATGGTGGCTTATGATGTTCAAACGAATACGAAGGTATGCAGAATAATTAAACATTACGAAATTGCATTTACAATAACGGTTCATGTATTTTTGTATAAAAAAAAAATAATCTAAATCACTGTCGTCGTAATTCTGTTCTGATTCTTTTATTTACGAATATTATTTAGGATTTGTTTATAGATTAGCAAAATGAAGCGCTACTTTTTATGTATAATCTAGTTTATACAAAAGTTACGTAACATCTTTATATATGGATTGTCGCGTTAATCTGTTCATAAAATGTATGAAAGCCTTAATCTTATTTAATCCATGCTTGCGCAGGACATATTTATTGAAGTTTAATTTTATTTGAAATCATTATTATTATTTACGAAATCGCACTAATCCTTAGAGGTCATGAATCATAGCTTTTAGAAAGAAAGCTTGATCGACATCACTGTCGTCGTAATCCCTCTTAGCTTTTGTCATTCTGGAATATTTTCTTAGTTTTTATTTTGAATTTGGAAAACAGGGCGTTATTTTTTATGCATAATATCGAATCATTCATAAGCGCTACTTTCTATGTATAATATGAATAAGCTTCAGCACCAATTCGCCTAGTCACCACAAAGTATGTGGTTTTGGAGTTGTCAAAAACCCATATAGATAGTCAAGTTTTCTCTGCGAAGTAAAAGGTCGATAACAATTATGACTCACAAAATAACATGAGAATCTAATTTTCTAATGTACAAAACTTTGACCTAAAGTAATGTTTAAGAGGCGGTCGGAACCATTCGCCGCTTGATGGAGCTGCGATCAGGTGAGAGAAAAATATAAAATATTTTTTATACAGCTATTTACAATTTTCTAAGACAATAATATACCTTTAATGTTGTTATTTCCTGTAGCCATATGTATGTAGAATAATTATTAATGCTAATCTTGTTTGAAAAATATTGTTATAAAGCGAAAAATGGGGTGTGAAGTAGAGCCAATGTAAACATTGGTATACATCGTTTTTTAGTATTACTTTCACTATCGCACTAAAAAAAGGTAACCACATGCTTACATCAGCTCTACCTTGCACTACAGTTTTCGCTTGATAACAATATTTTAGACTTTTCAAGCAAGATTAGCATTAATAAATATTTTACATGCATACAGCTAGAGGAAATGACAACATTAAAAGTATATTATTGTCTCAG
Organism: Anastatus disparis; assembly: GCA_017163975.1. Taxonomy (NCBI): domain Eukaryota; kingdom Metazoa; phylum Arthropoda; class Insecta; order Hymenoptera; family Eupelmidae; genus Anastatus; species Anastatus disparis. Next base: position 849,583 of record JAFFSR010000395.1, on the reverse strand, counting down.
AAAATTGTAAATAGCTGTATAAAAATATTTTTACCATACCACGTGTAAAATGCGTACTGTACTTCCTCTAAACTCAGCCTAAAATACATCGAGTACACCCTATTAATTTTCAAGTTTGAGCCCATTTACGTATACTCTTTGTTTCGTGTTCGCTTAAGAGCGAAACGTCGGCAGCGCCGAAATACTATGTGTTAATAAATGAAGTGGCCAGAATGGGAACTTCGATTCATTACAACTCTTGCCGCGCTGCCGTTATTTCTAATACGCACTTCGTGTCCAAGTTAACCAGCTGACTTTCGTGTTCCGAGTCGATTCAAGTTTGTTTAGTTTTGTTAGTATATTAGGCTTTACACTTAGAAGGATACAAGATACAAAAATAACATTAGTTAGTGTATTTGCACATAAAAAATACAAGAGACGATGTATTTGTTTTTCATATATATATATATATATATATATATATATATATATATATATATATATATATATGGGACGTTTCACGTCAACTCACCTAACAAAAAAATTGAATTTGTCGAAAATCTGTGAAAATGTTCTATTTGATACCTAAAATATACAAAAAAAAATTTTAGAGGTCCAGGTCAAAGGGGTCAGGATTTAAACGTGATGGAATTTTTCGAATTTTCCAAATTTTTTGCTAAATAAATATTTTAATGAATTTTTTCTTCAAAAACTATCAATTTTTCGTTAAAACTTAATAGAATACTTTTTCTTGGAAATTAGATGTAGAATTCGCCTGAATTTTTTCAAATTATAATATACTGATTTTCATGCTTACTTGATCGATTTAAACATACTATTTAGTATATCTAAAAATCGAGCAGATTAAATTGGCTTTTTAAAGTCTTATTTTTTTCGTTTTTTTATGAGGAAAAAATATACGAAGCCTCCAGTTGAGCAGCCTTCTCAAAGTTACTTAATTGTGCAAAAAAGTCTGAATAAATCGTTATTTTCAATGATGAGATTCATGATTTTTTTTCTGAAAAAGTATTGATTTTTGGAACAAATGTATAAAAATGTTTTTTATCCCTGTGTAGGCCCTGTGTAAACTAACACGCGAGGCGTACTTTGCTTACTGTACTCCCTCAGTGAATAATATACTATTTATATTTTTCTCTCACCTGACCGCAGCGTCACCTTAAATCTAGCTGCGAATAGACTCGACCGCCTCTTAAGGTGACTAAGTTATATAAAAGTTACGTCACATGTCTATTTATGGACTGTCGCGGCAATCCGTTTATAGGATGTATGAGAGCCACAATCTTATTTAATAGATGCTTGCTCACGACATTTTTATTAAAGTTTATTTGTATTTGAAATCATTATTATTTACAAAATCGCACTAATCCTTAAAGGTCATGAATCATAGCTTTTCAAAAGAAAGGTTGATCAAGATTAGTGTCATCGTAATTTATTTTAGTTTTTGTCATTTTTGAATACTATCTGAGTTATAGTTTTGAATTAGCAAAACAAGCCGTTCTTTTTATGCATAATATGAAATGCTTTCTGTACTTCTGCCGTCCAAAGTAAGAAAACCTTAACTCCAATGGGATTCCAATGTAGTTAACCACTTTTATACTTTGGACGGCAGACTTTTATAGTCTAGTTTTCAGAAAATATATGGTCTTTGTATTGTTAAAAGCCCATATTGAGAGTAAAGTTCTTTTTGCTCAGTAAATGATAAATAAAAATTCTGATTTAGGTATTGATTAATTAATCTCACTATCTGATATATCGTATACTTACCGAAAGTTATATAGCAGATGAAGTTATATAAAAGTATGTTACATGTTTATTTCTGGAGTACGGCGGCAATCTATTCATCATATTTTTTCGAAGTATAAACTGTCGTTAATAGATGATTGCATACGATGTTCGAATAAATACAGCAGTTCGCGGAATAATTAGACATTACGGAATCACAAATACATTAACAATTACAGTTTATGTATTTGTGTATTTAAAAAAAAGGACGCTCGAAATTACTGTCGTCGTAATCATCTCTTGACTATTGGTATTTTAAAATATTATTTAAGATTCATTTATAGATAAACGAAACGAGCCGCTACTTTTTATGTTAAATATGGGAAAGCTTTGGCACTAATTCGCCTAGTCACCAGAAAGTATATAGTCTTGAATTTGTCCAAAACCCATATGGATATTCAAGTTTTCTATGCGAAGTAAACAATCGATAACAATCATGTTTTAGGAAATAACATAAAAAGATAATGTTTTAATGTAAAAAACTATAACCTAAAGTGATGTTTAAGGCGATTGAGTTATCTAAAAGGTATGTAACATGTTTATTTATGGACCGTAGCGGTAATACATTCATAGAATATATGAAAACCACAATCTTATGCAATCGATGATTGCTTATGACATTTTTATTAAAGTTCAATAGTATGCAAAATCATTAATAATTACAAAATCGCACTAATGCTTACAAGTCATAAATCATAGCTTTTCAAAAGAAAGGTTGATCGAGATTAGTGTCGTCGTAATCCCTTTTAGTTTTTGTCATTTTGAAATACTATCTCAGTTATTGTTTTGAATCTGTAAAACAAACCGTTCTTTTTATGCATAATATGAAATCTTCCATGTACGTTTATAGCCTGGTTATCAGAAAATATATGGTTTTTGTGTTTTTAAACCCCGTATTAAAAGTTTCTTTTTGCTCAGTAATTGATAAATATAAATCACGATTTAGGTATTGATTCATTAATCTCATTATCTGATATATTGTATATTTACCTAAGATGATATAACAGATGAAGTTATATAAAAGTATGTTACATGTTTATTTCTGGAGTACCACGGCAATCCATTCATAATTTTTTTCGTAGCATAAACTATTGTTAATGGATGATTGTTTACGATGTTCAAATAAATATAACAGTTCGCGGAATAATGACACATTACGGAAATGCATTAACAATTACGGTTTATGTATTTTTGTATTTAAAAGAAAGGGCGGTCGAAATTACTGTCGTCGTAATCCTGTCTTGACTTCTGTTATTTTGAAATACTATTTAAGATTTATTTATGGATAAACGAAACAAGGCACTACTTTTTATGTATAATATGGAAAAGCTTCGACACTAATTCGCCTAGTCACCAGAAAGTATATCTTGGCAAAAATCCCGGAAACTACCAATATGATTCGGAAATCAGCCCGGAAATTACTAATACTCATATATATACACATACATATGAAAATTTGAATGCACCAAGAGGCGGTCGGAACCAAATCGGTGACTTAGTTCAGTGCTTACTATAAATGCTTATAATGATTTATTATTTATTTGTACGGCAAAAATATAGTCATTTCCTCTAACCATAATTATAATGAATAATTTGAAACAGTTACAGCAACAAAAAAATATAAAATATTGTCATGAAGCGAAAAATGCTAAATTGAAATCTATTGCATACAAATAACAGCCTTATTGACTGTTAGATGGCATTTTTCGCTTTATGACAAAATTTTATATTTTTTTGTCACCGAAACTGTTTAAAATTATTCTTTATATACATGGTTAGAGGAAATGACTACATTTTTGCCGTGCAAATGAATAAATAAATCATTATAAGCATTTATTGTAAGCATTGAATTAAGTCACCGATTTGGTTCCGACCGCCTCGGATTTTCGTATTTTTTATGATTAAAAATACAATCCCGTTATCAGTTTTTTTCGTAATTTTTGTATAACTTTTCCGCTTCTCTAACTCAGTGTGCAGTTTATACCGTTTTTTTTGTTACATTCTGTATAGGGTTTTCCCATTGGCCTCAAGAACGCTGTATAAGTTTCATTAATACCCGAATCAATGTCTAAAATAGCCTTTTTTTGCTCTATTGATTGTACAATAAAATTAAATTCAATAATAAAATCTATTAAATAATAAAATTAATTATTTTAAAAAATTAGCTAATTACTAAAATAAGATTTAAAATACAAACCAGCATAATAGGGAACTTGCATGAAAAAATGCATTATATCCGTCAGATAGAATACGAAAAAATAAAAGACACGTATTTTTTCTTTTTTCGTGAAAATAAAAACTCAAAGAGATAGAGGCAGTTGAAATCGGTGTGACGTCACAATGCATGTTTGCTTTTGGCATGGCGCTATATCTATATATATCAAATTGTATTAACTTATACTGGCTATAACTTTTTCAATTCATCATATTTAAAAAAACGAAAAAATACGGGTCTTTTATTTTTTCGTATTCTATCTGACGGATATAATGCATTTTTTCATGCAAGTTCCCTATTCAAGAGCAGCTCGGAGCAGATTCGATACCGATCGACAATCGAAAATCCGTTGTTTACCTTTCTCCTACTATACGTAATGGAATGCATTGAAATTTCAAATACATTCACGAAATTTATTACTCAACTACGCTCGCCAAAAATAATTGAAGAAAATTAAAAAAAAAAAACAACAGTGCCGTCTAGGGACGCTCGAAAGAATCGAAGCTTTGTAAAAAGCATGGGAACTAAGCGTTAAAAAAAATAATGAAAAAAATACGTGAGGGAAAAAAATTAAAACTTAAGAAAATATAAAAAAAATAAATATTTTGGGAAATAAAAAAAAATACATTCAAAATAAAATACACGCCCAAAAACGCAAAGCTACAGCGGAGCTCTCTTTTTCTTCTTCTAATCGTGAAGAGAGCTCCGCTGTAGCTTTGCGTTTTTGGGCGTGTATTTTATTTTGAATGTATTTTTTTTTATTTCCCAAAATATTTATTTTTCTTATATTTTCTTAAGTCTTAATTTTTTTCTGTCACGTATTTTTTTTTTATTTTTTTAACGCTTAGTTCCTATGCTTTATACAAAGCTTCGCTTCTTTCGGGCGTCCCTAGACGGCACTGTTGTTTTTTTTGTCCTTTAAGTAGTGAAAATGTTAAAATAATTTGAATACTGTAATTTTTGCATGATAAAATTTATTAATTAGTTTTATTTACAAAGTTTTAACATACAATATTTATATGTTCATCAGAAGTACATTCAGTAATTTGTACACCACTATTCTCATTTTTATATCGTACAAAAGTAACTATTGGTTGATGGTAACTAAATTACGGTACAAATGTTTTCAGTTCTATTCTTATAGAATTACAATTTACACAATTTATTAACAATCGACAGGAAGCGGGATAAACGAAACAGCACATCGCAGCGGATATTCAAGAGAAAAAGATGGATAGCGATGACTGATATAAGTGAGAGAGAGAGACAGAAGGCCACGCACACTGAGTTAGGGAGAGGTGGGGATGGGAGACAGTGTGCACGTACCGGAACGATATGCATACACGCGTGTTGCAACTGCCACTCTGTATACCTATATATATATATATATATATCGTGTAACGCTTTTAAAATTTGACGCTTAGCACGGATAGAATGACTGCGCGGCGAGCGCCCAAAACGTCCGTATAAAAGCTTCGCTTCAAAAATTAAAAATTTTATACTACAGCTGTTTATTAAACTCGAAATACGGTTACCTACTTTTCGTTTACAATATGGTTAATTTTATGAAAAAAACATCTATTATACAATCATGTACACTGCCGCCGAGCTACTTTTGCCCCCCTTCGTCTAAAATCGACTTATCTAAAAAGTTTTATAACTCTGGAAAAAATGGTCGTAGCCTAAAAATTCCAACGGGATTCGAAAGATTATTAAAAATTTTTTTCAAACCTATTGGTTTAATATGAAAAAAATTTTTTTTTGTATCTCTTATTCTTGTTTGAAAAGAAATTTTTTTTTAACTTTGTTTTGACTTTGTAAAATAGTGTTCAATTTTAGTACGAATTGTTACATTAATACAAAATTAAATATATTTTAAAGCTCATATTTCGAGGATAAAAATGCAATGTCGAACGTCTTGATTCGACCTTTTAAACCGGAGTTATAAGATTTTATATTAAAAATAAGGCTTTTTTCGATGTATAAATATCTCTGAATTTAAGAGTAGAAAAATTTGTCAGTGAGAAAAAATGTTCCTTTTTGGTCAAATAATAATAATATATAATAAAAAATTCATTTCGGAATAAAATCTTTTTTTTGCGTTTTTTACCCACGCTGTTCACTATTTTAAAGATATCAAAACCTCATTACATTCCAACAAAAAAAAATTTTTTCCCGAAATGAATTTTTTACTATATATTATTATTATTTGACCAAAAAGGAATATTTCTTCTCTCTGATAAATTTTTCTATTCCTCTTAAATTCATATATATCTTAAAAAGCCTTATTTTTAATATAAATTCTTATAACTCCGGTTTAAAAGGTCGAATCAAGACGTTCGACATTGCATTTTTATCGTCCAAATATAGGCTTTAAAATTTATTTAGTTTTGTATTAATGTAACGATTTGTACTTACAAAGCCGAAACAAAGTTAAAAAAAATTTCTTTTTAAACATGAATAAGAGATACGAAAAAAAATGTTTTTTTTATATCAAGCCAATGGTTTTTGAAAGAATTTGCAATAATATTTCGAATCCCGTTTCGAATTCTTAGGCTACGACCATTTTTTCCAGAGTTATAAAACTTTTTAGATAAGTCGATTCTAGACGAAGGGGGGCAAAAGTAGCTCGGCGGCAGTGTATGTATAAAAGATTGCACTCGATAACAATTTCTTATAAAAACAGTATAATTATTTTATTCATGATAAAATAACATTTTTACTTCTCGGTCGGTAATTAAAACTGCTCCGGCATTCATTATTTAAAAATTGAAGTCTTCAAAATAATAAAAAATTAACCTAATACGGACATCTTCAAACCAAGTGGTCAAGAAAGTCGTTTTATTGCTGATTTTCTAATAATGATTATCACAGTACATAACTGATTGAACTATGCGAGTATTTCAGAATCTAACAACTCAAAGGAAAAATTAATTTCTTTGTTAATATAAAATAAAATAAAAACTTATCTAACTAACTTGCGGATATGTTTTTTACACAACCCACACAGCATGAAAGGCTGCAGCAAAATTTCAGTAATAAAATTATTATTACTAAAACCTTGCAGCAACCTTTCATGCTGTATGGGAAAATAATAAAAAAAGCCGCGAGCATTCGGTCTAACGCTCGATCATTCCAAGATTATGAGCTATTTTGTTCAATTTCTTTGAAATATCATTGTTTATAATATTGAACATTACTCACCAATGAGAGCTTCTAAGTTCATTCTACAAAATTCTAGTAAAAGTTGAAAATAAATCGTTTTGATTAAAAAAATAACATGTTTAAAAAGCTCAAGATTAAAAGGATTTGATCTCAACTTTTACTAGAATCTTGCAGAATGAACTTAGAAGCTCTCATTGGTGAGTAATGTTCAGTATTTTTTTTTTTTTTTTTTAAAGATTAATATATAAAGGATATTGTTATTCTCTATATAATTAACCTTTTCCTATGGTGATGTCGAGGGAGCCCAGCCCGGAACCGTTTAACACATTACATCAGGCTAGACTGTCAGACCCACCATACCGAAATCTTTGACTACCAATGGATGATCAGACACTTTTGTGACCAACAATCAACCGATACCCAATGAGGTCGGATTTTGGAAGAGTCGCAATATAAATGGCAAATACACTAATTTTCTTTCGAAAAAAAAGTTAGAGGTACCTGGCCAGGATTTGAACCCATGCCCTCCGCGTTGAAGGCAAGAGCTCTATCCATTACACCACCGCGCTCAATGTTTAGTATTATAAACAATGATATTTTTTAAGAAATTAAACAAAATAGCTCATAATCTTGGAAAGATCGAGCGTTAGACAGAATGCTTGCGGCTTTTTTCATGATTTTATGTATAAAAACATATCAGCAAGTTAAAATAAATATGATGGTATTTTTTTTAATAGCAAGTGATAAGTGTATTAAAGATGGATTCTTATTACTTTCATAAATATAAACGAAATTTATAATTAAAATTAATTTATTATTCTACTGAATTCTAGTAAATAGTACATTTTTCACCTAGGGAGCAAAAGGAAAGAATATCTACTTTTGCTGTGAGCTAAATCGTATGCAAATCGTCACCAGAGCCGAATGCGAGGTGGATAAACAGCATTCTTTTTTGCTTCGGTGATGAAAATGCGATTTTTTTTAACATCGGGCTAAAAATACCACTTTGTTTTTTCGACGCTAGAAAAAAAAGTGGTACCTTCGGGCCAGGTGTTGAAAAATATATTAATTTAGTACACCGTTTGCAGTAATAAATAAAAAGAGTAAATAATTGACAAAAAATACATAAAAAACGCAAGAACCTAGAAATCAAAAGAGATGTAGAATTTCTCATTTATGCATTAAATGCGCAAAATGCTAAAAGTGAAGTTATATTTTCCACGGGCTACTCGCCAGTAGGTATATTTCGCTGCTTAACGGGGATCGGATTCGCTGTCCTTGTCTAATTAAGTTTTTTGTTATTTACATAAGTATTGATCATTGTATCTGCCAATTAAGAGTTAAGCGCAGCAGATATTACTATTGTAAGAATTCATACACGAGAAAAAAAAATTTCTGCATTTATTTGAGTAAAATAAAAAACATTGTTAAAAAAAGTGAGAAGTTATGTTTAAAAATATTTTCGCGTTCCTCACTTTTTCAAAAACTATGTAATAAAATATTTTTTAACACTCCGAGCACAAAGCTTGTTTTTGCACCAGCATGTATAAAAATGCATGTTGAAAAACAAGTATTTGTACATTTTACAAGAGAATTCTGTTCAATGATCAAAAGAAAATAGCTATTTTCGATACGAGTGCAAGAAAGTGGTTCTAATCTGGTTTAAACTTTTCCGCCCAAGCAAAGCAAAGATAAAAATTTCACACAAAGTTAAAATCACTTTTTTTACAGTATTAAACAAAATTATTTTGTATTACGTGCAAAAGGTTTTTTTTTACACGCATCTAAAAACAAACTTTTTGCGCGTCGTAGGAAAAATTTGTGTCTGATACTGAAGTGAGAAATTGATTTCAGTAATTTTTGTGAACTTTTTACCCACTTGCGCTTGAGTGCACGAAGAAATGGTTTTTCATTTAAAATGGTCAAGTAATTAAAAATGCTCGCACCATTTACCATTTACAGAGCAAGTAAATGGTAAATGGTCGGACCATTTACCAGTTACTGAGTGAGTAAATGGTAAATGGTCGGACCAGTTGGTAGTTACTAGGTGAGTAAATGGTAAATGGTTCGATCATTTCCAGTTACTCATACAGTAACTGGTGAATAGTCCGACCATTTACCAGTTACTCACCAGTAACTGGTAAATGGTCCGACTATTTACCATTTACTCACCCAGTAATTGGTAAATGGTCCGACCATTTACCATTTACTCATCCAGTAATTGGTAAATGGTCCGACCATTTCTATTTACTCACCTAGTAACTATTAATTGGTCCGACCATTTACCATTTACTCACCCAGTAACTGGTAAATGGTCCGACTATTTACCATTTACTCACCCAATAACTGGTAAATGGTTCGACCATTTACCATTTACTCACCCAGTAACTGGTAAATGGTCTGACCATTTCTAGTTGCTCACCTAGTAACTACTAACTGGTCCGACCAATTACCATTTACTCACCTAGTAACTGGTAAATAGTCCGACCATTTACCATTTACTCACTTAGTAACTGGTAAATAGTCCGACCATTTACCATTTACTCACTTAGTAACTGGTAAATGGTCCAATCATTTACCAGTTACCCACCCGGTGACTGCTAACTGACCGATTCGACCATTTACCAGTTTTCCACCCGGTAACTGCCAAGTAATTGATTTGGCTAGTTACTCACCCAGTAACTGCTAACTAATCCAACCATTTCCAGTTCCTTACCCAGTAACTGGCAAATGGTCCGACCATTCACCAGTTCTTCAATAGTAACTAGTAAATGGTCCGATCATTTACTAGTTACTTGCTCTGTAACAGGGAATTGGTCAAACCATTTATCATTTACTTGCTCTGTAAATGGTAAATGGTGCGAGTATTTTCAATTACTTGACCATTTCAAATGAAAAACCATTTCCTTATTTACAACTCTGCTTGTAATATAACATTATTTTATATGGATATCAGAAGAAATATTCATGTTAAAACTCTCCTCCATTATGAATGAATTAAAAATTGTAAATGTACTACCCGAATGGAAATTTTTCGGTGTATCAAAATGTATAAAAGTGTATGAAAGTGTATTGAAGCATACAAAAATGTATCAAAGTGTATGAAAATGTATCTAAGAGCGATTTTTCAGACCTTATTTTCGATCCATTTTGATACACTCTGATACACTTAGATACACTTTGGTACACTTTGGTACATTTCTTAAAAAGTGAGCTGAAATTAAATTTCCTCAATTTTTTTGATGTTATACACTTTGACACATTTTGATACACTTTGACACATTTTGATACACTTTTACACACTTTGATACACTTTTACACACTTTGATACACTTTAATATACTATGGTACATCTTGATACACTTCTGAGTATTAACCTTTTCTTGTTTTATTTTGCACACGTTTGTACACGTTGATACACTTTTACACACTTTTCAAGCTATTAATAGCTTGAAAGTGTGTATAAATTAATAGCTTGAAAAAGAATTTCAAGCTATTAATACAATTTTGATGTGAGTAAGATAACTGAATGTGTGTCTTATAATAGGTTTATTTATAACGGTTGTCGATACACATCATCACAGTATTCCAAAAAAAAGAGAATTAATGATTGTATTTTACAAACAAATAATAATAAATATGGAGTAATTTCCCGAATATGTAAAATAACACATTCTTACGTTGATTATATTATTATAATAATGTTTTAAATTCAATTAGATACTGGATTCATTATTTCAACGAGCGATGTTACAATTAATCATATGAAATCTTGTACAAATGATGTGAGTAAAAAATTGAGAATTATATTCCCTAATGATATTGCGAATCCATGTATAATTATGCACAGTACTGATAAATATTTTGTAAGCCCCATCATGAAAGGAATAAGGGAAAATCTCTAAACTAGATAATAAATAATTTTACTAAATCACGTTTTTATTTTACTTCATACTTCATTTATATTACCACTAAAATATTATACTTTTAAAATAAAAAAGACGCTTCTATTTCAATTTTTTTTAATGTTTTAAATTATATGAAAGTATCAATAACCAATTATTCAAAATAATATTTTTTTGCCGTATCCTGTCCAAAAGTACTACTTTAACTCCCAGCTCAAAATCGCCGAAGTGGTAGTTTTAGCCCGGGTATGGCAAAAAATAGCATATTCACCATGGGAGTAAATTAAAAATGCCTTAAATGTATTTTGGAATTAACTCCTTTGCTGAATAATGTACTATTCCTGCATTTCAAAAATGGGAAAAATGAATAAAAGTGTATTAAAGTGTGTAACACATAGCAAATCTAAAAATTAATTGTAGTTAACTTTTTTCGAAATGTATCAAAGTGTGTAAAAATGTATCAAAGTGTGTAACACATAGCAAATCTAGAAATTTATTTTAGTTAAAATTTTTAAAATGTATCAAAGTGTGCAAAAGTGTATCAAAGTATGCAAAAGTGTATCCAATAAAAACGACATTTTTCCTTTATTGGAAAAATGTATGAAAGTGTATCAAAGTGTATTAAAGTGTGCAAGAGTATATCAAAGTGTATCAAAGTGTGCAAAAGTGTATCAAAGTGTGTAACACATAGCAAATGTAGAAATTAATTTTAGTCAACATTTTCGAAAAGTGTATCAAAGTGTGCAAAAGTGTATCAATGTATGCAAAAGTGTATCCAAGAAAATCAACATTTTTCCTTTATTAGAAAAATGTATGAAAGTGTATCAAAGTGTATGAAAGTGTCCAAAAAATATATGAAAATGTGCAAAAGTGTATTAAAGTGTATCAAAGTGTACATCATTAACGAATATAAAAAATTGATACCAAGAAACTTTTTTTTGGAAGTGTATAAAAATGTATGAAAGTGTATCAAAGTGTACCAAAGTGTATTAACATTTGGTCCGAAATATCGCTCTTAGATACACTTTGATACACTTTGATACACTTTCGTATGATTTGGATACATTTACCATTTTCACTGGGGTATTTATTGATTGAATCTGTTTTTTTTAATAAAAGGTGCCTGAAGAGGCCAACAAAACTGTTGGCGAAACGTTGCAACGAAAGTTTTTAAATATTTTTTGTTTTTTTTGGCCTTCTCTCTCAGAGATTGTTCTAATTTTTAATTCAGAAGAAATATATATATATATATATATATATATATATATATATATATATATATATATATACACTGAAAGAAATTTTTGTATACTGCATGCCGAAGTGTGAGTGCGCAGTATACTACAAACGTGCGCAGTACGCTTGAAAACTTTTGGTAAATAGAAATAAAGTGTTGGCGTTTTGAAAGCCACCGACCGTGCGCGCGCAGCTCGTTGGGATTCAAAACGCCAACATTTCTCTTGCTGTTTACCGCTGAGTATGAGCGGACTGCACACCTCCCCTCTTAGCAGGCAGTCCGCTAAGACTTCTATCAGTGTATATATATATATATATATATATATATATATAAATATATAATATGACGTTTTGTAGAGGCCGTGTGTGCATGTGTGTGTACATGTTTGTACGTGTTTGTACGTGTTTGTACGTGTGTGTACGTGTTTGTTTGTGCTTGTACGTGTTTATACGTGTGTGTACGTGTTTGTATGTGTTTGTACGAGTTTGTACAAGTTTGTACGTGTTTGTCCGTGAATGTTCGTGTTTGTACGTGTATGTACGTGTTTGTACGTATTTGTACATCTTTGTACGTGTTTGTCTATGTTTGTACGTGTTTGTCTATGTTTGTACGTGTATGTACGTGTTTGTACCTGTTTGAATGTGTTTGTACTTGTGTGTACATGTATGTACGTGTTTATTCGTTAATGTACGTGTTTGTGCGTTTATGTATGTGTGTGCACGTGTTTGTACGTGTTTGTACGTTTTTGTACGTTAATGTACGTGTTTGTACGTTGATGTACGTGTTTGTACGTTAATGTACGTGTTTGTACGTGTACGTATATGTGTGCACGTGTTTGTACGTGTGTGTAGGTATTTGTACGCGTATATACGTGCTTGTACGTGTTTTTACGCATATGTACGTGTTTGTACGTCTTTGTACGTGTATGTACGTGTTTGTACGTGTTTGTACGTGTTTGTACATGTTTTTACGTTAATTTACGTGTTTGTACGTGTATGTACGTGTTTGTACGTCTTTGCACGTCTTTGTACGTGTTTTTACGTGTTTGTACGTGTTTTTGCGTGTTTGTACGTGTTTATACGTTTTTGTACGTGTATGTATAAGTGTGCACGTGGTTGTTTGTGTTTGTACGTGTGTGTACGTATTTGTACGTATATGTACATGTTTGTTTGGTTTTTACGTTAATGTACGTGTTTGTACGTGTATGTACGTGTTTGTACGTGTATGTACGTGTTTGTACGTGTATGTACGTATTTGTACGTGTATGTACGTGTTTGTACGTGTATGTACGTGTTTGTACGTCTTTATACGTCTTTGTACGTCTTTGTAAGTGTTTGTACGTGTTTGTACGTGTTTATACATTAATGTACGTGTATGTACGTGTATGCATATGCGTGCAGGTGTTTGTTCGTGTTTGTACGTGCGTGTACGTATTTGTACGTATATGTACATGTTTGTTTGGTTTTTACGGTAATGTACGTATTTGTACGTGTATGTATGTGTTTGATCGTGTTTGTACGGTAATGTACGTATAATACATCACATTTTTTTAGCTGGAAATATGGCTGAAAATCTAGTTATATTTTTCGTAGATATACAGCTAAAAAACACATGAATATAGTTATAATACACATCAACATAGCTGTACATTCCTTACCTATATTTTTAGCTATATATATGTATATATATGTTTTTTTTTCGACCGAGAGAAAATTTTAAAACTATTACAAAACAATCTTGAAATAATTACTATGTTACCATAGTACAATTTTGAACCTTTCAATCATTCCAATAACACCTATAAATTTTTATTAGTTCACATCCTTACTGAAAAAAAGGACATGAGATCTCACACGAGATCTCACATGAACTCTCATAATTAAAAATGAAACGATATATCAAATGAGAAATCACATGAGATCTCACGTGAACTCTCATGTACCGCGGAATTTGATTTTTCCTGATACCCGATCTCATGTGAAATCTACACTTATATCTGTAATCAATGTCAACGACATTGAATATGAAATTAAGTCTATAATTCAATTAATTTTTATATATTCTAAGATTACGATTAAATGATTCTACTCTGCTTCTACAAAAAATCGTCATCTAAAGCATGTTATTATGGATTATGGTCTGAAACTATATTCGAGCATAATTATACTTGGCGATTAAATAATAATAATATCAAACAAATTTTTTACGAAGATTCAGACGATATTTACAAATAATAGTTAAGAAACTAGTCACTACAGTTATGCATATAGCATTTTACACTCGAGAAGGCCATCACTTTTCAGTGAGGTCTGGAGCGATGCCGTTCGTATACAAAGGTTCGTACAGAATTTGTATATTTACAAATTGAGTTACTTATTTCATATCACAGACGAAATCATGTATACGAGGCTCGGGGTCAGTCCACTGATTAATGATAGTTTTTCTAATCAATAGGTAGTGTCGTTCTATGACGCACGCTGCATCTGGTTTAGATTTACGGCATAACACGTCTTACCAATTGTTACACAATTCGGATGTCGCCGCAAAAACAGTTGCAGCTAGATTTATGTCTTGCAACATTATGACAAACTACCTTCAATGAACTGACAGTGACTTAGTACTTAATATCTTTTTTTCATCATACTGATAAATTATTTTCACATATCATTTACAATTGCATCATATAGATTTAAATAATATAGGTTTTTATAACTCAAGAATTATTGATTTTACTTCTATTTTAAAGTATTATTGCAATCTTATTGCTTGTTTCCCTAATTCAGTCGTAAATCTAACGTTATTTGAAAAATTTCAAAATCGTGCTTGAATACAATTTCAAACCATGCTATATAATTATATTCATACGGACTATTCACATAGTTTATATAATAAGAATTATATTTGTATGCAATGTAAGTCTAAATGTTAAAAGTAAGGTAATACACAAATTTTATTATTATACTATTTGGCATGTTAAAGGCCAGTTTTAGACGAGGTTTTAGACATTTTTTACTGATCAAAAGTAGTGAACGGAAAAATTTCGTTTATTTTTAATAAAAATATATATCAGAATTGCTTTCACTTGTAAATATTTATTCATTTTAACAAATGAGAGACGGAAACGAGTAAATTTGTTAAGATTCAAAGAACAAGACAAAAAAAATAAATAAAAACTAAATATCTTTTTTAGCTATTTTCGAACGGTAAAGTTAGTCAAAAGCTGATCCTCAATTGGAAAGTAACGCCATGAAATACGATGTAAATTAAATAAAGTAGCCAAAATACTGACCCCGGGCAAGATGATTCTAGTGTTTGAATACGTATTTATAATATTAGTGTAATTAAATACATTAAGGGCATGATGAAGCTTCCCTTTTTCATAATATTTCTGATCCAAGTTTATGAGTAAATAGAGAAATTCAACTTTAGTGCGAACAACTAAAGAAATCTACCGAAATCTTATACTTGACAAGTTATATACAAGTTTTCAATTAATAGTATTTTGAGGTTAGGTTTGTCAACTTTAATATCTAATTTGCGATCTTCACAGTAAAAAAAATTTGTGATTTCAACACACATAAGCGTTACAAATGGAACACAAATTTTTTCGTGTTAAAATTAACAAATTTTTTTTGTGTAATTTTTGAAGTTTAAATTTTAACATAAAAATTCATGAATAATACAAAATTTTGAATAATAAAATTTGTAAATTTTACAAATTTATTTTTGTTAAAATATAATGATTGAAATGATTAAATAATAAATAATGTCTTTCTCGTTATTCTTTTTGTTAATATATTTAAAAAAAGAGAGATAAAGAAATATAAGAAAAAGGATAAATTGATGGATGTTGGAGTGGATCAATAAAATCATACTAAACTTAACTTATTTGACAATATTACATTGTCGTTAAAGGCGAACGTAAGCAAATGATTACGAAAAAAGCCGATCATTTTTTAATATGAATATATCATTTATAAGTATAGAAATAGAGCCGGTTAGTGGCTCAGTCGGTAGAGCGTTGGATTCGTAATCTCGGAGTTCTGAGTTGGAATCCCGCTCTCAGCAACCGATTGATAGAAGCGCCACTGTAAGTTATATATGCTTTGTTCACAAACACACTTAGGAGCTCCGTCGCTGATTAGCATCATAAAGAGCATAAATATAGCGACGTTCGAGAAGGAAAAAAAAGTATACAAATTTTCGAACTTAGCAGAAATTAATATTTGCAAACTAAATTTTACCCTGCATTTATGGTATTTTTATTGCATATAATAATAATAATGCTAATATTTAATAATTAAAAGTATGAGATTATTTGAATACCTTAGTACACACATGTTTGTAAAAATAACGAACTCCGTGTGTTAATTCTACAAAAATTTTTGTGTTGATTTTAAAAGTACACAGAAATTTTTAAATTACAAAAACTTTTATGTTGATTTTACAAAGATGTTTGTAAAATTTTAACACCAAAATTTTTGTAAAAAAAAAATTTGACGAATTACACAAAATATTTTACTGCGTAAGTTCATAAAAAAAAACAGCCTCAAAGGATTTTTCATTTTAACTAAAATGATTGTACTAATATAGTTAATGTTAAAATTTGTCAAAATTTAAAGAACAAGACAAAAAAAATTAAAAGTAATAAATTTCTTTTTCAAATTTTTTAAATTGAATAAAATATATAAGAGATCCCATGTGAGATCACATATGAGATCGCATACGAGATTGCATATGAGATGTCACATGAAATCGCCTATGAGATCGCATATAAAATCGAATGTTTATTCGTTAAATTTTTAATTTATTATATGCATAATAAAATTTATTATTTTTATAACATTAACACATAAGATATCAAATATTTTTACTCTGTCATAACAAATTTTACTATCGCATAATTTATACTATATATTATAGCAATTTTTCTAATAAGATATAATTTCATTTCTTAAACGATGTTGCCAACCTTATCAAATTTTATAGTAATATTTGTTATAAATATAATAAAAATTGTCATAATGCAGAAATGTCCCAGTTCACTTATAAAATATAGTAATTTTCATTACTATCTATTTATTTTTCTCAGTGTAGAATTGGTGGTAGCGCAGGGGCTAAGGTTCTTGGTTCATGCTATAGTTAGGGCTTCGCAAGAGTCGAGACAAAACAATATTACTATTTATATCGTATTGATATTCAAAAATCTTGGAAAAAACCATATTGTTTTGGTCTTGACCAAACAAAATATTGTATTGACAAGATTTTGTTTTGAAATATTGATTTTTTAACAAGTATTTATATTTTATGCGTTTCCAAGAATCGATTCTTACAGCAAGTAAATGTCACATTTAAACGCTCTATAAAAGTTTTGAAATCCCATATACATCTTTTGTTTGTATGAAATAATGCATAAATTCATAAGTAACTTATATAAAAAATGTGGCAATTATGTAGAAGCTATGCTTCCACTATGAGACTAAAAAGTGTGGTTCTGCTGAAAATTATTATTTTTTTATTGGAATTAGTTATTTTTCACTTAATTAATTATTAATAAAAAAATTGTAATTATAAAGTTTATTAAGGTACACGTGATTATTGTCACGTCCACGATAAACAGAGAAACACAGATAGATATTATAGATATTAGCATCTCTTTCTCTTTTCTTCTGTTGCTTAGTAGTTTATCACGCACAAGTAATGTACGCATAGACAAAATATATAAGAAAAAAAAGAGAGAGTAGCTTAATAGATATTCGACCGAATACGACCTACTATAACATAAATATATATACTTTGCAAGCATCAACCGTAGAATATTCAAAGCGCACATTAGGTGGCGCATATATACACGCAAATTCCTATAAGCAAAGTGGGGATTAAGAGAGAAGGAGAGAGAGAAAGAGAAACTGCTTATAGTAAACTATCAGAATCGTTTTCGGTCGGTTTTTTTACGCTAAGGCGTGCCTACACAACCTCCCATAAATATCATAAGTTGTTTATGTTAAATTGTGGCAACTTGATTGCATATATATACTTATAAAACCTCACACAGTTTGTCACTAGTTTTACTCTTAGCTTAGCTCCTGTACGAATTACTATTAAATATATTAAATTAACAGTTTGAATGTTCAAGAGACAAGGACTATGCTTATCTTCATAATGCGAAAAGTTGAAAATTGTTCATTTTTAAAGCAAATGGTGGCGCTTCGATCATACAAGAACGTGCTCAATCTCGCAGTTTCTAGCTTACGGTATCAGCTCAGTAAACTTGGATGTGCAATGAGTTTCTTTTCTTTGAGTTGACAACTATAAATAACAAACAGTCGTAATCAACACAAGTCTTTACGCGAATGATTGTGTATTGCATATATTTAGTGGTGGTAGTTCTGTCATATACATATATATACATGTATATATTTATATATATATATAACCTTATAGAAAATTGCAGTCTATCATTTTAAAAATTATTATTGATGTGTAAATGACGTTTAATACAACTAATTGTCGTGCCCGCATAAATAAAAGTCTATCAAAATAATAGTGTTTGCAATCAACGTGAATAATTTAGTAGTTCAAATTTTTTTTTACGATATGAATAAAAAACAAACAGTACACACAAACACAGAGTGTTCTGAAAAAGACAAAGAAGAATCCTCTGCAGTCGATAAAATGGATAAAAATGTTGAATCAATGCCACCGGATACATCAAAGCTAAATTACAAACTATATTTTAGATACGATGTTAATGCAAAAACGGAGAAAATAGGCGTATGTTTATTGTGCCAATCCAAAAATATTGTAAAAGAAGTCAAAATGAAAAATTCCAACACATCTGGTCTAAAATACCATTTGAATAAAGAGCACAAATTAGAGGCTCAACTTTTATTTGGATCGCAAAAAAAACCTACGCTACCAAGAAATCAAAAAAGCATGGATTTGTATTCAATCGTAAGTATAAATGAAAAAAGTATATTTTAAATTGATTATGTTATAATGAACTCTCTCTCTCTGTCTATATATATATATATATATATATATATATTTATTTATGATTTCGAAAAATTATGTTCTACTTATACTAAATACGCTTTAATACTTTAACTTGTTTAATTTCAACGATTTTTATTTTTTTCTCTTTAGCATAATTTAACATTTAATTGGAATGCATGAAAAAATTTATTTAGACTTACGCTATATCGCTGCTTTATCGTAAGCAAAATAAAGCATAATTCCGTTGCTTTTTGTTATACCACTGAATCTAAAAACATTTTTATTAATTTTTGTTGAACTTGACTAGCATTTTCTAAATATTTGAATTTTATATTTTTGTTTTTAGAAAAAAGAAGAGATAGAAGTGGATTGGAATAAGATTACTTTTCTATGGTTGGCTTACAAGAATCTTCCATTAAATTTTTTCAATGATCCTGTCACTCAACATTTTTTTAAATTGCTTAATCCAAATATAAATATGCCTAAAAAAGACGCCATGAAACAAAAAGTGATTGATCAATTTAAAAAAATGCAAGAAAATGTAAAGTTAATATTGAAAAGTAATGACTCAAACTTTTCATTTGCTGTGGATGGTTGGAGTGCCCGCAATACAACATCTTATTATGGAATAACACTACATTTTATAGACAAAAATTGGAAATACCATTCAATACTACTCGATATTTTGCCTTCCAATGGAAAGCACACTGGATATGATATTGCAAAATTGTTCTTTAACACAGTTCTTGAATATGGAATCCAAGAAAAAGTTCAAGGTATAACCTTGGATAATGTTTCATCAAATACGACGTTTATTCAGGAACTAGGAGAAATTATGAAAAAAGAAAATATTGAATTTAATTTAGTTGATAAACATTTTCGATGCTTCGCGCATATTGCAAATTTAGGAGTGCAAGATGTATTAAAATTAATTAATGTCGGTCCAATGGAAGATAATGTTGCATCTACTTTTTCAAAATCTAAAGTCCAAGCTGTTTTGAATGACGAAATCGATGACGGGGATTCTAGCGATGACGACACATCATTTGAAAGTGACGAAGAAAATGAGGGTGAAACTTTTTCCAAAATAATCACAAAAATCAGATTCACGTGTAAAAAAATTAGACAATCCGAACAATTAACTAATCGCTTAAAATTATTTTGTGAAGCAGTGCCTGTAGAATTCGTAAAAGTAATTCTTGATATAAAAACGCGCTGGGACAGCACCTACGATATGCTAAATACTGCCTTTAGACTAAAACCTGCTCTTTTGCTATTATGGCAAAATTGCAAAGAAATTTCTGAATTTAAAATTTCAGAGAAGGAATGGATTCATTTAGAAAGAATTTTAAATTTTTTAAAATATTTTAAGCATTTTTCGAAACTCTTATCAGGCCAAAATTACGTTACGTTACCAAGCGTAGTAGTTGCTTTTAATATTCTTGTAGATAAAATTGAATCTATTGTAAAAGAATTAGACTGTAAGCCTGATAGAGATCCAAATGATGAAATACTCATTTTAGCATTTCAAGCAGGTCGTGACAAACTTTTAAAGCATTATTTAAAATGCAATTGGATTTACTGTGTGTCTTTAATTTTAGATCCGCGACATAAACTTGAATGTTTTGATTTTACTCAATGGGGAAAAGACATGAAAGATCAAAGTATAGAAAAATTTGAAACAGTATACCGTGAAAAGTATTTTAAACAAAACAAGACTTCCATCTTGAAAAATGAAGCTAATCAAACTAAAAATGATGATACTATTGATTTTAATTACTTATATGCTAATAAAAAGACTGAAATCGAATCGTGGAAAATGGAATTGAACGCTTACTATCAAGCTCCTAGAGCTGAGAAAGATATAAATTTATTAGAATGGTGGAACAACCATAAAAATGTCTATCCAGATCTGTCAAAGATGGCAAGAGATATTCTGTCACTACTTGCCACATCTGTACCTGTTGAGCGAATTTTCTCCCAAGCTAACCTTATAATGACAAATAATAGATCCTCATTAAAGGCTCCATCCATGAGAACATTGATGTGCTTAAATTCTTGGTTCAAGAGTTCTCTAAAAACTAAAATATGTGAAATCGAATATTTATAATTTTTATAGCATTCTTTTAATTTACATTATTGTAGTAATTTAAATAAAAATCTTTTAATTCATATAAATTGTATTAAAATTATTGATATACGTTTTCTTTTACTATAAAATTTCAAAAAATCTTATCAAGAATTATTATCAAGATCAATAATCTTGAGCAATTAATCTTGATATTGTCTTGGTTGTTGGTTGTTAAATTTTGTCTTGAATATTGTCTTAAAATCGAAACAAAACAAGACAATATCAAGATAATTATTGATGTCTTGCGAAGCCCTAGCTATAGTAGACCAAAGTTTAATCCCCGGGAAAATTTTGCAAAAATTTTTCTGAATTTTTCTCTGTGAAATAGAACTAGTAGACCAGGAAAAACCAATTAAAAATTCTCCCTGATCAATATTTGTTACGAAGAAATTAATTAATTCGAAATATTTTTTAGATGCATAAAAATATTTTATTGAAGGAAAAAAAATTTTATTTCAATTATTCACCTAATTTTTATTTTAATATTATAAAATATTAATTTAAAATAAAATTAATAATTTCTAGTATGAGATATTTTTAAGTTTAAGAAATATCTTATGTATGTTGAGCAATATTTCATTGATATTTAAAAATTTGATACAAAAAATATTTCCCCTATTGCCAGAAAGAATCTATTCGATACAATAAAATTTTTTTGGTTACAAAGAAATTTTTTTTCCAGTATAGCTATTAGATCAAGTAACAGTTTCATCATCTATCATTTATTCTTATCATTAGCGACAAAGACAGAATTAGGTTTAAGTTACAACCGCTACTTGAGTTAGGTCTATGAATAGGAGTCTTAGATCGTCTATAATGATGAAAATTTATATGGTTGGAATATATATTCAAAATAGATTAAATAACACATACTATTTTTCTCATTAAGAAATAATAAGTTGATAGAAGAAAAATTTTTTCTTATTTATTTTTTAGTCTATTTTCAATTATAATAAATTCTATTGAAAACGGAACTATTTATTTTAACATATTTTAACAATGAAAATAATACTTTTAATTTATTTAGAAATAATACCGAGAATAATACTTTTCTCCATACTTTTAATCTTATTTAAATAATAAAAATAATTTATAAAATTCATAGTGTAACGTCGGGCAATTTTGCCAACTTCTTTTAAACAAAAAAAAATCATATTAATATCTTTTCACGAAAATTTCTTTTTTTAAAATACTTTCAATGTGTTTTCCTATAAGACCAACACTTTATTCATTTTTAAATCATTATTTTTCCATTATTATTTTGTCCGATCTGTATATGTTTCGGTGTGAACTCATTTTCTTTTGAGACAAGTAATTATTGTACCTTTTAAATAAAATAAAGTAAAATACTTCAGCTGTGTAAACAATTGTTAAGGGATACTCTAATCTTGGGTACCTGAAAAATATTATGTAGAAATTCACACGTATTTTCGTGTATATTAAAACTGCTTGAAAAATTTTACCGTTATCAATTAGAACACCGAGACAGAAACTCATTAAGTTAGGCGCCAAGGAAAAATATACTCATAATTACCTAAGAAACTCATAATATTCTTTTGCAAATTAATAAATTTTGTTAATAATAATTTACTCATAATGTATTCTTTTTTTTATATATCAACACACAAATTTTATTATAATAAATAATTTCTTTTCTTCTATAAATAAAATATTTAAAAATTAATAGACATTAAAAAACAAATAAATATAAAAACAAAATTGTTATTATAAAAAACAACATTAAAGATCATCCCTAAAAAGTTTTAGAAAGAGTATCCCTTTGTTTCAAAAATATGATTTCTTATCGTTATATTTTAAATAAAACCGATATATGTATATAGATATGAAATTATTCATATAAGAAAATAACTAATTCTTTTTTATATAAAAATTTTATAAACTTTTATTCTTTTTCTTTCTTAAAAAACTAATGAATATATATATATATATATATATATATATATATATATATATATATATATATATATATATATATACATATAACAGTTTTAAATAGTATTTAAAAACAATGTTTAATAATAAAAAATTGCGTATGCATCAAGCATACACCACGCTTGAAATTAGAATATTGCGTTTCCATTATTTTAAATTTATTTGTTAAATAAAATTTAGAAATTAAGTTTAGTTTTTCAAAAGCGTTGAACAAAAAAAAACAAAACAAAAAAAACAACAAAACCAAAATTTTTAATTAATTCTAATTTTTATACGTTAAGCATCCTTTTTTATTACCAAGCGCCTTTTTTTTTGTGTGAAGCATCTCTCTATTTTTCTTTATTTTTTCTTTCTTTTCTTTAACATTTATTTCACTTATATTAATTTAAACTTTAGTTTTAATTATTGAAAAGTTAATAATATTAGTATTAATTTTACCTCTTTTATTAAACCCTTTTTATTGTTAAACTTGCGTTAGCGTTTTTTTTTATGCGTAATTCTACTTTTGATTTTTGCGTTTTATATATATACATATATATATATATATATATATATATATATATATATATTAAGTTAATATTAATTGATAATGTTTATTTAATTAATATCTATTTCATATTATTCCTTTGTTTTCACTTTTGCAAATAAATAATTTAAGTTACTAATTATTAGATTTATTTAAACTAGCTTATTTTAATATAGATATTAGTTGGAAAAACATTATAAATTAAAACTCTAGTTTCTAGTTTATTTTTTTTTATATGCGCAATTCGTTATATTTTTAATAACAATTAGATTTAAGACAATTTATGTAGCTTACTTTCAAAAGAAAGAGAAAGAGAGAGAAAGGTAGAGAAAAGAGAAAGAAAGAAGAAAATAGACACTAGGACAGCCAAGTGACAGACAGAAAACAGAATTGACCAATAGGAAAATTTAAAATTTTGGAAAACTACCCAAGCGGGGGTGGTTAGTCAACGCCCCAATTCCAGGGTATATAATCCCCAACCAGGGCCCAAAATCTTCAGTGCGCCTTTGAGCGTGTCTCATAAACACGCTCTCTACTCTCTTCAGGAACTTCAAATCAACAGCAACTCTCAGTTCACTACAAGTCAACAGCAACTCTCAGTTCACTACAAGTCAACAGCAACTCTCAATTCACTACAAGTCGAAAGCAACTCTCTATACATTTCTTTCTCTACCCTTTTTTTTGAAAGTAAGTAAAATTTATCTTTTTTTCATTAAATTCAAAATTAAAATCAAAACCTTTTATTCCTATTTTTGATCATCCAAATAATAAATAAATTTCTATTTTATTATAATATTTTTTTTTAATTTAATTTTTTATATATAATTTTATATCTATCTATCTTTCATTAATATATATATATATATATATATATATATATATATATATTTCATATATTTCTTTTTTAAATATAACGCGACCCCGACTTTGAGGACCGTCCTCATCAGACCCCAAATAGAGCGATAGAGGCATGTTGCTTTGCTTGGCTAGGGGTATAAAAAATTAATACTCAATTTAAAAAAAATTAAAATCGCGACGCGGAAAGGACTCGATATAGGTCCCCGCATTTCAAGGACCAAATTAGACTCTCGCCCCGCGTAAGTAACACGTGGTCAAACTCGACAACAACCCACTAAAGCGCGACGCTGCGTAAAAGAATTTACGCGTGTGTAGCGGCGATTAATGAGTTATTAATTTAATTCATTTCTCGACGTTACAATAGTAAAGGATTAAATATGTTTATCTTACCTGCAAGAAATAAAATGTTGGCTCTCGAATATTCGCCTTTGTGACTCGAAGAATTACTGTGAAGTTGACAGTAGTTATTTTTAACGAAGTGAAATCCGTTATTATCGAAGTCCTCACAATCGTCTGACACAAAAGACACAAGAGTATCTTTTTTCCGTACTATTCTTATACATCGGCTTTGTTCTAAATTCTTTTCAGGGTTGCGCACGCCGTATTCACAAAATTAATCACGCGTTAAATAGCTCTAAAGAAGCTTTCTAATTGGTTAATACAGCTTATCTATAAAAAACCCCCAGTATGTGCAGTAGATTTTCGGACACGGCAATAAACTAAGCATTACTCGTGCGCAACTTCAAAAAGCGACTTATAAATTAAAATTATTTTCATTATTTAAACATGATTAAAAGTATTATTTCTTAATAAATTGAAAGTATTATCTTCATGGTTAAAATATGTTTAAATAAATTGCTCCGTTTTTAATAAAATTTTTCATAATTGAAAATAGATTAAAAAATAAATAAGAAAAATTTTTTTGTTTAATTAACTCATTATTTCTTAATGAAGAAAATAATATTTGTAATTTAATCTGTTCTGGATATATATTCCAACCATATAAATTTTCATTATCATAGACGATCTTAGGCACCTATTCATAGACCTAACTCAAGTACCGGTTGTTATATAGTGTATGTATGTATATACAATGTATTTATACACATGCATACACATAAGCCGAAATAACAGCGCGTATATTTAAAAAGGTGTAAAACAGAAAATGATTATAGGAATATAAAAGAAAATACAAATAGGAAAACACTTGCCACCATAAAATTAAGAAACAGCATGAAAGAGAGAGAAAATACTTAAGTAGCACACGAAGGCCAGGTTTTCCCAAAGAGTTTAAATCTTTTTATTACTCAGGTCATGAACGATGCATGTGTGCACATCGACATTCAAAAATACAGCTAGTTACTGTTTAGCTAATATACCCAAAGTAATTTTAGTTTTTTATAATCGATAGATCTTATGTATAGTTTTTAGAAAAGAAAATAGAGGCGAGGGAGGGAGAAAAGACCTAAAATGTAAGCCTAAGAAAACACACTCGGAACACTTCGCGTTCTCGAACCTTGTACAAGAACTTGTTGAGAAAATATAATTCTTTTTAACATTAGTCTATTGTCATTTTTATTTACATTCACTTCCATATACAACAGATTCTTTATCCAAGGTGCTTGATGCGGCTTTGATTATGGAACGCAATATCGGACCTCCAAGCATTGTAGACGCACCCGAATCTACATACTTCAGTTACTTGAACCTAATTCTGTCTTTGTCTCTTTATAATAAGAATAAAAGACAGATGATACAACCGTTACTTGATCTAATAGCTACACTGGAAAAAAAATTTATTAGTTATAAAAAAAATTTTATTGTATCAAATATATTTTTTCGGGCAATCGGTGAAATATATTTTCTATCAATATCATTTATTCCGTCAGTAAAAATAAAATTTTCAAATATCAATAAAATATTTCTCAACATACATAAGATATTTCCTTAAAAATATCTCATATTGGAAATTATTAATTTTATTTTAAATTTATATCTCGTAATGTCAAAATAAAAATTAAATTAAATAATTAAAATAAAATTTTTTTCCTTCAATAAAATATTTTTATGCATATAAAAAATATTGCGTATTAATTTCTGCGCACCAAATAAAAGTAACTATTCATTGAATAAATATTATCTTTCTTCAAAAATATATCTAAATTTTTCAAGCCTAAAAAATAATTTTTTGTTGAAGAATATAATATTTTGAAAACATGAAACATCACTTATGAGCAAAGAAATAATTTGTTACAAGTGAATTTAAAATATTAGTTCAAATAAATGTTTCAACAAATTTAAGTTCTTTTCCTGCAATATAAATTTCAATTTTTTTTAATTACTGAAACTCTTTTGATTCAAAGAATCATTTTTTTATTCAAAGAAATATTTCTTTAAGACAGTTAAATGTTGATTTTAATATGTTTATAAATAATTGTTGTGAAATTTTGGTTTTGAAGCACACAAAGGCCAGGTTTTTCCCAAGAGTTTAAATCTTTTTATTACTCAGGTCATGAATGATGCATATGTGCACATCGACATTCAAAAATACAGCTAGTTACTGTTTAGCAAATATACCCAAAGTAATTTTAGTTTTTTATAATCGATAGATCTTATGTACAGTTTTAAGAAAAGAAAATAGAGGCGAGGGAGGGAGAAAAGACCTAAAATGTAAGCCTAAGAAAACACACTCGGGACACTTCCTCCTCGAACTTTGTACAGGAACTTGTTGAGAAAATATAATTCTTTACTTACAAAATTTAACATCAGTTTATTGTCATTTTTATTTACATTTACTTCCATATACGACAGATTCTTTATCCAAGGTGCTTGATGCGGCTTTGATTGTAAAACGCAAATTCGGACATCAAAGCATTGTAGGCGCGCCCGAATCTACATACTTCAGTGGTGACAGCGGTTTTTTTGCGTATATCAAAATCGTTCCAAAAAAAAACTTCAAAAAGAAGTGTAAAAAAAAAGAGTGGGAAAAAGGGTGTTAAGAAAAAGTTAAAAAAAAAGGCGCTGGACGAACGTCAACCATCAGAGGCAGCTTCAACTCCAAGTAATGAGACAGAAGAAACTGGCAAATTGAGTTATAGAAGTGTACGAAAATATACTTATAGACAATATTAGTTACTCTAAGTGAATATTAAATAATATTATTGTAAATCTAGTTATTACGTTCGCCAATTCTACGCTTCGAAACTGTAAGTAATATAATATTTTTCTCTCTCTTTTTGGTGGCAAGTTAGGAAAAATAATCATAATTTTAGTTTGAATATTTAAAAAAAAAAAAAAAAAAATATATTAACGGGAGGTCACGTATCTCTGTCCTTTTCTAATCAAAGAAATGATATTTTTACAAAAATTAATAACTTTAGCAAAAAATGAAGAGAAAGCCGCATCTTGTATCAAAAAGAGGAATATTTTCTTTGATAAGAAAAAATTAATTTTATTGCTTCGTTCTCAAGAAAACCTTGAAAAACCAAATTGTCCACCCTAACCTCTATGATTTAAGTTTTTCAAGGTTTTCTCGAAAACGAAGCAATAAAATTAATTCTTTCTCATCAAAGAAAATATTCCTCTTTTTGATACAAGATGCGGCTTTCTCTTCATTTTTTGCTAAAGTTATTAGTTTTTGTAAAAAAATCATTCCTTTGATTAGAAAAGGACAGAGATACGTGACCTCCTCTTAAGTATAAACAAAATTGTCAAATAAAAAACAAAATGTCAAATGTAGAAGAAAATAGAACTGACATCTCCTTGAACCCTCTTGAGGTCGTGAATTACGTTAGAAATTTCCATGTATTATCTCCAGAAAGTCAAATGTCGATTTTGTCTCCTTCTTTCTCACTCGATAATAACTTTGAATCAACTAGATTAGCTCCAAGAGAAATTAATTGCCTTGATAATATTTCTAATTATTCTAGCCCAGGTTCAGAGTCATATTTATGAGTCAAATTAGAATTAGAATTAGTACCGATATTTGATGGACAAAAAACGTGCATTAACAAATTTCTAAAACAGTGTAAAAAAGCAAATTCACGTGTTAAACCTAGTGATAGAATTAATTTATTAATAACATTAATTAGAAATAAAATAGTTGGCTACGCTGATGAAGTAATCTCTAGTAATGATCCGAAAATTATAGAAGAATTAACACAAATACTTAAAGAATGCTTTTCAAAATCCTTCGATTATAATACATTATACCGTGAATTAACTACACAAAAACAAAATGAAAATAAATCGGTACAAATTTTTGGAGTGCGTATAAGTAATATTCTACCTCGCGTACAAGAGGCGGCTCGAGAAAGTTTCACTGCAATTCAAGCAAACGCAAATATCGAAATGTTAAATAAAATTGCTACAAACACGTTTGCTGAAGGTCTACGTAATCAAATATTCGTCAGCTGGATGAAACAGAGTAATATAAATAGTATTCATGAAGCTATACGTTTAGCTTCACAATTAGAACAATCTTTTGAAAATCAAGCAGCAACATTTAACGTTAGCGTTCAAAATAAACAGACCATAAATTCTAGACCGTACGCCTTTAACGCTAAAATACATGAAATAAATAATATTGGTGCATGCTGCAATTGTAATGAACCCGGTCATTTTAAACGTGAAAATAACAAACGTAAAATTTTTAACCATCAGCAAAAATTTTGTAATTATTGTAAAAAAACTAGGGGTGTGCGAGTAGCTCGAACTACGAGTAACTCGATCAAATTACTCGACTCGACTCGAGCTCGTCCGAGTCGAGTATTAACTCGAACTTTTCGAGTTACTCGAATTTATCGAATTACTCGAATAAATATAAACTACTCGAATAATTCGAGTTACTCGAAAAAATATAAACTACTCGAATAACTCGAGTTACTCGAAAGTGTCGAGCTATTCGAATGACTCGAGTTGCTCGAACGAGTCGAGTTACTCGGGACTCGGCGCTCGTTACTCGGTTCGACGAGTCGAGTTACTCGATGGCGGGTTCTCGATGGCCCGGTTTTCGAATGGATCGGTTACTCGAATAACTCGAGCTACTCGGATAACTAGAAATACTCGACTAACTTGAAATAAAACACTATATGAATACTAGAAGTAGACTGCTATCTGATAATGTAAAAAAAATAAGTTTTCTTCATTCTAATATTAAGATAATCTAATAAAAAAGCGATTTTCCAATTATTATAATAAAATGTAATATTATTTTGTTTGTTACCCTACTCTTTGAAATAATTAATAATTTTTTCATCTTTGAAATGTTCGATTGAAATAACTCGAGCTATTCGAGTAGCTCGAGTTATTCGAATAACTAGGGTCATTCGAGTAACTCGGACCATTCGAGTAACTCGGGCCATTCGAGTAACTCGGGTCATTCGAGTAACTCGAGTCATTCGAGTAGCTCGAGTCATTCGAGTAACTAACATTTTTTCGAGTAGTTCGTATTTTTCGAGTAGTTCCGATTTTTTCGAGTACTCGACGATCTCGAGTACTCGACTCGAACTCGAAGAAAAAACTCGACTCGACTCGAGCTCGAATATTCGAATATTTGCACACTCCTAAAAAAAACCAATCATCTTGCAATAAATTGTTTAAAAAGAAAAAGAAATGAAAGTTTTAATCAAAATAGGGTGAAACAGATTGAAAATGTTGAGATCCAACAAAATCATTTGAACTCCAACGCATCTCCACAGACCGGCCGCTCGCAGAGCATGGTAGTAGTAGACCAATCCAATGCTACAGAATCTATTACAACTTCAACGTAGGAAAAATACCAAAATTGCCCATCATCACCCTTGATCATGACATATTTTTCCAAGGTCTTGGAAACTTTTTAATTGATATAGGATGCCAGATAAATCTCATTAAAGAATAGTATATTACGTTCCGAGGTACGGAACAGGCTCATTACATGCACGTGTAAGTTTGTGTGCGTGTAAGCAAAACACGCCCATATGATGAGCCTTTTTCGTGCCGAGGAGCGTATACGATTTTCCTTCATGCCCGGCCGGAACTTTGCCATCCCAAAAAGATAAAAATTCATTTTTAAGTAAAAAAATACATCGAAAACGACTTCTAGTAAAAAGTCATTTGATGCTTTAGTTTGTTGTAGCGCGCATGCGTAAGCAACTATAGTATACGTTGAGAGCGCGAAAGAGAGAGAGAAAGAGAGAGAGAATCGCAAATAAAAGTCCTATAGCGGTTAACATAGGATAAACAATTCGTTTTATTTAACAATTCAAATAAATAAAACGTGTAAAGAAACAAAAAAAGAACATAAATATTCAATTATTTTATTGTATTTTTATTTTTTAAGTGTCTAAAAGCGTGTTGTGAGTGTCGTGAAAAAAATATCGCGAGTTAAAAAAAAATTGTGTATGCATGAAAGAAATGTGAAGAAACGGAACATGTGTATCCTATAGCTGATAACATAGGATATACAGTAAATATTCTAATGATAATTCATATAAAAAAAACGTTTGTAATTATCATGTGTGTGTGTATTTCATAATTTTAACAGTCATGTCTAACGATGTTTGATGTATAATAACAGAGGTTAGACATACTGAGTATATATAGATATAGTCGGAACATGCAGCAGACAGTGAAGCGACCGAAACTGTTGTAGTATGAAGGTGCGCAGTGGCTTCTGAGCATGTGACTGTAAAGAAAATCACAAATGTAATTTGCCCGTTCCCTGCCGCACGGGAGGCACTTTTAGGCGAAGTTCCGGCACGGGTATGAAGGAAAACACCTTATCAGATTCAGCAATCGTAAATACACAAGTAAATTACTATTTGACAGGTATCGGAAAAGGGATGATTCGAACGTTAGATCAAGTTAGAGTTCCGATTCGCGACATAACTATAGACTTCCAAGTCGCAGAAAATAGTTTTTCAATGGGGCACGTGGGTATTCTCGGTGTATCTTTTTTATGTAAACAAGAAGCCATCTTAAAATTTAAAGACAAATTGCCAAGTAGCATAATTCTCGGTGAAAAAGAAATACAATTCTTCGAAAACGTCTCTTTCGAATTACCTCCAAGAACTAAAAAACTTATTGCCCTACCAATAAAAAATAAGGAAATAAAAGAAGGGTATCTACATCATATCGATATAGGGGAAGGAGTTCACCTCGGAGAAGCTCTTGTTTCTCAAAATAACGGTTTTATTTCGGTCTTTGTCACAAATTCTACGCCAAATCACGTAACCATTTCGACGCCGCCTGTTGAACTCGAAGAATTCGAAGCAATTAGACCTTTCCCGCGTACGGTGAAAACAGCAAATCCAGGTATAAGCAGAGAAAGGGTAGCTGCAGAAAGATTAAAAGTAATAAGCGATATGTTAGATTTAAGAAACTTGAACGAAGAAGAAAAAACTTCTATTTTCGACGATATTTACGACTACCCATATCAATTTTTTTTACCTGGTGACAAACTAGGTTATACTAATGTCACAACACCTAAAATTATTACCACAGATGAAATACCTGTAAATTCAAAACAGTTTAGATTCGCATTTTCTCAAAAGTCGAAAATAAATAAACAAGTAAAAGACCTTTTAGAAAACGAAATGATAGAACCTTTATACTCCCCGTGGAACTCTCCCGTTTTCATAATTCCCGAAAAATCCTTAAATAACGAAAAAAAATATAGAACGGTAATTGATTATAGAAAATTAAATAATAAAACAATCAAAGATAGTTATCCCCTCCCCAACATCACTGAGATTCTCGATCAGTTAGGTGGAGTCAAATATTTCAGTGTCCTAGATCTCCACTCAGGTTTCCATCAACTTTTAATAGATGAAAAATCCAGAGAAAAGACAGCTTTTTCCACCCCCGAAGGACATTTTCACTTTAACCGTTTAAGTTTCGGTCTATGTAATGGACTAGCAACATTCTAAAGGGCCGTAGATCAGGTCTATCATGACTGAATAATATCGAACTTTTCATTTTTATGGGCGATGTAGTCATTTACGGAAATTCTATTCAAGATCATTCAATAAAATTAAGAAAACTACTCGGTCGATTGAAAACAGCTGGTTTGGTGCTTCACCCGGAAAAGTGCAATTTCTTACGTCGAGAAGTTGCATATTTGGGACATGTATTAAGCAGTGAAAGTGTTAAACCTGATCCAAAAAAAATCGAAGCGGTGAAAAAATTCCCGATGCCTAAAACAAGAAAAAACTTAAAATCATTTTTAGGATTAGTTAATTACTATAGACGATTTATAAAAAACATGGCTCATATCGCAAAACCATTAACTCATCTAACTAAAGAAAAAGTCATTTTTTAATGGAACGAATCAGCTCAGACCGCGTTTGAAACACTGCGAGACATATTATGTTCCGAACCATTATTAATTTTTCCGGACTTTAACGAACCATTTTTAGTTACTTGTGACGCGTCTAATTACGGAATTTTGGGCATATTAAGCCAAGGCCTTATAGGTAAAGATAGCCCCATCGCATACGCTTCTAGAACGCTTAACGAAGCCGAATCGCATTATTCTACAATAGAAAAAGAATTATTAGCAATCATTTTTGCAGTTAAGACCTTCCGGACATATTTATATGGTAGGAAATTCACCTTAGTAACGGATCATCGCCCACTTGTGTATCTACATAACGCCAAAGACCCCTCTTCTAATTCAATGAAATGGAGATTTCAATTGGATGAGTTTGATTATGATATTATCTATAAGCCAGGTCGGATAAATTCAAATGCAGATTCTCTTTCACGTAATCCAATAGGGAGTACACAGAATAAATTAATTTCAAATACTCAAAAAACATCATGCTTTTTAATAAATCCTAATAATTGCTCTAGAAGTGTAGAAAAGATGTTCGACTGCGCAGACGAATCATCGGTTCCAAATTTCAAAACGAGCGCAGATAATTCAGACTATCTCTATGAATCAGTAATTTATTCAATATTTTGTAAAAATAATAGTAAAGACAATTATAACGATGCATTAACAAAACACAATTTAATTTTAGAAAAGAGTAAAATTGACAAAAGTAACGAGACCGTTAACGACGACGACAGTGGGGAAGTAGAAACAGCTGTAGGCAGCGTGCGAAACCACTCTTTAGATCACGAACAATTGCGTTCTATGATGAAGAGCACTGCACCTGCAAGTAATAATAAATATCAGAGGGAGCAAGTGCAAAACCACTCTTTAGATCACGAACAATTGCGTTCGATGATGAAGAGCACCGCACTTGTTTCACAAGCTAAGACAAAATTAAATACACAAAATACGGACAGGAACGCTTGCAAAAGAATAAAGTTACAAAAGCCTATTTTACTCAAAGAAACAATATTTTTTATAACAATTCCAACGATAATGGAAAGTGAAGATGAACTATTTATGCGTAAAGATAATCTCATCCAATTTGTTTCTATTGACCTCAAATTTACTTCAAAAGTTAGGCAGGATTTACTAAGATGTAATAAATTTTCAATAAAACGCCTAAAAAATATTGATATAAAAATCGGTGATGCTATAACATTTCAAAATCAAAATTACCATCTAATAAATTAATTTATAAAAGAAAATTATGACGAGGTTCCTGACCTCCTTGATATAAAGTCTTCAATCGAATCTCTTAAATTAGTTATGGATCAACTAAACCTAAAAACAATTAGTATATCACGTAACAATAATGATTTAGGCACATACGATTGGTCCTACATATGACACATATTAAAAACAACATTTAATAGTCCTGAATACATAATAAAAATTTGTAATGGTGAAATAATAATCCCAGTAAAATTCGAAAGAAATAACATCATTAAAGAATATCATGAATCACTTACAGGAGGGCATTTGGGTATGAATAAAGTAGTAAAAGCTATAAGAAAAAATTTTTATTGGAAAAATATGCAAAGAGATGTTGATAACTTTATATGTACTCGCCCAAGTTGTCAAGCGTATAAAATTGCAGCCCCGAAAACCAAAATGCCTATGATCATTACAGACACCCCTCAAAAAGCCTTCGACAAGGTACAAATGGATATAGTAGACCCTCTACCTATTTCATCAAAAGGCAACCGGTACCTCTTAACAATACAATGCAATTTAACTAAATATGCAGACGCAATTCCAATACCCAATATGGAAGCTAGCTACCACTATAGCATTAACCTTCGCAGAACATTTTATTACAAGATTTGGTTGTCCGGAGACCATTCATACAGATCAGAGTGCTAATTTTTAGGTAAAATATTAGAAACATTTTGTAAAATCTTTAAAATCAGATAAATAAAATCAACGGCAATCCATCCAGAAAGCTTGGGATCACTAGAACGAGCACATAGAGTTCTTATAGAAAGCCTAAAACACTATTGTGATGAAAGAAATTGGGACGACTACATTCGATTCGCAATATTCTCATATAATACCTCGGTCAGAGAATCAACCGGTTTCTCCCCTCATCAACTCGTTTTTGGTTGCGAAGCTCGTATCCCAACAGAATTTGCCAACGAAAAAATCTCTCGCACATTTAACGATCACCTCGATGAATTGTTTAATAAAATAACTTATTTACAATCATCCGCGATCCACAATTTACAAAAAGCAAAAGAAAAGATAAAATTTTACGATGACAAAAATTTAAACCCAAGAGAGTTTAAGGTAGATGACAAGGTGTACCTCTTTAGAGAAAAGAAACGGATGAGACATAAATTTGATATAAGATGGGATGGCCCATACAAAATAACAAAATTATTTGATAATGTAAACGCCGAAATCGAATTAGGTAATAATAGATATAAAATTGTACACAGGAATAAATTAAAACTAGCATGCATTAGACCAGAGCCTTTACCCGATTTTTAAACACAAAAATATAAACAATCATGAATGGAGCCGTTCCATTTCTCTAAAAATCGCAGAGGACACTATCAATATAAAAACTATAAATTGTGTATGTCAAATTTGTGTTAAAATTTAATTATGTTAAGCTAGATATGTGAAGTATAGTTATGTGAGTAATATGTATGCCAAATATCATGTAAAATTTAGAATGATCGAGTAAAATGTATAATAAAGAGAAATAAATAAGGTAAACGTCCTTTTAACTTTTCATATACATATATATAGCCATTTATTTAAGAAGGGGCCGAACTATCTGTCTTTGTCTAATAGCGTTTTTCATCATTTATGTAAACACTATCCGGTATAACAAGAAAAAAATAGCAGCCCCCGCTAGATATTAGTATAATTAGTAAATTTTGTAATAACAACCAAATTTTTTACTGCATAGTTTTTGACTAATTAGAGACCTACTAGCAATCTAGAATATAACCTATCTTCTTTTCGGTAGGTCTCTAATTATTCAAAAACTACGCAGTGAAAAAATTTGGTTGTTATTACAAAATTTACTTATTATATTAATATCTAGCGGGGGCTGCTATTTTTTTCTTGTTATACCGGATAGTGTTGACATAAATGATGAAAAACGCTATTAGACAAAGACAGATAGTTCGGCCCCTTCTTAAATTTTATATTATGAATTAGAAATTTTCAATTGAATTCTGTGTTAAATTCAATATTAAGATGTTCCTTCATGTTATCGATAGTAAAATTTTTTTTAACAAAAATTTTCATAATGAATTTCATAGATCCTTGTAAAACTTCTTAATTTAATCAATAATTTCGCGAGAATTTTATAAAAAAATGGTAACTTATATTTTTTCTATATTCTTATTAAATTCTCTACTTTTCATATATCAACAAACCATCCTTAGGTTCTTCAAAATTTTTTTATTACTAATAGTATATTACTTAAAAATGTCATAGGCTTCGGTATCGAAGAATAGTTATTGGGACCTTTACCTTATACATACTAGACAGTAATACTAGCATAAAAGTCGTTTTCATTTTCATGTCACGACTTTTTCGATAAGGGGTAACGTATAGTGTATGTATGTGTATACAATGTTGTTATGACCCAACCCTGGGTCGTAGAATATGAAAATTATGTAGATGGTCCTCTCGATGTCAGATTAAAGCTGGATCTTGGCGTTGATTACTCGCGTATTTCAAATATAATTTAAAATAGCTTTTTCAATTAAAATAACTTTTAATTGAACTTTCAATTAAGAAAATTGAATTTAATGAGTCCGTTGCTCGATAAAGGATAAAAAT
This sequence comes from Anastatus disparis, assembly GCA_017163975.1. Taxonomy (NCBI): domain Eukaryota; kingdom Metazoa; phylum Arthropoda; class Insecta; order Hymenoptera; family Eupelmidae; genus Anastatus; species Anastatus disparis. The sequence continues at coordinate 812,652 of JAFFSR010000395.1, read as the reverse complement.
CCAAGGAATCAAGGATTTAAATAAAAAGAAATTAACTTTGAAATAATACTTTTTATTAAACTTTGAAATTACGATGTGCGCACGTTTGAAGCTGAGGCAAGACTAAGCTACTGGCTCTTGAATCTCATGGCTTTTATACCTTTTTCTTCCATAAGGCTCTGTATTAAGTCCCAGCTGCAAAGGATTTTCCTAGAATTTTCTACCCTGGGTAATATGATAAACTCGCACGTGCAAGACCAACTTCCTCGGAATTCTTAAAGTGGTTTTTGAAATTTGATACTCAGCATTTGTTTTCCTCACAGGATTAAGCCATCGAAATTTGAGATATCTTATACTTGTTTTTGAAACTTGATACCCATTAGCTATAGAAGTTTGAGCCTTTGAAACTCGAGAAGATGTGCAAGTGTTTGAAACTTGAGAAAGCACATAAATATTTGCTGTTTATATCCTTTTAATTCTCAGAAATGTTTACTGAGTATGCTGCACGTGCGTCTTGCAGATGTTTGTCTCCTTTTAATCCTTTTTCTGAAAATACTATAATATTATTCTTGCATTTGGTTGTGAAATCCGAGCTTTTCACTTGAGCGAGATAAAATCATTACTCTGAATCCATTTATATTTATTATTATTTATAATATAATCAATATTTACTTAATACGTATCAACAATAATAATATTGGTAGTTAATGTTAATTATTAATTGTACAATTAATATTTATTGCGTACAATATCATATTTACTGTTAATATTGTTATTTATTATAATACAATTTTATTTATTCATTTTAATTAAACGGAAAATTAGGTTTATTGATTTAAACAAAGCTTAATCATATATGTACATATAGACACATGCATATACATACATACACGAGCATCTAATTACCATAATTATTACTATCATTGTTAAATTTAATTTTAATTATTATTATAAATCGAAAGCTATCAGTTTCGATAAACGCGCTTGCGCAATATCGTTACGTTTGTGGCATGGAGTTTCCCATCTATGTATTGCGTAGAGGCCGAGTTCCTAACAGTCACCCCCTTCAAAAAAACGCAATCCTATGGTTTGCGCTTTTATTATGTATGTATACGTATACGAAAACGCATGCCTAAGCAGATGTTCTGCTAAAATTGTTTACAATTGAGGCCCGACGATAGCTCAAAATTGTAAAAGACTAATTAATTAATTAAAGAGAATAATCTTTAGTAAAACGTATTTCTTAAAGTGATCATACACAAAAATTATTTATAAGCTCTGTATATAGATTTTATAGCTTCTATTTTAAACAACATTAATTCAAATATATTTTTTTGTATTTTATTTAAGCAATGATTCATTTTATTAAAGATGTAAAAGAGCATTGAAAGGTTATACATTTTTTCTAAATTTCATGATAAACAACATACAAAGCGTGAGTTAAAATAATAAAGATTGATTTAAAAGTAAAAATCTAAGGCTAAAATTCAATAAAACTTAGTAATACATATTTTACGTTCCCCTTTTCATGTACAATTGTTAAAAATTGAAATTTAATGCAAATTTAATGCAAAACTGGAAACCCGCTTCAAGCGTGTACATAAAAATTAATAATTCTACCCAATCCCGATGCGAAATTACACGAAAATCAATAATTTTATTCCAATTTCAATGCGAATCCGCATGAAACTTAAAACAACTTCGTAAATGATCTGGAAGCAAAATTTAATCTCCTACAATGTAATAGAATATAGTCAACCATGAAATGCTTTAAAATCTCAAGGATAGTAAATATTTCATTTATTGATTATCCCAATACTTTACAGAATATCTGGATTTATTGTTGTTTTTCAAATAAGGCAAGTTTCTGGTTAAAAAAAAAAATTAATTCTTTCATATTCATTTTACTTCATTTAGCTTAATGTTACATTTAAGAAGAAGTCGCAAATCTTAGTACTGTTGTTCCTTTTTTAGAAATTGAATTTTATCTAGGTAAATTACAATGTTCCTTAACAAAAAAAATAACTTAAGATAATCTCGCGTAATATAGGATAATAAATACGCTTTTAGATTCATTAAATGACTTTGAAATATATAAATTGAAATTAAGTGAGATATGAAAATAATATTAATGATGAATGAACGGTATGTTGAAACAAAAGTAAATCAATGAAATTCAAAACCAATACAGAATTAAAATTGGCTTAAACCCCAATGAGTTTTTTTTTTTTTTTTTTTTTTTTTTTTTTTTATTTCGACATTCTTTGCATATTCGTACTTAATCGGAAATTTGTTCTTTCATTCCAGGCCAATAGTATTGCTCGCGAACGCGCCTGTATGTTTTGAAAATTCCTTTATCCCCTGCTACAGCCGAATCGTGAGCTTCTTTAATTATTGTTAAATGGTTTTCGTCCGGGGGAATCGTTACTTCGCCGGTACAAATAGTGATATGTAAATTTTTATCTTTCCAATCGCTCCGAAGTGAGAATTCGATTGGCAACCAATGAATTTGATCAAGACCGTCTCCGTTTTTGGCAATACTAACCGTTTTCACGTTTTCTGGGATCATTGCGTCTCGTAACGATTTTAAACATTCTATTATATTAGCTATTATAGGTATATCCTCGCTTCTTTATTTAATAAAGAAGCGAGCTTCTTTATTTAATAAATAGAGAATAAATAAGTTTTCCGTTATCTAAACCCGTACATGTTATCGCGCCTACTCCAATATTTTCTTTACCTAAGCTATCAAGGTTTATCATTTCTAGATCCACCAATTGCTGACAAATAGGAGAACTTATTTTACAATCGACTGACATAAAATGAGCAATGTTATCGCGTTTCATTAACAATTGATCTCGTGAATACAGAACATGATCTATTACAAGAATTTTCAATGAATTTATCATTTTTAAACTTCTAGATCCCGGTTCATCGGCCTCGTTTTCATCGGATTCACTGTCGCAGGGAAGGTTCAACTCAAAATCCTTATATGTATAATCATTATTAATCTCAGATTCACTTTCAAAATCAGTATTGGGTTCGGATACAGCCTTGATTCGTAATCGCTGACCATCTGACGCGTTATCAAAAATCTTACCTGTATACAAACTCAAATCATTCTCCACGTTCACGGGAATCTTCCCGCTGCGATTATCAATTAACCGCTGAACGCTATTACGCAGACTTCGACTACTTTCCATGTTCACGGGAATCTTCCCGCTGCGATCATCAATTGACCGCTGAACATCATTACACATACTTTGTTCTTCCTCCATGCTCACGGAAATCTTTCCGCTGCGATCATCAATTGACCGCTGAGCGTAATTACACAGACTTTGATCACTTTCTTTGTTCACGGGAATCTTCCCGCTGCGATCATCAATTGACCGCTGAACATCGTTACACAAACCTTGTTCTTTCTCCATGTTCACGGAAAACTTTCCGCTGCGATCATCAATTGACCGCTGAACATCATTACACAAACCTTGTTCTTTCTCCACGTTCACGGAAATCTTTCCGCTGCGATCATCAATTGACCGCCGAACGTCATTACACAAACCTTGTTCTTTCTCCACGTTCACGGAAATCTTTCCACTGCGATCATCAATTGACCGCTGAACATCGTTATACAAACTTCGATCATCGGCTATATCTTCATCCATAACTGATATCGACCCGTATTCGTCAGTCAAACCATTATTCATACGTATTAATTGGTAGGATTGAGGATCTTCGGGTGGGTTTTCAGGATTTTCGAGGGTTGTAGATTGGAATAAGGTTGAAAAGTCAGAAATCAAGAATATTTCCTCAATTTCTTTTTCAGGATTTTCGGAGATCTGGATAGGAGATGAGAAATTTATATCTTGGACAGGATTGCGCGACAGTGCGTCCGCGTTCATATTAATTTTCCCGGGTTTATGTACAATGTCGTATTCGAATTCTCTTAATTTAATTTTCCACCGTGCTAGCCGCGAGGTGGGGTCTTTTAACTTATGAAGCCACATTAATGGTCGATGATCCGTTACCAAAATGAATTTTCTACCGTACAAGTAGGGTCGGAATTGTGTTACTGCGTATATTATGGCTAGCAACTCTTTCTCAGTAGTACAATAATTTTTTTCAGCATCTATCAACGTTCTCGAAGCGTAAGCAATCGGTAAATCTTTTCCTATTGTTCCTTGACTCAAAACGGTTCCTAAAGCGAAATCAGACGCGTCGGTGGTCACGATAAAAGGTTCATTAAAATCAAGGAATTTTAAGAAGTGGTTCGGTGCAGAGAATGCGTTTTAGCGTTAAGAATGCTTGTTCCACAAGCTAATTAGGTCTTGCTTCTTTTTCTTTTACAATCTCGAGCATAATGCCCTTCTCTACCGCAATTATGGCAATTAACGTTATTTACTCGCGGAGTTCCGATATTGTCTATTGGGTACATTCTTTTGCGAGGGTTAACAACAGTTTCATCCTCACCGTGCAACTCGCGTCTTTGAATCGCGTAATGTTCACAATCAATCGCTGTACTGATTGCGGATTCTAAGGTGGGAGGCGTTTTACCTATCATTAATTGAGCAATGTCCTTCTTTAAACCTAATATAAAACATTGGACCGCAACACTGGTGGTCCCTTCTATCATTCCTTGCGCAATTAATATGTCGTAATTTTCATTTATTAATTCAATAGCTTTTTGCAAGGTTTTGGTGACGCGAAGGCCGTATTCAGAAACCTTTTCATGAGATTTTTGAATAACGCGAGCAAGATCTGCCTGAATCTGAGGCAGATTCTGAGTGGGTGCAAATGCCCGTTTTAATTCCGCAAGCAACTGATCTAAATTTACAAAAATTTTATATTGAAGATACGCCTTTGCATCGCCAACAACCTTTGCCTTGACAATCCTCATATAAAAATCTTTATCAATCGGATCTACGAATTTTTCAACGTCTATTTCTCGAATAAATTGATTGACCGATATATTACGTCCATCAAATTCAGAAAGAATACGCGAGATTTCCGTTGATTTTTTGTATCCTTTTTGCGGTTCTAGATCTCTAAATTTGTTAACTAAATTCGACTCATTTATGTTTGACGAAATTATTTTAAATCTGGGATCGGAAGACTGCATCGAATTTTCCGAGTCGTTAGCATTGCTATTACTCGAAATTAACGAACCGTTGCTTGTATCGTGCCGCGGTATCAAAGGCAAATCTAAAATTTCATCGTCGTTGGAACTAATAGTCCAGGCTCCGGAAGCCTGTTCGATACTCTTTTTTGACATTGTTGTAGCTTATCAAGAAAATATTATATATATATATATATATATCTTCTGTATAAAACGTACTTATTTATAAAAATTTTAAAATCGAGAGTTTATAATATTTGTGTCAATTTTCTTTTTATTTATGAATTATAATTTTAATTTATCCATCGAAAGTTTGTTTCTAAAATTCTAAAGTATTTCTATCTTAGTCGTTTTTATTTTATATAAATTTTTATTATTATTATTATAATTTAACCAAATCTGAAACTAGCAATTTTTATTTAAAAGGTGTTTTACTTCTAAATTTTCGCGCATTCAATCGAAGCTATGGTTTTTTGTATTTTATAATCTTTTTTTTTCAAACAAAATTAATTTATTTCAAAAATCAAAAGTTTATTTGTTTTCTAAATTATATATATATTCGCTCGCTCAAGTTACTTAGCTGTTGTACGTTGATATCGGATGCAGCAGCGTCGATCTTGTAGACAAATCTTCGGATGACAGTTTCCTGATCGCAGGTGTCTTTTCGATCTTAGGTTGTAGAGGTGGTTCCTCTTAGGTGATGATTTAGGAAGTTGTCCTCGTCGATTTTTTGTTTTGGCCTTGCCAGCCCTCATCCGTTGGTTTTGGGGATTTATGGAAAACCCTTGGTCCTGCCGTGGACCCAAAATCCAACGTCAGCGTCCTGGTATTCACCCGGAGCCCCAGGGGAAAACCACGGCCTCAAAAACCCTGGATAGGACGCGAATAAGTCCTGGAGTAGATATTCTCGAAGAACTTCCTTGATTTCCTTCAAGCGGATCCCACCGCTGTCACCAATTTGTTATGACCCAACCCTGGGTCGTAGAATATGAAAATTATGTAGATGGTCCTCTCGATGTCAGATTAAAGCTGGATCTTGGCGTTGATTACTCGCGTATTTCAAATATAATTTAAAATAGCTTTTTCAATTAAAATAACTTTTAATTGAACTTTCAATTAAGAAAATTGAATTTAATGAGTCCGTTGCTCGATAAAGGATAAAAATCCAAGGAATCAAGGATTTAAATAAAAAGAAATTAACTTTGAAATAATACTTTTTATTAAACTTTGAAATTACGATGTGCACACGTTTGAAGCTGAGGCAAGACTAAGCTACTGGCTCTTGAATCTCATGGCTTTTATACCTTTTTCTTCTATAAGGCTCTGTATTAAGTCCCAGCTGCAAAGGATTTTCCTAGAATTTTCTACCCTGGGTAATATGATAAACCCGCACGTGCAAGGCCAACTTCCTCGGAATTCTTAAAGTGGTTTTTGAAATTTGATACTCAGCATTTGTTTTCCTCACAGGATTAAGCCATCGAAATTTGAGATATCTTATACTTGTTTTTGAAACTTGATACCCATTAGCTATAGAAGTTTGAGCCTTTGAAACTCGAGAAGATGTGCAAGTGTTTGAAACTTGAGAAAGCACATAAATATTTGCTGTTTATATCCTTTTTAATTCTCAGAAATGTTTACTGAGTATGCTGCACGTGCGTCTTGCAGATGTTTGTCTCCTTTTAATCCTTTTTCTGAAAATACTATAATATTATTCTTGCATTTGGTTGTGAAATCCGAGCTTTTCACTTGAGCGAGATAAAATCATTACTCTGAATCCATTTATATTTATTATTATTTATAATATAATCAATATTTACTTAATACGTATCAACAATAATAATATTGGTAGTTAATGTTAATTATTAATTGTACAATTAATATTTATTGCGTACAAATTCATATTTACTGTTAATATTGTTATTTATTATAATACAATTTTATTTATTCATTTTAATTAAACGGAAAATTAGGTTTATTGATTTAAACAAAGCTTAATCATATATGTACATATAGACACATGCATATACATACATACACGAGCATCTAATTACCATAATTATTACTATCATTGTTAAATTTAATTTTAATTATTATTATAAATCGAAAGCTATCAGTTTCGATAAACGCGCTTGCGCAATATCGTTACGTTTGTGGCATGGAGTTTCCCATCTATGTATTGCGTAGAGGCCGAGTTCCTAACAATGTATTTATACACATGCATACACATAAGCCAAAATAACAGCGCGTATATTTAAAAAGGTGTAAAACAGAAAATGATTATAGGAATATAAAAGAAAATACAAATAGGAAAACACTTGCCACCATAAAATTAAGAAACAGCATGAAAGAGAGAGAAAATACAAGTAGCACACAAAGGCCAGGTTTTCCCAAAGAGTTTAAATCTTTTTATTACTCAGGTCATGAACGATGCATATGTGCACATCGACATTCAAAAATACAGCTAGTTACTGTTTAGCTAATATACCCAAAGTAATTTTAGTTTTTTATAATCGATAGATCTTATGTATAGTTTTAAGAAAAGAAAATAGAGGCGAGGGAGGGAGAAAAGACCTAAAATGTAAGCCTAAGAAAACACACTCGGGACACTTCGCGTCCTCGAACCTTGTACAGGAACTTGTTGAGAAAATATAATTCTTCACTTACAAAATTTAACATCAGTCTATTGTCATTTTTATTTACATTCACTTCCATATACAACAGATTCTTTATCCAAGGTGCTTGATGCGGCTTTGATTATGGAACGCAATATCGGACCTCAAAGCATTGTAGACGCACCCGAATCTACATACTTCAGTTACTTGAACCTAATTCTGTCTTTGTCTCTTTATAATAAGAATAAAAGACAGATGATACAACCGTTACTTGATCTAATAGCTACACTGGAAAAAAAATTTATTAGTTATAAAAAAAATTTTATTGTATCAAATATATTTTTTCGGGCAATCGGTGAAATATATTTTCTATCAATATCATTTATTCCGTCAGTGAAAATAAAATTTTCAAATATCAATAAAATATTTCTCAACATACATAAGATATTTCCTTAAAAATATCTCATATTGGAAATTATTAATTTTATTTTAAATTTATATCTCGTAATGTCAAAATAAAAATTAAATTAAATAATTAAAATAAAATTTTTTTCCTTCAATAAAATATTTTTATGCATATAAAAAATATTGCGTATTAATTTCTGCGCACCAAATAAAAGTAACTATTCATTGAATAAATATTATCTTTCTTCAAAAATATATCTAAATTTTTCAAGCCTAAAAAATAATTTTTTGTTGAAGAATATAATATTTTGAAAACATGAAACATCACTTATGAGCAAAGAAATAATTTGTTACAAGTAAATTTAAAATATTAGTTCAAATAAATGTTTCAACAAATTTAAGTTCTTTTCCTGCAATATAAATTTCAATTTTTTTTAATTACTGAAACTCTTTTGATTCAAAGAATCATTTTTTTATTCAAAGAAATATTTCTTTAAGACAGTTAAATGTTGATTTTAATGTTTATAAATAATTGTTGTGAAATTTTCTTTTTACTAAAATGTACGTTTTTAATCAAAATAATAATCACTTGATTTAAATGAGAAAATTTTTTAAGTTTTTCAGTTATATTTTCTTCAACCTGACAATTATTTTTTTTTTCACTTCAAAATCCTCTTTTTAATGTAAAGAAACGTAATAAATATCACCGCTTTTTTGCAACAACAAACATTCTATTCTTGAAAAGAGATAAGTTTATCGAAGTCATGAACTAATTTGTTCAATTTAAAAATTATGTCTTTGGATTAAAAAATTTAATTGACGTAAGATATTTTTTTCATTTTTATATAAAAAAAAATTATTTTAAATAAATATTACATTTTTTCAATAAAAAAATATAGCATTGTTTTAAAGAAAGTTCTACTGACTTTCAACACTATTTTGGAAGTAACTAATTTCCTAAAGTTAATAAGATACTTTTCTAAATTCGAAAATTTTCTTTTTTCAAATATAATAATTTACTAAAGAATATTTCGAGGTTTTTTTTTATTTTAAAAATTTTTTCAATAATTTAAAAATGATTTTTCTTCGACTCAAAGAAATTCATTTCTCTGCACCGCATTTCTTCTATTCAAAAACAGTTTCTTTAAAGTTCAAAAACTTTTTAACGCTGTGTAGTCACAAATTTTGCGTGAAATTCCGTGATAAAAGGAACATTTTTACATACGAATTCAATATCATTTCAAAACAATGTATAATAACTATTTTTACGGTGAAAAATAAGGCTTTCCACATAGCACGAAAAATTCGGGAAGCTTGCATCGAAAGATTCGAGAAAGATTCCAATGTAAGCTTTTAGCAAGCTTCCCGGAAGCTTAATGAAAGTTTCGAGAAGCTTCCATTGGAAACTTTCGTGTCAGCTTTACGGAAGGTTCAGGAAAGCTTATATGTAATATTCCATGAGGACTAAATGGAAAATTACAAAATAGCTTTCAGTAAGCTTCCGAAAAGTTATATCCGAATGTTATTTGGAAGATTACTTTTCATCTTGCAGGAAGCTTGCAGTAACATTTTGCGAAAGATTCTATTCAAACTTCCTGCAGCCTTTCACAGAATATTACAGGAATGATATATTAATGTTCACAGAAAGTTATTGCAAAGTTTCAGAAAAAAAAACATTAGTTTGTAGTAAATATCATGAAAATTATTTAGTTGAATTTTTAAATAAATCTATTCCTTTGAAAATAAGAATTTTGTATTTCTGGTACAAAATCGAATAAATTTAATATATATCATTGGACTCTAATATTTTAAATAACTGCACTGCAAATTCATGTGTGTTAATTCACACACTGATAGTGAGTACTTTTACACATTTTGGTGTGTAAATTCTATTATGTGTGTGAAAAAACGCACTTATGTGCGTAAAAGTATCAGTATACACATTTTATGTGTAATTTTACACACATGATCAGTTAAGTGTGAAAATTTACACACATAAATGCGTAAATCTACACACCTATGTGTTTGAAATTTATATTTGTACATTAATACATTTACTGTGATTCATTTTTATTTTACATTAGTAAAGTAGATAAATTTTCAGGTAATTACAGTACAACATTAATAATTTTTAATCAAAGTTTTTCTAAAAATATATATTTTAATATTAAATTGTATTAGAACTACAATATTCATCATTTCAAATTTTATATAGTCTTTTATTTTAATTGCCTCAAGTAATTGATGATAATATTTTATTATTTAATAAGAAGATTAATTAAAATTTTTCATATGAAAAAAAATAATTTAATTGAATCGAATGCATCTATTAAATTAATAATATATAAAATTCAGTAATCAATATTAACCTTATCAAATAAATTATTTAATAATAAATTTTTCATATACGTTTATTTTTTTGTAAAAAAATAATTGTTTATTTGATGAAAAATTAAATTTTTAATATAAGGAATTATATATTTCTTTGATAAAAAATTATTTTAATTATACAAGAAAAATTATTCTACTGATTTTTATTTTTTTTAGTTAGTATTAATTACTCATGATTATTATTATTTATTTTATTTAAATTTAGAAGTGTTTAAAAATAATGAAATTTTTATATTAATAAACCATAAATATAAGAAATTATCATGATTCATAACAAGCGTTCCGTAGCGTAATAGGTAGCGTCGATGCTTCGCATCCCGTAAGTCGTGAGTTCGCGCCCGAGTCAGGTCGAAAATTTTTTAGGCATTTTTATAGGCGATATAATTTTAATAGGTTAAATCTTAAATAAATTGCACATTAAAATTAAAAAATTCCAACACGAAACATTGAAACGCCCATAAAAATAATTTTTAATTATTAATGTATTTCAATCTATTACACGTTTTATCCGTTTGAATTTACGCGTTTACGTGTGTTAAATTAAACATATAAAATGAGTTATGGATTTAACACACAAAAAAGTGTGTAAAAATGGCGACAGCCGAATTACACACGTAAGTGTGTTAAAATAACACACTTAAATTTGCAGTATGATAAATGAATTTATTTAAAAATTTAATAGAATAATCTTCATAGTACATACTATAAGCTAATGCATTTTTTTTTCTAAAATTTTACAATAAAATGAAAATTTAGACAATATTTATGAGTATAGGTGTAGTGTCTGCCTTACATTAGTTCAATTTTATAGATTAAAAATATTGTTTTTTTTTCTATTAAATTAATGTCTTATACTCTTTTTAATTTACAAAATTTATGGCAGATTATTTAAATATAAAGGAAAACATATTACATTTTAAATGATTAAAAATTTTTTGTAATTGTGTATAACTTTCGATAAAGAATTTTTTTTATTATTGATTTTAATTAATAAAAAAGAACAAAAAAAATATGATTTTTTTCGCCAGGGATAACTATTAATACTTCAGTAAATAACGAAAAACTTAATTAGACAAGAAGTTAAGTTATTTTCAAGAGGTGATCGGAACTATTCGCCGCTGCGGTCGGGTGAGAAAAAAATATCAAATATTTTTCACACAGCGATTTACAATTTACTGAGACAATAATATACCTACACTGTAAAAAATTTTGTGTAAACATCAACACAAAAAATTTTGTAATTTAAAAATGTATGTGTACTTTCAAAATTAACACAAAAATTTTTGTAGAATTAGCACACGGAGTTTGTAAATTTTACAAACATGTGTGTACTTATTAATTTGGACACAAACAAATTTTTATTTCATCTCTAACACTTATGTGCGTTAAAATTACAAATTTTTTTCACTGTGTATAATGTTGTCAATAACTCTAGCCATATATATGTAAAATAATAATTGAAGAATAATAATCTCGTTTGAAAAGTCTAAAATATTGTAGTAAAGCGAAAAATGCAACGTGAGATAGAGCCGACGTGAGCATATGTTCATCATTCTTTAATATTACTTTCTCTGTCGCCCTAAAGAAAAATACACATGTTTACATCGGTTCTACCATGCGCAGCATTTTTCGCTTTGTAAAAATATTTTGGACTTTTGAAACAAGATTAGCATGAATAATTATTCTACATATATATGGCTTAAGTTATTGACAACATTAGAAGTATATTATTGTCTTAGTAAATTGTAAATCTGTGTATAAAAAATATTTTATATTATTCTCTAAAACACAAAAAGGTGTGTAAAAATAGCGACAATAGAATTACACAAGTGTGTTATGTTAACACACTTAAATTTGCAGTGTAATTGTTAAGGAGTATTATATTCTATCTGAGAATAAAAGAAGAACAAGAAAATTTTAATTTTGAGATTAAAAAAATAAAAAAATCTTTATTTATCATCTTATTTATTTCTTTTAAAAATAGGTCGTTTTTTCTAATCGAGGAATTGATTTTGTATATAAACTAGTATTTGCAGCAAAAAATAAGAAGAAAGGCGCATCTCGTATCATAAGAAGCAATATTTTCTTTGATGATGAAAAATTAATTTTATCGCTTTAACAACCCTGGTAGAAAATTCACCATCTCAAATGGTGAAAAAATTAACGATTGGCCAACTTTCTTAGTCAATTTTTAGCCAGTCACTGGTAAAAAGTTGTCGAAAAAATGGTGAATGATTTAATTTTAAAGTTGAAAAAATTGGAACTTAATTATTAAAATTTACATATATTTATTATATATATATATATATCTTATTTTAACTAATGTTCGATTTTCTTTTAATGTAACTATATATATTATTAATTGTTTCATAAATAAGTTATTTGATTTATCACGCGTGAGCAGATAGTATAGTGCTGCAAACATTTTGCGTGGAGTATAGCTGTTAGGTTATGTATCTATATAGCGACAGCAGATGTTAGCAGAAAAGCGTGATCATAACCTTCAAATAAAATATTATAATAAAATTAAATATATTCACCATTATTTTGTCAACTTTTCATCATGAAAGGTCGCTAGATAGCAGGGTATTTGGCCATGATTTTTAGCATTTTTTGGTCAAATTGATAAAAAATGGCCTATGCTTGGCCAAAAGATGCTGAAAATTTCTACCAGGGAATAGAGATTAGAATTTAGAATTTGGGTTACAAAGTTTTCTCGGAAACAAAGCTGAAAAATTAATTTTTTCTCTTCAAAGAAAATATTGTTTTATAATAATACGATTTTCTTTTTATTATTTACGATTTCCTCAAATACAATGATGTGAATTCATTATAAACAAGGAGAAAAAAAATTGCTACTTTATGAAAAATCTGATTTTGAGGCGAATGGAATCCATTTTTATTTAGCAAAAATGCTTCTTATTTCATGGGTAGTTATATTCCAGTTATAATTTAAAAAAAACGTATAAATAAGAAGTAAGAATTTTGAAATGATTTGCCATTTCTAAATAGAGATATACAATATTAAAATAGTAGTTGAAACGTAAATTCGTTTAAAATTACAACTTCATAGTCCTGGGGCCGTATCCTTCAATTTTGTCATGCGTGAGATAGCTCCAAAGGAGCTTTCTGATTGGTCAATACAGCTTATCTCACGCGTTTTCACCTGTGACAAAGTTAGAGGATACGGACCCTGTATCTTGATTTAGAAAAGGTGAATTATTTAAAAATTTTCACCACATATTTATGACGTTGTTTTTAAATAATGATGAGAATCTTAAAGTATGCCTAAATAAAATGGATTTTCATGATCTTATTATAAGACAAGCAGAGCTCTAGAAAAGTATTCAAATGCAAAATTTTCCAAATATTTTTTTGACTTTGTTTGCTTAGGCAAATAAAAATTTTTAATTGTATAAACTTTAATATTAATTACATGTCAATTTTAAAAAAGTATCCAAACACTGAAAAGTAAGAGGTAGTGACGCTCAACCGTCTATAGTCAAAACACACTCTTTACGTTTTGTAGATAAAAACCCGCAACGGAAGAACAGTGGTGCTACTGCGAGAAAAGAGCTGTATTTAGCATCACATAAAGCAAAACTCCTTCATGAGTGGACACACTGAAAGACTTGGAGAGCTGCATTCACTCCCTATCGGCGTAAATCCAACTCTCAGCAGGGTAGTAGAGGGATAAGAGTCAGAGTAACGCTGCCTTGGAGAGTATAAGATACTCCCCAACTTTTAAAGTATGATTTACTTGAAATTAACAATGTGAGCTCAATTATTTTAGTTTAGAAAAGTTTACATGACGTAACACTACAAATAGAATCTTTATTTAAGACTATTAATTAAATTATACTACACAAAATTTTGCGTGATTAAAAAATCCTAACCTTAAATTTCAGGGGTTTATATTAAGAATAACAACCTATAAACAATCAATATATTGCTTGTTTGTAAGTTACTTTTTACAATTATTTCTTAAGAGCATGACGAAGCTGTCCGCCTTCTAATAATATTTCCAATCTTAACTTATGAATAAACGATGCGTTTAATTGAGTTTTTTTGCTATAAAGAAAAAATTTGTAAGATTAAACTCTAGTGCGGACAACTCAAGAAAACCACCAAAATATTATACATACAAAGTTATAATAAAAACTTTCAATATATCGTATTTTAAGGTTAGGTTTGTCGAGTTTGATATCTAATTTCCAATCCAAGCTCATAAAAAAATAACAAGTCCAAATGATTTTTTATTTTAACAAAAATTATTGTACTAATATAACTTTAGTGCGGACAAGTCATTATATTTGTTTAATTTAAGAATTTAAAAAGATATCGATGAAATAAAAAAAGCAAAACTCGATTGCTGCAGCTCCGACATGCCGTTAAGAGGAGGTCACGTATCTCCGTCCTTTTCTAATCAAAGAATTATTCGTTTTGCAATAACTAATAACTTTTGCAAAAAATAAAGAGATAGCCCCATCTCGTATTACAAAAAGCAATATTTTCTTTAATGAGAACCCTACTGAAAAATATATATGAGATCTCATATGAGATCTCACATGCGATCTCATATGAGATCTCATATGAGATCTCACATGCGATCTCATATGAGATCTCATATGAGATCTCATTTATATTTTACATTTTCAACCCCACTAAAAAATATATATGAGATCTCATATGAGATCTCACATGCGATCTCAAATGAGATCCCACATGAGATCTCATATGCAATCTCATATCAGATCTCATATGAGATCCCGTATGAGATCTCATATATATTTTCTATTTTCAACCCTACTGAGAAATATTAATGAGATCTCATATGAGATCTCACATGCGATCTCATATGAGTTCTCGCATGAGATCTCATATTACAATCTCATATGAGATCTCATATGAGATCTCGTATGAGATCTCATATATACTTTATATTTTCAACCCCGACTGAAAAATCTATATGAGATCTCATATGAGATCTTCAAATTCGAATGCGCCAACTTCAAATTCGAATTTTAAATGTAAATTCAATTTGTTTTATATGTACAATTTCTACAAATAAACACTTTTTCAACATAAAACTGTTTTATTTTATTTAAAACATAAATATGTACAAAATTTGATATTATAAGAGAGAACAATATAGTTTACATCATTTGCGAACTCATTATTTTTTTTTAATTTTCATTATAGCAAAATAAGTAATTTATTCGTTTCTTTGCTTGAAACAAAATATTTTTTGAATTACTTTATTGAATTAGCGAAACTTTGGCATATCCTAACCTTTTTAAAATGAAAATGTTTTCAAAAGCGAATAATAAGGATTACTTAATTTTATTGATAATTATGGTTTTTGAAAAATAAACAGTCATAAATAATTTTGTTAAGATAAGACTTTGAAAAAACGTGAGAAAAATCACTTAATTTTCTTAATCTTAGTGTAATGAGTATAAAATAAAATTCATAATATTATTTTTGAAAAATTTGTAGAAATCTATTTTTCAAATTCATTATTTTCCTAATATTTATCTTTTTATTCGGAATTTAAATTTTACATTCATGTTATATATAGATTTATCAATCAAACATAAATATAAAAAGAATAGAAATGATTTGGAAATATATTTTTTTTGACAAAATTTTTTTTAAAATAAATGAACAAGACTCTCCGTGAAATACAAACTGCAAAAAAACTTTCTTTTATTTGACAAAGAATTCAATTTGGTAGAAATGAATTAGTTTTTGAATTTTGTAAATAAATTAGATCATAAATAAATGTACATTTTGAACCTTAAAACTTCAATTTTATTTATGCATTATAATACTTATCATTTTAACTAAATGTTATTTTTTCAAAAAACTGTAAAAAACTATGAAAAAATATAAATAATCGTAAATAAAGGTGAATAATTGTAAAAAAAATAAATAAATGTAAATAAATGTAAATATAGTTATTTACAGTTAGTAACACTTATTTACAATTATTTCCAGAAATTTTTTCCATATGGGCTTATCTTAATAAAATTATTTACAACTGTTTATTTTTAAAGAACGATAATATAAAATAATATTTGATGAGATTATATTATATAATAAAATTAGCAATAAAATTAAGTAATCCTTATCATTCGCTTTTCAAAACATTTTCATTCTAAATAGGTTAAGATATGCCTAAGTTTCGTTAATTCAATAAAGTTATTCAAAAAATATTTTGTTTCAAGCAAAGAAACGAATAAATTACTTATTTTGCTATAATGAAATTTAAAAAAAAATAATGAGTTCGCAAATGATGTAAACTATATTGTTCTCTCTTATAATATTAAATTTTTTTACATATTTATGTTTTAAATAAAATAAAACAGTTTTATGTTGAAAAAGTGTTTATTTGTAGAAATTGTAAATATAAAACAAATTCAATTTACATTTAAAATTCGAATTTGAAGTTGGCGCGTACCAAACTATACATTAGCATTGATGCCAACTATGAAACATGGCTTCTTGCACGGCTATTGTATTCTTACAGCTGATCGCATCTTTTTAGAAGAATGTAATTTTGCTTTATTGCGATATGATTTATCAAACCAAGTTTCCGCCCTTCATTTTTCAAAAATAAAATGATCCTGAATAGGAAATTTCCTTACGAAACACGGTTTTTGAGAAATTTGATTTTTTCGAACTGAGAAATTTGTTTTTCTAATTATCTTCGATTAACGCTTTTTTCCGCTAATTTTTAGAGTTTCCGCCCTTCATCGAAATTAAATGAAGTGATCTATAAAAGGAAAACTCATTCCGATGTATAGTTTTTTCAAAAATTGTAATTTTATAAAATTATAATTTTCGATCGGTAAAGTAGCGTGAAACCATACCCTTAATGAGAAATAATTGATTTTATCTATTCGTTTTCAAGAAAACCTTAAAAAACCAAATTGTTTACCCTAACCTCTATGTTTTAAGTTTTTTAAGGTTTTCTTGAAAACGAATAGATAAAATCAATTATTTCTCATTAAAGAAAATATTGCTTTTTGTAATACGAGATGGGGCTATCTCTTTATTTTTTGCAAAAGTTATTAGTTATTGCAAAACAAATAATTCTTTGATTAGAAAAGAACGGAGATACGTGACCTTCACTTAATATAGTTTTGTAAATACATTAGATACAAATTTCGCTCGTAAACTTACATTTTGCATAATTTTCTAACCTAAAATACTTGTGTTTACATTGTGAATCGCAAGTAAATCATACTTTAAAAGTTGGGGAGTATCTTCTACTCTCTAAGGCAGCGTTAATGTAGCTCCTACCCCTCTACTCCCTTACTGAGAGTTGGATTTACGCCGATAGGGAGTGAACTCTCTAAGTTTTTCAGTGCATAGGCCTGCGCCACAAAGAGAGCTGTTAGCTTCGTCTGCGGGATTTCACACTACCCACCACAGAAAACATTAGCATACTTACTGTTTGTTTAGCAGGGGGCCGAACTATCTGTCTTTGTCTAATAGCGTTTTTCATCATTTATATAAACACCACCCGTTGTAGCATGAAAAAAATAGTAGCTCCCGCTAGATATTAGTATAATAAGGAAATTTTGTAATAACAATCAAATTGTTTTGTTGCGTAGTTTTTGAATAATATGAGACCTACCAAAAAAGATAGGTTATATTTTAGTTTGTTCGTAGGTCTCATATTATTCAAAAACTATGCAATAAAACAATTTGATTGTTATTACAAAATTTCCTTATTATACTAATATCTAGCGGGGGCTGCTATTTTTTTCATGCTACAACGGATGGTGTTTATATAAATGATGAAAAACTCTATTAGACAAAGACAGATAGTTCGGCCTGCTCTTAAGCAGAAATTCTTTGTGGGACTTACCCTTTACCACTTTTTAGAATATTTTTTCAAAATTTGCATATGATTTATTTTTTGCATATAAAAGTTTATACAATTAAAGATTTCTATTCATTTTAATAATAGGTAGACAGAGATTCAAAAAATTTTGCCATCAAATACTTCCCCAAGCAAACTGCTTTAATCCAGCATTAGTTTTGTTTTCTTCGAATCCTCTAACCTCAAGTGGATAAGTATTTCAATGAAATAAATAGACTAGGTATATTTTGTATTGATTTTTAAAGAGTGCACTGTAGAATACTCTTTTTGCTTCTATTTTTTTCTCAGTGTAGCCTTGAGTTTTTAATATTATGTTAATGTTATATTGTGTGTTTATCAATTTCCTATGTTACAATATAAGATGCATAAGTTAATAGTATTTTGATTTATCTTAAGGTAGTACCACCGTTAAGAGGCGGCCGTATAGTTCTGTCCTTGTCTAATCTTAATTTTCGTTATAATTAGTAAACTAAATATTTTTATACAAAAGTAAGGGCAGAGCCCAATAGATTTAAGGATGAATGGACGATTCTATTCTATTAAAAAATATAAAATTTTCATTAGTTTTTGAGTGAAGTCTGAAACGGAAAAAGAGTTGAACACTTCAATCAAATTTAACTCTTTTTCCGTTTCAGACTTCACTCGAAAACTAATGAAAATTTTATATTTTTTAATAGAATAGAATCGTCTGCTCATCCTTAAATCTATTGGGCTCTGCCCTTACTTTTGTATAAAAATATTTAATTTAGCCATAATAACGAAAATTTAGATTAGACAAGGACAGAACTATACGGCCTCCTCTTAAGGGATCGACTATTCAGAAAAATCTGAGATTTGGTATATTAGTAAATTTTAATTCAAATAAGAGCCAGTTAAATTTTGGTAAACTTTTGGAGCATGAGAAAAAAGTTATAAGCATTTCAGTTTTCACCTTTTACTCGCGTTTTATATATATATATATATATATATATATATATATATATATATATATATATATATTATGTTTATATTTGTTTTAAATTCGATATAGAAAAATGTATTTTTTAGTTTTTCAATTATTAAACAATTAAATTTGATCAAATTTTGAACTGTCAACATCTTACAATCAAAATTCATAGTCAAATTTTCGTGTGGATTCCAATAAGAGAGCATGTTAAAAGTGTGAAAATTAAAATGCTTGTAACTTCGTTCTAAAAGTTTACCAAAATTTAACTGTCTTATTCGAATTAAAATCTACTTATATACAAAATTACAAATTTTTCTGAACCGTCAATCCCTTAACGGTAGTACTACCTTAAAAAATCATAAATTTAAGTAAAACTTTAATTACGTCTAATTTGTTTACATTAAGATTTTAAAATTTTTGTACTTTTAAAAACATTTGTGAAAAATATAAAATATTAAATTTTAATATTTTTAATTTTAATTAGTGTTTTTGTCTATTTGATACCTTTTACATTAGTCTAATATTTAATTGAGTTATTGAAAATTTTTTTTCAATATTTTTAAAACTGTATTCAGGTTTTTAAGCAACTATGATTACCAAAGAAGAAATGAAACTCTTAAATTTAACAATTTTTATTTCAGATTGACTGCTAGTGAGGATAAATATTTAATTATAAGATCTACATTTGAAGTCTTAATTTTAAATAAATAATTAAAATTTTTATATTCAAGTATTTTTCAGTACTTATCCGTCATTTATCAGTAATCACCAAGGGAACGGAAAAGAAACAACGATCAAAGCATTGAAGATCGTCATTGATGATTTTTGAGTGAAGATTGAACTTCTCAAGTTGAGTTTTAGTATAAGATAGCTAAGACAAAGGTTTCATTAATAATAATTTTATCGAATAATAATCTTTCTGAAAGTATAATAGCAAAAAATAAATTATGAGAGAGATCGTTCACCTTCAAGCCGGTCAATGCGGCAATCAAATTGGAGCAAAGGTTAGTTAATTTAACGTCTTAGTTTCTTTTTTATTCGAATACATTGGATTTTATTTCGTTTGATTAAAAAAAAATTTGTTCAATTAACTATTTTTAACTTTTATGTATAAAGTACTTTTCGTTTTAAAAAATTGAAATCTAATATTTTTAAAAGAATCACATAATTTTTTTTATTAAAAAAGATACCACTTAAAATTTAAATAAATCATTTCATATTCCAAATATTTAAAATTTACAAATAAAAAATCATTCATGTATTTTTATTCATAAACAAATACAAAAGAATTAAATTTTGAAAAAGGAAGCAAATTTATACATAAATTATGCATTTAATGCATATTAGTTTTGGGAAGTGATATCTGATGAACATGGAATTGACCCTACGGGTGCCTATCACGGTGATTCAGATCTACAACTTGAACGCATTAACGTATATTACAATGAAGCGACTGGGGGTAAATATGTTCCAAGAGCGATTCTTGTGGACCTAGAGCCCGGCACTATGGACGCAGTGCGCTCAGGCCCATTTGGTCAAATTTTTCGACCAGATAACTTTGTCTTTGGACAGTCAGGAGCGGGTAACAACTGGGCTAAAGGCCATTATACCGAGGGTGCTGAGTTAGTTGATTCTGTACTGGATGTTGTACGTAAAGAAGCTGAAAGTTGTGATTGTCTACAGGTATATTCTTTTACAATTTTTCAATCTTGTGACTTCAGGAAATTCTGGTTATGGATTTTTTTTTCAATGAAGTGCATATTTATTGATAAATATGTATCAATAATAGAGAAAAAATATTTTTTCATTAAGTGCATCATTACTTATAAAGATTTTTAAAGTTATAAATAATTAAGTTTTCTGTTCAATTTTTCTAATAATGTACTGTTATAGAAAAAAAGTTAGTTTACTATTTAAAATGAATTAATTAAATGAACCAAATTTTTTTCAGGGTTTTCAGCTAACTCATTCGTTAGGTGGAGGTACTGGTGCCGGTATGGGTACTTTACTAATTTCCAAGATTCGTGAGGAATATCCAGATCGTATAATGATGACGTTTTCGGTAGTGCCATCGCCTAAAGTGTCGGATACAGTAGTCGAACCTTACAATTGCACACTTTCGGTGCATCAGCTCGTAGAAAATACTGACGAGTCTTATTGCATTGATAACGAAGCTTTATACGATATTTGCTTCAGGACGCTTAAATTGACGACACCTACATATGGTGATCTTAATCATCTAGTATGTGCGACCCTTAGCGGTGTTACTACTTGTCTTAGGTTCCCTGGTCAACTTAATGCAGATCTACGGAAACTTGCTGTTAATATGGTGCCCTTTCCTCGACTACATTTCTTCATTCCCGGCTTTGCACCGCTTACTTCAAGGTCATTTTGTAGAATCTATGAATACCTTTATTAGAAGTTATTGTATTCCCATTTTTTTTCTCTATCTATATTTATTGTCACTTTTTTCTTTTATGACAACAACTTATTATTCACTTTTATAATGTACTTGCAATAAGAGTAAGTCATTATTTGCAAATAATATTTAAAGTCATACGATCCAAATAATTTTTTTAGTATTCTATTGAAATATTTTATTATAATTTTTAAGATTTGTTTTCAAATTAAAATTAAAATTATTTATAATTAATTGTCGTAAGATAGCTAAACATTGTTTATTATATATATATTTACATTATTATTTCATTCACTGCTTGAACTTTTGCCATTTTTTTATTTTTCAAAGTATTGAGACTATTATGTATTTGAAATTCGTAGTGAATTTTGAAATGTTCTTGAAGAAAAGTAAAAAAATATATTATATAAAAATCTCTGGTGAAAATAAAACAAATAAAAAGTCTTTTAATTTATCTCACATGTCGCGACAGTATAGAGAGAACCTCAATAAAACTAGATTATTTTGTGCCAAAGTTGAATTATAATTTTTTTAAATTGTTTCAGGGGTTCACAGCAGTATCGATCACTTACAGTACCAGAGCTCACTCAGCAAATGTTTGACGCTAAGAACATGATGGCAGCTTGTGATCCACGAAATGGTCGTTATTTGACAGTGGCCGCAGTTTTTCGTGGTCGTATGTCTATGAAAGAAGTGGATGAGCAAATGCTTAACATTCAAAATAAGAACAGCTCTTATTTTGTCGAATGGATACCAAGTAATGTTAAGACGGCTGTTTGTGACATACCTCCGAGAGGGCTCAAAATGTCAGCTACTTTTATTGGCAATTCGACTGCCATACAGGAATTATTTAAACGTGTTTCTGAGCAATTTACCGCTATGTTTAGACGAAAAGCTTTCTTGCATTGGTACACAGGCGAAGGTATTTATTATTTATTTATTAAAATAAATAATTATTATTATTTATTTGAAACCACGTTTTCTGAACTTAATTTGTTTCTGATATTATTTTATCTGTTTATTGCTGCATATTATAATTTGTTTTAATGTGTTACTTGTGAAATATTATTCTATATATTAAAAAAATTTATTCTACTTATACATAATCATTACTTCAAATTTTTCATGATATATTAATAGTTTTTTATAAATTAAAAAAAATCAGTTTCATTTTAGCAAGAAATGTATCAATTTATAAAAATAAATAGAATTTTTTAATAAATTAATAAATTTACTAACATATACAGTGAAAATATTATAAATTATATTTATATAATTATATTTATTGCATGTATATTACAATAAATGCTTTTTGAAAACACCTAAAATTACAAAAATGTTAACTTTTTATAAATAGGAATGGATGAGATGGAATTTACTGAAGCAGAAAGTAACATGAATGACCTGGTATCTGAATACCATCAATATCAAGAAGCTTCAGCAGAAGAAGATGGTGACTTTGATGAGGAAGAAGGTGAAAACGAAGAAAAGTAAAGAAAATTTTTCCAGTCTGTGTAATGCTATTTTGATACCATCTATAGATTATTTTATCAAAAGTTTATTTGCTCTAAAAGTAGTTAAAACACGAGAGTTTGCGTTCTTATTTAATTAAAAAATTGTATTTTATACAATTTTCTTGTCGATTCGATTTAATTTTTTAATCCACATAAATCCACAGTTGTCCTTGGAGTTAGCGTTTGTTTACCTTTGTTGATGTGTCACATTTGTTGTATACATAGATTAAATATTAAATCTAAACAAATAAAGCTTACAAATAAAAAAATTCTGCAGATCAAATTATTTAAATTCAAAATTATTATTACGTGTTATGCATTCAAATTTCAACATAATATATTTTCGAAAATAAAAAAAAAAGATACTAATACTTAGTAAAGTAGTAAATCTATTTTTGGCTCTTATGGTAAAAAATACGGCACGTAACAAATGAGAAAATTTATTGACGATACAAGAAATTTTTGAATTCCGTAAAATAGTATTTACACAGCAATCTACTTATATATATACATAATATGATTTATTCAATCTGAATTGTAAAGAATAAAAGTGGAAATTTGAAATTGAATTGTGAGGTTGATAAACATGACCTAGTTTTAACATTCAAATATTGTAAAGCTTTCATAGTCCAATAAAAATATGCTATATCCGATATTCCTTAAGGTGTATGGTTTGCATACACTGTATAATATTTTTTTTCATTTTTCTCCAAACTTAATAAACATAATCAATTATTTTAGAATAAAAATAAAAACAATTTATACCAAAAAATCGATTTTATGGTTATTTTTCTTTACAAATTTATGAATTTATTTGCTTTTAAAAAATATTTTACATAATGCATTATTATTAATTAAGATTTATAACTTTTATTATATACTACAACATGAGTTAAGAACGCAATAGATTGTGTATTTGTTTTATTTAAAATTTGTTCTGTTATTTATTCGCATAGTTGTCATTTACTAATTTAATAGGATTTTCGAAACCTTATATTATCGAAAGTTTATGCAATTTAGAAATACAAATATTCATTACTATAAAAATTCATATAAAAAAGCAATCATTATTTTACTGTTGTCTAAAGTAGAAAAATCGTTAACTGTATTTCGATTGAAACTGAAAAAGCGGTGAAAAACCTTCTGTTTAAAGAAATATGGCATTTTCAATCTGTAAATTTTAATGGCAGATTTGATTTATCAATCAGGGGTCATTAATAAAATGGAATAAAAAAATTATAAATTTTATTTTTAAATACTAAAAAGTACAATCAACTGTTCTAGCATCTTTAAAATATTTAGTAAGAGAGTGTTAATATTACTTACTAGGATAGTGTCACATCTCTGGATCACGGATTTTGCTCACACTTCGGGATAAGTTTTGAGATGACAAAATATGGAAAAAGCTAAAGTTATAGTCACAAACGCTCAATATTTCTCTATTTACAGGCAATTAAAGAAAATCACTAAAAAAAGTTACTAGATTTTCAAACACTTATAGCTAGCATTTAGCTAGAAGCTTGAAACTTTTTTATAATAAAATCTGAGCTCGAATCCATTCGAAATAGTAGTTATAGCATATCAAAATATTATTTTTTCCTAAAGTTATAGCGTAATAAAGATTGGACCTGAATTTTCTTTTTAAAACATTAATGAAATTCGGTCCAATCTTTATTACGCTATAACTTTGGAAAAAAATAGTATTTTGTTATGCTATAACTACCTTTTCGAAAGGATTTGAGCTCAGCTTTAATTTTAAAAAAAGTTTCAAGCTTCTAGCTATCAATGCTAAAGAACAAAATGTGTTTAAAAATCTAGTAACTTTTTTAGTGATTTTCTTTAATTGCCTATAAATAGAGAAATGTTGAGCGTTTATAACTATAGCTTTAGCTTTCTCCATATTTTATCATCTGAAAACTTATTCCGAAGTTTGAGCAAAATCCGTGATCCGGAGATGTGACACTCTCCTAGTTACCTTTTTATTCCTAGGAGCATAAGGTCCTATATTTTTGTAAAGGGAACTTTAACCTTCTGAAAAATTTTTCAAGAAAGGGAACTACATTGTCGCTCTCAAAAGCTATATACAAATCGTGTCGTATTCATGTGCATTTTCAAAATTTGTGTTAAGAGGAGGTAGGAACCATTTGCCGCTTGGCGGCGCTGCGGTCAGGTGAGAGAAAAATATAAAATATTTTTTATTCAGCGATTTATAATTTATCGAGACAATAATATACTTCTAACGTTGTCAAAGGCACTAGCCATATATATGTAGAATAATTATTGATGATAATCTTGTTTGAAAAGTCTAAGCTATTGTTATAAAACGAAAAATGCAGTGCGAAGTAGAGCCGGCGTGAGCATGTGTATACTTCGTTCTTTACTATTACTTTCTCTGTCGCACTTAGGAAACATACCCATATGTTTACATCGGTTCCACCACGCGCCGCATTTTTCGTTTCATGATAATATTTTAAACTTTTCAAACAATATTAGCATTAATAATAATTCTACATATATATGGTTAGTGCCTTTGACAACGTTAGAAGTATATTATTGTCTCGATAAATTATAAATCGCTGAATAAAAAATATTTTCTATATTTCTCTCATCTGACCGCAGCGCCACCCTGTATAGAGCGGCGAATGGTTACGACCCCCTCTTAATTGACGCCTTTTCTTTAATAAAATTTGTAATTCAATTCAATTTTCTATTCCTTGAATCGTTGGAAAAAAAATTTTATGATTAATAAATAATTTTAATAATTTAATATTTTTTTTAATATTTGGTATTGATTTTGATGACAGTGAATGATACATTTATTAAAATGATTCTAACAACTTTTACTGTCAAAGTATTTATTTTATCTTATATAAGCAACGTTTCAGTTATATTTTTAATGACCCTCCTTAGGTAAAACAAGCGTAAAAGATATTTTAGTTACTTTGACAGTAAAAGTTGTTGGAATCATTTTAAAAAGTTAATATTTTTTTAATAAATAGTATATTTATTAACGAGGGCAGAAATTAGATCTTTCTGCCATGCGTGGAATTGTCTCTCGAGGCAAAGCCGAAAGAGGCAAATGCATGGCAGGTTGATCTAAGAAATGTCATGTAGTTCTGTTCGATTACATGTGTATAATTAACTTTACCGATTTTCAATAAAGATCAAATATATGTAGTTTAATATTTGAAATAAAAGTAGCAAAAACAACAAAAAAAAATAAATTTTAAACATAGACTTACTTTATTCTAAAAATCAGTGGAACTGAATAATTTAAAGTAATGGAATAGAACTAGGAACATTAAAAAAAATAGAAAACTCAAGCTTTGTTCCCAAGAATATTTCACTTTAAATGGTATATTTTTCACCTAGGGGAAAAAAGTAAAGAATGCCCTAAATCGCATGTAAATTGTAAGGCACAATTCACAAATGTCGAAAATTAAGCTCGACTTCTTAGGTGACCGTGAGTATCACGTATAATTTCCAACTTGAATATCGTTTGGATATTTAATTCAGTTAGACATCGGACAACAATATTTTAAAACATGTAACGACCCACATATAGCACGTAAGCTTCCTGTAAGCTTCCAGGAAGCTTCCGTGTAAGGTTCGAAATCTTACAAGAAGCTTTCATGGGAAGCTTTCAGTAAGCTTAAAATGTCTGGGACAAGCTAGCTGTCAGAAATATTCCGAGAAAGATTGTTGTGATCTTCTAGGGAACCTTTTAGGAAGCTTTCTTGTAAGACGTTGGTAAGCTTCCAAGGAATCTAAATGAAAGATTTCGGTAAGATATTTATAAAGCTTTCGTGAGTCTTACATATAGATTCCCTTAAATCTTACAGAAAGATTTCATAGAAGCTTTCAGTAAGATTAAAATGTATGGAAAAAATTAAGTGTCAGAAATATTTTAAGAAAAGTTGTCACGTAATATTTTAGGGAACCTTTCAGAAAGCTTTAACGAAAGCATTACAGTAAGCTTTCAAGAAATCTTAATAATACATTATAGTAAGATAACTACTAAGCTTCTAGAATCTGATACATTTTTATAGATTTATTTTATCGTTCATTTAACTTACAAATTATTTTATACAGTAAATAATTAACATTATTACGCATATAACTCATAAAACGCATAAAACGCAAGAAAAATTTTCGACCTGATCGGGGCTCGAACCCATAACCTACAGATTACGAAGCATCAACGCTACCTATTACGCTATGGTACGCTTGTTACGAACACTGATCATTTCTTATTTATATAGTTTACGCAACATAAATTTTGTCTTTTATATTCTTTTCAGCATTTGTAAAATTAAATGAAACAATTAATAGTAAGTTATTAATAATTATTAAAAATAATTAGAAGTCAGTATAATTATTTTTTCGCATTAAAAAATTAATTCTTTTATACAGCTGAAAATATTTTGTGATAATACTATCTAATTAATTTACTTAGTTATTAATACATCAATTATCCTACAGACTAAATCTAATTTTTTTACTGCAAAAAACAGTCTTATATAATTTTGCATTGAAAAAATTATGAATAATTTATTGCGCATTTCTAAATTATTTTTCTTGTATAAAAAAATTATTTTCAGTTAGAAAATTATGTATTATAAAACTAATTATTAATCAATCTATTATTTACATAAATGTTTATAAATTATTTAAAACCATATAAAAAGAAGATTAAAAATGTCTACTTTACCGACATTTCCTTTTTCGTTCCGAGAAATATCCCATAAAATGTTGTTGAAAAGTAACATATACCTTTCTTGGACGCTAACTGGAAGCTTTCTGTGTTACCTAACTAAAGAACCTTACAGGAAGCTTACAAGTATGTTATATGCAAGATTTAATTAACATTTCGTGGAATATTCTTTAAACATTTACATGAAGCTTTCACGAAAGCTTCGTGAAAGTGTTCTTAGTTAGCTTACTAGTGAATCTTTCAGAGAGTTTACTGCAATCTTTCCAGTTAGTTTACTTGAAACCTTTGCTAATCCTTTTATTAAGACTTTTGCGTATGGTTACAGAAAGATAACAAAAAGATTCCACGGAAATATTACATGTAAGTATTTAGAAAGCATTTTTTGGACTTATATTATGCTAACTGTAAGCTTATGTTAATTTTCAAAAAGGTAGATGGAAGCTTCCACTGGAATATTATATATATGCGAGGTATTATTTTACACAGGTAGCATACAGTGGGTACCTTACTTTTCGCTGGGAGGGAGTAAAGTACCCACTGTACGCGCCCTGTGTAAAAAAAGCATTTATTAACCTTTCTCGTAAGATGCCCGAAAGCTTTCGACGTAACCTTACTAATGAATCATTCGATAAGCTTGCAATTATCTTTTATGAAATATTCTATTTAAGGTAAGTGGAATAGAGAGCGCGGTGGCGTAATGGATAGAGCTCTTGCCTTCAACGCGGAGGGCATGGGTTCGAATCCTGGCCAGGTACCTCTAACTTTTTTTTCGAAAGAAAATAAGTGTATGTGCCATTTATATCGCGACTCTTTAAAAAATCCGACCTCATTGGGTATCGGTTGATTGTTGGTTACAAAAGTGGCTGACCATCCATCGGTAGTCAAAGTTTTCGGTATGGTGGGTCTGACAGTCCTAGCCTGATGTAATGCCGGGCGGGGGACTTCCTCGACTTCACCATATATAAAAGGTTAATCATATAGAGGACAATATCCTTTATATATTAATCTTTTTATAAAAAAAATTAAAAATAAAAAAAAAAAAAAAAGGTAAGTGGAATATTCTATTAAAGAAAGCATAAATCTTTTTAGAAAGCTTCCTGTAGGCTTCCACGATTACCTAACTGATGAATCTTTTAGGAAGCTTACAGTAATCTTTCTCAATATCTTCTATGTAACCTTTGCGTATTTATCCATGGAAGCTTTTCTGTAAGCTTACTATAAGATTGCAAAAAGATTTAAGAGGCGATCGGAACCAAATCGGTGACTTGCGGTATATATCAAGTCAGCATTTTTCGCTTTACGATAATATTTTGTATATTTTTATGGCTTAAACTATTTCAAATTATTCTTTATATACATGACTAGAGGAAATGACTATATTTTTACCATATGAATAAGTTAATTAATTATTATAAGCATTTATTACAAATATCAAACTGACTTGACATATACCGCATGCAAAAAACTGTCGTGTCGATTGTTAGATGGCATTTTTCGCTTTATAACAATATTTTGTATATTTTTGTGGCTTTAACTATTTTAAATTATTCTTTATATATATGACTAGAGGAAATGACTATATTTTTACCATATTAATAAATGAATATAAATTATTATAAGCGTTTATTACAAGCACCAAACTAAGTCACCGGTTTGGTTCCGATCGCCTCTTAAGGAAACATTGGACGTAAGCTTTTACTATTTATTAATTTATGCTGACTTTTAGTTTACTTTTAGATTACATGAAATATTACAATGAAATATTAATGAAAGATTTAGTAAGCTTTCAGAAAGGTTAATGGAAGCTTCCTCTGGAATATTACGTGAACGTTTCACGGAAAGCTTCCTTGGGAGCTTTCGTGCTATGTGGGGAGTTACATGTAACGTGTCATATCATCAAAGAACGGCTCTTATGTTTAGATTCTTGACTTCAATATATGACTATGAATTGAACCGATGAATTTAAAAATCATCTTTTTACGTGAAATATGCTTAAAAACAAATTTTATGTTTATTTCCAATTATAATATCTTCACATATGTATTTTATACATATGAAATACTGAATTTAAATACACAATTATCAGATGAAAATAAAATAAAGGTTATTTTAAAATTCGAATATTTCAAAATAATAAATCGACTATTTGCAATCACCCAACAATTTTATTTGCATCAAATGTAAATTCTTAATGAAATATAAATATTACGAAGTGTAGGTGTCACAAGTAAGGTATTATTATATTTAATTTTATATTTGTTTTTTTTATTTCCATATCATTGATATTATAATTTATGAATGAATTCTTAATATTAATGAAGAATTATTATTAAATCAACTTAAATATTTTTTTATTGATGACAAGTAACTTTTTAAATATAGTTATATTTGTATCAAAACACAACTGAAAATGTCAATTGAATAACATTTTTATCAAAATAAATTTTAACGCCATGTTTATTAGAATAAAAATTTTTATATGACTATCATTCGTTGTAATTATTATTTGTGTAATATATATGTAAGAATAATAATTATTATATTTGATGAACAGTTAAATAAATTTATATATTTATAATTGCATAACATAATTTATTCAATTAAAGTTTTATTTCAAAATCATTCAGAGAATAAAGTACTTAAATTAATTTCATGAAAATACATTAGTATTAAAAAATTTACTTGTAAACAATTCTTCATAAATAACATTCATGTGACCTCAATTACTTATTCATATGTACACTTGTCGGAAAGGATATTTTTTCGAATGTTAACCTCAAATGGCAACATCGCATATTTTACCACAGGTATAAGACAATTCCAAATTATAGAGCAAATTTCGCATCATCGTTACTTATTACTTAATGACATAATTTTAGTAAACAAATAATAATAACATTTCTTTTTTCATGATCCGAATTGTAATTTTATTAAATAAAATTTGTATTTCTTAGTTCAATAATCATATAGAATCTAGTATTGTGAATTTAAATTATATAAGCAATAAAATTAAAGTTGTTATCATTTGAATTTTGCACGAATAACCTATAAAAAAACAAAATAATCATGATGCGAAACTCAATGCATAATTCGAAGTTTTCTTATGTCTGTGGTAAAATATGCAGCGCTGCCATTTGAGGTACATATTTGGAAAATATCCTTTCCACCAAGTGTACGTGTGTTCGTATTTATATTGTCATTTATGTAAAAATTGTTAAGAATTAAGTGCATTATTAATAATTTCACTAAAGCAATAATATTTCTATTAAAAGAAACATATTAATATTTAGAATATATCTAATGACCTCATTTAAAAAATAATCATAAAATAATATAAAAATATTCTTTTTAGTATCTTTTTAATATAAATTTTATAAAATACAATCTAAAAAAGTTATGTTTTTAATATTAAATTTTTTTAATAGTCAATTGTAAAGATAGAAAAATATATGAGATAAGGATAAATGTTTTTAATTATGTTTATAGTCATAAATTTATATTTATGATCTGTCAAGATGGAAGTGAGATTTCTCATAAAAAAATAAACATTTCAAAGAAAATTTACTTATAATTTGCAAGACATTCATTGAGAATACGGGAAATAAATTATATTTTGTAATATCACTCTAAAATTTGTATTAAATATAATGATTGAAAATTACAATTATTCTATTAGATTAGATTTATTGTCGAAGTTATATTATATTTCACTCCAAATAATTTATACTTATAAAATTTACATAATATTTTTAAAAAACTATGAAAATGATAATCAAATATTCAATATTATTTTAAACTATGAATAAAAAGTTAACATAATTATTATAATTAATAACTTATAAATTCTGCCGTCCAAAGTAAGAAAACCTTAACTCCAATGGGATTCCAATGTAGTTAACCACTTTTATACTTTGGACGGCAGAATTGTGATATTATTTTATAAAATACAATTTCAACTTAAACAATTAGCTTTATATTAAAACTTAATTTTATTAGTATTCATTTCCACTAATTGATATATATTGAATATATATTGTAACGAGGATAGTAAATTATTTGTATGCTATGATATAGCTCTATCCTTGTTATCAGTCGCACGGCTCAACGTATGCTTGATATGCAAGTGTAAGAGTGAGACGGAGAGAGTCTGTCTCAGCGACTTGGATATAGTACTGTAGAGAGAGGTGCGCGCAGGGCATGACGGGTAGGCTTAGGCAAGAGAAAAAAGCGAACGGGCGGTGTAGAGAAGGAGAAAGGATTTAGCAGCCATATTGCGCGTTGTGCGAGCTCCTGCGTTGAATAGTTTTTTCTTCTTTTAGATAAATTTTGACTGAGTATTTTTATCGTGTCGTGTACCAGAGCCAAGTGAGTTTGCCGTAATTCTGCAGAGAGATCGAAGCATCCTTGTAACGAGAGCTACGATAACCTTGAGCTGCGCCGCATATCTTCAGTGCCGCTTTTGTTGAATCATCGATTCGTCTGTGTTAGAGAAGATCGTCGGAAAATCTTCGTGTTCAACGACCGATAGAAAAATGTAAGTCTGCAGACTATCGTATTGCTTTTTATTATTGAATGCGTCCCTAGCGAAAAAAAAATGCAGAAAACAGTAAATATCCGAAAATATCAGAAGAAAACATAAGAAAACTGATA
Source organism: Anastatus disparis (assembly GCA_017163975.1). Taxonomy (NCBI): domain Eukaryota; kingdom Metazoa; phylum Arthropoda; class Insecta; order Hymenoptera; family Eupelmidae; genus Anastatus; species Anastatus disparis. Next base: position 780,012 of record JAFFSR010000395.1, on the reverse strand, counting down.
AAAACTGCAGAAAACGGAAATTAACTGTTGAAAAATGTCGAGATTGAGACAAAGACAACAGTTATCTTCTGATTTCTTCTGATTTCTTCAGTTTTTATCAGTTTTCTGCAGTTATCTGCAATTATCAACAGTTTTATTCATTTTTCAACGTTTTTCTTCATTTATAAAAGCAATTTGAAAAGTGAAGAAATCCGGAAAAAACTGAAGACAACTGTTATATTCTGAAAATAACTGTTGAAAAGTGAAGAAAACTGAAGAAAACAGTTATATTCTAAAAATAACTGTTAAAAAGTGAAGAAATCTGAAGAAAACAGCTATATTCTGAACAAAACTGTAAAAAAGTGAAGAAATCTGAAGAAAAAAGGTAATAACTGTTTAAAAATAAAGTAAAATGAAGAAAATTGGAAAAAAAAATATTTTTCTACGAAAAAAGTGAAGAAAACAGAAAATAACTGAAGAAAACTGATAATATCGGCAGAAAACGGAAGAAAACAGTTAATAACTGTTGAAAAATGAAGAAAAGTGAAGAAAATTTAAAAAAAAAATATTTTCTTACATAAAAAGTGAAGAAAACAGAAGATAACCAAAGAAAACTGATAATATCGGCAAAAAACTGAAGAAAACAGTTGATAACAGTTGAAAAACGAAAAAAGTGAAAAAAAAAAAAATTTTATATAAAAAGTGAAGAAAACAGAAAATAACTGAACGTATATCGGCGAACTGAAGAAACAGTGTACTGTTAAAACGAGAAAATGAAGAAAATTTAAAAAAAAATTTCATTTTTATATAATAAGTGAAGAAAACAGAAGATAACTGAAGAAAACTGATAATATCGGCAGAAAACTGAAGAAAACAGTTGATAACTGTTGTCTTTGTCTCAATTCCGACATTTTTCTGCCGTTATCTTCTGTTATAAACTGTTGTCTTCAATTTTCTTCAGTTTTCTTCTTTTTTTTCCGCTAGGGGTGTATGCGATATATGTAAAAATATCGAGACCGTCGTGTGCACCGCGTCAGATAGAATAGGTTAGATTAAGTTAACTTTTGATTCTTTTTATGAAATTTATTAAATTTTGCTACTAGTAAAGATTATGATAATCTCATTTCAGTGTATTGAATTTGTTTACTGTTTTAAATAAATTAAAATAAAATTGAAGTTAGTTTTGGATTATTACATTATTTCTCACTGATTAAAATTGTGTTTTGTCTGTATATGTTAAACATAGCACACTTGCTTTCTTTTGATCTACGATATTTAACAGAGTCTTAAAACATGGTTATTGAAATTATTTAATGTTTGCCACTGCTAAAATTGGCTTTCGAAGGCTTATTTTTTTCTATTTTTTATTAACTTTAAAATAAATTTTGGTTCGTGTAAGCAAAAGTCACCAATAACGAGTTATCACAGTTTTAAATATACATTTTCATGTAAAATTTATTTTTCTTATTGAAAATAGCCTGTCACATACTAAACATGATCATCTGGTTTTGACACTCAAAAACTATTTAAATAAGTTTAAAAATCATTTAGTTAAATGTCATTTATCAATTATAAGCCTAATTATTAATTAAACAACACTCGTTATTAGTATAATTACAATTAATTTCAAAGGAAAATTAGACTCTGAATTATTCCAAAATCAAATAATTATTTTTCAATAAAAATTTACTTATTTCAAAGAATTGATTCATCAATAAAAAAGAATAATTAAATAATTACTATTTTCCTTACCTTAACTTTCTAGAAAAAGTATCTGTTCAATAGAAAATGAGAATAGAATTTTGGAACACACACTAAATGAATTTTTTGGGGATGATTATAAACAAAAGCTTTCTGACTACCCATCTTTATTCATTTATTTAAATATATATTTTTATTTTTATTTAACAGATAGACGTATTCTTTGACTCAAAATACTATATATTGAATGTTAGTTTATAACTTTTTATGCATAGTATTTTAATGGATCTTTTGAGTTATCCGCACTTAAGTTTAATCTCATAAATTTTTTTACTGTAGCGAAAAACTAGATTAAACGCACCGTTCATTGATAGACTTGGATTGGAAATATTGTTAAAAGGAGGAGTTTTGGTATGCCCTTAAGACCGTTACATATGAAAAGTAAATAAGAAGTTAATTATCAAAAAATTCTCTTAGTTTTATAAATTGTTTTTTTTCAGAATATTATGAAGAACAAATAATAGAAATATAGTTCAAATTATATTCATTGGATGGAAAAAGAAAAATGGATTTTGATCCATGAACAGCTGTAGATACAGCTGTTAAAATTGCTGAAACTGGATACACGCAAAGAAGAATGTTAAGAGTTTAGAAAATCTTAGTTTACATTATGATATGACAGTTGAAAATTCTTTTGTTGATATTGTTTAAATTCTTTATCGTGTAGATTCTATGGATCCAACGTATATGGAAGGCAAAGACTGTCTTATTGATTATAAAAGAGTTTTTGATGATATATTAAATCTACATCAACGTACCAAATTGAAAATCTATTAGACAGCCTTAGTATTATTAAAGTAACCCCTGAACTTTTGATGTCAAAGAAATATTCTTGTGTAAGTTGAGAATTTAAGCAAGAATCAGCTCAATTTTTGAAAACAGTTGCAATTATAATTGATAGGATTAGACAACATATTAAACCAGATGTCCCAGTTTACAGGTATATTATACGTTTAACTGTGTCACAACTTCTTGAATTTATTCATACAAGCAAGAAAAAATATATGAAAGCAAAAATTGAACCAGTCACTGCATTGGTGCTTTAGCTGCACAAAGTATTAGAGGACCTGGTACTTGAATAACCTTGAAAACTTTTCATTTTGTTCGTGTAACACCTATGAACATTACTCAAGATGTACCTTGTATTAATGAAATTATTAATGCTGATCTAAAAATCAGTATTCTAATTATAACAGCTTATTTAATGTAATGCATTGTAATAAAAGCCTCTATCATTTCTTTTAAGCGTATGTTCCAAAATGATATCATCATTTTCCATTTTACTGATACTTTTCATAGAAAGTTAAGGCAAGGAAAATAGTGATTATTTAATTATTCTTTTTTATTGATGAATCAATTCTTTGAAATAAGTAAATTCTTATTGAAAAATAATTATTTAATTTTGGGATAACTCTTATTTTCCTTTGAAATTAATTGTAATTTTAATAATAACGAGTGTTGTTTAATTAATAATTGGGCTTATAATTTGCGACGTGATAAATAGCCGGACATCCAACTACTCCCGAAAACGTCGAATTTATTTATTTATATTTCAATCTTACTTTTATGAAAGATCTACTGAGGGGATCCTTTGAAAAATTGTAACCCTTGTTCGGGTTTCAAGGGCCCAAGACTTAGGCGCAATAAATAAAAAAAATTTATTTAAAATTTTTTTATAATGAAATATTATTTAAAAGGGGTATTAGAATAAAACACTGTATACGATTTTACTGGTTAACTGAAAAATAACTTTAATTAAATATAAAAAAACTCTATTTACTTGAAATCTAACAATTTTAACAATGGCTCAAAAAAAAACTCTGAATTTTGACACACACACACACTCGTATATAATAAATTGATCGCTACTAATCTAGAAAAAAAATAGAAAATAAATAAAGAAAATGATTTTAATTTCAATGACACTTGTGGCGCAACTAACAAAAATATAATTATTCTTTTTATCTATCTCACTCACACACGTTCTTTATTAGTGACTCTACTACACTTTATAGAAAGGCGCACGGTTTCAACTTTTCTGACGGCAAGCAAGCGCGCGGACTCTATACTCTTTCTTATGTTTGAGGCTTTACCTCTCCCCCTTTTCGCTGGCAACAGGGGCTCTCTTCGCGGAACTCGGCGCACGTTAGAGCTTTTATGTAAAATTCCGCGAAGATTTTTAGTTACTTTGAAACGGCACAAATTCACAAATTTTAAATTTTACTTTTTAGATTTTATCTTTTTATTTTCTTTCTCGCTAAAGTGATTGAAATTTCATACATTTACGGAAAAATTAATAATTATAAATAAGTATATCTATATATTCTAACTGAACGAATTGTACTAACTTTTTAATTTTGACTTCACGCGCAAATATATATATATATATATATATATATATATATATATATATATATATATATATATATATATGTAGATAAAAGTTACACAAAATTTTTAGAACAGAGCACAAAAAAAACTGATTTAACGACGCCAAGTAAAAAGACAAGAATTTACGCGCGATCGCTAAATTGTTAAGAAAATGTTACGTCACGCAAGCACATTCAGAAACGTAATATATACGATTTATAACTTTTTAAACCCTCTCTCTCTTTCTCCCTTTCAAATCTCCGCTGGCTCTCGGGCTCGTCTTTGCTGGCTTCCTGGACACAGGTTGGCGCTAAGGCGATGACGTTGATAGAGAGGGTGCGGCGTAGATTTGGTTTGAATGAGACAGGCAAACGTTTGTTACGTTTGGTAAAGGCGCTACTAAAATGGCGCTACTAATTTTCCCACTGTTCGATAAATTTTCTTTTCACGTAACGGACACGGTTAAAGGCGTAAAAGAAAGATTCTACTTTGTCACAATTCGATTTTCTTTTATATAAAAATAAAAAAAAGAATTTACAATAACTGACAATGAAATTAAGAATTAAACTCTCCCGTTTGCGGCACCAATAAAAAAAACTAATATTTTTCTCTATTTTAAGGCACAAATTCTTTATCCGATTCTACACAACTTTTCTTTTAACACGCTTTTTTTCTCTCACAAAGGGCTCTTTGTTTTATCAATTACTCACGACACACGTCCGATCTCACACGATACTCTCTCTAGACTGACTCTGGGCCCGCACTTTCTTGAGCTCGACCACACATGAAAATTTTGACAGGCCAATCATGGCGCTTAATATTAACAATTTCCGGGCGCTAAATTTTACATCTTATACATCATTGATTGATTTATTCGCAAATTACTAAAAGAAAATAAAGAAAATTAAGACAAAATTAATTTTGATATTCATGACTCTAAATATAGTTGAAAACCTCTGTTCTTTTGAAATATGTATATACGGCGCGCGTTTACTTACTACCGGCTTGCTTGCGTCTAATCGCTCTATCTCTTTCTTACTCATTTATACAACGCGTTAACAATCTTTTTCTTTGCGGCGCACATGACTTATAACACTCAAAATTACAAGTATAAATCTTTTCTAACGCTATTTAATCGTAATTATTTTATAGTAAATTAAGTCTTTTCATAATTTAATAGTCATTTCTTTTTAAGCGCATTTCTTTTCTTCCTTTTTACAAACGGCGCCACTGACGTTCTCTTTTTTCAACTTAGCTGTCACTAGGCGGGAAGGTTTGAATTAAATTCTGAATTTCTCTCCATCACCGATTACATGAAAAACATTTTAAAAAAATAGTTTTATTTTAAATTCTTATTTAAACTCTACATAACAATTTTATGGGCGCCATCAGATCTATTAGTTACTCTTAAAGAAAAATTGACTAGTAATATTAACAGTATACATGTAGTTAGACACAAAAAAAAATAAATTAAGATTGAAAATTTATTGAGACGCAAAAATCGCGTCACAAATTGATAAATGACATTTAACTAAATGATTTTTAAACTTATTTTAATAGTTTTTGAGTATTAAAACCAGATGATCATGTTTAGTATGTGACAGGCTATTTTCAATAAGAAAAATAAATTTTTCATGAAAATGTATATTTAAAACTGTGATAACTCGTTATTGGTGACTTTTGCTTACACGAACCAAAATTTATTTTAAAGTAAATAAAAAATAGAAAAAAATTAGCCTTCGAAAGCCAATTTTAGCAGTGGCAAACATTAAATAATTTCAATAACCATGTTTTACATATAAGAACCAATCAGAAAACTGCGAGATTCAGGTCTATAAGAAATCCTGCTAACTCTCTTCTTCATTTACAATAAGAAGTGTTACTATGCATTTTTCTCTAAAACATCAGGATTTTTAGAAAAACAATGATAAAGTTGGGACTTTTCCAAAAATTTTGAAAAATTTTTAAATTTTAAGGTCCTGTAACTCTTGATCCTTTCAATCTAGATCCTTGAAAATTTTTTTACATATTTTGGGTAACAAATAGAATAAATTCTTTGAGTTTCAACGATTTTTATTTTTTTGCTCTATCAGTTGGCGTGAAATGTCCCATATATATATATATATATATTGTAACGTTTAGCTTCTTGTCGGCGGATGAACTCGTTGTTGCCGTCAGCACCAGACTTTTACTTTTACCTGAGGGTTGATGCTGGAGATGGTCGGTTGGTGGTTCGCGGAAGCCAAAGTTCAAAACTTATAAAATAAATTGATTTTAATGATAAATAAAAATTGAATTTAATAATGAAAAATTCATAAACGTGAACCGGTAATTGATATTAACCTTTTAAGGACGGGACTGGTCGATATTTCGACCACTCAAGTATCATAATATTTTTGAGTGATTTCGAGGATAATATTATGTTAAAATACTCAAAAATATTATGATACTTAAGTGGTCGAAATATCGACCAGTCCCGTCCTTAAAAGGTTAATAAGAAGGTAAAAAAGGAATTAACTATTGTATTTAAATAATAATCAGAAAAAATGAAATAAGCAAGCTTAAAATTAAAGTTGTAATGACGGGTCTGATTTACAGGAAAGGTTTAGTGGAACTGGTAAATGAGTATGAGTCGCGCAATCTTATATTTTTCACAATAAATATTCTTTGCATTTATTGAGTTGACTTAAAGCTAGCACAAGGTCAATGATCAGATAGTAATCTCGGAAAAATAAATTGGCCGGGAGCGGCGGCGTGCAATTAATCAAAACAAACAAAGACCAAGTTTTATTTTTAGGCAGTCGGTATTAATTTTTACCGGAGACGCGGTTTAACAAAATTATACTTATTAATAATTTCCGATCGGTATCGGTTACAAACAAGAGTAAAAAAAAATAAACTATTTACAGGTTATGACATTACCGGCTGTCGGTGCGGTCCTTCGAGCATATAATACTGGAGGAAGCCTCCCAGCTATTAACTGCGTTACAAGGCGAAGAGAGAGAAAGCCTCTATTTTGGTACGTGCTATCTCTCTTTTACTTTCTTAGTGGGAAACAAAAGCAGCCAATCAAATCAGGCTAGAGAGAGACAGCACGTACCAAAATAGAGGCTTTCTCTCTCTTCGCCTTGTAACGCTTGCTGCCATTCGGAGGCTTCCTCCAGTAGTATATGCTCGAAGGTGCGGTCGTAAACTACTTTACTGGCGGCGGGCAATCAGAGCAGTGTCTCGGTGACATGTGGTACAGGGTCCAGATACAGGTCGGTAGTACGGGAAAACAGGACAGGTAAACTCCAAGCTTCGTGTTAACTCCAGCGGAGACGTGGAGGGGGTATGCTAGACGTTAGATTCTCAACGAGCGGAGGACCTTACCTCGAACCGAGAAGGTGGAGGTATGCGGTTAAGGAGACTACGTAAAGTATATCTCCTAGTACACAGCTGTGGCTGGAAAGGAGCCTCGACTCTTAGTATATGCTCCTAGAGAGTCAAGGAGAGTGGTAAGGAGACCGCGTAAAGTATATCTCCTAATACACAATCGTGTAGGATGGAAGGAAAATTACTCTATGTAATCTCCAAGAGAGTGACGCCTCGTAGCGGTTAAGCGTAGAACCCGGTTTAAGCGCAATGCTTAAAAATCGCATCGTCGCAATGTATATCATTATTATTATTATTATTATTATTATTATTATTATTGTTGTTGTCGTTGTCGTCGTCGTCGTCGTCGTCGTCGTCGTCGTCGTCGTCGTCGTCGTCGTCATCATCGTCATCATCGTCATCATCGTCATCATCGTCATCATCGTCATCATCGTCATCATCGTCATCATCGTCATCATCGTCATCATCGTCATCATCGTCATCATCGTCACCATCGTCATCATCGTCATCATCGTCATCATCGTCGTCATCATCGTCGGCATCATCATCATCATCATCATCATCATCATCATCATCGTCATCATCGTCATCATCGTCATCATCGTCATCATCATCATTATTATTATTATTATTATTATTATTATTATTATTATTATTATTATTATTATTATTATTATTGACATAAATATATATTAAATATAAAACTTCGATCCCTGAATAATTTTTAAAAATCTCAACCGATACCTTAAATTCTTTTGAGTAGTCGAAAACTAGATTTTCTAAATTTTGGTACTTGCCACAAACTTTCTTAGCCGATTTTTAACCGCAAAATTTCCAGAGATCTTCAGTTTATGTATCTTCAAAAAATAACTGTTTCAGTTTTTTAAAAAGAAGAGAATTTAAAAGTTTAGTTTAAAAAGTTGATAAAAATACATATTTTTGTGAATTTTATATAAGTAATTGAATTCAAAATTTACTTCAACTTATCTTATCAAAATTCCAGAACAGTTATTCTTCGAAGATATACATACTTAAGTTCTCTGGAAATTTTGAAGTTAATTAGTTCCCTGCTATGAAAAAGTAGCTGATAAACCTACTGATAAACAAACTGATAAACGAGCTGATAAATCAACTAAAAAATCAGATGCTGATTTGTCCACTAATCGCAGCTGATATATCAGCTGATATATTAGCTGATTTATCAGCAGATTTTTTATAAAATATTTCTTTACTATATGATGAATTCTCAAAAAATCGGCCGATTTCCGTTCTTTGCCAAAACTTTTATATAGAATAATGTGTGACAGGACTTTAAGAGGAGGTCGCGTATCTCTGTCCTTTTCTAATCAAAGAAATGATTTTTTTACAAAGACTAATAACTTTATCAAAAAATGAAGAGAAAGCTGCATCTTGTATCAAAAAAAGCAATATTTTCTTTGATAAGAAAAAATTAATTTTATTGCTTCGTTCTCAAGAAAACCTTGAAAAATCAAATTGTCCACCCTAAGCTCTATGATTTAAGTTTTTCAAGGTTTTCTTGAAAACGAAGCAATAAAATTAATTTTTTCTTATCAAAGAAAATATTGCTATTTTTGATACAAGATGCGGCTTTCTCTTCATTTTTTGATAAAGTTATTAGTTTTTGTAAAAAAATCATTTCTTTGATTAGAAAAGGACAGAGATACGTGACCTCCTCTTAAAATTATTCTCAAGTTACCTTATACTTTCTTGTGATAGATAACGGGATGAGATTATTAATGAGGTATCCTATTTGTTGACCAAAGAATTGTAAAATATTAGAAAACTTCGTTAACTTTCTCGCGTTGAATCATAAAAGTATTATTACATATCATCTTTGAATCATATTAAAAGTTTATTTTATTTCACTCAGCAGTGTTCGTTTTTCTTTAATAAAAAAGTATATTTACTTGTTTATACCCCTTTTTACATTCATCATCAAGTAATAATAATTGGATTAATTCCACCCCTAAAAATATCGTAAACTCCGTTAACTCAACGTAACCACTGTTAACTAAGGTACTTATTAAAAAGTATTCATAAGTACTTAAGTTCAAATTTATTCTTTATTAAAGCATTATTCAAGTTAAATATAATGCATAAAGATACAATACATAAATTCTTTTCAATCGTCATCATTAAAAATTTCTTGTGTAATCAGCCAATTTTTTGAGAATTCACCATATAGTAAATCGTAAATTATATTATACATGCAAAAGAATATATATTTATACTTTTATAAGTTATAAAATTCATTTTTTTTATTTTTGAAAATATATTAATTAGAAATTTAAATAAAAAGTGAATTTATGTTAAATAGGGTCACTGTACCAGATTCGGTCGGTATCCGAGATACGGTCAGGTAGTTTTATTTGACTTTATAAGAAAATATTACATCAAATATCACGTAAGAAAAAAGTTTGTAAAGAAATTGGACATCAATGCTTTAAGAAAAATCAATTTACTGTAACGTCCTCCCTATTCTGATTCTTATTTTTTTTAAAAAACATGTTTTCTATAAACATTAATATTTTATTTATTTAGGATGAATGAGTTTATTGAATTTATTGATAAACTCTTCTTTAAAGTTTGAATTTAAATGAAACATTTTAAAATGTAATAATAAGTATTAAGGGGATGTAAAATGGACACTACACCTGTACTCATAAATATTCACTATCTTTACATTTTATTGCAAAATTTTCAATAAAAAAATGCATTAGCTTGTAGCGTATACCATGAAGAATATTTGGTTAAATTTTTAAATAAATTCATTCATTAGTTATTGAGAATTTTGGGTTCCAAAAATATTTATTAAAATTTTTCAATTTTGTACAAGAATCCAAATATCTTAGAAGCTAATGAATGAATTCATTTGAAAATTTATCTAAATAATCATCGTGGTACATACTACAAGCTAATGCATTTCTTTTTTGGAAATTCAGCAATAAAATGGAAAGGAAGCTAATATCTATAGGTACAGGTGTAGTGTCCGTTTTACATCTCCTTAATTTAACTAAATTCTATATAATTTTAATTGAATAAGAAAATAGCAATGATTATTAAAAATATTAATATGTCTGTATATATAAGCGAGTACATATGCGTATGTTTCCGTCCGATCGATAAAGATTACCTTACAGCAAGAATCGGATTCTATCTTAAGAGCATGACGAAACTGTCCGCCTTCTAATAATATTTCAAATCTTAACTTATGAATAAACGATGCGTTTAATCGAGTTTCTTTGCTACAAAGAAAAAATTTGTAAGATTGAACTCTAGTGCGGACAACTCAAGAAATCCACCTAAATATTATACATACAAAGTTATAATAAAAACTTTCAATATGTCGTATTTTAAGGTTAGGTTTGTCGAGTTTGATATCTAATTTCCAATCCAAGCTCATAAAAAAATAACAAGTCCAAATGATTTTTTATTTTAACAAAAATTATTGTATAAATATAGCTTTAGTGCGGACAAGTCATTATATTTGTTCAATTTAAGAATTTAAAAAGATATTGATAAAATAAAAAAAGCAAAACTCGATTGCTGCAGCTCCGACATGCCGTTAATGCAAAGGTGTAGCAATTGAAAATATTATTAAGTTTCTTTTTAATTTATACAAATTATTAATAAATATTAGAATCTCAATAACAATATTTGAATTATTATTTGAAGACGTATTCAGACTTATTAAGAATATTGTATTATAAAATATTTATAGTTTTAAGAGCATGACGAAGCTGCCCGCCTTCTAATAATATTTGCAATCTTAACTTATGAATAAACGATGCGTTTATTCGAGTTTTTTTGCTACAAAGAAAAAATTTGTAAGATTAAACTCTAGTGCGGACAACTCAAGAAATCCACCAAAATATTATACATACAAAGTTATAATAAAAACTTTCAATATGTCGTATTTTAAGGTTAGGTTTGTCGAGTTTGATATCTAATTTCCAATCCAAGCTCATAAAAAAATAACAAGTCCAAATGATTTTTTAGTTTAACAAAAATTATTGTATAAATATAGCTTTAGTGCGGACAAGTCATTATATTTGTTTAATTTATGAATTTAAAAAGATATTGATAAAATAAAAAAAGCAAAACTCGATTGCTGCAGCTCCGACATCCCGTTAATAAATTTATATTTTGTCAATTGTAAATTATAATATTGTATAATGAATTATTAGAAAATGATTTAAAATGTTTACACATTCAAAAGAAAATAAATATTATCCAAATATCTGATTTCAATAATGATTTTGATTTTCAAATATTTAATTCAAAAACTAAATAAATTTACAATATTATAATATAAATAATATTTGTTAAGATTATTAATTTTTCACTTGAAATAATAGATTATTTAAAAATAAATATTAGAATATTTCTAATTCGAATTTAAACAAAATCAAATATAAACCAAGTAAAATTAAAGGTTTATAAGAATAAAAAAAATTTTTTTAACAAAAAACAAAACCGACTTCAAAAAAATGCACTAAAAAGTTACAAATAATTTATAATCTTTAATAATTATACGCATAGTACGTATCTAACTCAACACATGTGTTGCAAACATATTACAGATCATCTAATTATTTGTAAACAGCACAAACAAATTATATTATTGTTTAATTCACGAAAAAATATTTTCGAAGTCAGCGTCAAGTTGTTGAATCGTTCTGCACAAATGTAGAATTTGACGCCGACTTCAATAATATTTTTTCGTGAATTAAACAATAATATAATTTGTTTGTGCTGTTTACAAATAATTAGATAATCTATAATATGTTTGCAACACATGTGTTGAGTTAGATGCGTACTATGCGTATAATTATTAAAGATTATAAATTATTTGTAACTTTTTAGTGCATTTTTTTTAAGTCGGTTTTGTTTATTGTTAAAAAAATTTTTTTTTGTAACTGTTTAGTGCATTTTTTTGAAATTGGTTTTGTTTTTTGTTAAAAATTTTTTAGTGTATCCCCCTACTAAAAGCGCAAATATAGGTAGACCCACTAATTATGCCTAACTTCCATTATCAATTCATAACGCATGCATTAGTACATTATACCAAGCAATGTATAGGAGGAAAGAGAGAAGGCCCAACGGCACAGTGTCGTTATGTGTGCATGTATACATATTGAAGCTTAGGTAAGAGAGGGAGAGCGAGAGATAGAGAGATGGAGAGAGAGAGAGAGAGAGAGAGAGAGAGAGAGAGAGAGAGAGAGAGAGAAAACAAAACTCCCAGTTTTCTTAATTTGATAATTGGGTCATACAAACCGAATATTGGCCCAATAATTATAGGACACGTATGGAACCTTCCTGCAGACATTCTCTATCAGATAAGAAAAAGTTTTTTCGAATCGGTTAAGAAATAACGGAGTTATGAGGTAACAGACATAAAAAAAAAAAAAAAAAAAAATTCAGTCAAATTGAGAATCTCCTCCTTTTTGAAGTCGGTTAAAAATAGAAATTTAAGAAATTATTATTGAATTAATTGAAAATCAATTAATAAATGCTTCGTATGACATTGGTTTGTAGTGGGAGTAGCTTGTGGAAACGCCTTAGCGAACCAATAAAACTAATCGCAGTCCAAGCTAAACGCCTCAGCAATCAAACATAATAATTCTTTTACAAATATTAAATACATTATTTTTGTCAAATAAATTACTTCAAATTTACGAACTTCATTTGACATTACAAGATTATTTTGTTGGATTTATTAAGCAATTATTATTTTTCTTGAATTCATTTTTTCTACAAAGTTACAAGTTTGAATCTTATTAATTAATATCTTGTATTATTTGCTTTGGAAACAAATCTCAAACAGATTAAATATTTATTTGAATTTGTATTAGTGTGAATCGAATATTTCCAATTGGTTTATCAATTATAAGTAATTTTATTAAAGAATTTTCATATTTTATAAAAACTAATATTTTTGTGAGTCGTAGAATTGAATAAAAGTAAGTACTCTCAATTTTGAGTAATATTATTTCTTTACCTTTTTTCATATTACCTATCCTAAATATATTATCATTAATTATTTCAATTAATTCCATATTAATTTAATTAAAATCGAGTGTTTCGTTTAACAATTATTTCTTCTATTTTATTTATTAGTCAACCTGACCACCCAGAAGGTAGTAAGCGTTGGGAAGACTAAATAAAAATAATATTCAAATAATAAATAAAATAATTACTATTTAATTGACTAATGCATTGATTCTACAATTTTAACTTCACAAAATTCAAACCAAGGAAGTATAATTTATTAAAACACCACGAGCTATTATATAGAAATATCTAGGCTCATTAAAGAATTTCTCGCCACTAAGCAGACGTCACAATACTATTTAATATTTGTTATCTACATTTAATATCACCTTGTTTAAAAATTTACTTTCGAATCTGTATGAAAAATAACACATTTCTTATAAAGAAGTGTAAAAGTGGATGCAAGAATAAGGTGTCATAATTTCATTAAATATGCAAAATGGGTGTTCTAATAATTTTTTTTTTTAAATATAATAATTATATTTTCAATATGTATAAATTAATTGAACAATTTAATTATTTATTATTAAAAATTTATCATTGACGTCAATTGGTAAGCCTTTTATAAACTTGTCCAATTAATAGCGTTCGAAATTTGTGTAAAAAACAGGAGTGGCAGTCGTGGGGACTGGCCGACAGAAGCTATGCTTCCAGTATATATACATAGAAATTAGGAAGTGTGACATTTGCAAAATTATAATTAATTTTTTAGTGAAAACGTTATTTTTCATTCGATGTATTATGTATTTAAAAATATATTAATAATGTAGTTTTTTATTAATATCAATTATTAAAAAAACATATATTTAGGTAAACGTAATTTTCGTCATGTGCATTGTAAATAGAAAAATACAAAAAAACGTTATTTTTCATTCGATGTATTATGTATTTAAAAATGTATTAATAATGTAGTTTTTTATTAATATCAATTATTAAAAAAACATATATTTAGGTAAACGTAATTTTCGTCATGTGCATTGTAAACAGAAAAATACAAAAATTTTATTAAATTTTATTAAATTTTCATTTTTGTTATTAATGTAGTAATTAATAACAACTATATAAATATACACATATTAATAAACGGAGGAAGATAATGAGAGAAAATAAAAAATTCTTGCCAAAAAATATATTAAGATTATAATATTATAAATACAAACGCATATTTTCATACGTATACTAATTTTAAAATTTAAATTAAATAAATATTTACATAATTTATTTATTTAATCATCGTATTCTACGTCTATCCTTCTCTGTCCGCCGGCTTTAAGAATTGACTCTCTCCCTCTCTCTTTCTTTTTCATAAAGAATAGAGAGGGTTGCGTCTATCCTTCTCTGTCCGCCGGCTTTAAGAATTGACTCTCTCCCTCTCTCTTTCTTTCTCTTATATGTACAATAAAGGTAGCCGCGAATGGAGGGGGCTATGTCTAGCCTTCTTTGCCGGTTACAACAAGGCAGTCTCTTTTTCTTTATCTTTCTTATATGTATATACATGCATATTCTTAAGCGGAATGGGAGAGAGGGAAAGAAAGAAAGAGAAAAAAGAATGTTTGTATGTTGATAGCAATAATGGCATCCTGTGCCGTATTCGTTCATTCACGCTGGGTGACATTTGGGACTGTCGATTTTTATACATTTAGTGCCCCTGCCGTAACGTCGCGTAAGAAGCATAGCTTCAAAAAATGTGCGACGCATGCGCCTTTAGCCTCGAGTTAGTTCAGTTCAAATCAGCTGTTACAGGTGATTCGTAGAGTCGGCATATTTTTTATTTTTTTTTTCAAATTAATGCAAGTACATTTTTCATGTAAATGGCAGAAAATATATTTTTTATTTAATCATTTTAGGAATGTAGAAAAAACGATAATGAAAGAAAAACAGAAACGGTTTTTATATTCGAAAGAAAATGTAAGACAGCATTCATCATCTGCTTGTAATTCGTACAATTAGTTGACCGTAATTAGTCTTAATCATTCTTTTGAGTGACAGTATCATATACATTTACACTCATTTCAAATTTAATAAATATAAAGTTATTTTCAATGTTTTAGGAATCAACATTTTTTCCTCAACTTAACAAAGCATTAAATAAGTGTTTGAAGTAATAAAAATTGAATTTCACTTTATGATAACTTTTATGTCGACGAGTTAATTTTAGAATTTCGTTAACCTGCTTGTATCTGGTACTGTGACCCTATACTGAGAAAAATTTTATATGAAATATGACAAGAATCATAGTACGTTTTTACGATGTAGTTTTATAAACTTTTCAATTTCGTTTAATTTACTATGCTATAAAGAAAATTTTATTTCTCTACTTAATAAATTTTATATAAAAAAACTTAAGGGGTGTCCTCATACCGGCACAGAGATCTACCTTATCTACATTTAAATTATGCATTTTAATAAAAATTTAACTATTTTTTACTAAAATTCATAGAAGAGGCATATTCTTAACATTATAAAGAATTTATTGCAACGTTAAAAGACAGAATAACAGTGAAAATGAAGACAAAAACTGCATAATACGATTATTCATAACTACATTGAAAAGTTAATCGTATTAAGCAGTTTTCGCCTTTATTTTTACCCTTATATTGTCTTTTAACGTTGCAATAAATTCTTCGGCATGTTAAGGATGTGCCTCTCCTACGAATTTCAGTCATGAATAGTTAAATTTCTATTAAAATTCATAATTTAAATGTAGATAAGGTAGAACTCTATGTCGGTATGAGGATTCCCCTCAACAAATTTTTTTGGCTGGTTACTGATTTCCATTTTATGTACAGCAATTTATTTACATCTGAATACAAATATTAATAATTTTTATTACGTTCATAAAATTATTTACAAAATAGACAGCAAAAAATATTAGGCCTTTTCAAAATATTACAAGACAATCTTGAAATAATTACAATGTCAAGATAATAAAATTTTTAATATTTTAATTTTTTCAATAATACCTGCAAATTTTTACTAGTTCAGATATTAATTTTTGTCATATACATCGTACAAACTCTATAATTTCTTGTAACAATATCCCTTGCACATGCACAGGTTGATTCTCAAATAAGAGAGAACAATACCAGTATATAATCCTGGTGACTGATGCGATAAAATTTGTGTCCAACTCCCGCAAGTGGTGAGAGTTTAGCGAACTTTGTATGTAAGGCCGATCCATCTGACCGTTATTAACATCCCGACTAGAAACGAAGTTAAGAGCAGGCCGGATTCGCTGTCCTTGTCTAATTGACATTTTTGTTATTTACTCAAGTTTTAATCGGTGTATCTTCAAATTAAAGGTCGAGCGCAATAGATATTATTATTATGAACATCTATGCAAAAGAAAAAAAATATTTACCGGTTTGTTTTTGAGAAAAGTAAGTAACGCCAAAGTAAAAGTTTATGTTTATAATATTTTCGCGTTACTTACTTTTCTCAAAAACAAACCGATAGATATTTTTTTTCTTGTGCATAGATGTTCATAATAATAATATCTATTGCGCTCGACCTTTAATTTGAAGACACAATGATTAAAACTTGAGTAAATAACAAACAACTCAATTATTACTCGGTCGGTATCAGGTTCTACTCCGGCCTACCGTTAAGGTAAAAATGAGGTCCCTATAAGGTACCCTAAGATTATTATAAGGTCCTGGTGGGGCATGTAATGAGGCGCTTCTGAGGTCCCGATAGGGCAACCTCATTTTCAGATGCGCCCTATTATTACCCGTTTATCACCTGACAGTTGCCCGACAATTGACATGAAAAAATTCCAAGTGAGAACATAACCTCTTCTGATGCACGTGTATATCTGATGTAAAAAAAACTATTTTTCTTGTAAATTTAACTCTAAAATAGTTTCAATATAAATAATATTCATCACGAAAAGAAGAATTATTTTAATTTTAGATACAGTCATGTTCTTATTTAGTAGTATGGTGTGTGTGTATTTTAATAGCAATTAACATTGAATTTTCATAGAAAAAAATAAATGCATAAAATATAAAATTGAGTTGAACAATGATTCATTCATATTATTTTATAAATATATTAATACATTAATTTTTGCAAACGAATTCGGATCTTATAAGAAAAATAAAATTTAATTTACTGGCGAGAATGTCAGAAGAGTTTAAAAGTCTTACTTTAAAATGTTTTGAATATTAATAGTCAGGCAATTATCGGGCAGTGGATGGGTAATAATTGAATATTTAGGAAAATGAGGCTGCCCTATCGGAACCTCAGAAGCGCCCCATTACAAGCCAAGTAGGGTCCCTGTCAGGATGCCTAGTAGGGTCCTTACAATTTTGTAGGGCATCCTTAATATTTTTCTTGTCGGGATGCATGCGGGTCTTCTAGTGACCTCTATGACTTTACGTTTATATTTAGTTATATCTTAATTCACAGCGAAGGTAGTAACGTCAATATAAAATAGTCCCCTGTATCTAAAAGTCGACTCTAATAATATTTGTATCTTGATGTAAATAAATTGCTGTACATAAAATGGAAATCACCCACACAGCATGGAACATTTATGGAAGCTTCCCGGAATATTGGCACGGAAGATTTAAAGTATTTTAGTAATCTTCCATGGAATATTCCTGTAATATTCTTATGTCCTTGATTCTTTTTATATTGGAATATTCCATGGAATGTTGTTGGAAGATTCCAAGAATATTTCATTGGAAGATTTGAATCATCTCAAATCTTTGATTAAAATATTTCAGGAATCTTGCAGGAATATTTCTTGAAATATTCCGTTGGAACATTCATGGAAGATTTCCAGAATATTGGAACGGAAGATTTGAAATATTTCATGAACCTTTCACGGAATATGCACGAAAGATTTAATAAATCTTTCATGAAATATTCCATAAAATATTTCTGGAAGATTTCGAAAATCTATCGTAAAATATTCCATGGAATATTTATGGAAGATTCACAGAATATTGGCACGGAAGATTTGGAATATTTCAGGAATCTTCCATGAAATATTCCTTTAATATTCGTATGTCTTTGATTCTTCTCACATTAAAATATTCCACGGAATATTCTTGAGAGATTTCACAAATATTTCAATGGAAGGTTCGGGTAATCTCACACCTTTCATGAAATATTGCTGGAAGATATTTGGAAGATTTAGATGAATGATTCAGAGTTTCCGATCTACCACGGAATATTTCTGGAATATTTCATGAGAGGTTGTGAAATGCTGTGAGGAGATAGTATATATATTATATAATAACACATTAAACATATACATCAATACATATACGCATATTTAGTTATAAAATCGCATTTACATATTCGCTTTGACTGTACACAACAAAGCACTGATACCCTTTCGCTTATATAGTAAGTGAGGTATGTTCCAACCGCTTGGTGATAAAACTCCCATTTAACGAACATCCCCCTATCGGCGTCACGGGAAACCTCCCGTAACATTTCGCGCAACCTTCCAACGAAAACTTCATGAAATCATTCTAGAATCTTTCATGCAATATTTCACTGGAAGATTACTTAAATCTTTTTATGAAATATTTCGAGGAATATTTTTGAAAGATTTATGTAATATTCCGCTGTACGATTTTAAAGTTTTTCAAAACCATCCAATGAAATGTTTATGGAATCTTTCATGGAATATTCCTCTGGAAGATTACTGAAATCATTCTGTGCAATTTTTCGTGGAATATTTATGGAAGATTTATGTAATATTCCGCTATACGATTTTAAAGTTTTTTTGAATCTTCTAGCGAAATGTTTATGAAATCTTCCTGAAATTTTTTATGAAATATTCCGCTGGAAGATTACTTAAATCTTTCTGTGGAATATTTCTGGAAGATTTATGTAATATTCTGCTGTACGATTTTAAAGTTTTTCGGAATCTTAAAGCAAAATATTTATGAAATCTTCCTGAAATCTTCCATGAAATATTCTAGAAATCTTCCGTGAATATTTCATGGAATGTTTGAAAGAGTTTTTGAACATTCCTTTGAAATATTCCATAAATATTCCTGGAAGCTTTCAATGGAAGATTTCAGTGAAATATTTCGAAATATTTCGTGAAGACTTTCTAGAATCTGCATTGAAGGTTCCATTGAAATATTTCAGTGGAAGATTTCGAAATATTTCAGTGAAATCTTCCATGCTATGTGGGCAATAACCAGCTAAAAGAATTTGTAACGTTTTTTTACCTGAAGTTTATTGAGGAGAAAAATAAAATTTTCTATATAGCATGGTAAATTTAACGCAATTGAAAAGTTTACAAAGCTACATCGTAAAAATGTACTATGATTTTTTAATATTTCATATAAAATTTCTCTCAGTGTATTAAAAATAAATTCACTTTTCATTTAAATTTCTAAGTAATATATTTTTGAAAATAAAAAAAATAAAATTTTATAACTTATAAAAATGAAAAGATATATTCTTTTGCATGTATAATATAATTTATGATTTACTATATAGTAAAAAAATATTTTATGAGAAATCTGCTAATAAATCAGCTAATATATCAGCTGATTTATCAGCTCGTTTATCAGCTTGTTTATTAGCAGGATTATCCGCTGCTTTTTTTTATAGCAGGGTTGATAATTGTCTGAAAAAGTCTACGGAAAGTACTAAAATTTTCAAAAATCAAGTTTTCGACAACTCAAACAAATTTAAAATATCGGATGAGCCCTGATAGAAAATTAACCATACTTTCTGCTCTCTTCACTAACTAGTGCCCAGATATTTTAACATAATTTGGGAAGATATTTTACCATAATATATCAGAGTTCACTGTATTATGCCCAGAATCTGTTGAAAAATAGTAAATAATTGACTTATAACCTCAAATTTACAAGTTTGAAAATTATTTAGACTCAGTGAATTTAGTTATGAGTATTTGTTTAAAAATTTTCTCAATAAATCTATTAAATTAATTATATAACTAAGAACGTCTTTTAAAATGTATACCATGATATATTAAGGACTAAAAAAACCAGGACTTGATATCAGGACTGAGATAAAGCCTGGAAAAAAAATAAAATTTGAATGCTATAATAATTTTTTTTAGTTTAATATTAATTAAACTTTTTTTACTTTATATATATATATATATATATATATACACATATTATATTAAATACAAGACTTCAGTCAGTGAATAATTTAAAACAATCTCATCCGATGATTGAAATCTTTTCCTTTATCCGAACACTTGATTTTGGAATCGAAGACATAATTTTTTCTATTTTGATGGCTATCGCAAGCTTTTTCTGCCAATTTTCAACAAATTGATATCAAAATTTCTAAAGATCTTTAATTTATATATCTTCCTATATGGAAATAATTTATGTGAAAAACTGTAAATAACAGTAAATAATTATAAATACCTGTTAAAAAATGTAGGAATTGAGACATAAATAATAGTTATTTACAGTTATTTACTATTATTTATTATTAATTACTATTATTTACAGTTATTTACAGTTATTAACATTTTCAAAAATTTTTGAATTAGTGAATAATTTAATGTTATTAATAATTATTTACAATTATTTATAGTTATTTACAGTTATTTACAGTTTTTTACAGTTATTTACAGTTTTTTACAGTTATTTACAGTTATTTATAATTATTTACAACTATTTACAATTTTCCATAGTTTTTTACAATTATTTACAGTTATTTATAATTATTTACAACTATTTACAATTTTCCATAGTTTTTTTACAATTATTTACAGTTATTCACATTTTTTTAAATTTTCGCCTATATATAAAATTATTGAATAAATTCGTGATAATTTTCGAAAATGTAAATAACTGCAAGTAATTGTAAAAAACTACAAATAATCGTAAATAACTGTAAATAATTGTGAAAAAAGTGAATAAATGTAAATAACTGTAAATAAATATAAATAACTGCAAATAAGTGTAAAT
Organism: Anastatus disparis; assembly: GCA_017163975.1. Lineage (NCBI taxonomy): Eukaryota > Metazoa > Arthropoda > Insecta > Hymenoptera > Eupelmidae > Anastatus > Anastatus disparis. The sequence continues at coordinate 758,521 of JAFFSR010000395.1, read as the reverse complement.
AACAGTTAATAAGTGTAAATAAAAGTTAATAATTGTAAATAAGTGTGAATAACAGTAAATAATTCTAAATAATTGTAAATAACTATTATTTATCCCTACTAAAAAATCTCAGGTGAGAAATCACCTGATTTCTCAGGTGATTTATCATGCCAAAATCTCATGTGACGATTTTTTTGGTTTTTACACGTTTCAAAGCATACTTAGTCAATTGCGAACTATTTTTGAAAATTTTTTAAAAATTGGAACTTAGAAAATTTTTTTTTTAATTTGGTCTTAGAAAAAATTATGACTCATTTTACAAAAAATTTTCTAAGTTCAATTTTTCAAGAATTTTCTAAAATAAGGTAAAACACCCAATTGTAGGACAGTTACGGCAGTATAAGTATATATACTTGATTTTTATTGATATGCCATGGGTTGTTTGCAAAATAAAATTATCTCAATCGGATAATTAGATATTTTAAAGTATGTAAAAAGAAAAATGAACCGATTTACATTAAAAAATTTTAAATTATCGTCTTATTTTCACATGAGTAAGAATCCCTAATTGTAGGACAGCAAATTTTACTAAACCCAAAACTAAGACAGCACTTAGACCAAAAGTAGGACTATATAAATTCGTTTACACATAACCTTAAACAATATAATTTATTGGACAGTTACAAAGTTCTAAACATTCTAACAATATCAAAATTTTTTATAATTAATATAAGAAAGCAAAGTTAATAAAAATGAATGTAAGTTCAATTGCATGCTCTAAAATTTATTACTGATTATAATTTTTCTTGTTTAATTTTTTTCTTTATTTGTAAAGCATTAATTTTTTCTTCAAAAATTGTAATATACACATTTTTAATAATATTTTATAAATTTTAGTAACATATAAAAAAGTTGCCTTAGGTTAATAACAATACGAGACAGTTAAATATTTAGTTTTAAGGTTACCTCCGAAAATCGTATTTCTTGAATGTTTAAAGTCACAATCGATATCGATTTACACACAGAGAAACATTTTATCTCTGTTGGCACTTAAACGATATAAACTTTTGTCAATAATGGCTTTTATTTTCAATAATAAATGATTAAATAAACTACATCCTACTTCTCGGTCACTTAGTCAGCTGTTGTTGGACAGATATTGCGCTCTGTCTTACTTTCGGGAACTCTAATAAAAATTTGAAGGTGTACTAAGACGAATGAAATAATAAAAAAAAGAATTATTTAAACCATAATAAAATATAAAATAATACTCATAAATGTAATCAGATTCGATACAACTAGTTATTTTATGTAGGTTACATATGAGTTATATCTATAATTAAGCAAAAACGACATTGCAATTTTACATAAAAATTAGAAAATTTAAGAAGTAATTTACAACCGGAATACACGCTTTGCATAATCATTTTTTTTTATTTTTCAGTAAAACGGTGTTTAAAAATGACTCAAACATTCGTTTTAATGAGAGTACGTAGAATCTATAAATATTTAAATGAATATTTTTTGGTATTATTTTACTGTTAAAAATTACTGCTTTTCTTTCATGTCCTACTATTAGTATCATTTTTTGCAATGTCTTACTTTTGGGTGTTTTACCTTAGTTCGCAATTAACTAAGTATGCTTTGAAACGTGTAAAAACCAAAAAAATCGTCACATGAGATTTTGGCATGATAAATCACCTGAGAAATCAGGTGATTTCTCACCTGAGATTTTTTAGTAGGGTATGTCTCAATTCCCACATTTTTTAACACTTTTCTACAGTTATTTACAGTTATTTACATTTATTTACATTTATTTACATTTATTTACAGTTATTAACAGTTATTTACAATTATATCCAAAAATTTTTTCCATATGGGTTTACAAAATAAAAGTTTTAGTTCTTTTAAAAAAAAAGAATTTAAAAGTTTGGTTTAGAAAAAGTTGAAAATTTTGCAAAAAATAGATATTTTTGTGAATTTTATGTATGTAATTAAGTACAATATTTACTTCAACTTATCTTATCAAAATTCCAGCATTATTATTTTGTTAACATATATAAATATAAGATTTGAGGGGTTTTTGGGCAGAACATGTCAACAGAATCTGCCCACTCAGCAGAAAATTTGAGATATTCTGGGCAAATTACGCTTAATTTTCTACCAGGGAGGTTTTTTAAAATTATGAATGGATCAAAGTCTTATATTTAATATATATTCGAAGTGAAAAGAAGTTTTATTAATTAATATCATTAGAAAAAAATTATGACTACATTTGAATTTTTTTCAGGCTTAAACTCAGTCCTGATACCTGTAACAGTTTTTCAATGTAAATATCTGTAAATAACTATAAATGATTGTAAATAATGCAATCATTAGAAATAACTCAAAATAATTATATTTATATTCTATTTACAACAAACTTTTCTGAATAATTAAATACATATATATATATATATATATATATATATATATATATATTTAATAATTTTGTATTTGCAATTGTAATAAAATAAATGTTTTCTTAAATTGCTTTTAAAAATTACAGTATTATATAAATATGTATTTAATTATTGAGAAAGATTTATTGTAAGTAGAACATAAATATTATTATTTTCAGTTATTGCTAATGATTGCATTATGTACAATTATTTATAGTTATTCACAGATATTTACAGGGACGGATTTTAAGAGTCAGCTGTATACCGACACAGTTACCTGTTTTACCGAATCTATTTAAAATTTATTTTTTATAAAAACTAATAGCTTCAGACAGAAATAAAGAGATGGTTTCGATTCGTGTAATAGAAAGCAATATTTTCTCTGATAAGAATAATTTAATTCCACCGCTTTATTTTCAAGAAAAGTTGGAATAACTTGAAAATCCCATTATTTGACACTAATTTCTAATTTTTTAAGGCGACTACGGAAGTTCGGTTCGATTTCATTTTGTGGTTTACAAATTACTCTTTCAATATGTAAAATTTTTCAGATTTTTAAATTTTCCACCATTTATAATAATCCGTAGAATGGTGGAAAATTAAAAAATCTGAAAAATTTTACATATTGAAAGAGTAATTTGTAAACTCAAAAATAAAACCTAACCTATAATCCGAAGTCGCCTTAAGTTATTCCAACTTTTCTTAAAAACGAAGCAATAAAATTAATTCATACTAATCAAAGAAAATATTACATTTTATTAAACACATCGAAACCATCTCTTCATTTTTGCCTCTTGTTGCTAATTTTGGGACACATCGAAACCATCTCTTTATTTTTGCCTCTTGTTGCTAATTTTGGGAAAAAAGTCAATTTTTTAATTAGAAAAGGACAGAGATACAGCGGACTCTTAAGCCTGAAAAAAAATTCAAATGTAGTCATGATTTCTTTTTCTAATGATATTAATTAATAAAAATTCTTTTTACCTTGAATGTATATTAAATATAAGACTTTGATCCATAATTTTATAAAACCTCATCTGATGTTTTTTTGTAATGTATGTATGTATATGTATATAAAATTACCAAAAATAACCATTTTCGAATCATCGTTATATCATTTTCACAAATTTTATTATAATTTTTTATCTTATAACAATTATTTTTAATAATTTTTTATATTTTTCAGCACTTAAATGTAAAAGTACACTGAATTAAATTAATTAATATAAAAGCAATTCTATTGTGAATATTTTTAGAAAAAGTTCATTTGAAATAAATCAAAATTTTCAAAAGATTTTCAATTTTTAATGATGGGTTTGACTGAGAAAGATAAATTGATTGTTAAAGAATAAGAATTGTATAGTGGAATTGATTCCATGTTAACTGATATTCATATATTATAATTTAATAATATTATAAATTGATGCACCTCATTTAACTTGCAAACAACTTTACAAATTCAAAAACCGCAATATGTTAATTCAGTACCGACTGACAAAGTAGTATTGTTTTCCGGAAATTTCAAAATAAAGTTACTGGATTTCCCACACAGCATGAAAGATATCATTGGAATATTCCGAAATATTCCAATGGAATATTTCATTCAAATATGTATGGAAGCTTTATGGAAGGAAACAGAAATATTCCTGAAATATTGCAAAGGAAACTTTCTACGAAGATCCCCTGGAAGCCTCCGTAAACCTTCCAAGAAAGATTCCGATGGAAGATTGATGAATCATTGCACCGAAAGATTTCATGGAAGCTTTATAGAAGACTCCGTTTTCCTTTCGGGGAAATGTTTGGAATTTTCACTGGAATATTCCGACTTAAGTCTCCTGGAAGTTTCCGTAAACCTTCCAAGGAAGATTCCGACGGAAGATTGATGAATCATTGCACCAAAAGATTTCATGGAAGCTTGAAAAGAAGACTCCGTTCACCTTTCAGCGAAATATTGGAAATTGTCATCGAAACATTCTAGTGGAAGGCTTCTGAAAGCTTCCGTTAACCTTCCAAGGAAGATTCCGTCGGAAGATTGATGAATCATTGCACTGAAAGATTTCATGGAAGCTTTTTAGAAAACTTCGTTTTCCTTTCGGGGAAATGTTGGGAATTTTCACTAGAATATTCCAACTTAAGTCTCCTGAAAGATTCCGTAAACCTTCCAAGGAAGATTCCGTTCGAAGATTGATAAATCATTGCACCGAAAGATTTCATGGAAGCTTGAATGAAAGACTCCGTTTACCTTTCAGCGAAATTTTGGAAATTGTCATTGAAACATTTCAGTGGAAGGCTTCTAAAAGCTTCCGTAAACCTTCCAAGGAAGAGTCCGTTGGAAGATTGATAAATCATTGCACCGAAAGATTTCATGGAAGCTTGAAAGAAAGACTCCGTTCACCTTTCAGCGAAATATTGGAAATTGTCATTGAAACATTCTAGTGGAAGGCTTCTGAAAGCTTCCGTAAACCTTCCAAGGAAGATTCCGTCGGAAGATTGATCAATCATTGCACCCAAAGATTTCACGGAAGCTTTATAGAAGACTCCATTTTCCTTTCGGGGAAATGTTCGGAATTTTCACTCGAATATTCCGACTTAAGTCTCCTGGAAGTTTCCATAAACCTTCCAAGGAAGATTCCGTTGGAAGATTGATAAATCATTGCACCCAAAGATTTCACGGAAGCTTTATAGAAGACTCCATTTTCCTTTCGGGGAAATGTTCGGAATTTTCACTGAAATATTCCGACTTAAGTCTCCTGGAAGTTTCCGTAAACCTTCCACGGAAGATCCCGTTGGGAGATTGATAAATCATTGCACCGAAAGATTTCATGGAAGCTTGAATGCAAGACTCTGTTTACCTTTCAGCGAAATATTGAAAATTGTCATTGAAACATTTCAGTGGAAGGCTTCTAAAAGCTTCCTTAAACCTTCCAAGGAAGATTCCATTGGAAGATTGATAAATCATTGCACCGAGAGATTTCATGGAAGCTTGAAAGAAAGACTCCGTTCACCTTTCAGCGAAATATTAGAAATTGTCATTGAAACATTCTAGTGGAAGGCTTCTGAAAGCTTCCGTAAACCTTCCAAGGAAGATTCCGTCGGAAGATTGATCAATCATTGCACCCAAAGATTTCATGGAAGCTTTGTAGAAGACTCCATTTTCCTTTCGGGGAAATGTTCGGAATTTTCACTCGAATATTTCGACTTAAGTCTCCTGGAAGTTTCCGTAAACCTTTCAAGGAAGATTCCGTTGGAAGATTGATAAATCATTGCACCGAAAGATTTCATGGAAGCTTGAATGCAAGACTCTGTTTACCTTTCAGCGAAATATTGAAGATTTTTACTGAAATATTCCAGTAGGAGGCTTCCAAAAGCTTCCGTAAACCTTCGAAGAAAGATTCCGTTGGAAGATTGATCAATCATTGCACCGACAGATTTCATGGAAGATTTATAGAAGACTCCGTTTTCCTTTCGGGAAAGTGTTCGGAATTTTCACTGAAATATTCCGACTCAAGTCTCCTGGAAATTTCCGTAAACCTTCCAAGGAAGATTCCGTTGGGAGATTGATAAATCATTGCACCGAAAGATTTCATGGAAGCTTGAATGCAAGACTCTGTTTACCTTTCAGCGAAATATTGAAGATTTTCACTGAAATATTCCAGTAGGAGGCTTCCAAAAGCTTCCGTAAACCTTCCAAGGAAGATTCCATTGGAAGATTGATGAATCATTGCACCGAAAGATTTCATGGAAGCTTGAAAGAAAGACTCCGTTCACCTACCAGCGAAATATTGGAAATTGTCATTGAAACATTCTAGTAGAAGGCTTCTGAAAACTTCCGTAAACCTTCCAAGGAAGATTCCGTCGGAAGATTGATCAATCATTGCACCCAAAGATTTCATGGAAGCTTTATAGAAGACTCCATTTTCCTTTCGGGAAAATGTTCGGAATTTTCACTCGAATATTCCGACTTAAGTCTCCTGGAAGTTTCCGTAATCCTTCCAAGGAAGATTCCGTTGGAAGATTGATAAATCATTGCACCGAAAGATTTCATGGAAGCTTGAATGCAAGACTCCGTTTACCTTTCAGCGAAATATTGAAGATTTTTACTAAAATATTCCAGTAGGAGGCTTCCAAAAGCTTTCGTAAACCTTCGAAGAAAGATTCCGTTGGAAGATTGATCAATCATTGCACCGATCGATTTCATGGAAGATTTATAGAAGACTCCGTTTTCCTTTCGGGAAAGTGTTCGGAATTTTCACTGAAATATTCCGACTTAAGTCTCCTGGAAGTTTCCGTAAACCTTCCAAGGAAGATTCCGTTGGGAGATTGATAAATCATTGCACTGAAAGATTTCATGGAAGTTTGTATGCAAGACTCCGTTTACCTTTCAGCGAAATATTGAAGATTTTTACTGAAATATTCCAGTAGGAGGCTTCCAAAAGCTTCCGTAAACCTTCCAAGGAAGATTCCATTGGAAGATTGATAAATCATTGCACCGAAAGATTTCATGGAAGCTTGAAAGAAAGACTCCGTTCACCTTTCAGCGAAATATTGGAAATTGTCATTGAAACATTCTAGTGGAAGGCTTCTGAAAGCTTCCGTAAACCTTCCAAGGAAGATTCCGTCGGAAGATTGATCAATCATTGCACCCAAAGATTTCATGGAAGCTTTATAGAAGACTCCATTTTCCTTTCGGGGAAATGTTCGGAATTTTCACTCGAATATTCCGACTTAAGTCTCCTGGAAGTTTCCGTAAACCTTCCAAGGAAGATTCCGTTGGAAGATTGATAAATCATTGCACCGAAAGATTTCATGGAAGCTTGAATGCAAGACTCCGTTTACCTTTCAGCGAAATATTGAAGATTTTTACTAAAATATTCCAGTAGGAGGCTTCCAAAACTTTCGCAAACCTTCGAAGAAACATTCCGTTGGAAGATTGATCAATCATTGCACCGACAGATTTCATGGAAGATTTATAGAAGACTCCTTTTCCTTTCGGGAAAGTGTTCGGAATTTTCACTGAAATATTCCGACTTAAGTCTCCTGGAAGTTTCCGTAAACCTTCCAAGGAAGATTCCGTTGGGAGATTGATAAATCATTGCACCGAAAGATTTCATGGAAGCTTGAATGCAAGACTCCGTTTACCTTTCAGCAAAATATTGAAGATTTTTACTGAAGTATTCCAGCAGGAGGCTTCCAAAAGCTTTCGTAAACCTTCGAAGAAAGATTCCGTTGGGAGATTGATAAATCATTGCACCGAATGATTTTATGGAAGCTGGAATGGAAGACTCCGTTTACTTTTCAGCGAAATATTGGAAATCGTCATTGAAACATTCCAGTGGAAGGCTGAAAAGCTTTTGTAAACCTTCCAAGGAAGATTTCATTGGAAGATTGATGAATCATTGCATCGAAAGATTTCATGGAAGCTTTATAGAAGACTTCGTTTTCCTTTCGGGGGAATGTTTGGAATTTTCACTGGAATATTCCGACTTAAGTCTCCTGGAAGTTTCCGTAAACCTTCCAAGGAAGATTCCGACGGAAGATTGATGAATCATTGCACCAAAAGATTTCATGGAAGCTTGAAAAGAAGACTCCGTTCACCTTTCAGCGAAATATTGGAAATTGTCATCGAAACATTCTAGTGGAAGGCTTCTGAAAGCTTCCGTTAACCTTCCAAGGAAGATTCCGTCGGAAGATTGATGAATCATTGCACTGAAAGATTTCATGGAAGCTTTTTAGAAAACTTCGTTTTCCTTTCGGGGAAATGTTGGGAATTTCCACTAGAATATTCCAACTTAAGTCTCCTGAAAGATTCCGTAAACCTTCCAAGGAAGATTCCGTTCGAAGATTGATAAATCATTGCACCGAAAGATTTCATGGAAGCTTGAATGAAAGACTCCGTTTACCTTTCAGCGAAATTTTGGAAATTGTCATTGAAACATTTCAGTGGAAGGCTTCTAAAAGCTTCCGTAAACCTTCCAAGGAAGAGTCCGTTGGAAGATTGATAAATCATTGCACCGAAAGATTTCATGGAAGCTTGAAACAAAGACTCCGTTCACCTTTCAGCAAAATATTGAAGATTTTTACTGAAGTATTCCAGCAGGAGGCTTCCAAAAGCTTTTGTAAACCTTCGAAGAAAGATTCCGTTGGGAGATTGATAAATCATTGCACCGAATGATTTTATGGAAGCTGGAATGGAAGACTCCGTTTACTTTTCAGCGAAATATTGGAAATCGTCATTGAAACATTCCAGTGGAAGGCTGAAAAGCTTTTGTAAACCTTCCAAGGAAGATTTCATTGGAAGATTGATGAATCATTGCATCGAAAGATTTCATGGAAGCTTTATAGAAGACTTCGTTTTCCTTTCGGGGGAATGTTTGGAATTTTCACTGGAATATTCCGACTTAAGTCTCCTGGAAGTTTCCGTAAACCTTCCAAGGAAGATTCCGACGGAAGATTGATGAATCATTGCACCAAAAGATTTCATGGAAGCTTGAAAGGAAGACTCCGTTCACCTTTCAGCGAAATATTGGAAATTGTCATCGAAACATTCTAGTGGAAGGCTTCTGAAAGCTTCCGTTAACCTTCCAAGGAAGATTCCGTCGGAAGATTGATGAATCATTGCACTGAAAGATTTCATGGAAGCTTTTTAGAAAACTTCGTTTTCCTTTCGGGGAAATGTTGGGAATTTCCACTAGAATATTCCAACTTAAGTCTCCTGAAAGATTCCGTAAACCTTCCAAGGAAGATTCCGTTCGAAGATTGATAAATCATTGCACCGAAAGATTTCATGGAAGCTTGAATGAAAGACTCCGTTTACCTTTCAGCGAAATTTTGGAAATTGTCATTGAAACATTTCAGTGGAAGGCTTCTAAAAGCTTCCGTAAACCTTCCAAGGAAGAGTCCGTTGGAAGATTGATAAATCATTGCACCGAAAGATTTCATGGAAGCTTGAAACAAAGACTCCGTTCACCTTTCAGCGAAATATTGGAAATTGTCATTGAAACATTCTAGTGGAAGGCTTCTGAAAGCTTCCGTAAACCTTCCAAGGAAGATTCCGTCGGAAGATTGATCAATCATTGCACCCAAAGATTTCACGGAAGCTTTATAGAAGACTCCATTTTCCTTTCGGGGAAATGTTCGGAATTTTCACTCGAATATTCCGACTTAAGTCTCCTGGAAGTTTCCGTAAACCTTCCAAGGAAGATTCCGTTGGAAGATTGATAAATCATTGCACCCAAAGATTTCACGGAAGCTTTATAGAAGACTCCATTTTCCTTTCGGGGAAATGTTCGGAATTTCCACTGAAATATTCCGACTTAAGTCTCCTGGAAGTTTCCGTAAACCTTCCACGGAAGATCCCGTTGGGAGATTGATAAATCATTGCACCGAAAGATTTCATGGAAGCTTGAATGCAAGACTCTGTTTACCTTTCAGCGAAATATTAGAAATTGTCATTGAAACATTTCAGTGGAAGGCTTCTAAAAGCTTCCTTAAACCTTCCAAGGAAGATTCCATTGGAAGATTGATGAATCATTGCACCGAGAGATTTCATGGAAGCTTGAAAGAAAGACTCCGTTCACCTTTCAGCGAAATATTAGAAATTGTCATTGAAACATTCTAGTGGAAGGCTTCTGAAAGCTTCCGTAAACCTTCCAAGGAAGATTCCGTCGGAAGATTGATCAATCATTGCACCCAAAGATTTCATGGAAGCTTTGTAGAAGACTCCATTTTCCTTTCGGGGAAATGTTCGGAATTTTCACTCGAATATTTCGACTTAAGTCTCCTGGAAGTTTCCGTAAACCTTTCAAGGAAGATTCCGTTGGAAGATTGATAAATCATTGCACCGAAAGATTTCATGGAAGCTAGAATGCAAGACTCTGTTTACCTTTCAGCGAAATATTGAAGATTTTTACTGAAATATTCCAGTAGGAGGCTTCCAAAAGCTTCCGTAAACCTTCCAAGGAAGATTCCATTGGAAGATTGATAAATCATTGCACCGAAAGATTTCATGGAAGCTTGAAAGAAAGACTCCGTTCACCTCTCAGCGAAATATTGGAAATTGTCATTGAAACATTCTAGTGGAAGGCTTCTGAAAACTTCCGTAAACCTTCCAAGGAAGATTCCGTCGGAAGATTGATCAATCATTGCACCCAAAGATTTCATGGAAGCTTTATAGAAGACTCCATTTTCCTTTCGGGAAAATGTTCGGAATTTTCACTCGAATATTCCGACTTAAGTCTCCTGGAAGTTTCCGTAATCCTTCCAAGGAAGATTCCGTTGGAAGATTGATAAATCATTGCACCGAAAGATTTCATGGAAGCTTGAATGCAAGACTCCGTTTACCTTTCAGCGAAATATTGAAGATTTTTACTAAAATATTCCAGTAGGAGGCTTCCAAAAGCTTTCGTAAACCTTCGAAGAAAGATTCCGTTGGAAGATTGATCAATCATTGCACTGATCGATTTCATGGAAGATTTATAGAAGACTCCGTTTTTCTTTCGGGAAAGTGTTCGGAATTTTCACTGAAATATTCCGACTTAAGTCTCCTGGAAGTTTCCGTAAACCTTCCAAGGAAGATTCCGTTGGGAGATTGATAAATCATTGCACTGAAAGATTTCATGGAAGTTTGTATGCAAGACTCCGTTCACCTTTCAGCGAAATATTGAAGATTTTTACTGAAATATTCCAGTAGGAGGCTTCCAAAAGCTTCCGTAAACCTTCCAAGGAAGATTCCATTGGAAGATTGATAAATCATTGCACCGAAAGATTTCATGGAAGCTTGAAAGAAAGACTCCGTTCACCTTTCAGCGAAATATTGGAAATTGTCATTGAAACATTCTAGTGGAAGGCTTCTGAAAGCTTCCGTAAACCTTCCAAGGAAGATTCCGTCGGAAGATTGATCAATCATTGCACCCAAAGATTTCATGGAAGCTTTATAGAAGACTCCATTTTCCTTTCGGGGAAATGTTCGGAATTTTCACTCGAATATTCCGACTTAAGTCTCCTGGAAGTTTCCGTAAACCTTCCAAGGAAGATTCCGTTGGAAGATTGATAAATCATTGCACCGAAAGATTTCATGGAAGCTTGAATGCAAGACTCCGTTTACCTTTCAGCGAAATATTGAAGATTTTTACTAAAATATTCCAGTAGGAGGCTTCCAAAAACTTTCGCAAACCTTCGAAGAAACATTCCGTTGGAAGATTGATCAATCATTGCACCGACAGATTTCATGGAAGATTTATAGAAGACTCCTTTTCCTTTCGGGAAAGTGTTCGGAATTTTCACTGAAATATTCCGACTTAAGTCTCCTGGAAGTTTCCGTAAACCTTCCAAGGAAGATTCCGTTGGGAGATTGATAAATCATTGCACCGAAAGATTTCATGGAAGCTTGAATGCAAGACTCCGTTTACCTTTCAGCAAAATATTGAAGATTTTTACTGAAGTATTCCAGCAGGAGGCTTCCAAAAGCTTTCGTAAACCTTCGAAGAAAGATTCCGTTGGGAGATTGATAAATCATTGCACCGAATGATTTTATGGAAGCTGGAATGGAAGACTCCGTTTACTTTTCAGCGAAATATTGGAAATCGTCATTGAAACATTCCAGTGGAAGGCTGAAAAGCTTTTGTAAACCTTCCAAGGAAGATTTCATTGGAAGATTGATGAATCATTGCATCGAAAGATTTCATGGAAGCTTTATAGAAGACTTCGTTTTCCTTTCGGGGGAATGTTTGGAATTTTCACCGGAATATTCCTACTTAAGTCTCCTGGAAGTTTTCGAAAACCTTTCAAGGAAGATTCTGTTAGAAGATTGATGAATTATTGCAGGGAAAGACCTAAGGAAGCTCTAAGGAAGACTGCATTTACCTTGTAGCTAAATGTTGGCAATTTTCGACTGAAACATTCGGGTGGAAGGCTGCAGGAAGCTTTCGCAAACATTTCATGGAAGATCCCTTCAGTAGGCTAATGAATCAGGAATTATTATTTTAAATGAATGTGAAACGGACACTACACCAGCACTCATAAATATGGCTTATCCTCGTTTGTAAGTTAATAAAAAAAAATGTTAATGACGCTATAGCTACACCAAAAAGACATTTTTATAAAAATGAGATAATTTTTATAAAAATGAGGTAATTTTTTTAAAGAAAATGACTTTATTGCAATAACAAAAAACAAGTCCTTTTTCATTCAAATTTTTCATTATATCTAATGACTATATTTTTCCAATACATTACTTGACACACCAAAAGGCGTTTTAAATAACGTTATATAGTATGTTAGAGATTAGGACAAAAAATGACGTCGTTTAGTATGTTAAATGTTAACGAAAAATGACGTCATTTTTCAATAACAATGACGTCCTTTTTTATATAACTTCCCGCATAGCATGAAATATTTCTGAAATATTTCTGAAATATTTCATTGAAAGATTCGGAATAAAACAGAAAAATTGATATGAAATGTTTCTGAAATATTGATATGTCCGCCTAGAAGATTGGTTTGAAATATTTCATGTAATTTTTCTGTAACATTTTTTCATGATTTTGTGAAATATTAATTTGTAATATTGTTGAAAGATTGCAGCAACATTTGATCGTAAGATTCATGGAAGAATATGAATCTTTCAAGAAATGTTTCTGAAATATTTCTAAAATCTTTCATGAAATATTAATTCGTAATATTGTTGAAAGATTGCAGAAATATTTTATTAAAGGATTCATAAAAGATTATGAATCTTTCAAGAAATGTTTCTGAAATATTTCTAAAATCATGTTTAAAATATATCTAAAATAATGTTGGTGAAAGATTCTATCGGATATTATTTTTGATTTTGTAAGAGTTGCATCTCAAACCATATAAGATACCTATATATTTATTTGTTATTCAGAATTTAAGCGCTTATTTATTTGTATCAAGAATTTTTGGTCTTATATACTAAACGAGAGAACGTCCCACCACTTGCGAGAGTTTGTCAACCGCATTATGATCACATGAAAATATAATCAAGTAGCCACCTGGTGGCAAGATGGAAGAATTGCTACGCACGCAAGATAACTACAAATATTAAGACAATATTTCTCTAATATTTCACTGTTATATTCTTAAATTTTTGGGAATACTTTGCGCAGTATTGATTTAAAATATTTTAAGAAATGTTGCAGTAATATTTCTTCAATATTTCAGTGTTATGTTCAAACATTTTTTCAAATACTTCATGAAATATTTTTCAAATATAACAGGAATATTTCATGACATGTTTCTTGAAAAATTTGAGAAATATTAATTTGAAACATTTCAAGAAATAATGTAACAACTTACTTGAATATTTGAATGTCGGATTCAAAAATTTTTTTGAAATAAAACATAAAATGTTCCAACAATATTACAGAAATATTTCAATGAATTATTTAATATTCATAAACTGAAATATTTCAAAGAAATATTAGTTCATCACTTATTTGATATTTTACTGAAATATTTCATTAATAATTTACGGAGGCTTCCAGTAATCTTTACTGAAATATTCCATGAAAAGTTTACGGAAGCTTCCGGTAAACTTCCTGGAAGCTTCTAATGTTTTTTTTCTGCAGTGAATTAATTCTTCCACGTTTTCTTCTAGGAAGCTTCCGGTAATATTCCACTGAAATTTTCAACGAAAAACATACCGAAGCTTCCTGGAAGCTTCCACTGAAATATTCCATTAAAGATTTACGGAGGCTTCCAGTAAGTTTTCACTGAAATGTTTCATGAATAATTTACGGAAGCTGTCGGTAAGCTTCTATTGAAATATTCCATGTATAATTTGCGGAAGCTTCCAGTAAGCTTCCACTGAAATATTCCATGAAGGACTTACGGAGGCTTCCAGTGAGCTTTCACTGAAATATTCCATGAAAGACTTACGGAAGACTCCTGATCGAGGACTTATCCATCTTCCGGAAAGTTTCCACTGGAAACTTCCTGAAAGCTTCCAACCTTTCTTCCACATCTTCCGGGAAGCTTCCAGGAAGCTTACATGCTGTGTGGGTTGTATTGCAATAATAAAATCATTTATATGACAGTTTAAATTTTAAATATCTACAAGATGAGCATAAGATTCATACATACAGATTATTTCCAAACAAATCAGAATTGAGCATAGTTTTCGAGACAGTACAATCACAAACAAATAATTATGATTGCGGCCTTTTTGCAATTGTTTTTGTTGTTGCAATACTTTATAATTTATGCCCATGTTGTTCAAGGTATGATATTTCTCAAATGCGATTACATTTACTAGGAATTTTTGAAACGCAACAAATAAGAATGTTTGCACTATACCATAATCATAATAATAAAAATGTTAACAACGATAATCAATCAAACATTATAAGAAGAAGTTTTTGTTATGAACCATGCTTCAATAAAATACGATTCAATTTAGAAATCGCACGGTGTTCCCGAGGAAGTTGAAATAAAAATTTAATGTAACTTTAAAATTTCATCTGAGAATGATTTCTAGGCCCATTACATAATTTAAGCATCATTTTTAAAATTATTTTACATGATCAATTTGGATAAAAATAGGTAAAAATGAAAAAAAAATTCAAAACCAAACAATTTTATTTTATTTATAGAAAAAATACTCAAAAATGTTTGAAATGTAGGTATAATAGTTAAGATATAATAAAATTGAAGAATATCTGCCTTATGTTATGGAGCTACTGAGCTCAAATATTAAAATTAATGTCGAAAAATAGTTCTGTAGCTATTTTCGTATAGATACGAAGCATTAAAAAATGTGAATATTTACATTGATGATAGTCGTTTTGTAGATTTGTTTTATGCTAGAGGGCCCAAGACGATTGATCTTGAGGGAGGCATTGGTATACCCTTCTTTGGCTCCGTGATGAGTCTTGGTGTTGTGCTTGAAACCACACATTAATATGATTAAAAAAAAAGTTTAATAGAGTTTTATATGCCCCGCGGTTTTTCCGTCAGTTTACCACGGAGACTCTGCGTAAACAGTTTGCAACCGCCCTGCTGTTCCCACATCTTGATTATTGTTCAGTGGTTTTGCTCGATGCTTGTCAGGCGTTAATAAGATAAATACAGAGGTTACGAAATTCTTGTGTAAGATATATATTTGGTTTGAGAATGGGGGATTATATCTCTCCTTAAAGAGCCGCATTGAATTGGCTGCGCACTGATTCGAGGAGACAGTATTTCTTGGCTATACTTATGTACAAAATCGTGCGCATGAATACTTCGGAGCATCTAGTGGGTCTTTTCGCTAAATGTGTATCTGAGACTGTCAGGAATTTCTCCCAAGTCCAAAGTGCGAATTTTTGAAACTCCCTGCCTGTTGAGATTAAACATCTTCCATCTCTCAGCAGGTCCAAGGCAGCAGTTAGGAGGTACTTACTTGACCTCGATTGACATTTACTTTCTTTATTTGTGTTAATTTATTATGTGATGTCCTTTATATATGCTTAAAGTGTGAATGTATTTATTGTATGAATGATTGGTGAGTAAATTGACTGCGTTTCATGCTATTGTGTACGCTTTTTATTATTTTATTTTATGTATTTTTATTTTTCTTTCAAATTTTAATATTATGACTGATAGATAATGAATGCCTGTTTTTTATTTCTTGTATTATTGCGTGTATTGTTTTATAATCTTAATTATTCTTGTATTATCTGCGGTTTATCTGTAATATCACTTTTTATTGTGACTTATTTTTTCAGAATTATTAGAATTAGTTATTTGACTGTGATGTCAACTTCAAGTGCAATATTTATTTGTAATCTTATATTGTATTACACGTCTTTTTGTATATTCATACGAATAAATCATTATCTAATCTAATCTAATCTAATGACATCTGTTAATATACACTTAAAATAATAATTTAAAACTTGCACTACTAATAAAGAGAGGTCTTCACACCTCTAGGAAACATATTTGGCTGATACTGCAGGTTATGATTTTTTGATAAAAAGAATGAATCCATGTTATTTCTTTTCCTTTAGTAAGCCTTAAGACAAAAATTAGGTTTTTTTTTAAATATAATAACAAGAAGTGCTTATAAGAAATTTAATAACCAAAAAACTAAAGCTCTTACAAAAAAGTGTATGGGAGATAAAAAAGTACAAGTTGAACACTTTACTTCAAACCGTATTGTGTTAGAAAAGTTTTTGTGGTTCAGAAGTTATGCTAAATTAACTATTACTACATACTTTCTAAAAATTTGTAGCATCCCTAGTGGAAATCAGTTTTGCTAATAACTGCAAGCAGTTGCTAATTACTGTTATAAATAGTTTGGTTTGAGACAGAAGTAGCGGTTATTTGCAGTTAAGGAGGTTCTTGCGAGTATAACTAAGGTCAAAGTCGATAAAAAAGTGAATATAGATATTTATATATATATTTATTTTTGGAAATTAAATAATTATTTTTTACGTTTAAATGTACTATGAACATTGAATTTTTTGCACGTTACGCACTTAGAATGTAAATAAATTATCATGAATTCGATCGCGTAGTACAATGCATACATACATTGTATGCACTTATGCATTTATTCTCACACATGCAGTGATTCCATTCTTACATTCCTACATGTAATTATTCTCACACATGCTTATATTCAATACACACATACTCCAAATTATTACATTTTTACACTTATAATCTAAATTATTTACATTTTTACACTTTTATTACATATTTTCTTGAGTTTTATATTACATTATTATGTATAAGCTACTTCTTTTTTTTTTTTTTTACTCGCTCTCCGGTACTTTTACACACTGGCATACATTCACTTGTAATCATCTCGTTGAATCCATGCTTATTTGACATATTGCATTTTTTTTCCTTAATAATATATACTAAATAACAAATTTTTATATTTTATAAATAATAGTTTCGTGTATCAAATTTAACATTTAACAATTCATTTGTACCATATTACACAAACGTCAGTTACAACAATAAAAAAAATCTTATACAATGGGCCTCTGGCCACTTCTTCCAGGAAAAACATCTTGGTTAGGCTAACGGAACTCTTTAGCGATACAAATATCAGAGGAGAGCCCAATCAGCTTCACCTATATATAACAAAAGAAATACATTATTAATACAATCTCGCTACAAAAAACTTATAACTAATTACATTTTATTTTATAGTGAGAGACTGGTGTACAAAATCTAACTTTTTTTTCTACAATTAATCCTCTTACTTAACGTTACATTATCTATTTTTCTGTGTCTCAAAATATTTGATATAAATCTCTCTCTTTTTACAGTTTTCATTATTTCATATAATATTCATAACAACGATAAAAGTAACAATACTAGCAAAATGTATTATTGTCATCTTACGGTTTACGTTACGTATAACGAAGTCAAATCATAACAAATATAATATCGTGATTTACAACGCGCTAATTGTTCAATAAAATCGTTATTCATTATCGAACTATACAATCATTTCAAATAATAAATTAATGCGCAAAATATGCTCTTACAAATATACGAATCGGCTCTTGGCCTTCCATTATATAATCAAGCAAGATCTAGATTTGATGGTACTGCTGCAAATGCTAAAATACACTGACCTGTTTTTTTGTTGCTTGGTTTAGCAAATATTAAACCAGGCGATACTTTAAATATGTGACTCTCATTGAGCTATATACGAGCGTAGACGTAAATTTATCTACTGATATTATCATCAATTAGCACAATCATCAGTTGGCATAATTATCTTTTGGTCCTTATAATATGGCTCGCTACTTCTTTTACCTCCCAAGTCCACACAGCAAGTTTGGTACGTAGAGACCACAGGAACCTTCTTTATACCTGACATATTATTTCTACACAGCATGATAAGGTTGGATAGGCAGCTGGTTGGTCTGCTCATATCCTTATTACCCTAATCATCTGTTGGCGTAATTATCTACTGGTCCTTGTAATATGGCTCGCTACTTCTTTTACCTCCCAAGTCCACACAGCAAGTTTGGTACGTAGAGACCACAGGAACCTTCTTTATACCTGACATATTATTTCTACACAGCATGATAAGGTTGGATAGGCAGCTGGTTGGTCTGCTCATATCCTTATTACCCTAATCATCTGTTGGCGTAATTATCTACTGGTCCTTGTAATATGGCTCGCTACTTCTTTTACCTCCCAAGTCCACACAGCAAGTTTGGTACGTAGAGGCCACAGGAACCTTCTTTATACCTGACATATTATTTCTACACAGCATGATAAGGTTGGATAGGCAGCTGGTTGGTCTGCTCATATCCTTATTACCCTAATCATCTGTTGGCGTAATTATCTACTGGTCCTTGTAATATGGCTCGCTACTTCTTTTACCTCCCAAGTCCACACAGCAAGTTTGGTACGTAGAGACCACAGGAACCTTCTTTATACCTGACATATTCTTTCTACACAGCATGATAAGGTTGGATAGGCAGCTGGTTGGTCTGCTCATACCCTTATTACCCTAATCATCTGTTGGCGTAATTATCTACTGGTCCTTGTAATATGGCTCGCTACTTCTTTTACCTCCCAAGTCCACACAGCAAGTTTGGTACGTAGAGACCACAGGAACCTTCTTTATACCTGACATATTATTTCTACACAGCATGATAAGGTTGGATAGGCAGCTGGTTGGTCTGCTCATATCCTTATTATCCTAATCATCTGCACCTAAAGATGCCAATAACGGGGACAAGCGACGGTTGTCTCGTTACATTTGGCTTAATACACAGGTCTACTAGTGACTTGCGCACATGTGTCCAATGTCAGGTTAAACCGCTCAAAAAATATATATTTCTTACGAATCAATTGCAGCATTTTTGCTTTAACAATACAGCACGTCTGGAGCATAGTACTCCTTTAGATGTGCCGGTAATTATAGGTCTTTGATATTCAGCATAATAAGTTGCCTAGATACTCCTAAGTTGAACTACTTCATTATCAAACAAAATTACTAAAAATTTAATATACAATGATTGCTTTAGTTATCTCAGTCAGAAACAAGCCTGAAAAAGCGAACCTAGTTGCTGGTACAACATGCATACATATGACACACGTGTATCAAACTGAGGTTGTGCGCGATTCAGATGCGATTTCTCGCTAATGATGCGCAAAATAAACTGTCAACCTCATAGTTGGACAGGACTTGTTCAAACCTTAATACAAAATTGATAAAAATAGTATTAATTCTTCGACAATTGATAAAAGAAATACGCGTTACTCACGACTCACAAAATTTTAACTATACTATACACAAAACTCACACTAACAATTGGTTTGTATGGTGTTCTACAATTCTTTTTTATTCTTTCCATTTATCTTTGTAATATTCTCCTATCTTCTGCACACCGTTCGCTCCTAATATATTACTATTATTCAATGTCTCTTGATGCGCAAGAGCTCCATTGCTATCTATTTGATTCCTAAACGCGTCACGTTCTCTACCATTAGGTGTGCTGCTATGTATGTTAGCTAAGGCGTCGTCCATCCCGCCATTCAATACTACATTCGTCGGTGTGCTCGCGGTAGACATTTTGTGATTCGAGGCTCTATACAATACAAAGTAATCCTCGCTTCTTTGAGCCTCGCTAGCTCTTAACGCGTTGCTATAATTGCTAATTTCCTGACTACCGAGTATTCTATTACTATCTATTTGATTTCTATACGCGTTGCGTTCATTTCTTTTTTTAGTATCTTTCGGCGTACTGCTCGGTACAGTAAATAAAATCTTTTTAATTTCGTTATCCATCATACTCCCACACAGCATGGAATATTTATGGAAGCTTCCTGGAATATTGGCACGGAAGATTTAAAATATTTTAGGAATCTTCCATGGAATATTCCTGTAATATTCGTATGTCCTTGATTCTTCCTAAATTGGAATATTCCATGGAATATTGTTAGAAGATTCCAAGAATATTTCATTGGAAGATTTAGGACATCTCAGATCTTTCATTGAAATATTTCAGGAATCTTGCAGAAATATTTCATGAAATATTCCGTTGGAACATTCATGGAAGATTTCCGGAATATTGAAACGGAAGATTTGAAACATTTCATGAACCTTTCATGGAATATGCACGAAAGATTTAAGGAATCTTTCATGAAATATTCCATGAAATATTTCTGGAAGATTTTAGAAATCTATCGTAAAAAATTACGTGGAATATTTATGGAAGATTCGCAGAATATTGGCACGGACGATTTTGAATATTTCAGGAATCTTCCATGAAATATTCCTTTAATATTCGTATGTCCTTGATTCTTCCTACATTGGAATATTCCATGGAATATTCTTGAGAGATTTCAAGAATATTTCAATGGAAGGTTTGGGTAATCTCTCATCTTTCATGAAATGTTCCTGGAAGATGTGAAATGCTGTGAGGGGATAGTATATATATTATATAATAACACATTAAACTTATACATCAATACATATACGCATACATAAACATTTAGTTATAAAATCGCATTTACATATTCGCTTCGACTGTACACATCAAAGCGCCGATACACTTTCGCTTATATAGTAAGTGAGGTATCTTCCAACCACTTGGGGATAAAACTCCCATTTAACGAACATCCCCTATCGGCGTCACTGGAAACCTTCCGTAAGTTCCGCGCAACTTTCCAACGAAAACTTCATGGAATCATTCTAGAATCTTTCATGAAATATTCCACTGGAAGATTACTTAAATGTTTCTGTGGAATATTTCGTGGAATATTTATGGAAGATTTATGTAATATTCCGCTGTACGATTTAAAAGTTTTTCGAAATCTTCCAATGAAATGTTTATGGAATCTTTCTGAAATCTTTCATGGAATATTCCACTGGAAGATTACTTAAATGTTTCTGTGGAATATTTCGTGGAATATTTATGGAAGATTTATGTAATATTCCGCTGTACGATTTAAAAGTTTTTCGAAATCTTCCAATGAAATGTTTACGGAATCTTTCTGAAATCTTTCATGGAATATTCTACTGGAAGATTACTTAAATCTTTCTGTGGAATATTTTGTGGAATATTTATGGAAGATTTATGTAATATTCCGCTGTACGATTTAAAAGTTTTTCGAAATCTTCCAATGAAATGTTTATGGAATCTTTCTGAAATCTTTCATAGAATATTTCACCGAAAGATTACTGAAATCTTTCTGTGAAATATTTCGTGGAATATTTATGGAAGATTTATGTAATATTTCGCTGTACGATTTGAAGGTTTTTTGGAATCTTTCAGCGAAAAGTTTATGGAATCTTCCTGGAATCGTCCATGAAATATTTTACTGGAATATTTCATAAACCTTTCATGGAATATTTCATGAAATATTTCAAAAATCTTCCGTGAATATTTTATGGAATATTTCAAAAAAGTTTTTGAACATTCCTTTGAAATATTCCTGAAATATTCCTGGAAGCTGTTAATGGAAGATTCCAATGGAATATTTTGAAATATTCCGTGGAGACTTCCAATAATCTGCATGGAAGGTTCCATTGAAATATTCCAGTGGAATAATTCGAAATATTCCAGTGAAATCTTCCATGCTGTGTGGGCTATTTGTGGGCATACCGCTGATTGCCATTTTGTGATCAGAGGTTATGTACTATTGATCAACGGTAAGTCTATGCTGTACATCTTAACCGACCCTGATGATATCAATCAGTCTTATATGGACTAGATTGTATAAACAATTAAATACACGAAATAAATAAATTAATACGACACTATAATAAATAAATTAATACGACACTATAATAAATAAATAAATAAATAATTACGTTACACTAACAATCAAATTAAACACGAAAATACGCACATATATAAACAGTTATTGTTTAAAATTACCGTTCAGGGTCACTCGCAATAGGTGTATAGAGCCTACGCGAAACAAAAACATACACAAAATTACGCCGTTAACTATTTAGAATTCATGCCCTTATATCATCCGAACTTTAAAATATTTTGTATTGTGTGCGCAATATACGAACAAAATTAACTTTATTTTGTTTCGCGATTCACTAGCATGCGTGACCTCCGCATACCCCTTCGAGAACAATCTAGGAGATACATAAATGTAATGAGTAGATGTGTTCTCTCAAAGGTTATACCTCGGCCCAAACATGCCAGCAAAATTCATTTGTTTTTCTCTTCGACCTTACTAAAACCTTTTATCCGTTCGCAATTTATAAATTACTTACACGATTTGCTATTTTTCACACGCATACAACACTCAACCTCTAATTACTTTGAATTTAACCGTCGCATCGGTTTACTTTTCTAACGGTTTCGCGAATTTTCTACGCGTTTCTGTGATTTTTCTCGCACAATCGAGTACTATTTTTCGTTTTTCTTCTTTTCTGTTTTGCCTTTTTCTATGTATATGTATGTGTTTTTCTTTTTGCGCACAGTTTTTACCTTTATTCTTTTTTAGGTTAATTTTTCAATTGTTTTGAAGAAACATTTTTTTTTCTTTTTGAGAGAGATAATTCACCTATACTCCCCCAGTCTACACGTGCATTTCAATACATTAAACCAAAACATTTAATGCTACAAGGCATACACTACAGGTAATTGGCAAGGCCTCGATTTGTGCCCAAGTAGATGAACAAATTCAATGAGTTGGTTACACATTTCTAAACCTCGCCAAACCCATAATTGCCCTATCACAAAGCAACAACAAAAATATTTTATTCGCACGCGTAGCTGGAAGAAGCCAGCTTCTCACTAACTGTGCGTCTTAGATATTATTTATAATGTTTGTTAGTATTAAATATGTATATATACGCTATTTTCGGCGAATTTACTTAATATATATATAATGTTAGTAACTACTCTCCCGCACAGAGTATTTCACTAGAAAGTAGAAAAGGAAATTAATTACATACATCGATTAACAATTTCTTTGTAATAAAAAACAGGAGTGGCAGTCGTGGGGACTGGCCGACAGAAGCTATGCTTCCAGTATATATACATAGAAATTAGGAAGTGTGACATTTGCAAAATTATAATTAATTTTTTAGTGAAAACGTTATTTTTCATTCGATGTATTATGTATTTAAAAATATATTAATAATGTAGTTTTTTATTAATATCAATTATTAAAAAAACATATATTTAGGTAAACGTAATTTTCGTCATGTGCATTGTAAATAGAAAAATACAAAAAAACGTTATTTTTCATTCGATGTATTATGTATTTAAAAATGTATTAATAATGTAGTTTTTTATTAATATCAATTATTAAAAAAACATATATTTAGGTAAACGTAATTTTCGTCATGTGCATTGTAAACAGAAAAATACAAAAATTTTATTAAATTTTATTAAATTTTCATTTTTTGTTATTAATGTAGTAATTAATAACAACTATATAAATATACACATATTAATAAACGGAGGAAGATAATGAGAGAAAATAAAAAAATTCTTGCCAAAAAAATATATTAAGATTATAATATTATAAATACAAACGCATATTTTCATACGTATACTAATTTTAAAATTTAAATTAAATAAATATTTACATAATTTATTTATTTAATCATCGTATTCTACGTCTATCCTTCTCTGTCCGCCGGCTTTAAGAATTGACTCTCTCCCTCTCTCTTTCTTTTTCATAAAGAATAGAGAGGGTTGCGTCTATCCTTCTCTGTCCGCCGGCTTTAAGAATTGACTCTCTCCCTCTCTCTTTCTTTCTCTTATATGTACAATAAAGGTAGCCGCGAATGGAGGGGGCTATGTCTAGCCTTCTTTGCCGGTTACAACAAGGCAGTCTCTTTTTCTTTATCTTTCTTATATGTATATACATGCATATTCTTAAGCGGAATGGGAGAGAGGGAAAGAAAGAAAGAGAAAAAAGAATGTTTGTATGTTGATAGCAATAATGGCATCCTGTGCCGTATTCGTTCATTCACGCTGGGTGACATTTGGGACTGTCGATTTTTATACATTTAGTGCCCCTGCCGTAACGTCGCGTAAGAAGCATAGCTTCAAAAATTTTTCTTTGAATATTAAGTATTCTACTCAGCGCGACGCGAGAAATCATAAGTCTAACCTTTATGATGAGATCCTCGCGTTCACAAAATGGCCGCCTTTGCTCGCGACGCCGTGCTGGCCTTCCTTGGCTTCCTGCACTGGACCTTCGCTGCTAGCTGCGCTGCGCTGTCTTCGTCTTCCCGAACAGCTGTCGGGGTTACCACTGTAGTTCCCTGAACTACGGAGAAGCTTGATTGGATGAGGAGATGAAATAAGGTGAAAGACTGAAAGTAGAATTTACAAAGTCTTTATTGCACCAAGTCGTTGCTACAAAATACCTGGGAAGCGAAGAGAGAATACTTATCTATTCCGGAGTTGAGCACGCTCTGACTCACTTCGTATCTCTCGTGTAACACATAGGTTACGTTTCTAGTCGCTTACTTGCGCACCGCAGGTTGCGCGTAACGCTTACATGTATATCTCATTCATATATACATACTCTATGTCTGTGTGCCCACAATCCGGTCGCAAAAACGTTTATTAACTTTAACGTGTAATATCTCAATATTTACCACGGCAATAAGTAATTTACTAGATATCATTTGAAAGAGGAAACTTTCTTTTAGACATTTGTTCATCTGTCTGTTTTTCAGAAAATTACTCCCTGCCTTGCAAATACTCAATTTTGATATATTTTATTCTCAGTCCCATAAGAGCCTGTACAAAAAAGTTCAAACTTTAAGTTCTGATTTTATTAAATTTTGCACGGCAAGCCCATAAATTAAGCATACGATCGAATTCAGGACATTTTAAATAATGAGAAACTTTATTGTGTAATCTCAGAATTTTCATGCAAGAACCTCCTTAATAGTAGTTATTTGCAGTTATTAACAGTTATTAATATTTATAAGCACAACAATTTTGTACAATACAATTTTTAAAAATTAAGATAATAGTAACAGTTATTTGCAGTTATTTTTTTATTTTTGCAGTTATTCACCGTTATTTGCAGATTCTTGCAGTTATTTGCAATTATTTTCTGATTTTTGTAATTATTTCCAGAAACTTGCAGTTATTTATAGTTAAGAGGCGGTCGGAACCAAATCGGTGACTTGCGGTATATATATACACGGAGAAAGTTTTGCCTCAATAAAGATGATGCGCGTCGCACTAGAAAAAGTGATGCCTTTTGCACCGTGAATCACGAATAATGCTTCGCATTTCATAATTCATGCATCACTTTTTGTAGTGCATAAGCGCCGAAACACAATGCGCGAGGAGGCGGCGCACTGTATTTCGTCGCCTACGGTGGCGCCGCATCGAAAAACTTGATGCATGTTCGATATTTATCGTGCATGCGAGCCACTTTGTGGAGCGTTTTAAAAACGCACTATCTTTTATGATGTGAAACTTTCTCGGTGTATCAAGTCAGCATTTTTCGCTTTATGATAATATTTTGTATATTTTTATGGCTTAAACTATTTCAAATTATTCTTTATATACATGACTAGAGGAAATAACTATATTTTTACCATACGAATTAGTAAATAAATTATTATAAGCATTTATTACAAATATCAAACTGACTTGACATATACCGCATGCAAAAAACTGTCGTGTCGATTGTTAGGAGGCATTTTTCGCTTTGTAACAATATTTTTTATATTTTTGTGGCTTTAACTATTTTAAATTATTCTTTATATACATGACTAGAGGAAATGACTATATTTTTACCATATTAATAAATGAATAAATTATTATAAGCATTTATTACAAGCACCGAACTAAGTCACCGATTTGGTTCCGACCGCCTCTTAATAATAGTTATTAATAAAAATTTATTGTCTTGGAAATTTTTTCCTATCTATAAAAAATTAAAAATTTTTTTAAAAAGCGTATAATTATTAATAACTGTAAATAATTGCAAGAAATTGCAAATAACTATAAATAAACGCAAATAACTGCTAATAACTGTTAATGAAATAGCAAATAACTGCTTATAAATGCTAATAATTGCTAATAACTGCTGATAACTGATGATAACTGCTATTAACTGCAAATAACCGCTACTTCTGTCTCAAACTAAGCAGCTTTTAGCAGTTATTAGCAATTGTTTTCAATTATAAACAGTTATTAGCAAAACCCATTTCCACTAGGGATGTAACACATGATAAAGTTTTACACTATTTAATTAGCGTATTTTGATCAATTTCTACACAGCATGGAATATTTATGGAAGCTTTCTGGAATATTGGTACGGGAGATTTAAAATATTTTAGGAATCTTCCATGAAATATTTCTGTAATATTCGTACGTCCTTGATTTTGCTTGTATTGGAATATTCCGTGGAATATTGTTGAAAGATTACAAGAATATTTCATCGGAAGATTTGGGTTATCCCAGATCTTTTATTGAAATATTTCTGGAATCATACAGGAATAGGGTAAATGTGCCAGTTACCGTGGGTTTAACGTAACCTCTTACAGATTTTATCAAATTAAACAGATTTTTTTATTAATGCTCCATAACTATTGATATCAGTTATAAACGTTGAAGCATCTTTTATTTAATAAGCATGATTGATTAATTATGTATAGAAAAATATTTGAAATATTATTAAAAATATAAGAATTGATGCATGCGTCAAATACCGTGTTGCTCAATTTTCAGATTTCTATATACCGTGTGTCAGTTTCCGCGCCCCCAACTAAATGCGTTTTGTCAGTAAGCAAGCCCTCGACCAAATATCGAGTGTCGAATACCGTGCATTTTTCGTCGATTTATCTTTTTTTGAGGTTATGTTTTCTTCGATGCTCACATGTTAGAGGGTACGATAGCTAAGATTATACCAAAAAATTGGTTTAGTTATCGTGCACGATAATTGAATCATATGCTTAAATCTGTTCCAGTTACTATATTTTATAAATAAATAATAAAAAATAATTTAAAAACGCAAATTGTAGGTTTTTTCGAAATTTTTAAGTATTTTATCATAGTAAAATGCATTTACATATTATTATTATACATTTTTTAATACTTTCAATGATTGAATTAAACATGCAATCCTTAAGCTTTTTGATAACGCGCGCACTAAAAACGCATAAATCACGTTAAAAAAATTTCAAACATTATTTATACAATATAAAACGTCGATAAATTAAATTTTTATTTTTCTAATAGTTAAATTATACTTCAAAAATATTAAAAAAATTTTTTTGTATTTTTGATTAAGGCTTAAACCTATCTTAATGTATTAAAATATTGAAGGAGCACGGTAGTCGGGGGGGCAACGATAGCTGGCACACTTACCCTATTTCATGAAATATTCCGTCAGAACATTCATGGAAGATTTCCGGAATATTGAAACGGAAGATTTGGAACATTTCATAAACCTTTCATGGAATATGCATGAAACATTTCATAAACCTTTCATGGAATATGCATGAAAGATTTGAGGAATCTTTCATGAAATATTCCATAAAATATTTCTTGAAGATTTGAGAAATCCACCGTAAAATATTCCATAGAATATTCCATAGAATATTCATGGAAGATTCGTAGAATATTCGCACGAAACATTCGAAATTTTTCAAAAATCTTCCATAAAATATTCCTGTAATATTTGCATGTCCTTGATTCTTCTTACACTGTAATATTCCATGGAATATTCTTGAAAGATTTCAAGAATATTTCAATGGAAGGTTTGGATAATCTCGCATCGTTTATGGAATGTTTCTGGAAGATATTTGTAAGATTTCGATGAAAGATTCAGAGCTTCAGATCTACCAAAAAATATTTCTGAAATATTTCATAAAAGATTGTAAAATGCCGTAAGTTAAGTCTGGAAAGAAATTAAATTTGAGATACCAACGTTTCGTGAACATTACAGTTTACAAGACGTCGGTATCCCAAACCACAACTTACACGGTCGAAATGCGAAAAAAACATTCTAACAACGTCTAACAATTTCGTAGTAAGATATAACGAACGAATAAAAAATCTTTCAATGAAATCTTTCAGCAATATTACAGTAATATTATATTGAAATATTTCATGAAATCTCGATGAAATATTACAAACAATATTTCATAAATCTTTCAACAATATTTCTCTGCGAGATTATTGGTTTACTTATATTACAATGAAAGATTGCTGAAAGCTTTCAAAGAAAGTTTTCACGAAACATGATTGAAAGATTTATGAAAGATTTCTCACAGGCGTTCTCCTAGCTGTACCTCAAAAACTTCACGCAATCTTTCATAAATCATTTATGCAACATTGCAAGGAAATATATTAGTGATCTTACAGAGAAGGCTTCACGGAATATTTCATAAATCTTTCAACAATATTTCACTGCAAGATTTTTGGTTTACTTAGACTGCGATGAAAGATTGTTGGAAGCTTTCATTGAAATCTTTCAGGAAACATGTTTGAAAGATTTATGCAAGATTTCTCCCATACGTTTTCCCTACTGTACCTCGAAACCTTCACGCAATCTTTTATAAGTCTTTAATATACTATTGCAACGAAACGTAGTAGCAACCTCACAAAGAAGGTTTCACGGAATATTTCATGAAATCTTTCAACAATATTTCTTTGCAAGATTTATGATTTACTTAGACTGCGATGAAAGATTGTTGGAAACTTTCATCGAAATCTTTCAGGAAACATAATTGAAAGATTTATGAAAGATTGCTCCTGAGTGTTCTCTATGCTGCTCCCAAAAATCTTGTCGCAATATTTCATAAATCCTTCATGTAATATTGCAAGGAAATATAGTAGTAATCTCTCAAAGAAAGCTTCATGGAATATTTTATAAAATCTTTCAACAATATTTCTCTGCGAGATTTCTTGTTTACTTAGACTACAACGAAAGATTTTTGGAAGCTTTCATAGAAATTTTTAAGGAAACCTATTTGAAAGATTTATAAAAGATTTCTCTCCAGTGTTCTCCATGCTTCAGCCAAAAACCTTCACACTATCTTTCATAAATCTTACATGAAAGATTTTCAAAACTGTGGTAATTTTGCAATGAAAAATTGTAGAAATCTTTTATAAATATTTTCTTAAAATATTACCGTCAATGTTGCTAAAATCTTTCATAAATCTTTCATGAAAGATTTTTGTAACTTTGATAATCTTGCAATGAAAGATTGTGGAAATCTTTAATAAATATTTTCTTGAAATATTACCGTAAATATTGCTGAAATATTTCATAAATCTTTCATGAAAGATTTTCGTAACTCTTATAATCTTGCAATGAAAGATTGTAGAAATATTTTAGAAATATTTTTCTGAAATATTACTGTTTGTATCGCTGAAATCTTTCATAAATCTTTCATGAAAGATTCCTATGATAGTTACAATATTGCAATGAAAGCTTTATTTGATTGATTAAATCTGGCCACGATATATTGTGTAAATATTTATTCGAAATGATTTGGAAATCTTGTTAAATTATTTCAGAAATCTTTCAATGAAAAATTTTTAGGAGTTATTTTTCTGCAACGATTGAGTTTCCTAATCATGCCGATAGGAGGACGCGCGTTTAATGCGAGTTTTGTCCCCAAGTGGTAAGAGGATAGCTGACTTACTATATAAGGCAAAAGCTCTGATTAGTGCATACGTGCGCAGCTTATCTTATCCAATATAAATGCGACTTTATAAAGGAATGTAAAATAATGTATGCGGATATGTATTTCATGTAGAAGTATAATGTATCAAAATATAATATAGTATCATGTAAATAAAAACTACAATTATTGTAAATATATGTGTGTGTGTGTGTGTGTGTGTGTGTGTGTGTGTGTGTGTGTGTGTGTGTGTGTGTGTGTGTATGTGTATGTTATATCGATATCACCGAAAGATTGTGAAATGAAAGATTTCTATGATGTTTATAATCTTGCAATGAGAGATTGTAGAAATCTTTCAAAAAGATTCCCTTGAAATATTATTTTAAATATTGCTGAAATCTTTCATAAATCTTTCATGAAAAATTTATTTGATTGTTTAAATATTGCTTCGAAATATTACATAAATATTTCCTAAATATTTATTTGAAATATTTTAGAAAATCTTGTTAAAATCTTTCAGAAAACTTTCATTGAAATATTTGTTTGCAGTCTCTCAGGTGGACATAGCGGGCTTTCAACAACATTTCTGTTTGAAACTTTTCACAAAAGGCTAATGAAAGATTTTATCGATATGTACAGTGAATATATTTTTGAAAGAAAGGAGAAATATTTCATAAATCTTTCATGAAAGATTTCTATACTGGTGATAATCTTGCAATGAAATATGGCATCAATCTTTCAGAAAGATTTCCTTGAAATATTTTCGTAAATATTGTTGAAATATTTCATAAATCTTTCAAGAAAGATTTTTAAAACTGTAATAATCTTGCAATGAAAGTTTGTAGAAATCTTTCATAAATATTTTCTTAAAATGTTAGCGTAAATATTGCTGAAATCTTTCATAAATCTTTCATGAAAGATTTATTTGATTGTTTAAATATTGCTTCGAAATATTGCATAGACATTTCTTAAATATTTATTTGAAATATTTTAGAAAATCTTGTTGAAATCTTTCAGAAAACTTTCATTGAAATATTTATTTGCCGTCCCTCAGGCGGACATAGCGGGCTTTCAACAATTTTTCATCGAAAGATCTTTCATTCTTTCCTTGCAAATATTTCTGAAAGCTTTCATAAATATTTCATGCTATGTGGGATTCACCGTGAAAGCTTTAAATCCAAATTTCTGAAATATTTCATGAAAGGTTTTGAAATGCTGTAGGGGAATAGTATATATATTATATAATAACACATTACACTCATACATTAATACATATACACACACATAAACATTGACATTTAGTTATAAAATCCCAGTCACATATACGCTTCGACTGTACACAATAAAGCGCCGACCCTTCCGTTTATATAGTAAATAAGGTATCGTTCAACCACTTAGGGATAAAACCCCCATTTAACGAACATCCCTCTATCAGCGTCACTGTAAAGCTCCCGTAACATTCTGCGCAATCTTCCAAAGAAAACTTCATTGAATCCTTCTAGAATCTTTCATACAATATTGCACTGGAAGATTACTTAAATCGTTTTATGAAATATTTTGTGGAATATTACTGGAAGATTTATGTAATACTTTGCTGTACGATTCTAAAGTTTTTCGGAATCTTCCAGCGAAATATTAATGAAATCTTCCCAGAATCTTTCAAGAAATATTCCACCATAGGATTACTTAAATCTTTCTGTGAAATATTTCATGGAATATTTCTGGAAGATTTATGTAATATTGCGCTGTACGATTTTAAAGATTTTTAAAATCTTGCAGCGAAATGTTTATGGAAACCTCTTGGAATCATTCAGGAAATATTCCAGTGGAAGATGACTAAAATATCTTTGTACAATATTTCGCGGAATATTTTTGCAAGATTTAGGTAATATTTCGTGGTACGATTTTAAAGTATATTGGAATCTTCCAGCAAAATATTTATGAAATCTTCCTAAATTCTTTCATGCAATATTTAACTGGAAGATTTCTTAAATCTCTCCTCGAAATATTTTGTGAAATATTGTTAGAAGATTTATGCAATAGGCCACTGTACGATTTTCTTCGGGTTTTTTAAGCGAAATATTTATGAAATTATTCTAAAATCTTTGATGAAATAATATTCTATTAGAGGCATACTTTAATACTTCTGTGAAATATTATGTGTGATATGTTTAAAAAATTTATGTAATACTCCGCTGTACGATTTTAAAGTTTTTCAGAATCTGCCAGAAGGGCAATTCAACCTGTGATATATATTCAACGTAACGCGACGTTAGTTGTGAGCAAAAGAATAAAAAGTATGCGCGCGCATTATGTACACGTGATACATACATATGTCCCACACAGCATGTAAGCTTCCTGGAAGCTTCCTGGAAGCTTCCCGGAAGATGTGGAAAAAGGTTGGAAGCTTTCAGGAAGTTTCCAGTGGAAACTTCCCGGAAGATGGATATGTCCTCGATCAGGAGTCTTCCGTAAGTCTTTCATGGAATATTTCAGTGAAGCCGGGAAGCCTCCGTAGTCCTTCTGTTTTCAGTGAAAGCTTACTGGAAGCTTCCGTAAATTATTCTGGAATATTTCAATGAAGCTACCGACGCTTCCGTAAATTATTCTGAAACGTTTCGGTAAAAACTTACTGGGAGCCTCCGTAAATCTTTCATGGAATATTTCAGTGGAAGCTTACTCGAAGCTTCCGTACATCATTCCTGAAATATTTCAGTGGGAGCTTCCAGGAAGCTTCAGTAAGTTTTTCGTTGAAAATTTCAGTGGAATATAACCGGAAGCTTCCTAGAAGAAAACGTGGAAGATTTAATTCACTGCAGAAAAAACATTGGAAGCTTCCAGGAAGTTGACCGGAAGCTTCCGTAAACTTTTCATGGAATATTTCAGTAAAGGTTACTGGAAGCCTCCGTAAATAATTAATGAAATATTTCAGTGAAATATTAAATAAGTGATGAACTAATATTTCTTTGAAATATTTCAGTTTATGAATATAAAATAATTCATTGAAATATTTCAGTAATATTATTGGAACATTTTATGTTTTATTTCATGAAAAAATTTTGAATCCGACATTGAAATATTCAAGAAAGTTGTTACATTATTTCTTGAAATGTTTCAAATTAATATTTCTCAAATCTTTCAAGAAACATGTCATGAAATATTCCTGTTATATTTGAAAAATATTTCATGAGGTATTTAAAAAAATGTTTGAACATAACACTGAAATATTGAAGAAATATTACTGCACCATTTCTTAAAATATTTTAAATCAATGCTGCGCAAATATTTTAAGAAATATTTCATTAACTATTTCTTGAATAGAGTCTTCCATTCAAGCTTCCATGAAATCTTTCGGTGCAATGATTAATCAATCTTCCAACGAAATCTTCCTTGGAAGGTTTACGGAAACTTCCAGGAGACTTAAGTCGGAATATTCCAGTGAAAATTCCGAACATTCCCCCGAGAGGAAAACGAAGTCTTCTATAAACCTTCCATGAAATCTTTCAGTGCAATGATTCATCAATCTTCGAACGAAATCTTCCTTAAAAGGTTTACGGAAGCTTTCAGGAGCCTTCCACTGGAATGTTTCAATGAGGATTACCAATATTTTGCTGAAAGGTGAATGGAGTCTTCCTTTCAAGCTTCCATGAAATCTTTCGGTGCAATGATTCATCAATTTTCCAACGAAATCTTCCTTGGAAGGTTTACGGAAGCTTTCAGGAGCCTTCCACTGAAATGTTTCAATGACGATTTCTAATATTTCGCTGAAAGGTAAACGGAGTCTTCCATTCAAGCTTCCATGAAAACTTTCGGTGCAATGATTCATCAATCTCCCACCGGAATCTTCCTTGGAAGGTTCACGGAAGCTTTCAGGAGCCTTCCACTATAAGGTTTCAATGATAATTTTCAATATTTCGCTGAAAGGTTAACGGAGTCTTCCATTCAAGTTTCCATGAAATGTTTCGGTGCAATGATTAATCAATCTTCCAACGGAATCTTCCTTGGAAGGTTTACGGAAGCTTTCAAGAGCCTTCCACTGGAATATTTTAATGACAATTTCCAATATTTCGCTGAAAGGTAAACGGAGTCTTCGATTCAAGCTTCCATGAAATCTTTTGGTGCAATGATTAATAAATCTTTCGACGGAATTTTCCTTGGAAGGTTTACGGAAGCTTTCAGGAGCCTTCCACTGGAATGTTTCAATGACGATTTCCAATATTTTGCTGAAAGATGAACGGAGTCTTCCTTTCAAGCTTCCATGAAATCATTCGGTGCAATGATTCATCAATCTTCCACCGAAATCTTCCTTGGAAGGTTTACGGAAGCTTTCAGGAGCCTTCCACTGAAATGTTTCGATGACGATTTCTAATATTTCGCTGAAAGGTAAACGGAGTCTTCCATTCAAGCTTCCATGAAAACTTTCGGTGCAATGATTCATCAATCTCCCACCGGAATCTTCTTCGGAAGGTTCACGGAAGCTTTCAGGAGCCTTCCACTAAAAGGTTTCAATGATAATTTTCAATATTTCGCTGAAAGGTAAACGGAGTCTTCCATTCAAGTTTCCATGAAATGTTTCGGTGCAATGATTAATCAATCTTCCAACGGAATCTTCCTTGGAAGGTTTACGGAAGCTTTCAAGAGCCTTCCACTGGAATATTTTAATGACAATTTCCAATATTCCGCTGAAAGGTAAACGGAGTCTTCGATTCAAGCTTCCATGAAATCTTTTGGTGCAATGATTAATCAATCTTTCGACGGAATTTTCCTTAGAAGGTTTACGGAAGCTTTCAGGAGCCTTCCACTGGAATGTTTCAATGACGATTTCCAATATTTTGCTGAAAGATGAACGGAGTCTTCCTTTCAAGCTTCCATGAAATCATTCGGTGCAATGATTCATCAATCTTCCACCGAAATCTTCCTTGGAAGGTTTGTGGAATCTTCCAGGAGACTTAAGTCGGAATATTCCAGTGAAAATTCTCATATTTCCCCAAAAGGAAAACGGAGTCTTTTATAAAGCTTTCATGAAAACTTTTGGTGCAATGATTCATCAATCTTCCACCGAAATCTTCCTTGGAAGGTTTACGGAAGCTTTCAGGAGCCTTCCACTAGAATATTTCAATAACGATTTCCAATATTTTGCTGAAAGATAAACGGAGTCTTCCTTTCAAGCTTCCATGAAATCATTCGGTGCAATGATTCATCAATCTTCCACCGAAATCTTCCTTGGAAGGTTTACGGAAGCTTTCAGGAGCCTTCCACTAGAATATTTCAATGACAATTTCCAATATTTCGCTGAAAGATAAACGGAGTCTTCCATTCAAGCTTCCATGAAATCTTTCGGTGCAATGATTCATCAATCTTCCAACGGAATCTTCCTTGGGAGGTTTACGGAATCTTCCAGGAGCCTTCCACTAAAAGGTTTCAATGATAATTTTCAATATTTCGCTGAAAGGTAAACGGAGTCTTCCATTCAAGTTTCCATGAAATCTTTCGGTGTAATGATTCATTAATCTTCTATAGGAATCTTCCTCGGAAGGTTTTCGTAAACTTCCAGGAGACTTAAGTCGGAATATTCCGGTGAAAATTCCGAACATAACCCCGAAAAGAAAAC
Source organism: Anastatus disparis (assembly GCA_017163975.1). NCBI lineage: Eukaryota > Metazoa > Arthropoda > Insecta > Hymenoptera > Eupelmidae > Anastatus > Anastatus disparis. The sequence goes on along the minus strand of JAFFSR010000395.1, from coordinate 722,922 downwards.
GGAGTCTTCTATAAAGCTTTCATGAAATCTTTCGGTGTAATGATTCATCACTCTTCCAACGGAATCTTCCTTGGAAGGTTTACGGAAGCATCCAGGAGCTTTACACTAAAATGTTTCAATGACGATTTGTACTATTTCGCTGAAAGGTAAACGGAGTCTTCTATTCAAGTTTGCGTGAAATGTTTCGGTGCAATGATTAATCAATCTTCCAACGGAATCTTCCTTGCAAGGTTTTCGGAAGCTTTCAGGAGCCTTCCACTAAAAGGTTTCAATGATAATTTTCAATATTTCGCTGAAAGCTAAACGGAGTCTCCCATTTATGTTTCCATGAAATGTTTCGGTGCAATGATTAATCAATCTTCCAACGGAATCTTCCTTGGAAGGTTTACGGAAGCTTTCAGGAGCCTTCCACTGGAATATTTTAATGACAATTTCCAATATTTCGCTGAAAGGTAAACGGAGTCTTCGATTCAAGCTTCCATGAAATCTTTTGGTGCAATGATTAATCAATCTTTCGACGGAATTTTCCTTGGAAGGTTTACGGAAGCTTTTCAGGAGCCTTCCACTGGAATATTTCAATGACAATTTCCAATATTTCGCAGAAAGGTAAACGGAGTCTTCCATTCAAGTTTCCATGAAATCTTTCGGTGCAATGATTCATCAATCTTCCAACGGAATCTTCCTTGGAAGGTTTATGGAATCTTCCAGGAGACTTAAGTCGGGATATTCCAGTGAAAATTCCCATATTTCCCCAAAAGGAAAATGGAGTCTTCTATAAAGCTTTCATGAAATCTTTCGGTGCAATGATTCGTCAATTTTCCAACGGAATCTTCTTTGGAAGGTTTACGGAGGCTTCCAGGGGTTCTTTGTAGAATGTTTTCTTTGCAATATTCCAGGAATATTTCTGTTTTCTTTCATAAGCTTCCATACATATTTCAATGAAATATTCCATTGGAATATTTTGGAATATTCCAATGATATCTTTCATGCTGTGTGGGGTATCATAGGTTAAATCGCCATTCAGCAAAATATTTATGGAATCATCCTAAAATCTTTTAAGACATATATCACTAAAGGATCATTTACATCTTTCTGTGAAATATTTTGTGGAATATTTCTGGAAGATTTATATAATACTGCGCTGTACGATTTAAAAAATTTTTATAATCTTGCAGCGAAACGTTAATGGAATCTTCCTGAAATCTATTAGGAAATATTCCAGTGGAAGATTACTCGAATATTTCTATGAAATATGCCGTTGAATATTTCTGGAAGCTTTATGTAATATTTTGTTGTACGATTTCAAAGTTTTTCAGAATTTTCCAGCGAAATATTTATGAAATCTTTTGAAAATCTTTCATGCAATATTTATCTGGGAGATTACTTAAATCTTCCTGTAAAATATTTTGTGAAATACTTTTGGATGATTTATGTGATAATCCGTTGTACTATTTCAAAGTTTTTTGGAATCTTCCAGTGAAATATTTATAAAATTTTAATAAAATCTTTTATGAAATATTCCACTGAAAGATCAAATCTTTCTGTGGAATATTCTGACGAATATTTCTGGAAGATTTATGTAATATTCCGCTGCACGATTTTAAAGTTTTTAAGAATCTTCCAGCGAAATGTTTACGAAATCTTCCATAATCTTTTAAGAAATATTCCACTGGAGAAGGACATAAATCTTTTTTTAAAATATTTTGTGGAATATCTCTTTAGAAGATTACTTTAATCTTTCCGTGAAATTTTTCGTGGAATATTTCTGGAAGATTTGTGTAATATTCTGCTTTACGGTTTCAAAGTTTTTCGTAATCTTCTAGTGAAATATTGATAAAATCTTCCTGAACCTTTTCAGGGAATATTCTAGTGGAAGATTACTTTAATATTTCTGTGGAATATTTCGTGGAGTATTTTTGCAAGGTTCATGTAATATATCGTTGTACGATTTTAAAGTTTTTCGTTATCATATAGTGGAATATTTTTGAAAGATTTATGTAATATTCCGATATACGACTTGAAAGTTTTTCGGATTTTTCAGCGAAATATTTATGAAACTGTCCTGTAATCTTTCATGAAATATTCCATTGAAAGCATACATTAATCCTTCTGAGAAATGTTCTGTGTAAAATTTTTGAAAGATTTATGTAATACTCCGCTGTACGATTTTAAAGTATTTTGTAATTTTCTAGCAAAATATTTATGGAATCTTCCTGAAATCATTCAAGAAATATTTCAGTGGCAGATTACTTAAATATCTTTGTAAAATATTTTGTGGAATATTTCTGGAAATATCATATTACCATAAAGATTTTTTTTATCAGACTCCATTCGAAAACTAATGATAATTTTATACCTTTCTATAGAATTGAATCGTTTGCTCGCCCTTGAATCTATTAGGCTTTACTTTTAATTTTGTATAAAAATATTTAATTTATTAATAATAACAAAAATTAAGATTAGACAAGAACAGAACTATATAGCCGCCTCTTAAGGGGACAAAACACTTTTATAACCTGCAAACACAAATATTCAATATTCATTATATTTAACTTAGTTATTTTTTTATAAATGAAATATCTAAAAGTAGACTCGAATACCTTTAATTTAAGCTATTACAAGCAAATTTTGCTTTAGTTGTAAGCCCACAATCATTCGATGAACCTTTGTACTCATAAGCTCTTGACCGTAAGGTTTAAGCTGAACCCATGGATGGATTTAACTCTTCCAAATGGTTTTAGCTTTAATATTACTACCATTCTCACATGAATGAAGGAATTTCTGGAACACAAAAAATTTTTTATTTTTCAACAAAGAATATCAATTTTTTCAATAAATTTGAATATTTTTACCTTATTTTTGGGTTTTTTTTACTACTTCTAGTCATTCGATTTTCAAATCCTCCATTCATGCGAGAATGATGCTAATACTGAAGCCAAAACCATTTGGGAAAGTCAAATCCATCCATGGGTTCAGCTTAAACCTTACGGCCCAGCACCTAAAATTTTAAAAATTCAATATTTAAGAAAAACAGTTTTAAAGTTTTTAATTATTATATCTTAAAATTATCAATGCTATACGTATCTTTCATAAAATAATTCTTTCCTGGTATTTCTTATTTATATTAGCCAACAATATAAAAAAGAGATACCAGACAAGAGAACCTTGTTATCGACTAGATAAAACTGAAATGCAAAAAGATATAAGTTATTAAAATAATCATTAATAATAATCTTTCTTATTATAAGATATTTTGTAATTACTCACCCTTATTCACCAATGAAACTGTGTATTTGTTGTAAGAATCAACAAATACATAGTTATTTGTTACTCTGATGGTTGTTAGAATTACTCGTACTAAACTTGAATGAGCTGGAAACTAAGAAATAATATTTAATATGGAGTAATCATATTATATTTTATTTTATGATTCAAATTCAAAATTAAGAAATAAAATTTAGATTTAAAATTTATATTTTAATTAATATTAAAATTTATAAATAGAATTTATATCCAAATATGTAATAATAATTAGAATTATACACTTACATGAATTTAATATGCACCCGGTGTATAGAAATCCATCACACCTATTCTTACTTTTCTTTTCAGAGTTTGTGCTTCATTCGAATGAGACTAACTTGATCACTCTACATTGAATTATCTTCTATCATTTAAAGTCCTGACCTACTCGACAGATACATTTCCAAGTTCGATGTTCAATTTCTCCAACATCTTGAGAAAGCTATATCAAGATCAGCACTATTTGGGGAAGTCGATTCAAGTTATTTTTCAAGAGCTTCCGATGCAGAACCTTTTGCCACTTTTTCGTATACTTTTGTTATTCAACTATTTATAGCACTGAACGCTGGCTTTGATGAATCTATTAAACTACAAAAACTAGACAAACTTGCAAGTCCATGGCCAAGTATACGAGTAGCAAGAACATTATATCTGTTAACTTTATACGTATTGTCCATAAGCACTTTCTCTCTTGTTAGAGTTTACAGTAGCTCATTCATCACAAAAATCACAATTCATAATAATTTTGAATCCTTATCCTCGAAAAGAAATGAATTTTATCTTATGATGGCACACACTGCAACACAATTTTTCTAACATAGAAGATAGAACGTTGTCAACATTTCTATTTTTTGCCCTGGAACGTGAAAATTCTATTATTTTCAGTTTAGTCAAAGAAGTAGAGGGTCTACTCCTCTTAGCTTCAGGAGAATTTTTTTACTCCTGTACCAAGAAATTTCCTTGGCCTCTTTTTAGATCTTCCTGTAGATCGTTTTCTATCTTGATGTTGGTTATGAAATCTGCCTCTTGTATCTCTTTCATTATTTGACATTTTTGAGGTTTGTATTATTAATGTCCATTCAAGCTTTTTACACTTTAAATACACTTTCTATTTAGATAAACGTAGAATTTCAGGCGCACATAAAAAAATATGAAATAACTCGCGAACGTGTTATTTATTAAAAATTAATAATTTTACGTAAATTAAACCACAAAACCTACTATTAATTTTTTAAATGCACTTTAAATAAACAAACTTATTGCAAACTGACCATACAATCAGCTGAGATTGACTATCATGTAGCGAAATGATACGAGCCGAAAGCGCGAACGCGCGAAATTCAAATTGATAAAAAATTACATGAATAACTATGTGCCACTCGTTTTTTTACAGAAGCAAAACGGAATCAAATATGGATGTAAAACTTTTTGAAACTTAAATCAAGATAAATATTTTGTTAAAATTAAAAATATCAACACTTTTTTTTCAATTAAACCTAAAAAAAATCAATAATAATTTTAAAAATTTAATTTTAAATAATTCTTAAAATTTTTTAAATTTGTAAAAATTTTATCATAATATACTTTATAAATAAAAACAAAATTAAATCTCTTGAAAAAAACTTTTTGGAGATTAATTTATGATTCATGAATTATTGAATCAAGTAATAAAAAAATAAGTTTTTATAGTGTTTTAATAAGATTAGCTAAAAATTTGAGAAAAATCTCAAAATAGCAAAATCAACAAAAAAATCAATTAAAAGTTTATCTTACTAATTTCTTCATAGAAACGAAATTAAATAAGATAGGATAAAAAAACTTGTTGGAGCTATTCTACAGTAAATTTCCTATAAAAAAAAACAATAAACCCAAATTTGATGTTGGGACCAAAAAAAGGTGTTTTGTGCCCTTAAGAAATATGTAAACATTTCTATAAATAGCATTCAAGAAATTAAGAAAATGAAATTTGGAGCAAATTGAAAACATTTTTTTTATAATACATTAATTATTTCTTGACATGTAACATAATCAGGTAATATATATTGAAGGAATTCATTTTTTTCTGTTGAACGGTGATTTTGAAACAAATATTATGTATTGTTTTAATATACATTAATATATTATTAGTATATTATGAGTAATCCACAATTATAATTTTTTATTGTAACATGATTATTGCTTTGTTAATTTTTCTAAAAATTACTATTTCATGTTTCAAGAAAAAAGCAACATTAGCCTTTACAACTTTGCCGATTGCATGATTTAATTTTCAGATATTTGTTGCAGAAGTTTGATTAAAATCATTGAACTATACTTGAATGTTTAATATACAATTTAATAAAAAATCTGTTATTATTCATCAATTTTTCATCAATAAAAAAAATATTCATAACGTTCATGGAGTAATGATTTCAAACAATAAATTATAAATTATAATTGAAATTGATTAATAAACGATTAAAATTGATTTATCAATAAATGTAACCTCAAAATGATATATTACATAATAAGTGTTTAACTTTTTCATCCATGGTAAATGATAATCCTGCACATAAAATTTTTAAATTTTGCACAGCAATAATTGATGATTTACAAATTTTGCATCACAAAATATGTTGTATGCGCAGCAAAACATGAATACAAATGCATCGAAAAACGTAGAGAAGGCTAGCATCAAGATTTGTAAAGCATGCTTTACGAAAATTGATGCATGTACGCCGCCTTTCGGTGCCTTATTTAACTACATCACGTTTTATGAAGCAAAGCCTTTTCCGTGCATGCTTACACTACTATCTGTTTTAAACACATCGGCGCTGACATCATACTATAGATGTTAGCTGTATCTTAACTTACTATAGCATATTGAGTATTTCCCCGAGGGAATATTTTTTCTTCATATATCCCCGGTGACATAAACTGACAACAAATATACTTTAGTACAAAATATCACAAACAAAATACAGCGGCACTGTGAGCGCAACTATAAGATATCTCTATACTCATTTAAATAGCCGACTATGCAACACGCCCTCTTACTAGTTACGACGGCATAAACTAACATTCTTTCATATTTGCTTGATTACACACTTGTTGTCATACTTAAAATCAGCGTTATTCTAGCAAAAGTCTGCGCTCAGTTTATTGCTGCAAGCGTTACACTTGAAGCGTAGAGATTTCGATCCAGCTTTGGAATTCGATTATTTTTTTGTACCACTATGCTATGTTCAGAGTATACCAGATCAAGAAGTCGATGATATAGTTAAGTTCGAATAGCGAAATTTTTAAATTTGAAATAACTACATCAAAACTAGTGATAAATTGTGAGTTAACCTATAAACTCACACGTGGATTTTAATGCAACGCTGTTTAAATGTTAACAAATAACAAGATTAAGAAGAAGCAAGAATTATCTAAAGTTAATTGGTATTAATTATTTTAATTATATGAAAAACTATTATGAATTAAAAGCAACACTTGGATGAGAAAGGTAATAATAAACAATAATGTAAAAAAATAAGCTTTTGAATTTTTGAAATTGAAATTTCAAAAATTAAAAAATCTACTTATTATGATTCTAGTGCTATCATCTGAAAACCTCAAAGATACTTGAAACGCAGTGGCACAATTCATTTTTTATTCCTCTGAGAAAAAGAAGAAACTAATTAACTTTGATTATAAATTAATTGAAGCAGGTATATTATTATATTATAATCTCTTTATTTCTCCTTAACCTAATTTACATATGTTCTTGTATCAATGTGACTACCCTGTTGAAAATAATGACGTCTTTCCAGTACGTCTTTGAAAGATGTCTTTGAATACGTCTTTGGTCGTGTCTTAGATTGGAACAAAATAAGACGTCATTTTTTTAATGTTCCGGAAATATAGTAACCAAATGACGTCTTTCTAAGACGTCTTTGAAAGACATCTTTGAAAGACGTCTTTGAAGACGTCTTTGGTCGTATCTTAGATTGAAACCAAAAAAGACGTCATTTTTCCAATGTTTAGAAAAGTTATTCAACAAATGACGTCTTTTTATTATTTCAAAGACGTATTTTTTTTAATAAAAATGACGTCTTTTCTTACGAATTTTTATTTTAAAAATACGTCTTTGAAATTATAAAAAGACGTAATTTGTTAAATAGCTTTTCTAAACATTGGAAGAATGACGTCTTTTTTGTTCCAATTTAAGACACAACCAAAGACGTCTTCAAAAACGTCATTTTCTCCAAATTTAGGAAAAAATAACGTCATTTTTCATGAATCATGTCGTTGAAAAATGTCTTTACATGATAATCATTTTCCATTTAAAGAAAAAAACAAAAACGAGGTTAACCTCGTAGTTTCAACTCTTCGAAAAACGAAGAGCATTTGCGATTGAACTGAGAGCGTTCTGGCCTCATATATCTGCGTCTTTGAAATTTGTATAAGGGATCGCAAAACTTGAAAATCGCCACCTGGTGAGTTAAAATTAAATTGACGCAAGCAACCATCAATTCGATTGTAAGTCACTAGGTGGCGATTTTCAAGTTTTGCGATCCCTTATACAAATTTCAAAGACGCAGATATATAAGGCCAGAATGATCTCAGCTTAATCACAAATGCTCTTCGTTTTTCGAAGAGTTGAAACTACGAGGTTTACCTCGTTTTTGTTTTTTCCTTTAAATGGAAAATGATTATCATGTAAAGTCATTTTTCAATGACATAATTCCTGAAAAATGACGTTTTTTTTTCCTAAATTCGAAGAAAATGACGTCTTTGAAAGACGTCTTTAGTTGTGTCTGAAAGTGGAACAAAAAAGATGTCATTTTTCCAATGTTTAGAAAAGCTATTTAACAAATAACGTCATTTTACATTTTCAAAGACGTATTTTTTTTTATAAAAATACGTCTTTTTATTATTTCAAAGACGTATTTTTAAAATAAAAATTCGTAAGAAAAGACGTCATTTTTACTAAAAAAAATACGTCTTTGAAATAATGAAAAGACGTCATTTGTTGAATAACTTTTCTAAACATTGGAAAAATGACGTTTTTTTTTGTTCCAATCTAAGACACGACCAAAGATGTCTTCAAAAACGTCTTTCAAAGATGTCTTTCAAAGACGTCTTAGAAAGACGTCATTATTTTCAACAGGGAGGACGTCATTCGTTTTAAAAAAAGAATTTTGTTTTGAAAATTTACGTCTTTTACTATGAGTATTTTATGGAAAAATACGTCTTTGAAATTATTTTACTTAGAAAAAAGACGTCATTTGGTTACTATATTTCCGGAACATTAAAAAAATGACGTCTTATTTTGTTCCAATCTAAGACACGACCAAAGACATCTTTAAAGACGTATTCAAAGACGACGTCATTATTTTCAACAGGGTAATGGCAATCCAACACGAGATGTGTCGTCATCAATATGGCGATGTATGCGTCTGCTACAAACGTAGAAAATACACGCACGGTGTAGGAAAAATCTGAGTTTTTACCGATTTCTTAATTAATTGTAAAGGTGATGAGGAAAGTTTTTTGTGTTTTCTGAAAAAGAATAAGTTTTAAACAATGATTTGAAAGTTTCAGTAGTCAAAGTAAAGTAAATATTTTAAAAATATCAATTATTGTTGTAAAGCATCAGCAGCTGATCAGCTGCTCATATATAATTTACATCATAATCTGTAATGTGAGTAGTAAATAAAAAATTTATATTTTAAAACGATAAATTATCCAATTTTAAAGGAAAATGTTATTTTTTCAGAGACATTTTACAAATAAATATTACATAACCTCAATGTGTCACTGCTGCTATCTATGATAAGAAATAAAATCTTGGAGAAATTTTCAAATTTTGGAAAGTCTACATTACAATTCCAGCTTTACATGAGCGTTAGAATTTTATTATTTCACCATCTTTGCCAATTTCTCCTATTACTTCATGAGGTTTAGCTTTTAAATCAGATGATTATAAACACTATGCTTCAATACTCATATTGTTTAGAGAAGTAATTCCTGTTTTCCCATATTTTAATATATGATTTGGTTGTAATATTTTTTCACCTTCTACAAAATTTCTGCTTGATAACGTACACTGCTGTTCAATTGCTTTTGCCCACCCTAGAGTAAAATTTATTAAAGTAAAAAGTTTTATATCTCCGGAACTAATGATCGCATCTTCAAAATCCAAACGGCGTTTGAAAGATTAATCAAAAATCTTTGAAATAAAGTAAGGTATGATAAGTAAGTAAGGTCTGGTATGAAAAAAGTCATTTTTTGTTTGGTTATAGCAATGTAAAAAAGAATTTATTTACTAATTTTTTTTGCCCACATAAAAATGAATGCCATTTTTATGGAAATTATGAAATTGAAAAAAAAACCGAATGGGTTTTAAAACTCTAATAGTCCTCTTTAAAATGAGCTGAGTAAAATATTTTATGACTTTTTCAACCACAGTTATGGTGATTTTTCGAAAAAAAGACCTATTTTTTCAATCATGATTATCTCATCAAGAAAGATAGAGAATTTTGTATTAAAGAAAAAATGTTTCATTTTTAGTTTAAAATATTTATATATATATATATATATATATATATATATATATATATATATATATATATATATATATATATGAAAAATTAGTAAACATTTTTAATTAAACGAGTAAAAAAAAAACTTTTTTCCCGAAACTTATTGGTCACTAAATATATATATTCTAGACTAAAAATGAAACATTTTTTCTTCAATACAAAATTTTCTATCTTTCTTAGTTAATGAGATAATCATGATTGAAAAAATAGGTCTTTTTTTTGAAAAATCACTATAACTGTGGTTTAAAAAGTCATAGAGACATCTTTTTTTACTCATTTTAGAGAGGACTATTAGAGTTTTAAAACCCATTTAGTTTTTTTGCAATATCATAATTTCCATAGAAATGGCATTCATTTTTGTGTAAGCAAAAAAAATTAGTGAAAAAATTTTTTTTTACATTGCTATAAGCGATTAGAAAATGACTTATTTCATACTGGACTTACTCTATTTTAAAGATTTTTGACCAATCTTCTAAACGCCGTTTGGATTTTGAAGATGCGATCATTAGTTTCAGAGATATAAGACTTTTTATTTTAATAAATTTTATTCTAGGGTGGGCAAAAGCAATTGAACGGCAGCGTACATTCTCCAAATTTGAAAATTTCTGTCAGATTTTATTTCTTATCATAGATAACAACAGTAACAAATTAAGGTTATGCAATATTGATTAGTGAAATATTTCTAAAAAATAACATTTTCCTTTACAATTGGGATGTTGCATGAAATTTTTTTTTTAAATCCATTACATCTAATCCAAATAAGAATTGTTCTGAAGCTTCTTTATCTGCTTGATTTTTATACATTTCCACTTCAAAATGTCTCTAGCTTCTAGATAAATCGTAGAAATTGAAAAGACGATTATGTAATTTTTTAACTCTTAGGCCAGTCTCCTGCGCTTTCACCTGGCATTTGTTTAATAATTTTTATCTTAGCTAGTATCGTATCTGCACCGCCAGCATAGCCACTGGCAATCTAACACGGGATGTGTCGTCATCAATATGGTAATGTGTGCGTCTGCTACAAACGCTGAGAATACACGCACGGTATAGGAAAAATCTGAGTTTTTACTGATTTTTTAATTAATTTTAAAGGTGATGAGGAAAGTTTTTCGTGTTTTCTGAAGAAGAGTAGGTTTTAAACAATAATTTGAAAGTTTCAGTAGCCAAACATAACGTAAATATTTTTAAAATATCAATTATTGTTGTAAAGCATTATTAGCTGATCAGCTGCTCATATATAATTCACATTATAATCTGTAATGTAAGTAGTAATTAAAAAATTTATATTTTAAAATGATAAATTATACAATTGTAAAGGAAAATGTTATTTTTTCAGAAACATTTCACAAATCAATATTGCATAAACTCAATGTGTCACTGCTATTGTGTATAAACATGAAATTGAATCTAGTAGAAATTTTTAAATTTGGAGAATGTACGTTATCAAGTAGAAATTTTATAGAAGGTCAAAAAATATTACAATCAAATCATATATTAAGATGTGGAAAAACAAGAATTACTCCTCTAAACAACATGAGTATTGTACCATTTTATTTTTGAATTGTTTTCTGTTAATCTAAATAAAATAATTTTTTTATTTATTTTTTTACATTTTTAAAATATAATTCTTTTATGTTATACTTGGATGAAGCTTCACAATATAAATCGCCATGTAAACTTTCCAAAATTTGAAAATTTCTGTCAGATTTTATTTCTTATCATCGATAACAGCAGTGACACACTGAGGTTATGTAATATTTATTTGTGAAATGTCTCTGAAAAAATGACATTTTCCTTTAAAATTGTATAATTCATTTTAAAATATAAATTTTTTATTTACTACTTACATTACACATTACAATGTAAATTATATATGAGCAGCTGATCAGCTGCTGATGCTTTACAACATTAATTGATATTTTAAAAATATTTACGTTACGTTTGGCTATTGAAACTTTCAAATTATTATTTAAGACTTTCTCTTCTTCAGAAAACACAAAAAACTTTCCTCATCACCTTTACAATTAATTAAAAAATCGGTAAAAACTCAGATTTTTCCCATACCGTGCGTGTATTCTCTACGTTTGTAGCAGTAGCACACATTGCCATATTGATGACGACACATCTCGTGTTGGGTACATAAAAAATACATACAAAATACTTAAAAATATCAACAAAATAAATGTTTTTTTTTTCTTTATGATCCTAAACAACAAATCTTGACTTTTTATTAATATCTCTCTTTCACACTGATACAATGTTAAAAAAAACTTGTTTCTTAGATATTGATCAATAAATTTTAACTCAACAATTGGTAATGCTTTTATTAAGATAATAATGAACTTACATACGTAAACTGAAGCAAGTATATTTTGTTCAGATTTAGTTTTTAAAATATTTTATCTTTCTCAGCTAAACATCTAATTTAATATTTGTGCGAATGCGAATATTAAAATATAATTAGCATTTTGCATGAAAAAATGTATTATATCCGTCAGATAGAATACGAAAAAATAAAAGACCCGTATCTTTTTGTTTTTCAAAATATGATGAATTGCAAAAGTTACAGCCGATATAAGTTATTACAATTTTGATATATATAGATATAACGCTATGATAAATGACGTCACGATTGCTATTGGCAAAATGACATCGTGACGTCACACCAATTTCAACTGCCTCTATCTCTTCAAGTTTTTATTTTCATGAAAAAAGAGAAAATACGTGTCCTTTATTTTTTCATTTTCTTAATAACGGATGTAATGGATTTAAAAAAAAAATTTCATGCAACATCCCAATTTTTGTCTCTAAATAACAAAGACGCTATTGTTTTCCTTCTTTTACCTTAAATTCTAGGACGAATATTATGTAAAAGAAAAGATGCAGATCACATTTATAAAAATATTTTAATATTATTTATTTTAAATTACATAGATCTGTATGTCTTAAGGTGAAAAGCCATAAGGTATACAGATTTATGTAATTTTAATGTACAGGTATTGTTTGTTTCAAAATTAATTTCCTTTGTCACTAAAATTTCCATTAACCTAAGAATTTTTTTAATTTTTTTATAAAAACTTTAACTTTTAGTTTATGTATTTTCAGGGTAATTTTTTTTCAGTCAGTCATAAGTATAAGATAAACTTACACAAGTAGAATTTCCGTAACGTAATAAAATCTTAATCATTATATTCATGCTAATACAAAATAATGCTAATTAATATAGGAAATTAATACATAGGAGGCTTTTGATAATGTCAATCACAAAATTTTATTGGATAAGTTGTATGCCCATGGTATTGGTATTGCCAGCTATTTATGCAACAGGAAACAAACAGTAAGGATAGGACAAAACATTAGCAAAAACGAAATTATAAATACAGGAGTCCCACAAGAGACAATACTTGGACCCTTATTATTTTTAATTTATGTCAATGACCTCTTAAATAATATACCCGAGAATGCAATTGTATCATATGCTGATGACACAGCAGTAATGGCAACTGGTAAAACTTGGACTAAAGTGGAATGCAAAATGAATAAGTATCTAGAAGAGGTATCAGATTGGCTTAGACTAAACAAATTAACCTTAAATGTACAAAAAAACTGTATACATGACTTTTGGAAACTACAAAGTTAGTCTACCAGGGAAAATGGAAATTAACATTCACCACGAAACAATTAAAAGAGTATTCAACACTAAGTATCTTGGCATTATTTTTGACTCGCATATGAGGTGGGAGGCACACATAGAATATTTGATAAAGAAGACTAGATATCTTGTTTTCCTATTCAGTAAATTATCTAGATTTATCGATACCGACACGCTAAAAGTAATATATTACGCCTTTTTTCATAGTCTGATTGGATATGGTATAAATTGCTTGGCGCGGTGCCTATCACAATAAACTGCAATTACTACAGTCAGTTCAAGCGAGAATATTAAAAATAATTAAAAAAAACACTTACAAGTAAAATGCCTCTAAGTCTAGAACAGTTATTTGCATACGAAAGTTTGTGATATGAGTATGAAAGAATCATATATGTCAATTCTATTAGTAAAACCAGGGATAAGTTCATAATTTCACCCAAGTATAATAAAACAATAACCACAAAGAGTAGTTACATCAAAGCAATCAGCTTGTTTAACAAATTACCGAATGAACTTAAAGATCTTGTGTAACCTCTCACTATCCTGAATCTGAAAATGATAGCACAAAGTGCTCATAGACCAGGAAAAAGATAATGGAGAAAGGTTATTTCAAGCTAGACCCGTTCTTAGTGCAAACGTCATGCTGCAACTAGTCCGGGGTCTCGTTGCTTGTATTTTATCTGTTAGTATGTATAAATATACTAACAACTGATGCCTCTTATAAGCCAGAAAACTCCAAGACTTATAGTCTTATAAGGAGCCTTTTCATAATTTCAATCAAATAAACTTAGATTAATCAAGCTAATCATTATTCTATTCATAAACGATTTCAAATAAAAGAAATAATTATCATGAAATCACTTAACACGTACACAAGGAAATAGAAATAAAAATATAATTAAATTGTTTCACTACAATAAAACTTTGATTATAACTAGGAAATTATTCTGTTATAACTGCTACCGGTACGGAGCTGGTGGTTATCCAGCTCCTCGCGGACCTGCAGAATAATCAGAAAATAATTGATGCACACAAAAGGTTTTAAGTTTAAGATCAACTTTACTTGAAGAAGGCTGGCCAAAGAGTGCCGTACAAAGATTCGGCTTCGATCTGCTTAAGTGTCGATCAAGCCGCCGCGGCCGCAATCCTCTCCTACTACTAAGTAGAAGGGATACATTTACATATCTTACATTATACTATTACAGGTGCGCTTAGATGTGTGCTAACGTACGTCACTTTATAGGCGTGGATCGGCGCACATCTAAGCGCGTACATATATTCTTATTAATATCCATCTCGCGCGCTGATATACTTTCTAATTGCTACATCGCGCCGACGCATAAGATAGAGATAGACTTTTAACGCGATGATTTGAATTAAAGAGAGAATAAGATTATTGCTAATTATCTTCTATTTTATTCTTTTTTCTCACTTATTCTCTTTAAATTCTTTATATTATAAATATAATATAAGTGAGGTCACACTTGACATTAAAAAAATCTCTAATACTAAGGAGTTGAAGAATTGGTTAACATATAATGAGTAAAACAAATGTCACAATGAACATTGAATGTCAATTGATGAAACCGTGGCTTAAAAAGTTGTGTTATCAAAATGAGACAATACTGAATGTAAGAACATAGATATGTGCTAATGGCAAATGTAAAATGACTAATAATTGGTCTCATCGTCATATGTCCAACTATAACTTTAAAAAAATGGGAAGTATTTACAGTAAAAACAATATAAATATAGTCACGATTGCAGATGGACTAATAGAAGTCATGTTACTAAAAGCAGTAAACGACTGAAATACAACAACTGATGAAAAAGAAAATAATAGAATAATAAAAAAAAACAGACGCATCATCGAACAAACTAATAAGCAGGAACTTTGTCAATATAAATTTTGTTAGGGCAACGGAAGATGCTACAAGTAAAGATAAGTATCTAAATGTAGAAAAGTATGGACCTATAGAAACAGTCTTCACAGAAGTAGATAAAATTGCCAAAAGAAATGCTAAAAAGATGAAGGCGATGAAAGCTCCAGATATGCCTATGCTGCATTCAAACCACTACTGTATGATCTACGGAGATATCAACTATATAGGCTCGAATAGGGCAATATTACATTTTGATAGAGGTATAAGAGGGAAACAAATTTTTACAGACTCTATGTATTTTTCGAAACATCAACCACCTGATAAAGACATAGTGATTATAGATGATATTGTATTTACATCATCATGTAAATGTGATTCGTCAAATCAGCATAAAGAAATGTTTCCACGTTATAGAGTAACTTATGCTGTGGGTCTGATATGTCCAGCTAGACTCATTAGTATGGAAAGAATGAGCCATGCAAGAGATAGAAATGCGTATCCTGACGTAATGGTAACAGAAAGACAAATGCTAGTTAGGTATTGGTGGTGGGATTGTTTGGTATGTCAAATAGTGGGAAAAAAAGTCACTTTTTTTAACAAAAGTCTGCCACCAGTCCAATTCTTAACCAATCACGATGAATCTTGTTGGAGAGTACTCGTAATCACTTACACTTTAACGTAGTTGAAGTGTAAGTGGTTACGAGTACTCTTCAGTAAAAATCCAATAACAAATTATTATCTATTTAAAATCCGCAAATGGAAGCTGAACAACTCATAATTCAGAGATTTCACAGGACAAAATCTTATAATTACCCTCATAACAAACTAAGCTAAAACCAATCATCAACAATGCAATTACTTCTAACCTCTAACCTTAAAACCCATGAACTCTGAAACACTCGCACACTAAAACTCATCGATCCTATTGTCTATAAACTCTATGAACGCTGAAACTTATAATATGAAAACCCATAGAACCTAAAACTTGTCAACTCTAAGATTTTGAATGAAAAATTAAAATTAAGACCGCGAATCTATAAACCATTTTCTCCTGTAAAGTCTCTGAATTATGAGTTGTGCAGCTTCCATTTGCGGATTTTAAATAGAGAATAATTTTTTATTGGATTTTTGGAGGGTATATTATGAGAATTTCAAAAAGCATGCAAAACTACGTTAAGAGGAGGCCGTATAGCTCTGTCCTTGTCTAATCTAAATTTTTGTTATTATTAATAAATTAAATATTGTTAAACAAAAGTAAGGGTATAGCCCAATAGATTTTAGGACGAGCAAACGATCCTATTCTATGAAAAAATATAAAATTTTGATTAGTTTTCAAGTGAGGTCTGAAACGGGAA
The DNA here is from genome assembly GCA_017163975.1 of Anastatus disparis. Lineage (NCBI taxonomy): Eukaryota > Metazoa > Arthropoda > Insecta > Hymenoptera > Eupelmidae > Anastatus > Anastatus disparis. The sequence continues at coordinate 706,160 of JAFFSR010000395.1, read as the reverse complement.
AACAATGGAATTTGATAACTGTTATTCCGTTTCAGATCTCACTCGAAAACTAATCAAAATTTTATATTTTTTCATAGAATAGGATCGTTTGCTCGCCCTAAAATCTATTGGGCTATACCCTCACTTTTGTACAACAATATTTAATTTATTAATAATAACGAAAATTTAGATTAGACAAGGACAGAGCTATACGGCCGCCTCTTAAAGTATAAGTGGTTACGAGTATTCTCCAGCAAGATTCATCGCGATTGGTTAAGATTGGACTGATGGCAGATTTTTGTCCGAAAAAGTGACTTTTTTCCCACTGTGTGTCATACAGGTTTTTTCATCAGAATTTTTCGAGAATAAATAGATATTATTTGTGATAAATCTTTAAATAATACTGTATAATAGAATGTTGTGAAACTGAATAAGTGTTATTTCCCATTATTTCTTTTTTTTCAATATACACAATAATGAAATGTTGTAATATAATAATTAAGATAATTTAATATTGTTAAATAAATAATTGTTAAACTGATTAATACATAAATTTATAATTATGTTTAAAATATTATGCAATGTACTGGTTTTGGATAGTAACAGAGCTAATCCAAACCAGAGTGATAGTTTGTGTAAGTGTGAGTGGGCCTGATGGTACGGAGCCGTGTTAGGAAGCCTGGCAGGATCCGTGCTGTCAGTATGTATAAAAGTCAGTTTAGTGTGGTTAAATCCGCGCCTAAATCTGACATGGCCAGGATTTAAAACGTTTATTTTTACACTGTGCAATAATAAATATAATTTTAAATTCACTTGAACCACGCACTTATAATAAGCGATATTTTGATATCTGGATTATTTTTAAGAGTTGATTCATCAATAATAATAAGGTGTAGATTATTGCAACTCTTTTATATCGATATTTTTCAAAATAAATAACAATTATTAGCGTGTAAAACCAAAGTTAATATTAGTGTAACATGTGAAGCGAAGAGGTAGTCATTTCGACGCTCTAAGACTCCGACGCGTCTGTGATTCCCCTAAACACAACTGCTAATACAATACATAAGTTACAAATTGTCGCTCCTACGGCCCTAATACATATATAAAAGGAAATTTAGATTTTTATTATTACAGAATTAATTTCAACAGTTTGACATAATGTTATTTCATGTTTTATATATATTTTAATTTTTTTCTATTTATTATTCGCAAAGTGCTTGGATTCTGCTTTTTGCAGTTTTCGCTTTTCTTTTACGATTCATCATTCGTAGATTGCCTAGTTTTGCTGGTATATGGAATTCGTTTTTTTTTTATGAATTATCATTCGTAAGGTGCATAGCCTTTGTTTATAATTGAATTTTGAGAGTATAGATGTAGTGTGGCGGATTTAAATCACTCGAGCTATAAAATAGTATACGATACTCGTGACTTAAATTCACCTATTACTACACGGCGTTTAGAACTCTCGCTAACGCTCGGGCCCTAACTTCGTCGTGTAATAATAGGTAATTTATTTTAGTAACTATTTTCTCTGCAGGGTTGCGGCATTCGAGTGTTTCGTTATGTAATAAAACTACTGTAATAGCCTGTAATTGTTATATGTAACTCTGGAATGAATAAATAAATGAATAAATAAATAAATATATAAATAAATAAATATATAAGTAAATAAATATACAAATAAATATATAAATAAATAAATAAATAAATACTGAAACTAAAATTAATTCTTATATTATAGGAAAAATGAATTTGGAGAAATAGCTGAGCAGCCAAAATTGTAATAAGGAAAAAACAAAAATAACGAGAAAATTGTAATAAGTACATACATCAAATGAAAAAAATAAGTGGATTATGTATATAATGGATTTAAATGTATTGAATGGTGCGTTAATTTTGTGAGATTTATACCAGGGTGCTGTATAGTACAAGAATAAATAAATTAATTAAATTTATTGACAGTGCAATTTAATTTTTGAATGATATCAAATTATAAACGAATTTCTTTTAATTATGAATACATAGCGCAGACTCGTAAAAAAGTTATTTACATCCATATATTATGTAATATTATAATTTATATAAAAACCATTGTTGTAGAATGTTGAAATAAAAACAGATATGTTAAATTTTATTTAAAATTAACAATGAAGAATAAAATTCTTTTAGAATAAGCTTCTTTATCATGGATCAGTATTTGCAATAGCAAATTATATTACACGTTACTATTTAATTGTTTGCACACACTTCAAAAAGCATCTAAGCATGTTAAATCGAAAGTCAGCTGTGAGTTGACTTTTGCAGTTTGTTGCATGCAATATGCTTTAAGAAATATCTTATCAAAAAGATAGAGAAGATTGTATGTAAATAATAAAATGTTACTGTAAGTGATTTGTAGGCAATAAAAAAAATATACTTGTTAATTGCTGTTAATGTTTAGTTTTCAATAAATATCTAATAAAGAATACGAGCTTTTTTATGAAAATGCGTAATTAAAAGCAGGCCGGATTCGCTGTCCTTGTCTAATTGAGATTTTTGTTATTTAGTCAAGTATTAATCGGTGTATCTGCAAATTGAAGGTTAAGCGCAATAGATATTATTATTACAAATATGTATGCACAAGAAAACAAAGCGGAAGAATTGTTTTTTCTTGTGCATAGATGTTCATAATAATAATATCTATTGTGCTCAACCTTTAATTTGAAGATACACCGATTAATACATGTTAATGACTTTTTTACGAGTCTGCACTATGTATTCATAATTAAAAGAAATTCGTTTATAATTTGATATCATTCAAAAATTAAATTGCACTGTCAATAAATTTGATTGATGCACTATGTATTCATAATTAAAACAAATTCGTTTATAATTTGATATCATTCAAAAATTAAATTGCACTGTAAATAAATTCAATTGATTTATTTACTCTTGAAGATACGAAACTTGTACTATACGGCACCCTGGTATAAATCTCACAAAATTAACGCACCGTTTAATACATTTAAAGCCATTATTTACATAATCCACTTATTTTTTTCATTTGATGTATGTACTTATTACAATTTTCTCGTTATTTCTGGTTTTTTTTTTTTTTTTTTTTTTTTTTTTTTTCTATTATATCTCCGGGCATTACTGCCCTTTTTAACACATAGAAATTCATTTTTAAAACAATACAATTTGACGTATTATTTAACGTGGTGTCAGCCCACGGCAGAGACAGCGAAAAAGCGACCAGACGGGGAATCGATCCCGCGCCAACGGGAATACGAGTCACGCGCCTTAGCCACTACTCCACTGAACTCTACTTTTTTCCTTATTATAATTTTGGCTACTCAGCCATTTCTCTAAATTCAGTTTTCCTATAATATAAGAATTAATTTTAGTTTCAGTATTAGCATTATTTTGTATTAGCATGAATATAATGATTAAGATTTTATTAACCTTCTGACAGCCGGCATTTTTTCCACTAAAAAAGTGTTACTTTCTCGAAATTTTCCATATAAATATTTCTTAAGTAATAGTATACGTGGGCCGATCATGGGATGACGCCATATGGCGTCATCCCGACTGTCAGAAGGTTAAGTGACGGAAATTCTACTAGTGTAAGTTTATCTTATACTGACTGATTAAAAAAAAAATTACCTTTAAGAGGCGGTCGGAACCAAATCGGTGACTTAGTTCGGTGCTTGTAATAAATGCTTATAATAATTTATTCATTTATTAATATGGTAAAAATATAGTCATTTCCTCTAGTCATGTATATAAAGAATAATTTAAAATAGTTAAAGCCACAAAAATATACAAAATATTGTCATAAAGCGAAAAATGCCACCTAACAATCGACACGACAGTTTTTTGCATGCGGTATACGTCAAGTCAGTTTGATATTTGTAATAAATGCTTATAATAATTTATTTACTTATTCATATGGTAAAAATATAGTCATTTCCTCTAGTCATGTATATAAAGAATAATTTGAAATAGTTTAAACCATAAAAATATACAAAATATTATCGTAAAGCGAAAAATGCTGACTTGATATATACCGCAAGTCACCGATTTGGTTCCGACCGCCTCTTAAGATAAATAAACTGAAAGTTAAAGTTTTTAAAATAAAATTTAAAAAATTCTAATAAATGGAATCTTCAGTGTCAAAGGAAATTAATTTTAAAACAAACAATGCCTGTACATTAAAATCATATAAATCGGTATGTCTTAAGGTGAAGAGCCATAAATGTGATCTGCATCTTTTCTTTTACATAATAGTAGTCCTAGAATTTAAGGTAAAAGAAGAAAAACAATAGCGTCTTTGTTACCTAAAGGAAAAAATTATTTTTTAATATTTGCATAAATATTAAATTAGATGTTTAGCTGAGAAAAATAAAATATTTTAAAAACTAAATCTTAACAAAATATACTTGCTTCAGTTTACGTATGTAAGTTTATTACTATCTTAATAAAAGTATTACCAATTGTTTAGTTAAAATTTATTGATTAATATCTAAGAAACAAGTTTTTTTTAACATTGTATCAGTGAGAAAAAGAGATATTAATAAAAAGTCAAGATTTGTTGTTTAGGATCATAAAGAAAAAAAAGCTTTTATTTTGTTGATATTTTTAAGTATTTTGTATGTATTTTTTATGTACTTTAGTCACGTTGATACAACAACAAATGTAAATTAGGTTAAGGAGAAATAAAGAGAAAATAATATAATTATATACCTGCTTCAATTAATTCATAATCAAACTTAATTAGCTTCTTCTTTTTCTCAGAAAAATAAAAAATTAATTGTGCCATTGCATTTCAAGTATCTATCAGGTTTTCAGATGATGATAGTACTAGAATCATAATAAGTAGATTTTTTAATTTCTAAAATTTAAATTTTATAAATTCAAAATCTCTCTTTTCTTACATTATTGTTTATTATTACCTTTCTTATCCAAGTGTTGCTCTTAATTTATAATAGTTTTTCCTATAATTAAAATTATTATGTTTATATATTTTATTTTCATATTTCTAAAATAAACTTAGCTTAAATTTAACTTTGATCATTATTTTCAAAGCAAAAATCATTGCATAAGTAAATGCGTGGAAAATTTTTTTTTTTTCTTGAAAAACCCTTTGTGAATATTTACTTATATACGGCACTATACAGCGGACTTCGTAATATGTATGCATGCCCTTAAGCGTCTCAGCATTATCACGCATGCGTAGTATATACCAGCTGATTCACTCGATTCTACACTACCAGTCAATTGCTTTCGCCCACCCTAGAGTAAAATCCTCTTTTAAAAAAATGACGGCCGGATGTTGTAAAGTATTTTATACTAAGAACGTGATTGGTGCATTGAATTAGTTATATACGTAACTTGGGAGTACGAAGGATGAATACAGACGAGACTAAAGTGTTTGTCGCTTGAGTAGCAGTTGGTCTCGAGCGCGCGAAGCGCTGACTGCTGCTCAAGCGACAAGCACTTTAGTCAAGCCTGGATTCAGAATCCTTCGTACTCCCAAGTTACGTAGATAAGTTTATGTCGTTGGTAGGCCATATGAGGAACTATAAAAATGATTTTTTAAAATTAATGATATATGTTTTATTAAAAAAAAGTAAATAATGTCATTATTTACTTATTTATTTTACTTATTAACTGTTTAACTTTGAAAATTTGTTTAAACAAAACATTCTGTAAAGTTAAGATTTTATATGAATTTGAATGAGCATTGACATATCTAACGACATTCTTTTGTTTTCACTAACCTACGAATCGATGTCACTCGCGTCATATACGGCCACGCTTTCATTACTCCCTTAGGGAGTATAGAGCTGTTAATACTCCCTTAGGGGGTATTGACAGTGAGAATATCGTCGAGATATTAGCATGAACGTATGCAATGCCTATACAAATTTAGCGTGGTCTATAGGTATTCCACCGAATACGGCCTACGACGACATAAATGTATATATATCAACTTGCCATGTATATACATACATATATATATATATAGTCGTAAGACAAGATTCAACCGACCCCCCCCCCCTGAGCCCTCCCTTAAATGTCTGTCAGCATAGCCCCCCCTCAAATTACGTTGTAATTCCTCTTATAAATGGCTATTCCAAAATTAACGTAACTTAGGCCCCCCTCGCCCCCCTCAATTTTTGTAGCCCCCATCAGCCTTCCTCAAATGTCTGTCGGCATAGCCCCCTCAAATTACATTATAATTCCTCTTATAAATGGCTATTCCAAAATTAACGTAACTTAGGCACCCCCCACAGCCCCCTTCGCCCCCTCAATTTTTGTAGCCCCCTCAATTAGCCCCTCCCCCTCACTTTGTATAGCCCCCTCATTATGCCCCCCCCCCCCACTATGATATTATGATTAAGTAATTAGTAATAAAAAAATATTCTTATTATTAATAATATTCTATTATTATAATAACAATTATAAGTAATTAAATATTATTATAATTAGTAATATTTTATTATTATGATTGTAACTTTAACTATTTAATAATATAAAGTTTTTTCGTATTCTAATATTGAATTTCAAAAATGAAAAAAAAAATTATTATTATTAATATTTTATTAATATGATTGCAAACATAATTAATTGATAATACAAAGCTTCCTCTCTGCATTTCCTTTATTCAGATGAATATGTAATATTTTTATTTCTATTCTCATATTTTTATTTCTATATATTGTATCTTCATTTTTATTATTCAAAAAATTTACTTATTACAATAGTAAACTATGAATTACAAAATGAATTTAGCTTAATATCCATAGGTACTTTATTAACAATTATATTTAAATAAAACATGTTCTTTTTAAAATTAGAAATAAGATATTTACATATTTATCTTAATAAAAGATTTTTGGGCTTGAGACCAGCATAAAAATATATAGCTGCATTAAAAGCTTATAAAAAGCATTGTTTGTTGTCGCTTAAAGAAGCTTACAAATTTATCTTCATTATCGCTAAAAGAAGCTTACAAATTCATCTTTATTGTCGCTAAAAAAAGCTTACAAATTTATTATTGTCGCTGAAGCGATTGTTTGTTGTCGCTAAAAAAACTTTATACAAACATATAAATTAATTGTTTATTGTCGTTAAAAAAAGCTTACAAATATATTTTTTATAATCACTAAAAGAAACTTATAAATTTATATCTCATTGTCGTTGAAAAAAGCGTACAAATTTATTGTTTACTGTCGCTAAAAAAGATTACAAATTCATTTATTATTGTTGCTGAAGCGTACAGATTTATTGTTCATTGTCACCAAAAAAATCTAATATATGCATACAAATTTATTGGTTGTTGTCGCTAAAAGAAGCTTACAAATTCATCTTTATTGTCGCTAAAAAAGTTTACAAATTTATTATTGTCGCTGGAACGATTGTTTGTTATCGCTAAATAAACTTTATACAAGTATATAAATTTATTGTTTATTGTCGCTAAAAAAAGCTTACAAATTTATTTTTTATAATAATCAAAAGAAACTTATAAATTTATATCTCATTGTCGTTGAAAAAAACGTACAAATTTATTGTTTACTGTCGTTAAAAATGATTACAAATCCATTTATTATTGTCGCTGAAGCGATTGTTTGTTGTCGCTAAAAAAATTTCAAACAAGCATATAAATTTATTGTTTAATGTCGCTAAAAAAAGCTTACAAATTCATTTATTACTGTCGCTGAAGCGTACAGATTTATTGTTTGTTGTCACCAAAAAAATCTCATATAAGCATACAAATTTATTGTTTATTGTCGCTAAAATAAGCTTACGAATTCATCTTTATTGTCAATGAAGTTAGTCAATTACAAATTCATCTTTATTGTCAATGAATAGTAATGGGCTATGCTGACAGACATTTGAGGGGTGCTAAGGGGGGGATCGGTTGAATCTTGTCTTACGACTATATATAGATAGATAAATTTTATACAAGTATATAAATTTATTGTTTATTGTCGCTAAAAAAAGCTTACAAATTTATTTTTTATAATAATTAAAAGAAACTTATAAATTTATATCTCATTGTCGTTGAAAAAAGCGTACAAATTTATTGCTTACTGTCGTTAAAAAAGATTACAAATTCATTTATTATTGTCGCTGAAGCGTACAGATCTATTATTTGTTGTTACTAAAAAAACCTCATATAAGCATACAAATTTATTGTTTATTGTCGCTAAAAGAAGCTTACAAATTCATCTTTATTGTCGCTAAAAAAAGCTTCTAAATTTATTATTGTCGCTGAAGCGATTGTTTGTTGTCACTAAAAAAATTTTATACAAGCATATAAATTTATTGTTTATTGTCGCTAAAAAAAGCTTACAAATTTATTTTTCATAATCGCTAAAACAAACTTATAAATTTATATCTCAATGTTGTTGAAAAAAGCGTACAAATTTATTGTTTACTGTCGCTAAAAAAGATTACAAATTCATTTATTATTGTTGTTGAAGCGTACAGATCTATTGTTTGTTGTCACTAAAAAAATTTAATATAAGCATACAAATTTATTAGTTGTCGTTAAAAGAAGCTTACAAATTCATCTTTACTGTCGCTAAAAAAAGCGTACAAATTTATTGTTTATTGTCGCTAAAAAAAGATTATAAAAACGTACAAATTTATTATTTGTTGTCGCTAAAAGAAGCTTACAAAATCATTTTCATTGTCGATAAAAAAAGGTTACATATTTATTCTTCATAATTGCTAAAAGAAACTTATAAATTTAAATTTTATTGACGCTGAAAAAAACGTACAAATTTATTGTTTAGTGTCGTTAAAAAATATGTATATCTGTTTTTACTATTTTTAAAAAAAGTTTACAAATTTATTTTTATTGTCGTTGAAAAAAGCATACAAATTTATATTATTTTAAAAATTTTAGTATTTTTTTTTATTGTTGCTAAAATTAATTTTATAAACTACTTTTAAACTATCGCTGAAAAAAATTTATAAATTCATAAAAATAAAATATATTGTCATTAACAAAATATGAAAAATTATTATTGTTATTACATGTAAATATTTTGATTTTTATTTTTTGAAACATTTTAAAGGTGTATATAAATAATTATCATTTTAAAAATATAATTTATAGATTATATTACTGAATATTAATAAATTTTCATAATAATTTTCATCATTTTTAATACTTTCTATGTCGAAATCGACATTATTTATTAGATATTGAAAAATTTCTTGAACCTAAAATTGAAAATATTCAGGAACATCTTTCCATTCTTTATAATAATGTATATAATATTTCATATCAAATTTTTGTATTAATTCAGACCACTCAGATAATTTTTGTTCTTTCACATATTGATAATAATTTTCTTCATCTTCTACTTCTTAAAGATATTCTATTTCTTCATATTCATTAATTTCAGCATTTAAGATAGACAATTCTTCTAATTCTTCGTTAGATACGGGTTCAATATACATATTATTAATTGGATCCCATTCCATAATTTGCCAATTTGCGTTGCTATCAACATTCAATTGTTCATTGTTTTCCATGTAATTTTCCATGTTTATCTAATATATAAATTTATTTTATATTAATTAAATAATAATTCATTTTATGTTTATTTTCTTATAAACTGTATTTATTTCTACAATATTTTTAAATTTAATTAACAATTAAAAATTTCTTTCTAAACAATATTTAATATTTCATATTTATTTTCAGATTCATTTTGTATGTATATTTTGTTAGGATTTTTACATCTCGACAGTGCAACGTAAAACTGTCCATGCGAAAATAAAGGTCTTTTAATAAATAATCCAATCTCATCAAAACTTTGACCTTGAGATTTGTTAATAGTTATAGCAAAAGCTAATGTTACAGGGAATTGTTTTCTATAAAGTATAAAGGGTAAAGACGATGATTCACCAGTATTTAATGTTATTCTTGGAATAAAAACTTTATTTCTAATTTTTTCTCCAGTAATGATTTCAGCTTCAAGATTATATTTATATAATTTTATAATTTTTAATCTTGTTCCATTACATAAACCTTCGGTAATACTTAAATTTCTTATTAATATAACTATAGCATTAACTTTTAATTCCAATATGTGTGGTGGTAAACCTTCTTTTATTTTATTAAGGGTTTCTATTGGATAATTCAATTCGATATTATCATCACTTTGATCGACTCCTTTATGAGTAGCATAATCTATGCTATAATAAGTTGTCGATTCGCCGTTAAGTAATTTTAATATTCTTTTATTTAAATTATTTATGTCATCGTTATGAGCTGCTAATATTACTCGATTTATGTTGTCATTATTATTAATGTTTTTATATATTTATAAACAAATATCTTTAGTTTTCCATTTATCAGGAATTTGAAATGATTCAATTTGACCTTCACCTATTTGTAATAATAAAGAATTAAATGATTTATTATTGCAGCAGATATTTTTATTTAATTTTTTGATTTCAAATAACGGCCATAAAAAAGAATATTTTAAACTATTTTGTACTATTATACCTTTAAAACTATTTTTTATAACAGGAAGTATTTGGCGAAAATCACCTCCTAAAATTATTAATTTATCACCAAATGGTAAATCATTACAACATAAATCTTGTAAAGTTTTATTAACAATTTCCAAAGCTTTTTTTGGTATCATTGAAGCTTCGTCCCATATAATAATAACTGCATCTCGTAATTTTTTTTTGTCACTTTCTAATTTAAAGAATGTTATTTCTACATTATCTAAATCTAAAGGTAATCTAAAAGTTCTGTGACTTGTCATTCCTTTAGGTAATAAAATTGATGCAATTCCAGTCCATGCCATTGATAATACTTTTTTACATTTGTATAAAAAATAATAAATTAATGTTTCATACAAAAATGTTTTTCCAGTACCATCTGGTCCATCAATAAAATATAATTTAGAGGAATATTTTATTATGTCGTCAAAAATAAATTTTTGTTCTTGATTTAATAATAAATACATTTCGTTAAACATATGTTTATTATATTCAATAATTTTTGAATTTTCTTCCTGATTTTCATAGATAATTTTTTCTATTGGTTCTGGTAAACTAAAATTTTTACAAGACATTTCTTCTGTCAATAAAATTTTATTAATTTCATTTAATGCTTTATTTTCTTTATCATCTTCAAAATCTTCACTAAAATATTCTTTAATTTTATTCCATATTTCATTACCTTAGATATTTTCTGATAAAAGTAACCATGCAAAATATTGACGCAACTGACTCAGTAGCATAATGGTACAAGCTTCAGAAAATATATCAAATATTTGCGAAGAACTTTCTATTAGCCCTATTGCAGCTGCTGTTTCTTTAAAAGTATTATACGTTATGTTTTCGAAAGTTCTTAATTCTGTAAATGAAGTTATGCCTTTAACACGATTTAAAATTAATTTCAAATGGAATCTTTCAGTATCTTTAGGAGACACAATATTTAATCTTCCAATAGCTTTATGTTTTTTATCACGGGTACGTTTGATCCAACATTTATCTTTATTGAATACGTAATATTTAGGTATATTACTGTATTTTATTTGTTTTGCATACTCATCTTTAATATTAAGATTAAACCATGCAGTTAATGTTGTTTTCCATTTGTCTAAAGCTTTTGATTCTTTATTTTCTTCGAATATAATTTTTTGCTGATTTTCCGTATGAACAGCTAATCTAACAACTGTATGACTTTTTCCACATATCGGAAATTCAGATAATCTCCAAGCTGCTTCCATAGGACTCATATATCTTCCATCTATAAATTGTGTAATTTCATCATAAGTCTCTTTTTCGTCTTTATCATCATTTTTTTTTATTTTACAAAAAGCTTCATCTCCACCTTTATGAATATAATTATAAACATATTTTATACTGTGTATAGTGGCACATATTTCAAAATTTATATGACACTTATATTTTCTGAGTAAATAACTATTGTAAGGTACAACCATTGAACTATCTACAGGAATAATTTGTTTATTATTTTTAATTTTATAATAATGATTTTCGTGTGAATTATTTATTCGTTTATATTTCGGAAATCCATTTTTTTGAATAATAGTATTATTAACAAAATTTTTTGGATATTTTTTTGTACAAGTATTTTTATTTTTATCGTAACATGGTGAATTATTGTTATATGGTCCATGCAACATGTGTTTAATTACTAATTTTTGTAATTCCTTGTCATCACTATTTGGAATTTCAGCTGAAACATATTTATCTATTTTTTCTTGAGTTATTAATTTATCATCAGAGTGCAACGTTATAAGAATGAGAGCATGTGGTAAACCTATTTTTTGAAATTTAATTGTGTATACATAAGCAATAACTTTACCAAAAATATTTTTTTTAACGATATCATCAAGTAATTTATTGAATTTAGTATAAAATAATCTAACTGTTATATTAGGGATATCATTAGGAGTAGTACCTGCTGGAAATTTTTTTAAAACTCTTTTTAATTCTTTCCACCTTGGATTACAAGTCATAGTAATAACTAGCTCGCCACAGCGGCCCAAAGGGCCGCTGTGGCTCGCACCTCGGTCCTTTCAGAGCTTCGCTTCGCTCAGCTCTGAAATGCCCTCGGGCCTTGCATCGCGAAGCGATGCAAGGCATGCAAAAAGCTCCGCTTCTTGCATATAAGGCACGACCGAAAACGCTTGCGCTTCGCGCTCGCTATTTGATATTTAAAGAATATTAAAACAAATCATTTACAAACGCAAAAGCCTTAAAAGTTCATCTTATTTCTTTTTTTCATTGTATTTTTTACCGCATCTTTCAACAGGAGGTTTGAATTTATTGTATTTATTTGAAAAAACAAATTTATAATTATTTAAATTTTTCTTGTGAATTAAGTTGATTGATTTCGAAAAAATTTATGTTATGTGAAAAAGACATATTTTCATTAATGTATACCTTTTAAAGTTTTGGATAGGATAATCTATCAAAAGTTATAAGAAAAAAAATAGTTCAGTAGCTTAAAAGTAAAGTTTTGTATTAAGTTTTTATTTGATCTGAATCATTCCAGTGGAGGATGATTTAAAACAATAATACAAATAAATATTGGCAGTTTAAAAAAAAATCGTTCGAGCGGTTTTGAAACAGTTATCCCTTTAGAGGTTAAAAAATGATTTTTTGGTGATAACTTGAAAAAAACGAATTTTGAAAAAAAGTATATTAAATAAAATTTATAGAAAAAAATAAGATGCATCTTTTTAATATGATATATATTTTTAAAAAAATAATATTTATCAAATTATCATTAAAAAGCCTCTGATTTCAACATTTTTCATGAACAATTTGAAAACTATTAACTTTAGAGAAAAATGTATAATATAAAAAAGATTTATTTTTTTATATTCTATAACTTTTATTTTATAACTTTTATTCTATATACTTTTTGAAAAAAAATCGTATTTTATAAGTTATTACCAAAAATCCATTTTTTTGACCATTTAAAAGGCGTCTATTTAAAAACGCTTCCAACGATTTTTTTCAAAATAGGAACGTTTACTTGTGTTATTATTTGAAATAATTCCCCGTTTTAATTATTCAGATCGGATAAAAACTCGTCGAGAAAATTCATAAACTTGATTTCTCACACACATACATCCATACATACATTTTAAGGAAGCCTCGTAATAGTCTTATTTTGCTATAAAAATAAGTTTTTTATCATAAAAAAACATATTTTAAAGGGTTACATTTTTTGCGATGTCGAAAATATAAGGCACTTCCGTATAGCGGTCGTGCCTAAAAATGTCAGGTCTACCAACCTCTCTATAAATGGCCATTGCATCTTGATAATATTGTTGCATATATCTAGGACTTCCTATATAAGTTGATGGCAATATAAATGGATTACCTACTTTTTCTTTTTTCTCAAAATTATTTGATATATTACAAGCGCTATTTAATACATGGTCTAATAAGCCTTGATAACATTCAATTCTTAATTGTCTTTGATTATTTCTTAGAAAATTCATTCTATTATTTTCAATTTGAATTGCAACATGTAGAAAATATTGTTGCGTTAATCGTCCACAATATAGTAAAAGATTAAAATTAATAGAATCTGGCCTATAAGCCAATCTATATGAATAATGTTGTAACATCGTTAAATTTTCTAAAGATTTAGGACTTTGAGTATGACCAATACTCCAACCTAAGTCCCCAGATGTATTGTTCTATTACTCTATTTTTTATTATTCGCTAATAATTATTAACTTGAAATTTTAATGTTATTTACTATTCTATTTTTAATTTATTTCAAAAATATATAAGTTTGATTCATTGTAAATTTTTGAATATCGCGTTAAACCATCTTTTTTTTATTAATTCTAATTCTATAACTTCATATCTTATATTTTTATGTATCGATGTTTTTAATTGAACTTTTTTCACATTCACAAATATGAAATTTCAACTCATTATGTCCTACTCTTTTATTTACTTTGGAATGTGTATATTCGGGGGTTGGCGAGCGGAGCGAGCAGGGGGAAACCCCCCCTAGTATATATATATATATATATACATGGTCCGTTTCATGTCAACTTGCACCCGTTAACCCGTATATTTTTGGTTTATATATATGTATATGTATACATACATACATACATGGGACATTTCATCTCGGTTAGCACGTACTCATAAGTACAGGTTTTCTTTATATGTGGTACATTTCATGACGACACGCACACACCCATCCGGGTACTCGTAGATTTATATATATAGGACATTTCATGTCGATTGACATGCATGCACACGCACGTTAATATACATAGGATTTTTAATGTCAATTTAAACGCATACAAACATACAGGTTTATATATATATTGGACATTTCGTGTCCATTCGCATGCATGCACACAAACGTTAATATACATGGGATTTTCAATGTCAATCCAAACGCATGCATGCACACAAACGTTAATATACATGGGATTTTTCACGTCAGTTCGAACGCACGCACACACACAGGTTTATACATATGGGACATTTCATATCGATTTGCATGCATTTACACTCGTTAATATATATAGGATTTTTCACGTCAATTATTACCCACGCTCATACAGGTTCATATATATGGGACATTTCATGACAACTCTAACACACCTATCCGAGTGCCCTTAGGTTTACATACATAGGACGTATCATGTCAACACGCACACACTGGTTTTCATATATTTGACATATCTTGTCAACTCTAACGCGCAAACACATCTAAACATGTTCTTGAAATTTGTATTTATATATATGGGATCGTTTCTGTCAATTCGCATGCACGTACACACATGGGCTTATATATATATATATATATATATATATATATATATATATATATATATATATATATATATATATATATATATATATATATATATATATATATATATATATACACATATATATGTGTGTGTATATCTATGTACACATATACATGGGATATTTAATGTTAATTCACACGCGCGCGCGCACACACACAGGTTTATATATACGGGACGTTTCATGTCAATTTACATGCATGACACGCGTACTTGAGTTTATATATATATATATATATATATATATATATATATATATTTTATTATTATTAAGGGACCATTCCTGTCAAGGCGCATGCACGCACACACATGGGCTTATGAATATATGTATATACATATACATGGAATATTTTATGTCGATTCACATGCGCGTGCACACAAACACACACACACACACACACAGGTATATATATATATATATACATATATGACGTTTTATTACAATTTTTCACATATATATTAATATATCTTTGGGACAGTTTATGTTATCTCGCATACGTACACGCACATACGCCCGGGTTTAGATATATGTCATGTCAACTCGCTCGCATATACATAGGTTTATATGTATATATGGAACATTTTATGTCAAGTTACCAATATAATCAGTTATATATATAGTCGTAAGCGTTTTGCAGTCCTGAGTACTCTCCTGCTCCCTTATCCTCTTATTAAATAATGCCGTCAATCTGATCGTTAATGGCTAGCTTTATGTATTTATAGAAAACTGTTCTGCCTTTCCCCTCTTCGTGATTAGCCGTTGGACCCCCCTAATCATATTTCTGACCTATTTGTATATTCTCTTTTTATTATAGCTATATCGTATTGTGATTCATTTTTTATATGATTGGATTTGTTTTATAATTTCCAATACTAACGGAGATTTATTAAATGAAATTCTCTATCACCGCATTCACAGAATAAAAGTTCATAATAATATATCAATCTTATATTATAAAAATATTTCTATAATAGTATTAGAATGATAACAATGATAGTTAGGTATTATTGCTAATCATAATATTATATTATATTATATATATATATATATTTATATATAATATATATAATATAATATTTATATATTTATTTATATTATATATATATATATATATATATATATATATATATATATATATATATATATATATATATATATATATATATATATATATATATATATATATATATATATCGCCCATTCTCTGTGAAATTAGTGGACAAAAAATTTTTTTTCGCTAAACATTTGTAAAATTCTTCTTTTTTGTATTCTGGACCACTAGAATTTTTTTAGATATTTTTAGAAACTAGTTTCAGAGCTACAAAGCTTCAAAGTTGGGCTAAAATCATATTTTTGACATTTTTGACTATTTTCAGGCTTAAGAAGGGGTCGAACTATCCGTCTTTGTCTAATAGCGTTTTTCATCATTTATGTAAACACTATCCGGTATAACAAGAATAAAATAGCAGCCCTCGCTAGATATTAGTATAATTAGTAAATTTTGTAATAACAACCAAATTTTTTACCGCATAGTTTTTGACTAATTAGAGACCTACTAGCAATCTAGAATATAACCTATCTTTTTTTGGTAGGTCTCTAATTATTCAAAAACTACGCAGTGAAAAAATTTGTTTGTTATTACAAAATTTACTTATTATACTAATATCTAGCGGGGGCTGCTATTTTTTTCTTGTTATACCGGATAGTGTTTACATAAATGATGAAAAATGCTTTTAGACAAAGACAGATAATTCGGCCCCTTCTTAAATCACTCATTTGGGTTGCATTTAAGGATACATTACTAAGAAACTTTTTTCTTTAATGCATTCTAAATTTTCAGAAAAAAGTTATTCCAATGTGCTAATGTAGCTATCCGCTGAGCTAAAACTATTTAAATCATTGAAATACAAGTTTTGGGTTTTCGAACCAAGATATCTGGTCAGGGAAGATCATCAGAGTAGGTTATACATGTACAAATATACCTTGAAAATTTCAAAGTGGTGCAGCTTCTTGTTTTTTTTTTAAACAATGCAAATCCAACTGAAAATCATGAAAAATGTGATTTTTAGCTACAGTTACTCATTTAAATGTCAACTTGCACTTATCTGTTGCAGATGTCCCTTTGTAAGCATTCATAGAAATAGTTGTAAACTTAACAAATATTTTAAAATATGGAAAAATATCTTCTGAAAGGTTCAAAGTGGACCAAACCTTTGATATATGCCTATAACTTTTTTCTAAGATGTATCAGTTACACGATCAAAAACTAAAAATGCAGTTCTACCTATATGTCAGAACTTTTTGTGTTAATTCATGAGAATCTTGTTAATTATTAGGTAATTCAAGTCCAACTGATTCCATCCACTGTGATATTGATTTTAAAATTGCACTTTACTGATCTTCAACGAACTGACCAAGAGAGGCTACAAGCTTTTGGTCTCAGATCCTGCTGGAACTTTATGATAAGTTTTTGTTTGATATTACTAAAAGAAAGCTATAGCCTTAGAGTATAATGCTGAGCTGTTTCCAAGTTAGAGCACATCACTTATTTCATATTTTTTTAAATTTTCAACCAACTCTTAAACAAAAATTTTTCACTTTGATACTTAAAAGTCTTTAAATGTAATTTATTTTCTTGCTATTGTTCTTCTTATTAATTATTAAATAACTGTACATGATCGACACAATGATTCATATAAAAGCTTACATGATTTTTACGTTGTTTGTTGGCAAATTTTTGTAAAAAATTTTTTTTACAAAAATGTTGGCAGTTTTTGTAAAAAATTTGCCAACAGAATCATCATGTAAAAATCATGTAAGTTATTATATAAATCATTGTGTCATGTTTGTATAGTTATTTAATAATTTGTCTAGAAAGTAAACTGTCAGGTAACTCGACCATTTTATTAAACTTTCTTGTTTAAAAATTTTGCATGAAATTGAATCTGTTCTTTTATTAATAAATTATGTTGATTTCAGGTATAAAAAAAATAGCAAGAAAATAAATTACATTTAAAGACTTTTTAGTATCAAAGTGAAGAATTTTTGTTCAAGAGTTTGTTAAAAATTTTGAAAAATATAAAATAAGTCAGCTGCTCTAACTAGGAAACTGCTCAGCGTTAGACTCTGAGGCTGGAGCTTTTTTTTAGTCTTAACGAACTGAAACTTATCATAAAGTTTCAGCCAGATCTAAGACCCAAAGCTTGTAGCCCCTCCCGGTGAGATACAAAGAGACGCGAGTTCAGTTATATATCACTGACAATAAGAAAAATTAAATTAAATAATAATATATATCAATCTCTATTATATGTTAATTTTAAATATTTTTTAAAATCAATTCCAAGTTCCTATACATAATTACATTTAATTATTGCTATCATATCATGAGATTCAATGACAAATTGTCTGAAAATGTAAATTATGATAATCAATTTTCATAGAATTTTGTTTGCTACTAATATAAAAATAATAAATTACATTTAAAAAATATAACAAGGATTAGAATTAATGATTTTCTGAAACTAAACTTAATAATATACATCAGTATAGATACTTTAATCTTAACGAATCATATTGAATGGAATTTAAGTCAGTGTGTGTTATACACTGAATCTATAAAAGAATATTATCATTTACCTGTTATATACATCCATATTATAATATTATTCACTTGCGTTGTTATAAAAAGAATGCTCGTTCACCCTGGACTTTATTTAATTATTACCTGTAATTGAAAAAAAAATTATTACAAAGCATCAGTTTTATTATTTAAAGAAATCTTTTTCAATTTGTGAACATGAAATAAAATAAAAACTTATCTGACTCATCGTCTTCATAGTCTAATATCCAATACAGGAACTACTTCCATCCACTTCATTAGTATTAGCTGCACGAATTTTTTCTATGTAACTTCCTTTTTTTATGTTTTTTTTAAACTCCCAGAACCCGCTTCAAATGACTTACAGTTAGGTCAATATGTATAATTTTCTTGAAAATAACTTATAAATAAATCTTCTCTTAACATTTTAGGTGATTTAAAGTATATCTGAGAAAATTTATATTAGTATAATTACTTAGTTATTGGATACTGTATTATTTTAAATTAAAAATAAAAACTTATCTGACTCATCGTCTCCATAGTCTGATATCCAATACAGGAACTACTTAGGTAAGGTAAGAATCATAAAATTGAAGATGAAAATGAAATTTTTAATAAATAATATAAGTATAATTATATTGAATAAATATTGTCTATATAATAAAAAAATGAACTAAATTCACAAACTTAAACATTTTTCCTTAAGAGCATGACGGAGGTCCCCCCCGCTCAAATAGTCTAGTAATATTTTAATTCCAAGTATACGTGCAAATAGTATCCCTATTGAAAATGTATACGTTTTTCCAATACGTATTTTTACTATGTATCATAATTACATAACAGAATTACGTAACTCCATACGTAGCTAAGTGTTCGAATTTGTGACATAATTCTTATACGTATTTATTTAAAAAATACGTAACTTTGATATATTTTTATTGTAAAAGTACGTTATTTTTAGACCTATATATAGTTAAAATATGTATCCTCTATTAGCATATTTTAAGTGCATATAGGTCTAAAAATTACGTACTTTTACAAGAAAAACGTATCAAAGTTAAGTATTTTTTAAATAAATACGTATAAGAATCACGTCACAAATTCGAACATTTAGCTACGTATGAAGTTATGTAATTCTATTACGTAATTGAGGTACGTAGTAAAAATACGTATTGGAAATACGTATATATTTTTAATAGGGTACGGTAAATCGAATTTTTTCATTACAGTAAGAAAATTTGTGAGTTTAAACTTGAGTGCGGAAAACTAAAGAAATTTACCAAAATACTAGGAATAAAAAGTTACTTGCAATCTTTTAATAAATATTATTTTGAGGTGAAGTTTATCGAGTTTTATGTCTAATTTCCATTCGAATCTTATAAAAAAATAAAAAACACAATTGATTTCTTATTTCACTAAAATAATTCTCTTAATATACTCTAGTGCGTACAAGTCATTATATTTGTTTAAATAATAAAATTAAAAAGTTATCAATAAAAAAAGCAAAAATTGTTTCCAACAGCTCCGACGACCCGTTAAAGGTTTTAAATATATTAAAAAAATTTGCATGTTTTATAATTAAAATATAGACAGGATTATTGAATTCTTTATTTACAGTATATTTAAAAATTTAACATCGATATAAAAAAATGTAAAAACATAGATATAATAATTAATCAATTACTGTTACTTCAATGGAGTCTACTAAACTAGAAATTAATTTGCATTTTACTTTGCCATTTGCTATTGGACTAATAAAATGTTGCTTTTGTAAGTTTTTCACCCTGTTTCTATTTTTAAAACGATTCTGCAGTTTTTTAAAATTTTTATTGTAATCTGATTCTGGCGAGTAAGCAAAATCAACATTTGTATAGTTTCCTTTATTTTTCAACCACTCGTACAATGTAACTGCATCCAAAATTTGTTGCGTTGCTGGAAGTGTGAGACTTGCTTTAGCTGCAGCTCTTTTAACAGAACCACCTACTCCGTCACATGCACCTTTACCATGTGCAGTTGGAAAAAAATGCCACTCTGCAGATATCCCAAAATCATCACTATGATAATAAATATTTAAAATGTTTTTAAAATTCTTGAACTGCTGAGGGGCTCCGTCAGTAAAATAGTAAATATTTTTCAATTCTTTGAAATTTTCTTTTAAATATAGAATTAGTAGTTGTTGATAAGTATAAACTGCTACAGTATCGTGACTTAAATTATTTGAAATTACTACAAATGCTTTGCCTGATAATTGAGTATGTTCCACATAATAAATATATGTAACAAATACTGTCGCCTGGTCGTTATTCCAGTGAAACCCAGGTGGAGCGTTTTGAGCAACAAAAGCATAATTCTCTGAAAAATCTAGGCATACCATAATTTCATCCTCTTTCAATTCATTTTTTAATTTTTTAAAATATTCAGATTGTGCTATTGAAATAAAAGGCTGTAAAGCTTTAATTTTATCACAAAATGATGGAATGAAATCATTTACGTCCTCTACAATATTTTTTTAAAATGGCTCTAGGAGTTAACACCCATTGTGCATAGATAACTTCTTCAATTTCTTTTTCATCAAAAATCATGGTCAAGTAAGACTCTAAGCGTTGAACACCAGGACATTTGTCGCAGTCACCAAAATAACATTTGTATGCCATCGACATTTTATTTTTATTACAAATGATAAATTGCAAAATATCTTTATATGTCTTAAACTGGTGAGAATAGCCTTCTGTCATTTTTTCTAAATTACAACCTACAAAAGTGTTTTTTTCTTTTAATTAATATTATAAAAATTTATCCGAGTAAAAAATGTTGAAAATAAATTGAAAATGCCTGATATCATCAACTTGACATTTTGATGAATTGAACAAACACATACAGAATGTGTACCACTGCTACCAGCTAATACACAACATTTAGGTTTTAATTTGACAAATGTAGAAAATCCTATTGGAATATCAGATGAAAATTGATTACAAAATAATCTGTACAACTCTTTCAATGTACAAAGCAGAAGACGTTTTTGATCATAAACAATGTTGCCCTCCTCATCCTTGTACTTAACACAGTCTTTTTTTCCAGGTAATATATAGGTATTTTCTTCACTTGTATAAAAATTTATTACATTTTGCTTAGTTGTTTCAGAAACAAAATTTCCTAAAATTATTTTTAATTGATATTAATTTTTACCAGGATAATATTCAACCAATTATATTTTATTTTAATAATTAATGCCAAAATTTAATTGTACTTCATTTATATAACAAATTGAAATGTTCTATTAAATTTATTTAAATTATGTTTCATTTTTTCACCTATTATTTTTTTATGAATATTTTTAATTACCTTTTTCTATAGATGGTTTTGCTAGAGGACCTGCTTCAGTTTGCAATTTTTTTGACATGTTAATCAAATAATTTGAAGTACCAAAATGTTTTTTTATTTCATCATATGGCCAAGTTAATGGTAGCAGGGTCAGTATTTGGACTTTTTCTATTTTATGTGTATCTGTACTATGGTATTTCATCTTTAAATTCTCTAATAAATCTACAAACATCTTAAAATCTTTTACAGAAACCTTTACTTCATCTTCGTTGTCATGTAAAAGTTGTTCTACAAGCATTGGAATATCTGATGTATCTTCTGGTGATTCTGTATTTTGGGTGCTATCTATAGAACAATTAAAAAATATAAACAAGTATTTGAATAAAAATATTAAAATTGTAAAAATATTTTACATAAAGAACATTACATGGTGATGTTTCAGTTGAAACGCAGACAGTATACATTTTTATCCTACATTTATAACAAATTCTATCATCAGGTGTTAATGGAGGTTCACAAGAAAATTTTTTAGTGAATTTCTCCAAGACTTGTTCTGATATTTTACGCAATGACTTTGCTGAACAAATCTCTTCACTGGCGAATGGCTTTCTGCATCTATTATAAGCTATACGTCTTTGCTTTTCTACATGGACGATTTCGGTTTCGTCAAGTGACAGTTCCTCGCTCGACATTGTTTTGTAACCAATAATTAAAATCAATTATAAAGAAGTGAATAAACGAAGTCGAATATCAGACAGATCTACATCAATTTCATTAACACAAGTATTTGTAAGATATGTAATATTCGACTATTTATAAAATTAAAAAGAATGCTCACTTAATTTTTAAATTAAAAAAGCATAAATAAAATATTGATGATTACATTAACTTATATGAATTTAATTAAAAAAATAATACCGTTAATACTGTTTATATAAAAACTGTTTACAAACATTTATTTTAAATGATAACGGCGCGATCGTACCTACCAGTCTTAAAACTCCCGTGGGCTCGAATTTGTAATCAACATTCAGTAATCGAACAACATTATAACTTACTCTCTTATAAAAGAAATAAAGACAAAATGATGTTTAATAACTGAGTATCAACTTGTATGCACCGTTATCATTTAAAATATACGTTTGTAAACAGTTTTTATATAATAGTATTAACAGGGGCCTAAGGCTCGAATTTATAGTCGACACTCAACACTCAGCACTCCGATCTCAACCCTCAGATCTCAAACTTTCCTTGTTCCGTGTTCCCTATAAAACACGTCTACATGTATAGGAAATACAAAACAAGGGGAGTTTGAGATCTGAGGGTTGATATCTGAGTGCTGAGTGTTGAGTGTCGACTATAAATTCGAGCCTTATTCTGAAACTTTTCGAGCAATAGGTTCGTGTGTAAGTGAAACTGTATACTCATTAAAAGGAGAAAGAATACTATAAGACCCTTTGTCTATCTGTTTGTAATTACACTTGCGCATATGCAAGTAAAAAGATATAGAGAAAGGTCCCATTGCATTCTTTCTTTTTTTAACGAGTATACGGTTTTTCACTTAATATTTATTATATTGACAACAAATTTCTGTTAGTAATTGTGGATTATGTAAAATCCCTGTTATTAACAGCCTGCTTTTTGAACTTGGTATTCGTTATTTACATCAATAATGTATAAAAAAATTCCCAAAATAAATATAATATGTAAATAAACAATAACAGCCAATTATCGTTTATTGTAAATATGTCTTTGTAAGTATTGCTTGTTATTTTTAATTTAAAATAATACAGTATCCAATAACTAAGTAATTATACTAATATAAATTTTCTCAGATATACTTTAAATCACCTAAAATGTTAAGAGAAGATTTATTTATAAGTTATTTTCAAGAAAATTATACATATTGACCTAACTGTAAGTCATTTGAAGCGGGTTCTGGGAGTTTAAAAAAAACATAAAAAAAGGAAGTTACATAGAAAAAATTCGTGCAGCTAATACTAATGAAGTGGATGGAAGTAGTTCCTGTATTGGATATTAGACTATGAAGACGATGAGTCAGATAAGTTTTTATTTTATTTCATGTTCACAAATTGAAAAAGATTTCTTTAAATAATAAAACTGATGCTTTGTAATAATTTTTTTTTCAATTACAGGTAATAATTAAATAAAGTCCAGGGTGAACGAGCATTCTTTTTATAACAACGGAAGTGAATAATATTATAATATGGATGTATATAACAGGTGAATGATAATATTCTTTTATAGATTCAGTGTATAACACACACTGACTTAAATTCCATTCAATATGATTCGTTAAGATTAAAGTATCTATACTGATGTATATTATTAAGTTTAGTTTCAGAAAATCATTAATTCTAATCCTTGTTATATTTTTTAAATGTAATTTATTATTTTTATATTAGTAGCAAACAAAATTCTATGAAAATTGATTATCATAATTTACATTTTCAGACAATTTGTCATCGAATCTCATGATATGATAGCAATAATTAAATGTAATTGTGTATAGAAACTTGGAAATAATTTGAATAAATATTTATAATTAACATATAATAGAGATTGATATATATTATTATTTAATTTAATTTTTCTTATTGTCAGTGATATATAACTGAACTCGTGTCTCTTTGTATCTCACCAGAAGGGGCTACGAGCTTTGGGTCTCAGATCTGGCTGGAACTTTATGATAAGTTTTAGTTTCCAAGTTAGAGCAGATGACTTATTTCATATTTTTTAAAATTTTCAACAAACCCTTGAACAAAAATTCTTCACTTTGATACTAAAAAGTCTTTAAATGTAATTTATTTTCTTGCTATTTTTTTTATACCTGAAATTAACATAATTTATTAATAAAAGAACAGATTCAATTTCATGCAAAATTTTTAAACAAGAAAGTTTAATAAAATTGTCGAGTTACCTGACAGTTTACTTTCTAGACAAATTATTAAATAACTTTACAAATATGACACAATGATTTATATGATAACTTACATGATGATTCTGTTGGCAAATTTTTTACAAAAATTTGCCAACAAATAATGTAAAAATCATAAGTGATGTGCTCCAACTTGGAAACTACTCAGCGTTAGACTCTGAGGCTATAGCTTTCTTCTAGTTATAATAAACCAAAACTTATCATAAAGTTCCAGCAGGATCTGAGACCCAAAGCTTGTAGCCTCTCTTTGTCAGTTCGTTGAAGATCAGTATAGTGTAATTTTGAAATCAATATCACAGTGGATGAAATCAGTTGGACTTGAATTACCTAATAATCAACAAGATTCTCATGAATTGACACAAAAAGTTCTGACATATAGGTAGAACTGCATTTTTAGTTTTTGATCGTGTAACTGATACATCTTAGAAAAAAGTTATAGGCATATATCAAAGGTTTGGTCCACTCTGAACCTTTCAGAAGATATTTTTCCATATTTTTAAATATTTGTTAAGGCGACTACGGAAGTTCGGTTCGATTTCATTTTGTAGTTTACAAATTACTCTTTCAGTTTCTAAAATTTTTTGAATTTTTTAATTTTCCACCATTTATTATAATTCGTAGAATGGTGGAAAATTAAAAAATCTGAAAAATTTGACATATTGAAAGAGTAATTTGTAAACTCAAAAATAAAACCTAACCTAAAATCCGAAGTCGCCTTAAGTTTACAACTATATCTATGAATGCTTACAAAGGGATATCTGCAACAGATAAGTGCAAGTTGACATTTAAATGAGTAACTGTAGCTAAAAATCACATTTTTCATGATTTTTAGTTGGATTTGCATTGTTTTGAAAAAAAACAAGAAGCCGCACCACTCTGAAATTTTTAAGGTATATTTGTCCATGTATAACCTACTCCGATGATCTTCCCTGACCAGATATCTTGGTTCGAAAACCCAAAACTTGTATTTCAATGATTTAAATAGTTTTAGCTCAGCGGATAGCTACATTAGCACATTGGAATAACTTTGTTCTGAAAATCTAGAATACATTAAAGAAAAAAGTTTCTTAGTAATGTATTCCTTAAATGCAACCCAAATGAGTGATTTAAGTCTGAAAATAGTCAAAAATATACAGTGATACTCACGAAAATTTGGCAACCTAAGAAAAAATCAGAAAAAATTCAAAGTTTAATATCTTTGCGAAAAATGATCGAATCTTAAAAATTTCAACTGGGTTAAAGTTTACACTAAAAACCATCAAAAAACGTGAGTTTCGATATAAGAAAGTCGAAATATTAACCTTTTATCCATGAAAAATGAAGTTATTTTAAAATTTTTTATTTATTTATTATTTTATTAAAAAAGTTTATGTCGACATGATAAAGTAGTGATAATTTTGTGATTATGATAATTATGGATTTTGGTTATTTATAAATATTAAGTGATATAGTTGTTACATTTTTGAAAAAATTTATGTTAAAATGATAAAATGAATAGTATTGTGATTAAACTAACTTGGAATTTATAGTTTATATCGATATTATTTATAAAAAAATCAAATGTCTTTATATTTATTGTTAAAATATGAATAAATCACTAATTAAACGTTTTAAGTACTAAAATATTGTTATTATTATGTTTTCTATTATTCACTTTTTCATTATAATTTGTATTATTGTTTTCTTTTTCTATAATTATAAATAGACGTATTATCGATACACCACAATTTATAGAGTTGGAAATATAAAAAATATTTTACCATAGGGAAAAAATGAAAAATAAAATTTTTTTTGTTTGTATTTGACTTTAAGATCGGATTATTTACTAAAAAACGAACCTTTTTTCTCTCTGAAGTTCTTTTTTTTAAGCAACCTTTTCGAAATATCAGCTGTTGAAAAAACAAAGATTTTTTTAACATAAATGAGTATAACTCTTTTAAAAATAGACTTACCGTAGCTTTTAACCTCTCATTTTGAAGTAGAGTATTGTAGTTTTCGTCTCGATTTTTAATTTTTAATCTCCGACAATTTTCGGCAAAATGAGACAAATTTACGAATGAATGAAAAAAAATGACAAAAAATAGCTTCAGTTTTTATGGAATATTTTTTATCGATAAACACAGTTGGAATTTTTAAGATTCGATTATTTGTCGCAGAGATAGAAAACTTAATTTTTTCCAATTTTTTCTCAGGTAACCAAATTTTTGTGAGCAGCAGTGTATGTAGCTGTTGTAGCTCAATTTGAGAGATATCACATCATTAATTTTTTATATTGATGTATCTGTGGTCGATGTCTTACGGTACTTGGATGTTTCTGGACACCTTGGTGTCATCTGTAGTATCATTATTTATTGTTTATCAAATTCATATTTGTTCTTGTGGATGCCTATCAATCTTCCTGGAAATCTGAATGTCAATCAGGGGAATAAATTTTGAAATTTTTCATATCGTCTATTAATTATAAAGAAATTTTCATGGAATCTAAGATTCTGATTATTTTTGCTAATCTTAAGAGGCGGTCGGGACTATTTGCCGCATGGGGGCATTGCGGTCAGGTGAAAGAAAAATGTAAAATAATTTTATATTTTTCTCTTACCTTAGAGAAAGAAAAGTTTAAAATGTTGCAAAGCGAAAAATGCAGCGCGAGATAGAGCCGGCGTGAGCATATGTATTCATCATTCTTTATTATTACTTTCTCTGAGCACCTTTATGTGAGCACCGTTGCGTGGTCCTCTCTGAATAAGCGGTTCAATTCTTCGTGAAATTGAAGGAAGACTGCAATCAGTCAAAACCATTCTTTTTTTATCAACAGTTGGTGGATTAAAGAATTATTTAAGCTAATTAAAATGTAAAAATTCTTAATTATATTGGTCATCAATGATTGGTGCAATAAAAAAAAAAAATCATTAAAAATGGGTTTTTTTTTAAACTTTATGATGTTTTTACAGAGAAATGGTGCAATGTACGGCAAAATTGATAAGAATATTTTCGACTTAATATTTGATGAAAAACACGAAAAATTATGTTTTTCAGCTAAAAATTAACAAAATTTTCTTCAACCGGAAAATTGAGTTTAGAGATTTTCCTAACCATTTTCCAGCTATCCATCCTCGAAATTCGTGTTCAGGGGACCGAAATACATAGGAAAAACTTTGGTGGCGCCGTGGATCTCCATCGGCTACGGAAACTCTCCTAGCACATATTAGTTATATATGTCTTCCATATTCAGGTGAAATACCCCGGTTAAAATGTACATTGGTTTGGAAAGATCCTGATGTAAAAGAACCTCTCTGACTTTTTGCGGTTTTTGGTACCAGTCCATAATAAAACTTTGCGAACTTTTATGAAAAAAATTGTTATGATTGTCGTTGATACCTTCAGAACTTTTTTGATTCATTAAGTTTTACTAAGGAATGGTAACCGGAATTTTATCGTATTCACAATTAATGAACAATTAAGATCGCTTTGGAATTGAACAGCACTGTCAAGTTTTCAGGAGAAACCTTCTGGATTGTATTGTAACAAATTTTTAAGAAATATTTTTTACGTTTTATCATCTTATGAATATATTTATTAAATTATTGGTAAATAAATGATTATAAATCTATGAGATCATTTAAGAATACAAATAAATCTTTATTTTTTCTGTATACTGATTGAACAGTTAATGAAACTTTATAAACTCTATCGAAGTAAATCGAGATGAACTATTACAATCTTATAAAGAGTTTAATAGCTATTAAAATTCCTTAAGAGGAGGTCGAGTATATCTGTCTTATTCTAATCAAAGAATTGATTTTTTTACAAAAACTAATAATTGTAGCAAAAAATAAAGAGATGGCCCCATCTTGTATCATAAAAAGCAATATTTTCTTCGATTAGGCAAAATTACTTTTATCAATTCGTTTTGAAGAAAACCTTGCAAAAATTAAAAAAATTGAGGTTTGGATGGACAATTCAGTTTTTCAAAGTTTTCTTTGAAACAAAGCGATAAAAATAATTTTTTCTCATAAGAGAAAATATTGCTTTTTATTATACGAGTTAGGGCTATCTTCTTATTTTTTGCTACAATCATAAGATTTTGCAGAAAAATTAAATTTTTAATTATAAAAAGATAGAGATATGGGGATATTCACACAACTTTTAATCCTAGTAACAGGTCATATTACAGCTGTTCCTGGGTTTACCGCGTGATGCACATTATTCAAACTAGGTTCAAATCTTTTGTGCTATCCTGTAACTCTATTTTTGATGTATTTTGTAAATGTGCCACAAACGGACCAGCAGATAATTCTATAAAACATTCATTTTTACACATAAAAAATTACCGTAATTTATCTTATGTGTAAATTTACTTTTTATAGAATTATCTGCTGCGCCGTTTGTGGCACATTTACAAAATACATCAGAAATAGTGTTACAGGATAGCACAAAAGATTTGAACCTAGTTTAAATAATGTGCATCATGCGGTAACCCAGCAACAGCTGTAATATGACCTGTTACTAGAAAATTTAAAGTTGGGTGGGTATCCCCATATAATACCATAGTGGTACAAATGAAATTGGAAAGGTTCCAAGAATATATAAATTACAATAACTTTTCTGATGAGGATATATTATTCAGATTAATATTATTTTTAAAATTAGATTACATTATTATTATTTTTAAGAGCATGACGAAGCTTCCAGTCTTCTAATAATATTTCCAATCCTAAGTTATGAATAAACGGTGCGTTTAATCAAATTTTTTTGCGACAAAGAAAAAATTGGTAAGATTAAACTCGAGTGCGGACAACTCAAGAAATCCACGAAAATACTACATAAAAAGTAATAATACAAACTTTCAATGTAACGTATTTTAAGATTAGGTTTGTCGAGCTGGATATATAATTTCGAATCCAAGTTCATAAAAAAATAACAAGTTAAAATGATTTTTTATTTTAACAAAAATCATTGTATTAACATAGCTTTAGTGCGGACAAGTTATTATATTTGTTTAATTTACGAATTTAAAATGATATTTTTGAAATAAAAAAAGCAAAACTCGATTGCTGCAGCTCCAACATCAGATAAATATTACGGAAAGAAACATAATAGATCACCTAAATTCACAATTTTATAAATTACAACTAAATTACTGGAAAAATAGTTGCATACAATAGACTTTTCCAAATTTTATGATTAACGGCTTATAATTGAAATGTCAATGTCGGAACGATTCGGAAAACTTGAAACATTTATCAATTTTCATTTCATAATAGTTCTTAAACATTCTTTAAAGACCGGAAAAAAATTTGTTCCGATTCTTTCAGAAATTTTCGGGGCATTTTAACGAGGATATAACTGATGATGATGTACCAAAATTCAACTGTAATAATCACAAATTTTCCATTTGAGAACGTTTTCATAAATAATTTCCACAACTTTATATTTTCCGAGAAAATAATCATAATCTTCATAATTCTGCAAAAATGACGATTTATATTGACTTTTTCATAAATTTAAGTAACTTATAGAAATTTTCTCCAATTGTAATTCAATTCACTTGTTTTTGTCATAAAGAACGAAAGATAATTAGTCTTAAAGCAGACTTAACGTAGGTAAATATTATTTTTTTATATACGCTTTTCTTATATTAGCCTTCATGTCTGTTTGTTTGTTTGTCTATCTGTAATCAAATCTTGCGCGCTCGATTTCAGGCACTTTTTGACAGACATAAATTCTGAAAATTGGCATAGACTTTGGTCTTGGATGACAATACAATAATCAGTTGTCATTTTGGTACCTGGACATCCAGGTTGATGATAACGGGTGTGAAAAGTCATCTCCGAGGAAGTATAAGTGGGGAGGCTTTCTTTAGGTCAAGACGAGTTTCTCGGGGGTTTTCAGGGTTGCTAAAACCGAATTTGAGATCAAACAATTGCCACAAAGTTATGCACGGTGTTCAGAATATGCATGGACGTCGTCTCCGAGGAAGTAATAGTGGGGGGGCTTTCTCTGGGTCGAGGTGGGTTCCCCGGGGGATTGAGGGGCTGCTAAAACCGAATTCCAGGTTTGAAAGTAAATCTATAATGCATAATAATGATTTAGGATGAAGAGGTCGAACTGGAGTCCCAAGTCGCCGATAACGGATGTACCTGAGTGTAATCTTCGAAAAGTCTGGTTGCAATGTAACTCTAAATGATAATAAAAACAATTTTAACTTAAAAGTAGAAAATAAAAAATTTTAAAAACATGCTTTTAAAATAAAATACAATAATTGAATAAATAGACTAAAAAGTATAAAAAAAATAAATTAACTTTTTTGAAATTACTTTTATATAGTTTCATTGCAATAATCAATGGAAAATTTTACAACTAAAATTTAAAAAGAAAAATATGGGCACTGAAATTTTTTCTTAAATCTTTTCAAGAAATTATTAAAGATAGTATTAAAATTATTATTAGATTTACTGAAAATTAATGCACACCCTTTTCTTTAATAATTTTTGCTGTAAAATTTTATCTTGATTATTGCAATGAAACTGTATAAAAGTAATTTTAAGAAATTTAATTAATTTATTAAATAATTTTTAGTGCATTTTTTCAATTATTGGTTTTTTTTTTTAACAACGTATTTTCAACATGAAAAAAACATTTTTTTATTTATTTATATTATTTTACCAATTAGATAAACTGAAATATCTTCATATTATAATTTACAAAATGTGTTATTTATGTGTTATTTCCAACATCAATTATTGTTTTAAGTATTTATCTAAAGTTTATAGTATTCGAGAAAACAATTCATTAAGAGCATGACAAAGCTGTCCGCCTTCTAATAATATTTCCAATCTTAACTTATGAATAAACGATGCGTTTAATCGAGTTTCTTTGCTACAAAGAAAAAATTTGTAAGATTAAACTCTAGTGCGGACAACTCAAGAAATCCACTAAAATATTATACATACAAAGTTATAATAAAAACTTTCAATATGTCGTATTTCAAGGTTAGGTTTGTCGAGTTTGATATCTAATTTCCAATCCAAGCTCATAAAAAAATAACAAGTCCAAATGATTTTTTATTTTAACAAAAATTATTGTATAAATATAGCTTTAGTGCGGACAAGTCATTATATTTGTTTAATTTAAAAATTTAAAAAGATATTGATAAAATAAAAAACGCAAAACTCGATTGCTGCAGCTCCGACATGCCGTTAAGGAATTTATATTAAAAAAAATATTGAAAAATTTACATTGTCTCATTACAACTCTTTTATGATTTAGACCTATAAAATGTTTTGTATATGTTTTCCCATATGGAAATAATTTATGTGAAAAACTGTGAATGATAGTAAATAATTCTGAATAACTGTTAAAAAATGTGGGAATTGAGACATAAATAATAGTTATTTACAGTTATTTACTATTATTTATTATTAATTACTATTATTTACAATTATTAACTGTTATTAACTGTTATTTACAGTTATTTACAATTATTTACAGTTTTTTATAATTATTTACTATTATTCATAATGATTTACAGTTATTCATAATTATTTACAGTTATTCATAATTATTTACAGTTATTCATAATTATTTACTGTTATTTACATTTTCAAAAATTTTTGAATTAGTGAATAATTTAATGTTATTAATAATTATTTACAATTATTTATAGTTATTTACAGTTATTTACAGTTTTTTACAGTTATTTACAGTTATTTATAATTATTTACAATTATTTACAATTTTTCATAGTTTTTTACAATTATTTACAGTTATTCACATTTTTTTAAATTTTCGCCTATGTATAAAATTATTAAATAAATTTGTGAAAATTTTCGAAATTGTAAATAACTGCAAATAATTTAAAAAACTATAAATAATCGTAAATAACTGTAAATAATTGTGAAAAAAGTGAATAAATGTAAATAACTATAAATAAATATAAATAACTGCAAATAAGTGTAAATAACAATTAATAAGTGTTTTGCCTTTACATTAATAATATACGTGACACACTCGACCCCTGTTTCGTCGAGCACATATTATATGCTGATGACCTCCAAATCTATACTCAGGTCCCTTATGAACATGTGAATGAAGGTATTCGTATTTTGCAGAGGGCGGCCAGGGCGGTGTCGGGGTGGGCTGTCGATGCTTCTCTCACATTAAATGCAAGCAAAACTAAAGCAATCGTTTTTGGCAGTAGTCGATTTATTAATGACTTCTATACTGGTGAGTCGAGAACGATTGAGCTTGAGGGTGGTGTCGCCATATCTTTCTCTGATACCGTTGTGAGCCTTGGTGTGGTGCTTGACGCTAGGTTGTCATGGGAGCCGCACATTAATATGATGACTAAAAAATTTAATAGGATAATGTATAGTTTGCGGTTTTTCCGTCGATACACCACTGAGGCCCTGCGTAAACAACTCGCAGCCGCCTTGCTGTTTCCGCACCTCGACTACTGCTTAGTAGTTTTGCTTGATGCTTCGCAGGGGTTGAGAAGACAATTACAAAGACTACAAAATTCATGTGTGAGATATGTAATGGGTGTGAGAATGGGCGATCATATCTCTCCTCATAGAGCTGCTCTTGGTTGGCTGCGTACTGATTCAAGGAGACAGTATTTTATGGCTGTACTTATGTACAAAATCGTACGCATGAATACTCCAGAGTATCTAGTGAGTCTCTTTACTAGATATGTACCTAGGGTAGCCACTAGGGGAGAGATTAAGGACTTCGCAGTGCCCTTCATGCGTACTGAGACTGGAAGAAATTCCTTTCAAGTTTAAGGTGCGCATTTCTGGAACTCCCTGCCTGCCGATATAAAAAATCTTCCATCGCTCGGCAGGTTCAAGTCGGCTTTGAGGAGGTACTAACTCGACCTCGAGTGATCTTAATTTTAAGTATTTTAATTTTATGTTAATTTATTTTGTTTTGTCTTATATATAGATTTAAGGTGTGAATGTATTTATTAGCGCGAATGATGGTTGAATGAATGCAGAAAGAATGAGTGATTCTGTTTCTTTTTATTTGTAGTCATGACATCTTCGGTATCAAGTTTTTATTTTTGAATTTTATTATTATATTATTTTTATTTATTGTTGCATTGTTATGTCCAATTTTATTTTTATTTGATGTCATGACTATGCTTTATGCTTTATCTTTTAAATTGTGTTATTTGATTTTAATATGATTTTAATTTTATGACTGATAGATATTTAAGACTGTTTTTATTGTAATTTATGTTTTTATGCTTCCTGCGTGTATTTAGAGTAGTCTGTGATATCGCTTTTATATAGTGACTTACTGATACAGTATTATATATTAATTTTAATATTTGACTGTGATATCTTATCATATTATGTGCAATACTTTATACAGAATTATTATTTATTGCTTGTAATGTAATCTGATGTATTACACGCCTTTTTGTACTCTTTTACAAAATAAATTAATATCTATCTATCTATCTATCTAAGTGTAAATAACAGTTAATAAGTGTAAATAACAGTTAATAATTCTAAATAATTGTAAATAACTGTTATTTATGTCTCAATTCCCACATTTTTTAACACTATTCTACAGTTATTTACAGTTATTTACATTTATTTACATTTATTTACAGTTATTAACAGTTATTTACAATTATATCCAAAAATTTTTTCCATATGGGTTGTGTATGAAAATATATGATTAATCTGTAACTGAAAGAAAAATTTATTGACCACCAGTTATTTTATTACCGCAATTAATATAAATGCAAATCTTTGTACAATAACATAAAACTGGCTGACAATTGTTTGAAAAAAGAAGGGAACGTCAATATCTTTATAACATAACCTTTTACTTTGGCATTCCGTACTTTTCTCAATAACATCATTATAAATTTTCGATTTTTATACAAATATTCTTTATAATCACATCTTTTGTACTTGAAAATTAATTTACAATTACAACAATTAATATTTGAGTAAAATATGAAAACCTTAGTTAGACAAAGACAGCGTATCCGGCCTCTTTCTTTTTAATTGGAAACTTTTAATTAAACATTTTTTGGTTTCGAGTGCATGAAATTAATGTTTATGTATTTTTCTAACAAAGTTGGGTTTTGTAAAATTTAATTTTCGTTAAAAAGATTATAATTAAATTCATACTTAACAAATTTCAGACCTCGTAAAAATTTAATTTTAGGAACATTATTTATAAAATAAACTCTCAAATCATTCTTATTGGATCAATAAACCTATAAATACATTGTATTTTATTATGTTATTCATTGTTTTGTTGTTCACTTTAAGGATTTAAAATGAACAGTGAAGAAAATTCAGTAGATAATATAGATGAATTGCTAGCTAGTTTAAGAGTTGGTATAGATGGCGAACCATTACATGATGATGGAAGTCAGGGGACAGCAAATAATGGTACCCATAATGAGTTATCATGATTGAGTAATTCTACAGTAGTTACAAATGTTTCAACGGTGCCTTCTGTTTCATTAAGTGATGAGCAAAAAGAAATGTTAGATGTCTGCCGTAAAACTTGTTATTTGAATGGAAAATTTTTCGAAGCAGATTTGACGAAATCAAATGGCGATAAAATAATAGCAAAATGCATGACTTGTAACTAGATTATTCAAGGAAATCTTAAAGTTTCATCAAATTTTTATCGCCATTTAAAGGTTATTGCTTTCATATGTATATGTTATTAAATCAACTAATTTATTTATTGTTATTGTGAGTTGCAAAATTTAAAAAGTAAAAATTGTACTTTTTGAAAAATACCTTGATAAGGTCAATATTTAATAGTATGAATTGAAAAAAAATTTTGATGTTTTTTATAACAGTACATTCAAATGTAAAGTTAATATTTAGATGAAATATCAAGTATCATGTTTCAATAAATATCTTGTTCAATGATGAATTTTCTCTTATGAATATATAAAATTGAACATTATTTATATTAAAGTTATATACCTTATCAGAAAAAAAGGTCAGCCATGTTGGTAGGTGACAATAATACAAAATTTTATCTGTTATAGTAAACACAGAATAAAATGTAGTGTTCACTTTTTTACAATGTCATCAAATTGCTTTTTTAACACCTAGTCCAAAAGTACCATATTTTTTCCTGGTGTCGAAAATAGAATATGGTATTTTTGTCCTCTTGTTGGAAAATTTGTATTTTCACCTCGAGAGTAAATAAAGAATGACTTTAATATGTGAATTGTCATCCAAGCCGAAGAGGAGTTCTTTATTCTTACTCGCTCTAGGTGAAAAATATACTATTTCATACAAAACCAAAAAATTTTAATAATATTAAATGTTTATTTTGTATTAATTTTATGATTTAACATGATTATATTTTTAGAAAAAACATAAAGATAAACTGCAAAGCTGCACCAATATAAAAAATTTAAAAAATTGGATGGTGATGATAAAGATGAAAATGATATTGTTTATCGACGTGTGACATGTGCTTTTTCTCAAAATACTTTTGAAAAAAATGTTGTTGAATTTTTATTGAGAAATCAACTTTTTCTTCGTCTAGTTGAAGATGCAGTTTATTGAAAAATATTTAATGGTTGTATATTTTATATAATATTCTTTTTATTATATTAATGAATAACATTTTATTTAAAATATTTAGATTTCAAAATTAAACATGGTGACACTCCGTTAAAGCATTTGACTCGTTATACTGCTGGAAAAAAAGTTGATGATTTATATTATAAACAATTAGACAAGATGAAAATGGCTTTAGCTAATGCAAATCATGTCTGTACAACAGCAGATATTTGGACTGGGTCGAATAGAAGATTTTTAGGTGTAACTGCTCATTGGGTAAGATAACATATTATTAACACAAAGTAGTTAGAAATTACAATAAATCAAAATTATTTCTATTTGCAGATTGATGATATATCTTTGGGAAGAAGATCAGCAGCTTTAGCTTGGGGACGATTTGAAGGATCGCATACCTTTTTCAATATAGCAGAGCAACAATCTCTTATCTATTCGACTTTCGAGCTAACTACTAAAAAAATTGTATCTACAGTTACGGATAATGGCAAAAATTTTGTTAAAGCCTTCAAAGAATTTGGAATAAAAAATCCAGAAAATTATTTTCCAGGTTACTTAAATTGTGATTTTAAATCAATTTTATTAAAAATTGAATAAATAGACATTTAAATTATTGGATGAATATAATCAATTATTGAATTCAATTAATATTAGATGATAAAATAAATTAATAACTGTCAATTATCGGTAGATTTTCTTTAGATTTTATAATTTCTCATGAAACAAAATTTAATCAAACAAATCTCAATTTATTAAAAAAGCTAATTTTGCTTAAAAGTTATAAATATAATAAAAAAAATGCAAAAATTTGACTTCAAATTTATATGAAAAATCTTTATAAAATCTCAATAAATTTTCAAATTAGCATATAAAAATTATTGCAGATGAGGATTCAAATGATTCTGAAGAGGAAATGGAAGAGTTTGAAGAAAATGATGGCGAAGAATCACTGTTTATGAACAGTAACGATAATGTAGTTCCTGTAGAAGACGAAGTAATATTTTTAAATATAACACTATCTCGTCATTTTCGATGTGCCAGCCATACCTTGAGTTTGATTGCAACAAAAGATCTTGTAGACGCAATTGACAGAGTTCCAAATATTAAAAAGTGTCATAAATTTGTCATGGAAAAATGCCAACAATTATAGAAATGTTTAAGATCACGAAAAAAACGAGAAGAAATGAAAAAAATTTTCGAATGCAGTTACAGGAGCCCGTGATAACAAGGTGAAAATCTATGTATGACGCCTTTAAACAGATCATTTCTTTAAAAGAAAAAATTGATGATGAAAGAATTCATGACATGTTGGAATCTAATAAAATCTAAAGAAAAAAAGATTTTGAATTTATTGAAGATTATTTGAAATTGTGTCAACCCCTGGCTTCAGCAATTGATATTTTACAAGGAGAAAAAGATTGTCATTATGGTTATCTTTTACCAACATTGTTGACTATCCGAAAAAAATGGAATACTTTATCGGTAAATAAAAGTTTGTCTATGTGTGAGCCACTGTTGAAATATTTAAAGGAAGCTTAAGACAAAAGATTTCATGATTTTTTTGAAATCCTTAACAATGGCGAATTAGCAGCTATAGCAGCACTTACGCACCCCAAATTTAGAGCAAAATGGATTTCGTGCTTTGATGAAAATACACAAGCAAAAATAAAAAGGCTTGTTGAAGAATTGGTTAGGCCTAAAAAGCCGGAATCAGCTGTTCCAGATAATGAGGATACTGAAGACGCGTTTTTTGATTTTGATGATGACAGCTTAAATGCATTACTGAACACGGCTTTTGCACCTCAACAACAAGAAGAAAATGAACTAATGAGGTTTTTAAATGAAAAAACGACGTCTTTGGGGTCTTTAAATAATTTTCCAGTTGTTAAAAGCTTATTTTTGAAATTCAATACCACATTACCTTCTTCAGCTTCAGTAGAAAGATTATTTTCTTATGCTACTTTAATGAACATGCCAAAATTTAATAGATTGTTCGATATTGAAATCGAAAAACGAGTACTGTATAAAACAAATGGACTCAAAAGTTATTTGTAAGGTTATAAAGCTTTGAACTTAATAATACTTATTTTATTATTTTTATGAATAAGCAAAGAGTTTAATAATTCATAATTGAATATTTATAATTATACAGAAACATTTTTTATAAAAGCAATCTTTCAATATGAATAGGTAAAAATTTTTTAAAATAATAATCGCGATATTTAAAATTATCTAAAGATTTACATTGGCTGAGTAATCGCCACTTAATAAATTCTTTTTAAATGTTTCATATTAGAAAATAATCGCGATATTATTAAATATATGTAAGCTTACATTGGCTGAGTGATCGCCACTTCATAAATTCTTTTTAAATGTTTCATATTATAAAATTATCGCGATATTATGAAATATATGAAAGCTTACATTGGCTAAGTAATCGCCACTTCATAAATTCTTTTTAAATGTTTCATATTAGAAAATAATCGCGATATTATGAAATACATGAAAGCTTACATTGACTGAGTAATCGCAACTTAATAAATTCTTTTCAAATGTTTCATATTAGAAAATAATCGCGATATTATTAAATATCTGAAAACTTACATTGGCTGAGTAATCGCCACTCGAAAAGTTATTATTCAAACTCTTGTGTTAAATATGCAATCATGATATTAGAAATTATCCAAAAATGAACAATGGCTGAGTTATCACCACATATAATATTGTAAATTTTTATCAACATGAAGTAAATAAATAATTTAAATAAATAACATGAAAAAAATTGTTTTATTGCTTTATTCAAGGTCACATCGTATGGAAGAAAATTCAGAAGTCATGCATAAAAAGCTATAGAGAACCTGTGTATTTATTTGAGCCCACATAATTAATATACGATGTATCCATAGTCCATACACAATATGCATAAATGCGTCTAATTGTGTAAATCTTATTCATAGTTAATATATTATCTCCATTTTAATTTATTTTTATTCGAAAAACCAATTTTC
The DNA here is from genome assembly GCA_017163975.1 of Anastatus disparis. Classification (NCBI taxonomy): domain Eukaryota; kingdom Metazoa; phylum Arthropoda; class Insecta; order Hymenoptera; family Eupelmidae; genus Anastatus; species Anastatus disparis. The sequence goes on along the minus strand of JAFFSR010000395.1, from coordinate 666,371 downwards.
TTATTAGCAATGGACAGAAATATGATTCTTCCTCTTAAAATATATCTTCATTTTCTATAATTTTGTAATAGTATTTAATATCTCTAATAATTTCAAAGATTTATGTCTATTAAGGAAATAATATTTATAATAAATGATGTTTAAAAAAATTACTTTTTATTTTTGTAAAAAATTAAAGTTTCATGATTTCATGTAAATAACAAGAATGTTTATTGTTCGGTTAAATAAAAAAAAAAGGTTAAAGATTGAATAAAAATTATATGTAAATGCATAACTGATTCAGGATTTTTTTATATTTGGAATTTGACTTATATAGATTTTAAATGATTTAATTCAAATAAAATGAATTACTTATATGATTTCTTAACTTTCGTGGTAAGTAAATAATTGCTAAGATTCATAAATTCTCAAATTTTTTAAATAATAACGCTTATTACCTGTATATCGGAATGATGTTTGATAAAAAAAGGTTAAAATTATTCACTATTTACGATAGTTATATGCTTTCTCGAAGTTAAATTTCGCTGGCATTATTTGAACGATAAATTCATAAATTAGTAGGGATACTATTGCAAATTTATATGGGACATGATTTGTATGAATGATCTTTATGTATGGGTATCGACTATGAGTGAATCAACATATTTCATGGAAGTTGCATGAATCTTAAACAATTGTTCTTTGAAAATCATTTTATTTCTGAGTATTCTCTGACCTAATCAAACAACCTTAGAATCAAAATTTAAAAGAATCTCCAAGTTTCATTTGACGTAGTCTCTGCAAATACCTGTAAACTTCATAAACGGTATGGAAAATTTCAAAATTCATTCATATAGACGACTTCCAGGTAGCCAGGATCACCTGGATATTGTGAGATATCATCTCGGGAAACGTACATGTTATTAATAAATAATAGCTAAATTTCAAAAGATATTCTGGTAGACAATGTTTATCTTACTCGGAACATCCATGTTTAGCTAGATAACATTTGCAATAACTTTAAAGTAGTTATTAAATTGTAAGTAGAATTTCAAAAGTTTTTGCTGTAGATGATGCTTAAGTTGTCATTAACACCTAGGTATCCAAAGACGGCGATCGTGGGTACCACAGCATTATGTCTACATTGAAATGGTAAAGTATGTATATATATATATATATATATATATATATATATATAAAGTTAAATATGTGTTTGTATGTGTGAGCGTGTGCGTGCGCGTATGAGTTAAAATTAAATGTTCCATATAAACTTGAATAAACCTGTGTGTGTACGTGCGATTCTACATGAAATGTCTCTTATGTATATATATATATATATATATATATATATATATATATATATATATATAAACATAACGTGAGCAACTTGATATGGAATGGACCATATATATATATGCGAAAACCTGTCTGTAAGGTCGTACATGAGTTGACATAAAGAGTCCCATGTATATAAAAGCGTATATGCATGAATGCAAATTGACATGAAACGTCCCATATATGTAAACCTGAAGAAACTCGGATAATTGTGTAAGAGTTGTCATGAAATGTCCCATATATATAGAAAAGCCTGTGATTATGTGTACGTACAAGTTAACATGAAATGTCCCATATATATATATATATATATATATATATATATATATATATATATATATATGTGTGTGTGTGTGTGTGTGTGTGTGTGTGCATTGGCATGAAATGTCGCATATATATAAACCTGTATGTGCGTGCGTTGAAATTGACATAAAAAATCCCATGTATATTTACGTGTGTGTGCATGAATAAAAATTGACATGAAACGTCGGCAGGAACTCGGATAGGTGTGTGAGATTTGTCATGAAATGTCCTATATATATAGAAATATATATAGCCTGTGTTTATGAGTACGTTCGAGTTGACATAAAATGTCCCATGTATATATATATACAGGATGGACCATTTAGTCGCCCCACCCGAATTTCTCAATATCTAAGCTGGCTACAAAAAAACTATTCAGACAAAACTTAAAGGGGACAAAGGGGGCCATCTTTTGGTATAGTAAGCTTGACCTTGAACTTCATTTTTAATGTTATTTGAAGGTCAGAGTGTTTTTTTTTAATGGGAAAACCCCGTTTTTAACGCCGGATTCAGAAAGAGCGGAAAATTTCACGTCTAAAATGATAGTTTATACATTTTTAAAATGACCTTGAAACGGTCAAATGAAGGTTAAACATTGAAAATCTGTCCAAAACCTGTTTTTTCGAATTGTCGTAGGCTTACTTATGATACAAATTACTCGCGACTAAGGTGGTCACGTAACTTTGATCTTGGGGAGTCAATTTTTAAGGTCATTTGAAGGTCAGAGTTTTTTTAAATGAGAACCGCTTTGTTAATCCTGAAATCGTATCCAGTTAAAAGAATCAATACTTGAATTGATATTTGAAATTGGCTGTTGCGACCTTGACAAGGTCAATTCAAGGTCTAATGTTCACAAACTTTTTTTTTTCTTTTTTTTCGAATATTACTGGAAATACCAGTCGGCGTTGAGCAAAAACAAAATAAATAAAAATAAAAATAAAAAATAAAAATCCTACTTAATTTTAGCGAAAAAAGAGAAGAATTAAAACTGTCTGAATTGTAATTTTTAATTACAAAACCAAACTAAATATTTGGTTATTCAAAAAGTCATAAAAAAGTTAATTAATGAGGCAGTTTTTGTCATTTATTTATTCCTTCAAAGAAGCCTTTGAGATTTTGTTTATTCATTACTAATCAATAATAGTTTTATGAAGATGATTGATCAAATAGTAAAGTTAAATTAATAATACGTACAGTTCATTAATTTTTTAAATTTTCTCTTCTCATAAGTTTTGAAGGTCGTAATCGACATTTTATTATCTGCATTTTATAAAAGTCGTAACACGTTTTTGATCCACAATCAGCACAGAATAAATTTATTAGCAAAACACTATTAACTGTTTTTAAAACTGTTACTCTATTAATACTGCCACTTACATTGTCCAAACTTCGGTGACCCTTGAAACCCTTAATAAAAGTAAAAGTAAAAATTATCTTTAAAAATGGCTGACTATCAACCGAATGAAATTGTAGATATAATCATGGTTTTAGGGGAAAGTCATCATAATTACCGAGCAAGACTTTACGCTGCACGCTTTCCTGACCGACGACACCCAGATCATAAAGAAATAAGTCACTTGACTCAAAGAGCTCGTGAAGGTCATATTGTTCGCCAACGCAGGCATCACGCATATGATGAGAATGATCCCAATGTTGTTACAGTTCTTGCGGTCATTTATCTTAATCCTTATACCAGTTCTCGCCGAGTTGAAAAAGAAATCGGCATATCGAAATAAACTGTTTTGAGAATTCTCAAATCCCTTAAGTATCGTGATTACCACATTACGTTGGTTCAAGAGTTACAAGATAATCATTTTTAACAGCGAATTGAGTTTTGCCAATGGGCTTTAGGTATGATAGAGAATGATCCAGGTTTTTTTAGATATGTCCTTTCTTCCGATAAGGCTAAATTTCAGAGTGACGGAAAACTCAATAGGCATAATTTTCATTATTGGTCAGATATCAATCCTCATTGGTACAGAACGGTCAATCATCAAAGGCGTTGGAGCATTATGGTATGGTGTTTTTTGGTATTTTTTCGAGGAAAATGTTGATAGGAACTCCTATTTACATGTGATCAGAGATCAGTTTCATGAAATGATGGAAGATGTTGATCTAGAAACGCGTTAAAGAATGTGGTTCCAGCACGATGGTGCACCAGCACATTTCGCTGTAATCGTACAAAATTTTTTAGATTAACATTATAATGGTAGATGGATTGGACGAGGGGGTCCAGTTGACTGGCGTGCTTGCTCACCCGACCTCACATCTCCAGACTTTTATTTACGGGGGTTTTTAAAAAATGTTATTTTTTGAGAACGGCCCACAACTAGAGCAGACTTGCAAGATCGCATTCGTCGAGCATGCGCAGCTATACCAAGAGAGACATTGCTCAACATCGTTCGCCATTTCCAAAGGCGTTTGAATTCATGCCTTGAAGCTGATGGACACCGATTTGAACATTTTCTTTGACGTCAATTAGAATAATATTTTGAATAGTGAGAGGCAAGGGGACTTACGTTAATCAAGCACCCTAATCGTGAGAGGCAAGGGGACTCACGTTAATCAAGCACTTCAATCGTGAGAGGCAAGGAGACTCACGTTAATGAAGCACCCCAAAGGAAACAGAACTTACTACGTCCACGTCGTTGTTTCTGGGTAACGCTAAACGTAAGATTAAAAACAAAAGTACAATACTTTATTTAATAAAACTGCTTTTAAATGACTTCCATATTTGTTATTTAGGTAAAAATAATCAGTCATTGGCCCCTAATCATATTTAACAATAAAATATTTGAAAAAAAATAATTTGTGGACAAATTTTCAACAATAGACCTTGAATTGACCTTGTCAAGGTCACAACAGCTAGTTTCAAGTATCAATTCAAGTATTGATTTTTTCGGCTAGATCCGATTTCAGGATTAACAAAGCGGTTCTCATTTAAAAAAACTTTGACCTTCAAATGACCTTGAAAATTGACTCCCCAAGATCAAAGTTACGTGACCACCTTAGTCACGAGTAATTTGTATCATTAGTAAGCCAACAAAAATTCAAAAAAAACAGGTGTCGGACAAATTTTCAATGTTTAACCTTCATTTGACCGTTTCAAGGTCATTTTAAAAATGTATAAACTATCATTTCAGACGTGAAATTTCCCGTTCTTTCTGAATCCGGCGTTAAAAATAGGTGTTCCCATTTTAAAAAAACCTGACCTTCAAATAACCTTAAAAATGAAGTTCAAGGTCGAAACTAACTTTACCAAAAGATGGCCCTCCTTGTCCCCTTAAACTTTTGTCTGAATAGTTTTTTTGTAGCCAGCTTAGATTTCCAGAAATTCGGGTGGAGCGATTAAAATGGTCCACCCTGTATATATAATCCTCTGTGTGTGCGTGCGCATTGGCATGAAATGTCGCATATGTATAAACCTGTATGTGCGTGCGTTGGAATTGACATAAAAAATCCCATGTTCATTAATGTGTGTGTGCATCCATGCGAATTGGCATGAAATGTTCCACATACATGAACCTGTGTGTGCGTGCGTTGTAATTGACATGAAAAATCTCATGTTTATTAAAGTCTATGTGCATGTATGCGAATTAATATTAAATGTCCTATATATATATATACTTTGTCTGCTTGCGTTTCAATTGACATGAAAAATCCCATGAATATTAACGTGTGCGTGCATGTATGCGAAACGACATGGAACGTCCCATATATATATATATATATATATATATATATATAAACCTGTCTAGGCGTGCTTTCTAATTGACGTAGAATGTCCCACGTATGTATGTATGTATGTATGTGTATATAAATATATATAGAAACCAAAAAATATACGGGTCAACGGGTGCAAGTTGACATGAAACGGACCATGTATATATATATATATATATATATATATATATATATATATATATATATATATATATATATCAACTTGTCTGTATGTGTGCGTGTGGGTCGACATGAAATGTTGCATATATATGAGCCCAGGTGCGTATGTATGTGCGCGTCCACATATGTTTTTCTATATACATATATATATGATAAAAATTCCTTAGTACGTTCAATTAAAAAGGAATTGTGGAATTTTGAATTAAAGCCCTCGAATTCACAAATCATAATCGTAACTGACGCTCTTTCAATTCACGATTACATTTTGATTTCTTAATTGAAATTTATTTAATTAAGGATTCTTTTTGATTTTGTAATTAAAGCCCTTTCGATTCACGATTACATTTTGATTTCTTAATTGAAATTGATTTAATTGAGAGTTCCTTTTGATTCTTTAATTAAAGCCTTTTCAATTCACGATAAGATTTTGATTTCTTAATTAAAATATTTTTAATTATCAATTTAAAAGGAATTGTTAATTAAATAAAACTTTGATTACGAATTCAAAAAGGATTTGTGAATTAAAATTTATTTAAAGTTGAAAATGATTTCAATATTTGCAACCCTAATCCATGAGCCTGGCAAGTAATTTTATAAATTTCAAATAAGATTTCAAATATTTCAGAATATTTGAAAACAAATGATAAAAAATTGATAATACAATTTCGATAGTTTAATTTAATATCAAAAAAATATTTAGATTGACAGCTTGAAAATTTTTCTTCGAAAGTATATAGTATAATGTCATTGTTAAAATACAAACAATATCAATTTTAATTTATATTATAAAAACAGGAATCATATATATCATTAATAAATAATAATTTCAAATAATAAACCATTCTATTTATATGCATTTTATCATTTTTATATTTAAAAAAAAAATCAATGAAATACAAAATTACTTGACAATTTCTTGATTGATTTTAAAACTTTTGCTAGTCAAAATTGCGCATGCAGCACTGTTAAAAATGGGAATTGAAATAAACACACACATATATATATATATATATATATATATATATATATATATATATATATATATATATATATATATATATAAACTGAGAAAAATGTCTGGATAAAGTTTACTGCAAAAATATGTAAAATTACTATATAATATATTAACGTTGTGACGGACTCGTTTTATGAGAAATATTACTTTATTTCGATAAATAATTCTTATGTATGTAATATTTTTTACTAGAAAACACATGAAAAAGTAGTATTGATATTTAACAAAAATTGCTACATAATATAGTAAAAATTGTAGAAATAATTTTTACTACATAAGTTAGTAAATTTTGTTGATTAATTTATTGATTTTATCTATAAAGATACCAAAATTCACTGCCTTGATAGTAAATAATAATGTAAAATCGAAAAGCATAAAGTCCTTGAAACATACAGTACCGCTCAAAAGTTCGTAAAAATTTTTTTTTTTTTAACTCAACTTCAAACTGCAATATTTCGAAAATCGCTCAATGAATTTGAAAGATCTGGACGGCGTTTGAAAGATCAGACAAAATACTACTTTTTTGTGTCCTGCCAAATATTTTTATCATTTTTTTTAACTCTATATATAATGATAGAAAAAATATTTATTTTTACGAATTTTTAAATTTTAATCAATTAAATGTTACTTTTTAAGAAATTGATAAAATTAAAAAATTCGAACGCGATTGAAAAGTAGAGTGAATTTCCTGAATCTTCATGTTCGATGATTTTTTTGTATCTATTTCCTACATGTAGCTAAAAATGCGCAAAAATGGAATGTACAATAAAATCAGTTTTACATATAATAATATTTTCAAATGTCGCGAGTCTATTTTTGTTTACATTTCAGCATGTGTTCAAATCTGTAGTTTGTATATACATACGAAGAATCGAATTTGTAAATAAGTTTAATTTATTCAAAAAAAGGACACCATCATTTATAATAATTGTGATGAAATTTGTGATAATTTTGTTAAAAGTATACAGTAGCGTTCAAAAGTTCGTAAAAAAAATTTTTTTTTCAGAAACTCAACTTCAAACTGTGATATTTTGGAAATGGCTTGATGAATTTCAAAAATCCGGACGGCGTTTGAAAGATTAGACAAAATACTATCTTTTTTTATCCTAGGATAAAACATTAGCAGCTGCTAATGTAAACAAAAATTGATTTGCGACATTGAAAAATATTATCATATCTGAAACTGATTTTCTTGTACTTTCCATTTTTGTGCATTTTTAGCTACACGCAGGAAATAGATACAAAAAAATCATTAATCATAAAGGTTTAGAAAATTCACTCTACTTTTTAATTGTGTTTGAATTTTTTAATTTTATCAATTTCTTAAAAAGTTACATTTAATTGATTAAAATTTAAAAATTCGTAAAAATAAAAAGTTTTTCAGTCAATAGAAATAGAGTTGAAAAAAATAGATAAAAATGTTAGGCAGGACATAAAAAATAGTATTTTATCTGATCTTTCAAACGCCATCCGGATTTTTTCAATTCATTAAACCGTTTCCGAAATATCGCAGTTTAAAGTTGAGTTAAAAAAAAAAATTTTTTTACGAACTTTTGAGCGGTACTGTATACCCACACAGCATGAAAGATATCATTGGAATATTCCGAAATATTTCAATGGGATATTTCATTGAAATATGTATGGAAGCTTTATGGAAGAAAACAGAAATATTTCTGGAATATTGCAAAGAGAACTTTTTACGAAGAACCCCTGGAAGCGTCCGAAAACCTTCTAAGGAAGATTCCGTTGAAAGATTGATGAATTATTGCACCGAAAGATTTCATGGAAGTTTTATAGAAGACTCCGTTTTCCTTTCGGGAAAATGTTGGGAATTTTCACTGGAATATTCCGATTTAAGTCTCCTGGAAGATTCCGTAAACCTTGGGTGGAAGACTTTATTTACCTTTCAGCGAAATATTGGAAATTGTCATTGAATCATTGCGAGAGTTTGTCAACCGTATTCACGATCACATGAAAATATAATCAAGTAGCCACCTGCTAGCAAGATGAAAGAATTGCTGCGCACGCAAGATAACTACAAATATTTAAACAATATTCTTCCAATATTTTACTGTTATATTTATAAATTTTTTAAAATACTTTATGAAATATTTCTGGAATATTACAGAAATATTTCATGAAATATTTCTCGAAAAATTTGAGCATTATTGATTTAAAATATTTTAGGAAATGGTGCAGTAATATTTCTTTAATATTTCAGTGTTATGTTCAAACATTTTTTCAAACATTCCATGAAATATTTTTTTAATATAACAGGAATGTTTCATGACATGTTTTTTGAAAGATTTGAGAAATATTAATTTGGAACATTTCAAGAAATAATGTAACAACTTACTTGAATATTTCAGTGTCGGATTCAAAAATTTTTTGAGATAAAACATGAAATGTTCCAGCAATATTACAGAAATATTTCAATGAATTATTTAATATTCATGAATTGAAATATTTCAAAAAAATATTAGTTTATCACTTATTTAATATTTCACTGAAATATTTCATGAATAATTTAAGGAAGCTTTCAGTAAGCTCCCAATGAAGTATTTTATGAAAAATTTACAGAAGCTTCCAGTAAGCTTTCACTGAAATATTTCATGAATAATTGACGGAAGCTTTCAGTACGTTTCCACTGGAATGTTTCATGAAAAATTTTCGGAAGCTTCGGTAACCTTACAATGAAGTATTTCATGAAAAACTTACGGAGGCTTCCAGTAAGCTTCCACTTAAATATTTTATTAATAATTTACGGAGGCTTCCAGTAAGCTTCCACTGAAATATTTCATTAATAATTTACGGGGGCTTCCAGTAAGCTTCCACTGAAATATTTCATAAAAAGTTTACGGAAGCTTCCGGTAATCTTCCGCTGAAATATTTCATGAACGACTTATGGAAGACTCCTGATCGAGGACATATCCATCTTCCGGGAACTTTTCACTGGAATCTTTCTGGAAGCTTCCAATGTTTTTTCTGCAGTGAATTAAATCTTCCATGTTTTCTTCTAGGAAGCTTCCGATAATATTCCACTGAAATATTCAACGAAAAACTTTCCGAAGCTTCCTGAAAGCTTCCACTAAAATATTTCAGAAATGATGTACGGAAGCTTCGAGTAAGCTTTCACTGAAATATTCCATGAAAGATTTACGGAGGCTTCCAGTAAGATTTCACTGAAATGTTTCATGAATAATTTACGGAAGCTGTCGGTAAGCTTTCATTGAAATATTCCATGAATAATTTACGGAAGCTTCCAGTAAGCTTCCACTGAAATATTCCATGAAGGACTTACGGAGGCTTCCAGTGAGCTTTCACTGAAACATTCCATGAAAGACTTACGGAAGACTCCTGATCGAGGACATATCCATCTTCCGGGAAGTTTCCACTGGAAACTTCCTGAAAGCTTCCAACCTTTCTTCCACATCTTCCGGGAAGCTTCCAGGAAGCCTATAGAAAGCTTACATGCTGTGTGGGTATAGTAAAAAGTTTTATTTTATGCAGTGTACTCGGTTCGTCTGATTTGTAATTTGAAAACTTGACCTCAAAATTTTTAACTACACTCAAAGTATCCTCTATAACATATGAAGACGATTCGAAGTATATTGCGTAAAATGTTAGCATGTCGCAGTAATGTTCACGCTTCACGTTCTCGTGATCGGCGGTTCGATCCCAACAAAAGTAAGATTTTTTTCTGAGTTTTCTTTCAAGTATTATTTAAATTACTTTAATAAATTAAAAAAATAATTTAATAATTAAAAAAAATTGTTTCGCATGTAATAAGTAAATTAAAAATAATTCGAGATAAAAAAATAAAAAAATAAGAATTTTTTTCTATGTATTGCCTACACAGCATGAAAGAATTTTGAAATAATTTCATGAAAAATTTCAAGAAATAATACGTTGAAATGATTCAAAAAGAACATAAAAAGATAACCGTATTTTATTATAAAGAATTTATAAAATAATACACAGAAAGATTACAAAGTCATTACAAAAATAATACCAAAAATAAATCAAAAGTTAAGATATGAAATATTACATGAATCCTTACTGAAAAGACTTTGAAAGGACTTTCTGAAATGAAACAAGAATCAACTCAGAAATCTTCCGACGATTCTAAACATAAAATAATTTAGAAACATTTTTGGGATGATATAAAATATTCTTTCACCAAATCATTTCAAGATACTTTCAAAAAGCATTCATGTAATAACTCATGCAATGTTTTAGTAAAGTTGGACGAAATCTTACATGAATCAATTTTGAAATCTTTTTGAAATATTTCATGAAATAACTTATAATAAGAATAAAAGTTATTACATGAATCCTTACTGGAAGGACTTTAAAAAGACTTCTTGAAAGGGAACAAGAAACAACACAGAAATCTTCCGACAACTCCAATCATAAAATAATTTAGAAACATTTTCGGGATGATCTAAAGTATTCTTTCACCAAATCATTTCAAGATTCTTTCAAAAAGCTTTCATGTAATTACTCATGCAATGTTTTAGTAAAGTCGCACAAAATCTTACATAAATCAATTTTGAAATCTTTTTGAAATATTTCATGAAATAACTTATGATGAGAATAAAAGTTATTACACGAATCCTTACTGAAAGGATTTTGAAAAGACTTCTTGAAAGGGAACAAGAAACAACACAGAAATCTTCCAACAATTCCAATCATAGAATCATTTAAAAAGATTTTGTGGATTATCTAAAGTATTGTTTTACAAAATCATTTCAAGGTTCTTTCAAAAAGCTTTTATGCAATATTTCATAAAAAATTTTGCTGGACTCTAACGAAATATTCTCTCATAGCATGAATTAATCTTGAAATAATTTCATGAAATAATACGTTAAAATCATTTAGAAAGAACCTTAAAAAATAATGAGATTATTTTAAAAAGAATTTATAAAATAATAAATAAAAACATCATAGAGTGATTACAAAATAATTTCTTTAAAAAAAAAATAAATGTTATGATATGAAATATTACATGGAACCTTCCTAAAAAGACTTTGAAAGGACTTTTTGTAAGGTAACAAGAAACATTACATAAATCTTCTTACGACTTCAATCATAGAATTATTTATATATATATATATATATATATATATATTTTCGAGATAATTATTTTACAAAATCATTTCAAGGTTCTTTCGGAAAGCTTTTATGCAATATTTCATAAAAACTATTGGTAATAAAAATAAAATAATTCGTTTAAAATCAAAATTATAATATTAAAACTAAAAATTCAAATCTTGAACTCGAAGACAGAACGATATACTCATCTAATCCCACAGCATAAATGAATCTTGAACTAATATTAAGAAATATTTTATAAAATAATGCATTGAAATAATTGAAAAAAAAACTTTAAAATAAACCAAACTTATTTCCAAAACAGTTTATAAAATAATATATAAAAAAATTAATAATGACTCCACAAAGATTATGAAAAAAAAACAAAGTTAGAACATGAAATATTATATGGATCCATGCTGAAAAGACTTTAAAAAGACTTTTTGAAAGAAAACGTGAAACATAACAAAATCATTTCAAAATATTTTCAGGATTAGTTTATAGTTTATCCGCTTGATGGCGGTCGTTGAATTTTGTGTTCCTTACTTTTCTCTTAGCACTTACTCTTTTACTCTCGCAAGCGGTAAGAGTGCTTCCCGTTTCATATATAAGGAAAATAAGAATCTAAAATAGCAACTAAATTGTTATGCGTGCGAATGTCTCTGTTATAATAACTGCGTTTTTAATAACTGTGTAACCATTATTTGAAATCCTATAAATAATAATATCATTATATCCATTATATATATACACGTTTTAATTCTAAATTGTTTCTTAAATAATACATGAAAGAATAAAGTATCTACAGAACCCTTTTAACAGAAGATGTATGAAAAGATTTATAAGTTATTACCAAAAGAATTTATGAATCCTCTCAAAATTCTTCCATTGAAAAGATTCTGTAATAATTCTATGTCTGGAGTATATTCCTTTTAGAAATGATACAATGAAATATTTTAGTAATAATTCATATCATTCTTACAGAATCCTTTCAACAGAAGATGCATGAAAAGATTTATGAATTATTACCAAAAGAATTCATGAATCCTTACAGAATTCTTCCATTGAAAGGATTTTGTAATATTGTGTGGATTTTTTATAAAAGATTTTTATTTCAGAATCCTTACAATGAAACATTTTTGAAAGATTACTATCCTTACATGTATCCTTTCAGAATCCTTTCAGAATTAATTCATGCTAAATGGGTATCTGCTCAATTAAAATTTACTATATAAAATAGTAATTTTTTTTACAAAGCGAGCATGTCACAGCATTACTATATTAAATATTAATTTTACATATGTTTGTGGTAAACTTTATGCAGACATTTTCATTTTTATATATATATATATATATATATATATATATATATATATACATACCCACGCATTTCAAATCTCCCGCCTAACGGCCAAGCTACTATGGAACAGTAGCTCTGAGCTCAGCCACTAGGCTGCAACCTCGAACGTCGTTGCACGCAACAAGAAAAATGAGGCCAGGGTATATAAGAGTCCGAGAAGCTAACCAGAGCAGAGCAGTGTAGACTACAGTCTCCCCTCTCTCTTTACCTAAGTGAGCACGCTAGGCTAAGAGAGAGTGCGACAGGTAGTAGCTGGCTGCCTTAGCTTGGGGACTACCCGCAGCCAAGGCCGAGCTTCTCTCTCTTGCATACGAGGGTAGATCGAGTGAGCACGCTGGTCTATACTCTAGTGCATATGCTGGTAGCATTAGAGATACGCCTAGTGAGCACGCTGGCGTAAATCTATGCTACCTAGAGCACACTCGCAACCTTTTGCCGTCGCCGCAATGCCGAACTTGCGCCGCTGAATTTAAGAGTGACGCTCTCAAGTTCATTCCCGCCACAGTCTTAATACTAAAAGTATCTACCTCTGATTTTGAGTAGAATCCTTTGAAGATTTTAAGTAAAAAAGGTAAGTGTAATGTAATACAATTAATTCTAATTTATGAATTATTATTATTAAGAAAAATCATTTAATGATTTCAAGTAAACAGGTAAGTTTAATATAATATAATAAATTATAATATATACACATATGTATGTATATATATATATATATATATATATATATATATATATTGAGAATGAGAGAGAGAAAGAGAGAGAGATAGATAGATAGATAGATAACCAAATTTATTATATGTTCATCAAGTTGTACAATTTAATACAGTAATACATTAGAATCAATAAAAAGAATATGAAGCACAATAATAATAATAAACAGTAAAAAAAACTGGTGTGGCAGTCTTTGGGACTGGCCGACAGAAGTGAAACTTCTTTACGAAATCATAGAACTCATAAATGTTTATTAAAGTTCTATCACTGTTTCATTTAGTTCTAAAATAATTTTAAATTAAATAATTATAAAATTAAATAAAACTAAATTAAAATAATTTAGTTTATTTAAAGAATTAATTTTTTTTTTAATTTCAAATCAGATAGTGTATGAAATTTTTGTTAATAATATTTATATTACAAAAATACAATAATAGTTTAATTTTCTTCACAATTATCAAAACTATTATCATTTGTAGCAAGAGTAATGTTTGAAATGATTGGCTTATGATAACGTAAATAAGAAACGTTTGCCTGCGCGTGCACGTTTAAACAATGTAGGGAAAAGAGGGATTTACCATCGAACATTATAGAGGAAGAAAGAAAAAGAGAGAAACGCGCGCTATTGCTCTCTTTATTTATTCAGATTCAGATATTTGTATTGTACATATAGTATGCATACTATATTTGTGCGTTTGACATCAAGTCAGTCCCTCGAATTTTTCTTTATAGATATTTAGTACCTTGATATGCATATAGGAGGAGCGGACGCTCCGCCTATATATATACACTTCCGTTTCATTAGTTCCGTTGCATGTACCGTCATGAAATCAATTCACTCCCGTATAATTTTTTTTATATGTCTCTTATGGGAACTGTATACCGTCGGTAAAGAAGTTTCACTTCCAAAACAGTAATCAAGCAAATATAACAATAAAATAAACTCTACAACAATAACATTAATACAATATAAAACAGTTTTATAAGTTAGCATGAAGTAGAGGTCCACTCTCCAAGGCAAGGTAGTATGCAAATGAGGATGTCTGGAACGTCATGAGCGAGGTTGAGTTGCGTAAAGTCGCAGGAAGATCATTCCATAGCCGCAAGGAAGTGACCAGGAACGATCGTAGGCTATACTCAGTGAAAGAGAAAGGAATGGTCAAAGGTTTCACATCACCCTTCAAGTACCTCACTGGCCAGCTCCACTCATACATAGAATACAAATAGGATGGAGTACAAGATAAGAGAATCTTATACAGAAATGTAGAAGAAAAATAGTTTCTTCTACCCGCAGTGGATAACCAGCCTAATGAGAACCTATAAGCAGAGATGTGCTCACGCCTACCTACACCGAAGATGTAACGTATAGCCGATTTAATGATCCTCTGAAGTCTAAGGTTAAGCTTAGCCGAGAGGTCGCTGTAAACCAGACAACAGTAATCTAAAAGTGGAAACAGCAGTGCTTTTATAAGATGTATATAAAGAGCAAGCATAGTACTCTTTCTAAAGAAGTTTAGTCTGTAAAGCAGAGAAAATGACCTATTACACACTTGTGTAACGTGCTCTCTCCAGTTAAGTTTACTGTCTAACCAAACACCCAGGCTACTAACAGAGGATTCAAATTTAATAATAGCACCGTTCAACAGTACGTCAGTTACAGGTGATGGGGACAGCATATTAATATAAAAATAAGAGCCAATAATTATTGCCTTTGTTTTGTCAACATTCAATTTCAGATGATTACTAGAGGCCCAATTTGAAATGAGAATAGCATGATCACTCATAAGATTAGTATAAGTGCCACGTTCAGAAATCGGAAAATGCACATAGACTTGCAAGTCTTCGGTATATATTAAATGTTGTACACCCGAGTGAAAGTTGGCAGCGACGTTATTAATATAAATGGAGAATAAAAGTGGTCCAAGCACAGAACCCTGGGGTGCTCTCGTATTCAGAGTGACAAAGTCAGACGCATTACCATCAGAGTCAACAACAGACTGCCGTCTATCAGATAAATAGGATGCTAACCACCGGACAACAGTGTGCGAGTCATCGAGAGAAGTTAGTTTCTGAAGCAGAGTGACATGACACACAGTGTCAAATGCTTTGCTAAAATCAAATAATAGAAGCATAGTTACATAACGTCTGTCCATGTTGAGTCTAATATCCTCCGTTAGTTTGAGCAAAGCTGTTTGGGTACTATGTCTAGTTCTGAACCCAGTCTGATGAGAATCCAACAGATGTCTGGTGGACAAGTAGGAATAAAGTTGTTGATGGACGAGACGCTCAAGAACCTTGGACATAAATGACAACAAGGAGATAGGTCGTATATCACTCATAGTGCGCGGAGAAGAGACCTTGTTGATTGTGGTAATCAACGAGATCTTCCAACATGAGGGAAACACACACTCACGAAAAGAATCATTATAAATACGACATAGCAAGGGCCCAATAACTAGAAATGCCCCATAGACAATAGACTGTGAGACCGCATCAAACCCCCTAGCCTGAGAAGTAGAATGACTTATTGCCATCCTAACCTCCTCCAAAGTAACCTCATTAAACCTGAATGAAGACTTATAAGGCTTATCTTCATTAATAGTATTCACATACTCAGAAACAGAAGGGGTAAGTGGATCGAACGCAATCCCACGAAAGTAACGATTAAGCTCATTTATAGGAAATGAATGACGCGAGTTATTATCAGTAGAACATATACCAAGGTTCTTAAGCTCTCTCCAGATCTGTCGCGAGTCCGTAATACCCGATAGTCTGTCATAGTAATATAACAGTTTGGCTGATTCAATGCACTCATGTGCCTTGTCTTGAGCAGTCCTATAGTATAGTAAGTCAGTATACAGTCGAGTACGTTTGTAGTGTCTATAAAGTCGATCTCTCTCATTAATCAAGCGACAATGTTCAGAGGTGATCCACGGACGATGAGCCTTACCCTGCCTGACCTTTCTGACAGGCATGAATTGTGCAATTGCCTCATTGAGATGGTTGTAAAGACATTCAAGGCGAGAAGAAAGAGAGGAATCACCATTACATGTATCGCACCTTAAAGAGTGAAAATACTGAAGGAGTGCAACATCATCAACAGACTTATAATCCAGAAAGGTAAAGTCTTTAAGCATAGGTTTAGAGAGAGAGGACTTAAAAGTAGCAGCTATGGAATCGTGGCGGTCAATGAATGGTATATCAGTCTTCCAGAAGTCAAGTACAATGTCGTTAGCATCGACAAGGCACAAATCAAGCCAGGTGTCAGAAGAATAAGTATGATGAGTTGTGCCGTAAGGAACCAAGAAAAGTGCATTCTCAGTAATTACACCTTTAAGAAACTTAGAGTCATCAGAATCAACGCACAAGTTAGTGTTAAAATCACCAAGGATGATCTTCGAACTATAATTGTGCATATACAATGTTAAATCAGGTATGAAATCTGTGTTGGCCAAGAAGGGAGCATGTGGCGGCCTGTAGACTACACCAACAAAGATAGGTGAAGCCAAGTCCAGAGTATTAACCTCACAAAACAGATATTCGGGAAGATCAGGCTTACCACTCCATTTACCAGAAGAAGAACAAAGGCGCCGCGAAGTAATAGAGTTGTGAATATATAAAGCAACATCACCACCTCTTGTGTTACGATCCTGCCTGTGAAGCACGTAGTCATCAAGCTCTATCAGAGAGTCACCAACAATCTTGCCCAGTTTGGTCTCAGTTACAGCTATAACATGGAAGTAAGGGCGAGAAGCTAGAAAGAGTCTTATCATCTCAATGTGTGCTCTAATAGAGTTAGCATTGAAATGACCATCTTAGACCATCTTCTCTGAGACCATCCCTTGCAGTGAAATGATTATTAATGAGTGATGAAGCAGGGTTATTAGTAGAGAGTGATGTATTAGAGAGGAGTGGAGGAGAGAGAGGACTTACCTTAGTACTAGAAGTTACGGTGCTGGACTGACGCCGACCAGCATCACCTTGGCTAAAAAAGCATCTAGGTCCTCGACAGAAGCAACTTGCGTGGAAGCATCCTCATTCTTCCTTCTCACAAAAATTCTTCCATCCTTCACGAATGGAAGAAAATTTAGTTTCTTGTCCTTCGCTTTTGTCATTACTTTCAACTTTAGCTGATGCAGTGAGGGAGAAAGAAATGGATGTTGATTAACGAAGGCGAAAGAACAGTGATGCATTTAACTCTAGAAAGAAGATTCTCATCAACCTGAGAAGTATGAAGTCTCCTAGCCTTAATCTTAGCACTTATAACCCCACGTGCAAGTGCAGGACTCTTCATTGTTACAAGCAGTGGCACAGTTGAGAAGCGGCAATCACGCTGCCTTGTTGATGGGGACATCACTTCAGATGATGTACCAGCATGAATAGCAGCAGTAGTAGAAGAAGTTGTGGTGAAAGAGTCAGGAACCGAACGTCTTAGTGGCCGAAAAGATTATATATCCTCAATTAAAAACTAGCATCCAAAGTAGAAAAGACAGCAGATACACCTGCCTTAAGATGAGAAAATTCCGATGGCACAAGACCACCCAGTACCAAGTCAGAAGCCCTTTTAATACGAAGCTGCTGTGCTTTTAAAGCTTCACATCGCTGTGATAGAGTTCTAAGATGATCTATATTAATAGCAGAGTTTGTTCCAGATATTGTTGTATTGGCAGTAGTAGCAAGCACACTCTCAACTCTCGCCTTCAGCTCTTCTTGTTCACAACAGACCTGGTCAAGTCTGGCTTCATTCTCAGCAATTCGCTTGTCAAATGCAGTAGAAAGTGCACTAACTCTCGACTCAAGAACAGAAAATTTATGAGATAGCACAGTATGCAGACTGCTTACATTGAAAACAGAGGATTCCATTGAGTCCAATTTATCCAGCTTACCCATCTTCTCAAGTATCGTAGTGAGGATATCATTGAATTGCTGCATATCCATTTAAATAAATAGAATGAATTATCCAAATTCAAGAAATCCAGGAAAACAAGATTGTAGCGCTCAAAGAAACAGTAGTGATGTAGTATTAAATATGCTAGTGGAGTAGCAGCATAACATGTATACTATGAAGTTGTTGGTCCGTCAATAACTTGGTGAATAATTTCCAGTAAGTGGAGAAACAGCATAATAATACAGATCTGAATTTCACGTAGTTAATAACTTATAATATTGACAAGTGGAAAAGCACCTTAAATATGAGACTCCACAGTCATTTATCAATCAAGTTACAAATTTAGTACACAAGGCAACCAAGAGATGGAGCCACTGATATCAAAATTGTGCATCTATTGAACAAAGCAAGCCGGCACCAAGTAATTTGTAGGTTAGGATGCTATAAACACAAACAATTGCATTTAATGCAATTGAAACACTATGACCACACAGAGACACTAACCACACTCCACAGAGCACCAAGCCGAGCAGCAGATCCGAATAAAAAAATAGAACAGCAATAGCAGCAAATAACAAATAGTTGTGTGACTATCTATGCTTCAGAATCAGAAAATCGCCCAGAGTCCAAGAAATGCAGTTGCAATTTGCAAGAAAAATATAGCCAAGGCTTCGGGACTCCCAGGGGTCGACTTTCTAAAAAAAATTTTCACTCAGCAGAGTGATAAACAGTTATTAAGAGGAAAAAAAGCAAGAGCAGAAAAAAGCGTGTGTGTCGCTACTTACGCTGAGAGAGAGAGAGATAGATAGATAGATAGATATATATGTTTATTGTATGTACATTATGTTGTACAATTTTTATAAAGTTATATACAAAGTAAAAATTAAAATATAATATTGAGTAACAAACAAAATTTAAAACAAAATCAGAAGAAAAACAATAAAAGTTTAATAATTTGAATTGAAAGTTATAATTAATTTACAAATTATTGTGTTTGTGATGGCAGAGGTCCATTCTCCAAGGAGAGGTAATGCGTAAATGCTGATGATTCAAATGCATGAAGTGATGGTAAATTTCGAATTGTCTCAGGGAGCTCATCCCACATAGCACCGAAGCTTCCATAAAAGGTTCGGAAGATTCCCGGAAGCTTCCATGTAAGCTTCCTGGAAGCGTCAAATGTTCCGCGCACTTTTCATTCAGATAGATTCAATGGAAGCTTCCAGGAAGCTTCCATGGAAGAAATCAGTAAGCTTCCATGGAAGCTAGCATAAAGGTCTTTTAAAATCTTACAAGAAGTTTCCAAGGAAGATTGCCGCAAGGTTCCAAAAGTACTTCATAGAAGCTTCCACGGAATAATTCAAGAAGCTTACATGCAAGCTTCCGTAAAAGCTTCGATTAAAGCTTCCTGGAAGCGTAAAATGTCCCACGCACTTTTCTTTCAGAAAGATTCAATGGAAGATTCCAGGAAGCTTCCATGGAAGAAATCAATAAGCTTCCATAGAGGCTAGTATAAAAGCCTTTTGAATCTTACAAAAAGCTTGCAAGGAATATTGTCATAAGGTTCTAAAAATACATCATGGAAGCTTCCATAAAAAAATGCAAAAAGCTTACAGGAAGATTCCAGTGTAAGGTTCCCGGAAACTTTGGGGAAGTCAACAATTCAAATATCATTTGGTTAATTTTATCCTTTTTCACCGTTCGGAAGGTATTGTGTTACGATTCTGTTCAACATTCTATTTTTTATTTTATATTTTACAAATATTTGCTGTGCAAAACACATATTTATTTACAACATACTATTTTATATACTATTATATCATATTTATATGTCAATACATATTCACTTATATTAGGATTTACGTATAATTATAAAGACGCACTTACATTTTTAGGGCAGGCGCTGTGGGTACATACTCAAAACCACCAACGTTCGACTTATCTAGTAAGTGTGGTATCATCTCACCACTTAGGGACAAAACGCCCATTCAACGCGTATCCTCCTGTAGGCGTAACTGCGAATCGAAGGTGACGGACTTGTATGATATCTGTCGGTAGTTCAATTCCCGACTAAACATAATTTTTTTTTTTTATAAATTATGTTGCACATACATATATTTCAATATTCTTATGCTATGTGAAGTCGTCTTATATAGATTTTGAAATAAATTTATTTAAAAAACTTAAATAAATAATACAATACTCTTTCTTAAAACTTTATTTAATTAAAGACTTTTCTTTAAAAAAGCAACAAAATGTTTTGTGTGCTTATTTACTAGCTTAAATTAATATTAAAAGAAATTTTTTATCTAAAGTTATACAATTATAGAAACTTTTAATCATTTAATTTGTAATCTGTTTTATTCGTATTCATATAATAATCCGATGTTAATTTTTAATATTAAAAAGAATATCTTAATACATTAATTTAACAAAAAAGACTATATTTTTAATTTATAGAATTAATGGAGGATTATTATATAAATACGGAAAAAGCAGATTACAAATTGAATGAATTAATTTATATAATTATGTAACTTTGGGTAAAAATTTTTTATTACTATTAATTTTTAGTTAGTAAAAGAACAAAAAATATTATGCTTTTTTGAGGAAAAATCTTTTATTTGATAAAATTCATACATTCAAAACATTGTAAAGATATTTAGACTTTGTAATTAATTTATATAAACGACTTTCTCTTTAAAAAAAACATATTTTTTTGTGTTCTTTTTTATTAATTAAAATCAATAATAAAAAAAATTCTTTATCGAAAGTTATACACAAATATAAAAAATTTTTAATCATTTAAAATGTAATATGTTTTACTTTATATTTAAATAATCTGCCATAAATTTTGTAAATTAAAAAGAGTATAAGACATTAATTTGATAGAAAAAAAAAACAATATTTTTAATCTATAAAATTAAACTAATGTAAGGCAGACACTACACCTGTACTCATAAATATTGTCTAAATTTTCATTTTATTGTAAAATTTTAGAAAAAAAAATGCATTAGCTTATAGTATGTACCATGAAGATTATTCTATTGAATTTTTAAATAAATCCATTTATCAGTTATTTAAAATGTTAGAGTCCAACGATATGTATTAAATTTATTCGATTTTGTACCAGGAATACAAAATTCTTATAAACAAAGGAATAAATTTATTTAAAAATTTAACTAAATAATTTTCATAATATTTACTACAAACTAATGTTTTTTTTCTGAAACTTTGCAATAAGTGTCTGTGAACATTAATATATCATTCCTGTAATATTCTGTGAAAGGCTGCAGGAAGTTTGAATAGAATCTTCCGCAAAATGTTACTGCAAGCTTCCTGCAAGATGTAAAGTAATCTTCCAAATAACATTCGGATATAACTTTTCGGAAGCTTACTGGAAGTTATTTTGTAATATTCCATTTGGCTCTCATGGAATATTACATGTAAGCTTCCCTAAACCTTTCGTAAGGCTTACATAAGAGATTCCAATGGAATCTTCCTGAAACTTTTATTTAACTTCCGGAAAGCTTACAGGAAATCTTCCTGATAAGTTAGTAACCTTCCGTAAACAATAAAATATTTTTCCTATAACATTCCACTGAAGGCTGCAGGAAGTTTGAATGGAATCCTTCACAAAATATTACTGGAAGCTTCCTGCAAGATATAATGTAATCTTGCGAATAACGTTTCTGTAATATTGCATGTAATCTTTCCGAAAGCTTACTAGAAGCTATTTTATAATGTTTTATTTAGCCCTCATGAAATATTACATGTTAGCTTCTCTGAACCTTCCGTGAAGCTTACATGAAAGATCCCAATGAAAGCTTCCCGAAACTTTCATTTAGCTTTCGGGAAGTTTACAGGGAATCTTTCTGACAAGTTACTGATAACCTTCCGTAAACATTGAAATATTTTTCTTGTAACATGCCGTGGAAGGCTGCAGGAAGTTTGAATGGAATCTTCCACAAAATATTACTGGAAGCTTCCTGCAAGATTATAATGTAATCTTCCGAATAACGTTTCTGTAATATTGCATGTAATCTTTCCGGAAGCTTACTGGAAGCTATTTCGTAATGTTCCATTTAGTTCTCCTGGAATATTACATGTTAGCTTCCCTGAACCTTCCGTAAAGTTCACATGAAAGATTCCAATGGAAGCTTCTCGAAACTTCCATTTAGCTTCCGGGAAGCTTACAAGGAATCTTCCTGACAAGTTACTGGTAACCTTCCGTGAACATTGAAATATTCTTCCTGTAACATTTCGTGGAAAGCTGCAGGAAGTTTGAATGGAATCTTCCACAAAATATTACTGGAAGCTTTCTGCAAGATATATTGGAATCTTCCAAATAACGTTTCTGTAATATTGCGTGTAATCTTTTCGGAAGCTTATTGGAAGCTATTTTATAATGTTCCATTTAGTCCTCATGGGATATTACATGTAAGCTTTCCTGAACCTTCCGTAAAGCTTACATGAAAGATTCCAATGGAAGCTTCTCGAAACTTTCATTAAGCTTCCGGGAAGCTTGCTAGAAGTTTACATTGAAATCTTTCTCAAATCTTTCGATGGAAGCTTCCCGAATCTTTCGTGCTATGTGGAATGCCATAAGAAGGATGAAGTGACCAAGAATGATCCATTGTAATATTCAGTAGTAGCAGGTGGAACAGTTAAAGGCCTCACAGCACCCCTCAATGTTCTAACCGGTTGATTCCAAATATATCTAGAATAAAGATAAGAAGGAACTTTAGTTGAGAACATCTTATAAAGAAAGGAGGATGCAAAATATTTCCTTTTACTGGAGGTAGATAACCACCCCAATTTAGAATGATAAGCAGAAATATGCTCACGTCTGCCAACACCGTAAACATAACGAATACCAGAGTTGATGACTCTCTGAAGCCTCAAGTCAAGTTCAGCCGACAAATCACAATAAACGAGGCAACAATAGTCGATGAGCGGAAAAAGCAAAGTCTTTATCAGATGCTTACGTAGAGCAATGTTAGTACTCTTTCGAAAGAAGTTTAACCTGTAGAGTAAAGAAAAAGATTTATTACAAAACTGAGAGATGTGCTCCTTCCAATTCAGTTTACTGTCCAACCACACCCCCAAATTCCGAGCAGTGGATTCAAACTTAATAGTAGTGTCATTAATTTGGACACCAGCAGCTTGCATAGTAGACAGCATATTAATATAATAATAGGAGCCAATAATTATGGTCTTAGTCTTACCAACATTCAATTTAAGGTCGTCTCTAGTAGCCCAATCAGAGATAGCAACGGCATGTGCACTCATAATAGAAGAGTAAACATCCAATTTATCTAAAGGAAAATGGACATATACCTGAAGATCATCAGCATATATTAAGGTATTGTATATCAGGACCAAAATCAATAGCAACATCATTTACATATATAGAGAATAATAACGGCCCCAATACAGATCCTTGAGGAACTCCCATACTAAGAGTAAGGTAATTAGATGCATTACCACCTTCGTCAATAACAGCCTGCTGTTGACCCGAAAGATAAGAGTCAAACCATCTGATGACCGTGATAGAGACATCAAGTGAAGACATTTTTCTAAGCAGAATAGCATGGCTCACGGTATCAAATGCTGAAATCAAATAGCAAAAGCAAGGTGACATAGCGTCTATCCATATTGAGCCTAATATCATACGTCAATCTTAACAAGGCTGTCTGTGTACTATGCCCAGTCCTAAATCCAGCTTGCCGCGGATCCAATAGTTGTCTAGTGGACGAATATTCATACAACTGCTGATGAACAAGACGCTCAAGTACCTTTGACAGAAACGATAATAAGGAAATAGGTCGAATATCATTCATAGATTGTGGAGAAGAAACTTTATTAATAGTTTTAATAAGAGATAGCTTCCAACATGATGGGAAAAGACATTCTTTCAAAAAATCATTGAAAATGCGACACAAGAATTTACCGATCACAGGAAACGCAGTATTAATAAGAGACTGAGGAATGTCATCTGGACCTCTTGCCTGCGAAGTGAAACTACGCACAGCCTGACCAACCTGAAACAGCGACACTTCAGAAAACCTAAACATAGGTTTAAATGGTTCATCTTCAGCTAAAGTATTCAAATAATCAACGACTGAGGTGGCCGATCTATCAGATGCTACACTGGAAAAATGCAAATTTAGTTCATCAACCGAGAAAGGGTGACAAGAAGTATTTCCACTTGAACAAATACCGAGATTACGCAGCTCCTTCCAGATTTGCCGAGAATTATTTAGCCCAGAGAGCCTGCCATAATAATAAAGGAGTTTTGAAGACTCAATGCTCTCATGAGCACGATCACGTGCAGCTCTATATGATAGCAAGTCAGAGGGAAGTCGTGAGCGTTTATAGCGTCTATAAAGCCGGTCTCTATCATGAACCAAACCACGATGCTCTGCAGTGATCCATGGACGACGATTTACACCCTGTCGAACCTTTTTGATGGGAACAAAGAGTAAAATTGCTTCACTTAGATGGCCATAAAGACAGTTAAGACGAGTTTCGAAATTTGAATCGCCATTACAGATAAAGAAATCCATAGAGGAAAAATAATCAATCAGCCTTGTATTGTCAACAGCCTTATAGTCTCGATAAGAGAAATCATTAAGTACAGGCTTAGAAAGAGAAGACTTGACAGTGGCTGCAATAAGATCATGTCCATCTATAAATGGCACATCAGTCTTTCAATAGTCAAGCAAGGAATCACTTGCATCCACAAGGCATAAATCTAGCCAAGTATCAGATGTGGCAGTGTGATGAGTTGCACCGTAAGGCACAGAAAAGAGTGCATTTTCCTTGATCAGGCCTTTTAGAAGCAAAGAGTCGTCAGAATCAGTAGACAGGTTTGTATTGAAATCACCCAATATGAGTTTAGTGCTATAATCATGCATATAAGATGACAGATCAGGAATAAAATCAGTTCCAGCCAAAAATGGAGCATGAGGTGGTCTGTAGACTACTCCAACAAAAATAGGACAAGCAACATCATGAGTTTTAATCTCGCAAAAGAGGTATTCAGGTAAGCCTGGCTTACCAGACCAGCTACCATTTGAAGAACACAGTCGTATGCAATCCAAAGAGCGATGAACATATAGAGCAACACCACCACCTCTAGTGTTACGATCCTGTCTGAAAAGCACGTAGTCATCTATAGCTATCAGAGAGTCAGAGACGATCTGACCCAGTTTTGTCTCCGTTACAGCCACCACATGAAAATAAGTGCGAGAAGCTAAAAATAATCTTATCATTTCAATATGAGCACGAATGGAGTTGGCATTAAAATGACGAACCCTGAGACCATCCTCAGTAGTAAAATGTTTTGTAATGGTAGATGAAGAGGAAGTATTATTAGTAGGTAACAGAGAATTAGTAGGGAAGGAAGAAGAGAATGGACTTACCATAGCATCTCGAATCAGTTCGCTTCTCCGTTTTTGATGGTAGTTATCCTTGCTAAAAAAGCGTCCAGGACAGCATCAGTATTAATGCGCACAGGCATCCGATCCCCCCTCTTTCTAGCGTATATCACTCCATTTCGCACAAATGCGACAAAGTCATATTTTTTATCCTTTGCCTTTTCTAAGACTCGCAGCTTCAACTGATAAAATGAGCTAGGCAGATACTCATTGATATTAATCACCGATCATGTCAGAGACTCAACATTCTTATAATCAGGAGGCAGATGATCATTTATTTTAGATGATAAAAGCTTTCCAAACTTCGCCTTCGAAGCAATTACAGCACAAAGAGAGAGAGAGAGAGAGAGAGAGGGGGAGAGGGAGAGGGAGAGAGAGAGGGAGAGAGAGGGAGAGGGAGAGGGAGAGGAAGAGGGAGAGAGAGATAGATAGATAGATATTTAAATTTATTAACTGTACATTATGTTGTACAACAAAAATAATACAAATTCGTAAGTATATATATATAAAATGAGATACTAAGTAAAAATATAATTAAAATAATGATACAGTAATTAAAATAATTAAAGCCTAGCTCGGAGCAGAGGCTCATTCTCAAGGGAAAGGTAGTGCAAATATGTTGATGCCTTGAATAATGCCAACGATGAAGAATCTCTTAAAGATGATGGTAGACCGTTCCATAGTTGCGATGACACAACCAGGAACGATCTTTGGTGATACTCGGTAGATGAAAAAGGAATGGTTAACGGTCTCACATCACCCCTCAGTGTCCTCACAGGCCGGCTCCACAAATATCTAGAATAAAGATATGAAGGTGAGCATGACAAAAACATTTTGTATAAGAAGGTAGTAGCGAAGTAGTTTCTTCTACCCAAAGTGGATAACCAGCCTAGAGAGGACCTATAAACAGAGATGTGCTCGCGCCTACTTACACCATAGATGTAACGAATACCAGAGTTTACAACCCTTTGAAGCCTCAGATCGAGTTCAGCAGAAAGGTCAATATAGACCAAACAACAGTAGTCAAGTAAAGGAAACAGCAAAGAACGGATAAGATGCTTACGTAGTGCAATGGTGGTACTTTTTCGAAAGAAATTTAATCTATAGAGCAATGAGTGACTCCTGTTACACACATGCGCAATTTGGTCCTTCCAGTTCAACTTACTATCAAGCCATACACCAAGACTACGAACAGAAGATTCAAACTTAATAAGATCACCGTTTATTGGAACACCAGTGATGTGTAATGAGGGCAGCATATTGACATAGAAATAAGATCCAATAATAATAGCCTTTGTTTTGCTCACATTTAATTTCAGATGATTTTTTGTCGCCCAGTTAACAATACTGACAGCTTGATCACTCATGAGAGCAGTAACAGAAGCCAACTTAGCAATTGGGAAGTGAATGTACACCTGAAGATCATCAGCATAGATAAGATGCTGCACATCGGCATGGAGGTCAGCAGCCACATCATTGATGTATATAGAAAACAATAGTGGACCAAGGACAGAGCCCTGGGGAACACCAGTATTTAATGTTACATAGTCAGATGCATTACCATCTGCATCAATAACAGCCTGCTGTCTCTCAGAGAGATAAGACGCAAATCAACGCACAACTGAATGCGAGATGTCAAGAGAAGACATTTTTCTGAGCAGAGAGACATGGCATACCGTATCAAATGCCTTGCTGAAATCAAATAGCAACAGCAACGTCACATAGCGTCTGTCCATATTGCGTCTAATGTCCTCAGTTAGTTTCAGTAGTGCGGTCTGAGTACTATGTCCAGTTCGAAATCCAGTCTGATAAGGGTCCAGTAGCTGTCGTATAGTCAGGTAATTGTAGAGTTGATCATGGACTAGACGTTCAAGAACCTTGGACATAAAAGATAATAAAGAAATTGGCCTAATGTCACCAAAAGCTTGAGGAGAGGAGATTTTGTTTATTGTAGTGACCAGTGAGATCTTCCAGCATGAAGAAAATAAGGATTCACGCAATGAGTCGTTATAAATACGACATAACAAAGGCCCAATGACCAGAAATGCCGCACGGACAAAAGATTGAGGAACAGCATCAAACCCTCTGGCCTGTGAAGTTGAATGACAAACAGCCATCCATACCTCCTACAAAGTAACTGGATTAAACTTAAACATGGGTTTAAGTGGTTCATCTAGAGCAAGTGTATTCATGTAATCAGAAATGGAGGGGACCAGAGGATCAAACGCAACACCACCAAAATACCGATTCAAATCATTAATTGAAAAAGAATGTCGAGAGTCACTACTGCTGGAACATACGCCCAGGTTCTTGAGTTCTTTCCAGATCTGTCTTGCGTCAGTAATCTTAGATAGTCTGTCGTGGTAATACAGTAATTTAGCTGATTCGATGCATGAATGGGCCCGATCTCGAGCATCTCTATAACATATAAGATCAGCACGCAGCCTAGTACGTTTGAAGCGTCTGTAATGCCTATCTCTCTCAGAGATTAAGCGGTGATGCTCAGAGGTAAACCACGGACGATGACTCTTGCTCTGTCGAACACGCCTAACAGGCACAAACCGTGAGATAGCTTCATTAAGATGAGTGTAAAGACATTCAAGGCGAGCCAAAAGAGAAGAGTCACCGTTACACACAGCACAATTCAGCGATCGAAAATAATCAAGAATAGCAGCCTCATCAACCGCTTTATAATCATGATAAGTAAAATTATTAAGTGTAGGCCTAGAGAGAGACGACTTCACAGTCGCAGCAATAAAATCATGTCCGTCAATAAATGGTACATCAGTCTTCCAATAATCAAGCAGTAAGTCATTGGCATCGACAAGGCACAAGTCGAGCCACGTATCAGAGGAATAAGTATGATGCGTAGGTCCATAAGGCACTGAAAAAAGTGCATTTTTCTTAATAAGGCTCTTCAGGAACACAGAATCATCAGATTCAGAACACAAATTAGTGTTGAAATCTCCTAAAACTACCTTAGTACTATAATTGTGCATATGAGTGGTCAAATCAGGAATAAAGTCCGTGTTGACCAAAAATGGAGCGTGAGGTGGTCTATAAACAACACCAACGAAAATGGGTGAAGCCAAGTCAGATGAGTTGACCTCACAGAAGAGATACTCAGGTAAACCAGGCTTACCACTCCAGCTTCCAGAGGATGAACAGAGACGCACAGAAGTGAGAGAGCAGTGTACAAATAAAGCAACACCACCTCCCCTGGTGTTACGATCCTGTCTATAAAGCACATAGCCATCAAGAGCAATCAAAGAATCACAAACTATCTGGCCCAGTTTGGTCTCAGTAACAGCTATTACGTGGAAATAAGGGCGAGAAGCCAAAAAGAGTCTAATCATCTCAATGTGCGCTCTAATAGAGTTGGCATTGAAATGACAAACTCTGAGACCATCCTTAGTAGTGAAATGATCATGAATGACCGATGAAATAGTATTGTTAGAAGGAAGAAGTGTGTTAGAGTGAGAAGGAAGAGAGAATGAGCTTACCCCAGTGTCAGATGTTAAGTGGTTACACTCTTCATAGTGACGAGCAATGGCGTCGTAAGCAGCGGAGGACCACCTTGAGATGTTGTTGCAGAAGGAGCAGTACTATCATCAGTACTACGAGCTGTAGCAGGTCGCGACAAAGGTCGAACCGAAACAATGTCACTGAGAGCAAAACCAGAATTAAGAGATGCCAATACAGCAAAGACACCGTTCTTTAGATCGTTAAATTCATTAGGAACCAGGCCTCCAAACACCAAGTCTGATGCACGCTCAAGACGCTGCTGGCCAGCCGCCAAAACATCACACTGTTGCCGTAAAGATTTATTGAGCTTGTCCAATTCCTGTAGTTTAGCAGCCATAGGGTCAGATAATGCCCGATCAGGCACAACAGAGAGAGATTCCTCCAGCTTCGCCTTAAGCTCCCGATAATCCTGACAAACCTTGTCAAGCCTTGCCTCAGCTGCTCCACAACGTTCCTCACATGCCACAGCAATACCATCCACTCGCGTCTCCAAACTTGTAAATCTCCCATCCAGTGTCAATAGTTGAGTGCCGATATTGTTGATCTTGGTATCCATATCATCCAGCTTATCTAATTTCTCCATCTTCTTCAATATAGAAGACAAAAGTTCATTTGTTTGTAGCGCTGGTAGTGTCGGAGTTGGAGTACACGGCAGAGACAGAGAAACTGAGACATCACTCATAGAACCCACAGAACTAGAACGTGATCGACTGCAATCAGGATTTGCAGCTGCTATGCAAAAGTTACATACCTTTACTTGTTGGTCATTATTATCTCTAACTAAGAGCAATTTGGTACAAGAGCTGTGATAGGTCTTGCCACAGCGACCACAAAGCTGAGGCTTAGATGCGGCACTAAAGTTTTTAAAACAGAGACCACACTGATTAGACATAGTGACCTCCAAGATAGAAATAGCTTAATCAAACGAATCTTGAATTTTAATTTTAAATTTGGTGCCAGTTGTATATTTAAAAGTAGATAAGCAGCTTAATAAATGCACTCTGAGTTGCTTCTAAGTTTCAGTTGCTGTAAGTGGAAAAGCAGCTTAATAAATGCACTCTGAGTTGTTTCTAAGTTTCAGTTATTGGAAGTGGAAAAGCAGCTTAACAAATGCACTCTGAGTTGCTTCCAAGTTTCAGTTATTGTAAGTGGAAAAGCGGCTTAATTTGTACAGAGTAAGATTCGTTTGACTGTGATTAGAGAGAGCACAAGATAATAGTGGCAAAGCGCCTTAACTGGAGAAATTACCATCAGGTATCACATAGACGGGCAAAGATGCCAATATACAGGTCATCCAAGGGATGGAGCCACCAGCACTAAGCAAATAAGAATCCTCTTGTGGTAGATGATTGCACCAAAAAGATTGAGGTTATGTTGCAGACAATACTTAAAACCAGTTGCAGTACAACTGCATACAATATACTGCACTATTGTAATATACAGCAATTAAATCAAACATGCAGCAAATTCCACGTTGTTACCACTAGATTCTATCAAAAGAACAGTGAAGTTAGTGTATACGTTATCCAAGAGATGGCGCCATCAGCGTTAAAAAATATGATCCCTCTTGCAGTATATAATTGCGCCAAAAAAGAATGAGGTTATGTTACAATTAAAAATAAAACTAATTGCAATGCAATTGTGCACAATATAATGCACTTAAAACAACACTCAACAACACAAGCAGGCCCACAGCAACTTTCTCAGGCAGCAGCAGAGTCCACAGCAGTATCAGAGATAAGAGCAGGTTGATGTTGAGAGACTGCGGATTTTATCAAAAGAACAGTGAAGTTAGTGTATACGTTATCCAAGAGATGGCGCTATCAGCGTTAAAAAAAAAAATATGATCCCTCTTGCAGTATGTAATTGCGCCAAAAAAGAATGAGGTTATGTTGCAATTAAAAATAAAACCAATTGCAATGCAATTGTGCACAATATAGTGCACTCAAAACAACACTCAATAACACAAGCAGGCCCACAGCAACTTTCTCAGGCAGCAGCAGAGTCCACAGCAGTGTCAGAGATAAAAGCAGGCTGATGTTGAGAGACTGCACTTTCACAGTAAGAAACCGTCCAGAGTCCAATATGCAATTGCAAAAATGCAAATGAATGAGGCCAACACTCTCGGACTCCAAGTAGGACGATTCCCTGCAAAAAATTCCACTCCGCAAAGTGAAAAAATGCTGTTTAAATAAGTTTCAAGAGGAGCGAAAAAAAAATACGTATGGCGCTACTTACGGCAAGAGAGAGAGAGAGAGAAAGAGAGAGAGAGAGAGAGAGAGAGAGAGGGAGAGGGAGGGAGGGAGAGAGAGAGAGAGAGAGAGAGAGAGAGAGAGAGAGAGAGAGAGAGAGAGAGAGAGAAAGAGAGAGAGAGAGAGTGGGAGAGGGAGAGGGAGGGAGAGAGAGAGGGAGGGACAGGGAGAGGGAGAGGAAGAGGGAGGGAGAGAGAGAGGGGGAGGGAGGGAGGGAGAGGGAGAGGAAGAGGGAGGGAGGGAAAGAGAGAGAGAGATATATATAGATATATAGATATATGTTTATTGTATGTACATTATATTGTACAATTTTTATACAGTTATATACAAGTAATAATAAAATATAATATTGAGTAAAAGCAGTATTTAAAACAGAAACAGAAGAAAATAATAAAAACTTAATAATTTGAATTAAAGATTATAATTAAGTTACAGTTTATTTTTATTTTTATTGTGATTGCATAGGTCCATTTTCTAAGGAGAGGTAATGAGTAAATGCTGAAGATTTAAATGAATGAAGTGATGGTGAATTTCGAATTGACTCAGGGAGCTCATTCCATAGGAAGGATGAAGTGACCAAGAACGATCCATTGTAAAATTCAGTAGTTGCAGGTGGTACAGTCAATGGCCTCACAGCACCCCTCAATGTTCTAACAGATTGATTCCAAATAAATCTAGAATAAAGATAAGAAGGAACTTTAGTAGAGAACATCTTATAAAGAAAGGAGGATGCAAAATATTTTCTTCTACTGGAGGTAGATAACCAGCCCAATTTTGTACGATAAGCAGAAATATGCTCACGTCTGCCAACACCATAAACATAGCGAATACCAGAGTTGATGACTCTCTGAAGCCTCAAGTCAAGTTCAGCCGACAAATCAGAATAAACGAGGCAACAATAATCGATGAGCGGAAAAAGTAAAGTCTGTATCAGATGCTTACGAAGAGCAATGTGAGTACTCTTTCGAAAGTAGTTTAACCTGTAGAACAAAGAAAAAGACTTATTACAAACCCGAGAGATGTGCTCCTTCCAATTCAGTTTACTGTCCAACCACACCCCTAAATTCCGAACAGAAGATTCAAACCTAACAGTAGTGCCATTAATTTGGACACCAGCAGCCTGTATAGTAGACAGCAAATTAATATAATAATAGGAGCCAACAATTATGGCCTTAGTTTTACCGACATTCAATTTAAGGCAATTTCTAGCAGCCCAATCAGAGATAGCAACAGCATGTGCACTCATAATAGAAGAGTAAACATCCAATTTATCCAAAGGAAAATGGACATATACCTGAAGATCATCAGCATATATAAGGTATTGAATATCAGGACCAAAATCAATAGCAACATCATTCACATATATAGAGAATAATAACGGCCCCAATACAGATCCTTGAGGAACTCCCATACTAAGAGAGAGGTAATTAGATACATTACCACCCTCGCCAATAACAGCCTGCTGACGACCCGCAAGATAAGAGTCAAACCATCTGATTACCGTGATGGAGACATCAAGTGATGACATTTTTCTAAGCAAAATAGCATGGTTCACGGTATCAAATGCCTTACTGAAATCAAATAGCAAAAGCAAGGTGACATAGCGTCTATCCATATTGAGTCTAATATCATCTGTCAGTCTCAACAAGGCTGTCTGTGTACTATGCCCAGTCCTAAATCCAGTTTGCCGCGGATCCAATAGTTGTCTAGTGGACAAATATTCATACAACTGCTGATGGACAAGACGCTCAAGTACCTTTGACAGAAACGATAATAAGGAAATAGGTCGAATATCATTCATAGATTGTGGAGAAGTAACTTTATTAATAGTTTTAATAAGCGATAACTTCCAACATGATGGGAAAAGACATTCTTTCAAGGAATTGTTGAAAATGCGACACAAGAATTTACCGATAACAGGAAATGCAGTATTAATAAGAGACTGAGGAATGTCATCTGGACCCCTCGCCTGCGTAGTAAAACTACGCACAGCCTGACCAACCTGAAACAGCGACACCTCAGAGAACGTAAACATAGGTTTAAATGGTTCATCCTCAGCTAAAGTATTCGAATAATCAAAGACTGAGGTGACCGATCCATCAGATGCTACACTGGAAAAATGAAAATTTAGCTCATCAATAGAGAAAGGGTGACAAGAAGTATTTCCACTCGAACAAATACCGAGATTACGCAGCTCCTTCCAGATTTGCCGAGAATCATTTCATCATCCGAGAATCATCAGAGAGAGAGAGAGAGAGAGAGAGAGAGAGAGAGAGAGAGAGAGAGAGAGAGAGAGAGAGGAGAGGAAGAGGGAGGGAGAGGAGAGAGAGAGAGAGAGAGAGAGAGAGAGGGAGAGTGAGAGAGGGAGAGGAAGAGGGAGGGACAGGGAGAGGAAGAGGGAGGGAGAGGGAGAGAGAGAGAGAGAGAGAGAGAATTTGAGATCCATACATAAGCTTAAAAAAAATCATTTGAAATTTTTAAAACATTTAAATTGCTGATATTAATTAAACACTGAAATAATTTTGTTAATGAATCTTAAGTTATTGTAAAATTTAATACTTTAAATAAGTATTATTAAAATATTGTATTTTACTTAAAAAGAAGAAACCAATTTTTCCTTTATCTATCATTCTTTTACCCTGTAATTATTTCACAGAAATCACAGCGATATTTTCGCTGAAATCCAAATAGTGAATATTTCACTATTTCATTCAGCGAAATTTTACTGAACTCTGGTGAAGCGATTTTTATTCACCCATTCAGTGAAAATTTCACTGGACCTCATTGGAATTTCACTGGATTATATTAAGAGAGTGGTCTAGAATATATATATTTAGTAACCAATACGTTTCGGTAAAAAAATTTTTTTAGGGAAAATTCATGAGTTTAGTAAAAATTTTTAATTAAACAAGTAAAAAAAAATTTTTTTTCCGAAACGTATAGGTTACTAAATATATATACATTCGATGATTGAAAATAAATATTTTCTTTTATATAAAATTTTCTATCTTTCTCAGTTTATGAGATAATATGATTGAAAAAATATGTCTTCTTTTCGAAAAATCATCATAACTGTGGTCAAAAAAGTCATAGAAACATTTTACTAAGCTCATTTTAAAGAGGACTATTAGAGTTTTAAAACCCATTCGGTTTTTTTTTATATCATAATTTCCATAAAAATGGCATTCACTTTTATGTGGGCAAAAACAATTAGTAATAGTACATTACGTAATGGGTATGGAAAGGCTTTATTTACGAAACGAGGAGTTTACGGCCTGAGCCGAAGGTGAGGGTCGTAACGAGTTTCAAACAATTAGAAAATGAATTTTTTTATACCGGACTTACGTTATTTTAAAGATTTTTGACCAGTCCTTCAAACGCCATTTGGATTTTGAAGATGTGATCATTAGTTCCGAAAATACAAAACTTTTTATTTTAACAGGGGGCCGAACTATCTGCCTTTGTCTAATAGCGTTTTTCATCATTTATATAAACACCCCGTTGTAGCGAGAAAAAAATAGTAGCCCCTGCTAGATATTAGTAAATTTTGTAACAACAATCAAATTATTTTATCGCGTAGTTTTTGAATAATATGAGACCTACCAAAAAAGATAGGTTATATTCTAGTTTGTTAGTAGGTCTCATATTATTTAAAAACTACGCGATAATTTGATTGTTATTCCAATTTTACTTATTATACTAATATCTAGCGGAGGCTACTATTTTTTTTCTCGCTACAACGGATGGTGTTTATATAAATGATGAAAAACT
Organism: Anastatus disparis; assembly: GCA_017163975.1. Lineage (NCBI taxonomy): Eukaryota > Metazoa > Arthropoda > Insecta > Hymenoptera > Eupelmidae > Anastatus > Anastatus disparis. Next base: position 630,793 of record JAFFSR010000395.1, on the reverse strand, counting down.
CTATTAGGCAAAGACAAATGGTTCGGCCTCTTCTTAATAAATTTTACTCTAGGGTGGGCAAAAGCAATTGACCGGTAGTGTACGTTAATCAAATATTCTCAACTTTTACACTTGATTTCTCTTTATTTACAACGTTTACTCCCTTTTTCCTCGATCATATTATAATCGTTATTAAGGTGGTTTACTCGGTAAGAGAGAGGAAGCTAGCTGTGAGAGAAAGAGATAGCGCTCATATGATCCAGTTGCGCATGCGCAGCAACTTAAATTGAACGAAACATGCATCGTTTTTCTAATATATACATTTTCAAAACACTTTATCTCTTTAATAAAACGACGAATTTGCGTGAATCTTGTTGGAAAATGTTTATTATTAGTTCCTTCATGTATGTTTAAATTTTCAATTACAATTCGAATGTAGTTTATGAGATATTGCGATTAATAGCTACGAAATGTAAAAATTCCAATATATATAGATATACTTCAAATGTAATTTGTAAAACTTTGAACATCGATTATAGTCCAATCAGCAAAGACTTTTTCGTGACAATAATTCAGGAACGGATGAGACTTACATGAGGGTGTTAAGAGGAGATCCAGTATATCTGTTCTTTTCTAATCAAAAAATTAATTTTTTTACAAAAATTAATAATTGTAGCAAAAATAAGAAGATAGCCCCATCTTGTATCATAAAAAGTAATATTTTCTTTGATGAGGGAAAATTATTTTTATCGATTCGTTTTGAAGAAAACCTTGAAAAACTTAAAAAATAGAGGTTAGGATGGACAATTCAATTTTTCGAAGTTTTCTTAAAAACGAAGCGATAAAAATAATTTTTCCTCATTAAAGAAAATATTGCTTTTTATTATACGATATGGGGCCTTCTTCTTATTTTTTGCTACAATTATTAGGTTTTGCAGGGAAATGAATTTTTTGGTTAGAAAAGGATGGAGATATCCGACCTGCTCTTAAGGGAATGTAAAATGGATACTACACCTGTACTCATAAATATTCACTATCTTTACATTTTATTGCAAAATTTTCAATAAAAAAATGCATTAGCTTATAGTTTGTACCATGAAGATTATTCAGTTAAATTTTTAAATATATTCATTCATTAGTTATTGAGAATTTAGAGTTTCAAAATTATTTATTAACATTTTTCAATTTTGTACGGGAATCCAAATATCTTGAAAACTAATTAATGAATTTATTTGAAAATTTATCTAAATAATCATCATGGTACATACTACAAGCTAATGCATTTCTTTTCTGGGAATTCAGCAATAAAATGGAAAGGAAGCTAATATCTATAAGTACAGGTGTAGTGTCCATTTTACATCTCCTTAAAGATGCCGTCTACCCAAAAAATCGGTCGAAAATCTCAAATTTTCAATTTTTAGATTATTGTAAATTTCAATTTATATCAAAAAATCTTCTAGAAAAATCATGTAGTATGTCTTGAAAACGTTTTTTTCCATTACCAGCTTATGAAAACAAAGAATTAATAATTTATCGATTTAGTCATTTTTATTAACAATAAAATTGGGAATGAAATTTATTCAAAATACTTTTTAATTTTCATATATAATATGTATATATAAAAGCATAAAAGTATTGAAGCATGTGTAAGCATTTGACATGCGCTAATTAAAAAAAAATTTGCGCAATATATTATGTAAGTTGTTTATAATTTGCGCAATTAATTTTTAATGTTTATCGTTGGTAAGGACCGTTTCTACATTGCATTCCGTTCCTAACAGCGCTTGCACGCTATTGGCTGGTTTAGTTAAGTCACCCACCAATCACGTAGATGCAGAAAAGAACAAACAACTTTATAAAATTAGTTTAGCAGAACATCTTTTGACGTCACGTAAATTTTGTATATTGATATAAACATAATCAAATCGATATTTTGCTCCAAATTAATTTCCAATTTCATTTCTAGCTTTGCAAATAATATTTGAAATGAATCGTATTGGAAATTTAAATTATAAACCAAAACGGAAACAAAATTCAAGAAAAATGAAGGACAAAATTAAAAATTTGAGAGAAGGAGAAGAAAAGAGTAGAAGTGAAAATAAAATTAAACATTTTAAAAATAGTTGGTCAGATCAAAATGTTAATCAAGATGAAAATTTTGAATATATTTTAGTGCATAAAAGCCAATTAAAAAATTTTGTATCTGAAGTTTTGTGTTCAGTTTGTAAAACAAAATCTCTTAGTATTAATGTTATGGATCCAAATGGATTTGCAGTCAAATTGAATGTCGTACACTTAGCGAAAAGGATATTTTTCCGAATGTGTACCTCAAATGGCAGCGCCGCATATTTTACCACAGACATAAGAAAACTTCGAATTATGCATTGAGTTTCGCATCATGATTATTTTGTTTTTTCTTATAGGTTATTCATGCAAAATTCAAATGATAACAATTTAAATTTTATTGCTCATATAATTTAAATTCACAATATTAAATTCTATATGATTATTGAACTAAGAAATAAAAATTTTATATAATAAAATAATAATTCGAATCATGAAAAAAGAAAGTAATATTGTCTGTTTACTAAAATTATGTCATTAAGTAATGAGTAACGATGATGCGAAATTTGCTCTACAATTTGGAATTTTCTTATGCCTGTGGTAAAATATGCGATGTTGCCATTTGAGGTTAACATTCGGAAAAATATTCTTTCCGCCAAGTGTATGTAATGAGTGTGAAGAAACTCAGCAAGAATTTTATTCATGCCCTCGTATTAATGAAAGAAAAACATTTCATGTCAACAAGAAAATTATTGAAATGTTGAATTGAATTGTTTTATTTTAATGGGACTTGGTTACGCTGGTCTACAAAAATTTTGTATGAGTATGGGCATGAATATTATGACCAAAAACACTTTTCACAAAATAATGCAAGATGTAAGTTGTGATTTTAATAAACTTAAAACAAAAATGTTGTCAGAAGCAAGGGAAAAAGTGCGAGAATATAATTTAGATTCAAATAAAAGTCTCAATGATAAAAGTATTATTGATTACACTTGCTCGTATGATGGCACCTGGCAAAAAAGAGGATTCACTTCTTTGTACGGAATAGGTATAGTTATAGAATTGTTTAGTGGATTTGTAATCGATTATGAAATTCTTTCAAAATATTGTCATGTTTGTGAAACAAAGAAAAAAACAATGGAACCTAAAAGTGAACAATTCAAAAAATGGTTAGAAATACATAAAATTAATGGCATGTGTCAGCAAAATTTTGATGGATCTTCTGGTGCCATGGAGGCTGATGCTGCTGAGGTAATCTGGAAACGCTCCATTCAAAATTGTAATGCTAGATATTTGCATATTTTAGCAGATGGTGATGCCAAAACTTTCTCACATCTAGAAAGTTTAAAAATTTATGGGGAAAATGTAAATATAGTGAGAGAACAATGTGTAAATCACGTTTCAAAAGGTTTGGTGAGTGCATTGAAAAAATTAGTAAAGGAATGTAGTATAAAAAAGATTACCCTTGGTGGCAAAAAAGCTGGAGCACTGACATCAAAGGTGATATCTGACTTAGGTTGCTACTATAGAAACGCAATTGTAAATAATGCTCCTGATGTTTATTTAATGCAGAAAGCTATTTTAAGTACTTTGGACCACTACGAGTCCACTGATGAACAACCTAAACATTGTATGTGTCCCATGGATTCCAATACGTGGTGTTGGTACAACAGAGCTATTTTACAAGAGCAAGAGCCACCTAGTCACAACAGCAAAAAAATTAAAATAAATCAATTAGTGATTCAACACATTAGACCTATATATGATAGATTTAGTAACTTAGAGTTGCTCAAAAGATGCATCCGGGGCGGTACTCAGAATGCGAATGAAAGTTTGCATCATATGATATGGTCGAAGTGTAGTAAGGACACTTTCCAATCTAAAACTAAATTGGAGATTGCTACTGTTTCAGCCATTAGTGAATTCAATATGGGATGTGAAAATTCAATGAGATTAAAAAGTATTATTCAAGGAGATGTCATGACAGAAGTTTCAAAAAAAATAAGTTTGAGAAGAGATTCTGAGAGATTAAGAAAAAGTAGATTGATGCAACGAATGAATGTTAGGAGAAATGAAAAAAGAAGGAAACAACAAGCTCGAATACAAGAAAGTAAAAAGAGAAAGCTAGAGGGACCAAGCTATGCATCTGGAGAGTTTGTAGATTTGTGAGTAAAAACTATAAAAATACAAAAATTTCTAATTGTTCTATATTAACATTTTTTAAATACTATATATTTTTTTAGAGTTCAGGATCAATCTGAAAAACTTGAAAAAGTCAAGAGAATAAACAAAAGAAATAGTAAGAGAGGAAACTAATGTGGTTAAAAGTCTCAAATTTTTCCTGTATATATTTTTATAGTTTTTTTATAAAATGTTGTTTTTCTCAAAATTAGTAATTTATTTTTTTCTGCAACTTTAAAATAGTTCATGCGATGAATGCCTTATCGAATCAAGCTGAAATTTTGAATAGTTCTTCTAATATACATAAATAAGAAAATTGTGGAACAAATTTTTAATCCGACTAGTGGAAATATGTTACTTTGATTTTTTATTAAAAAACAAATGTAAGATTATTACATTTTTAAGTAAATATTTATAATAATTGTTAAAATATACTATACTATTTTTAATTTTTGACTTTGAACAATTTCATTCCACAATTATCTTTATTTTATATTTTAGATTATACATCTTTATCCGTAGACTTGGATATTGAATGATTCATCTCTTGAACTCTTTTGAATAAAGTCTTTTTTTCCTTGAATTTCCACTCATTTTTTTGAATGGTAGGAATAAAATTCACAATTTGAAACAATACAGGGTATTTTTTCAATTGTTATTATATATATTTTAATAAACAAAAGCTAAAGAATTATTAATTAGCTTAATAAGAATAATAGTTTTGAAAGGGGGAGGCATCCTTAAGGGCGATGTAAAAACATACCCTATATAGTCTGCAACTTCTAATTTTCCGTAGGCTCTGAACCAGGGAGGTGCAAAGTTGGCCCACATAGGTTTTTTAATTCTTGCGACTAACGTGTGCATTTAAAAAAAGAAAATTTTCAATGAAAGTGTTAGAAAATAAAAAGACCTCTAATTTAAGATGTGTCGCGATTATTTTCGTCAATTAGTTTTTCAAAAAAATCGAAAAAACCACGAAAAATGGCCATTTTTTGCATATCAATTATTTATTGCAAAAATAACTTTTTAAATAATTTTTCGCTTTTAAAAAGAAGCCTTTATGATTCTGAATAGGAAGAGAGGTTTCGAAAGCAAATCGGTTAATTAGTTGCTGAGATATTCCCTTTTGTTTATTCCAGGATGCATAATCTTTAAAGCTATAACTTTTTGTTGGGCGAACATATCGAGTTGCATAAGGTCGCAATCTCTTCGTGAAGGTACAAATATTTATATCTCATTGAGAACCAATGGGAAATGGAATTGCAACCCTTCATGTATCGCTTTAAAAAAAGGGTGTTTAATTTTATAAATAAATGAAGCTGGAGCTTTATTCATAACTTTTGTAAATTTCTAATTTCAATATTTTAAAAGCTTATTTAAAAACGAAGATTTGAAAAAAAAAGTTTTCTACGATCAATAGTAGCCGAGATAAGATTTTTTTTTTTAAATTCACAGCTGCTTTGTTTATAACAATTAAGAGCATGACGAAGCTGCCTGCCTTCTAATAATATTTCCAATCCTAACTTATGAATTAAGAAGGGGCCGAACTATCTGCCTTTGTCTAATAGCGTTTTTTATTATTTTTGTAAACACTATCCGGTATGACAAGAAAAAAATAGCAGCCCCCGCTAGATATTAGTATAATAAGTAAATTTTGTAATAACAACCAAATTTTTTCACTGCGTAGTTTTTGAATAATTAGAGACCTACCAAAAAAAGATAGGTTATATTCTAGATTGCTAGTAGGTCTCTAATTAGTCAAAAACTATGCGGTAAAAAATTTGGTTGTTATTACAAAATTTACTTATTATACTAATATCTAGCGGGGGCTGCTATTTTTTTCTTGTTATACCGGATAATGTTTACATAAATGATGAAAAACGCTATTAGACAAAGACAGATAGTTCGGCCCCTTCTTAACGATGCGTTCAATCGAGTTTTTTTGCTACAAAGAAAAAATTTATAAGATTAAACTTCAGTCAGACAACTCAAGAAATCCACCAAAATATTATACATACAAAGTTATAATAAGAACTTTCAATGTATCGTATTTTAAGGTTAGGTTTGTCGAGTTTGATATCTAATCTCCAGCCCAAGCTCATAAAAAAAATAATAAGTCCGAATGATTTTTTATTTTAACAAAAATTATTGTATTAATACAGCTTTAGTGCGGATAAGTCATTATATTTGTTTAATTTATGAATTTAAAAAGATATTAATAAAATAAAAAAAGCAAAACTCGATTGCTGCAGCTCCGACATCCCGTTAAGAAACGAATAAAAGTTTATTTTACAGTTAAAGACTTACATTTTCAAAATCTATGATCAGATTTTTTAAAGTGCGACTCTTTGATATTAAAAATCATATTTTAAAGTAGCACACAAAAAAAACCAGCAAGCCGAAGGACGCAGTGGGGATGACTTAATTAGACTGCGAGAAAATTAAGCACGTGACGTCTATAAAGAAAAAACGAAAAAAATGGCCGTATCTCAGAAACTAATGGGCTGATTGAGGTGTTTTTTTTAAATCTGGGGTACTTTGAAAAATTATGAACATTGATGTAATTTATAATTTTCAATAACGTATATTTAATTAATTATAACTATAACCTATATGGACACCCGAAGCGTAAATCGTTACCGTGTCTCACTAAATAAATATTTTTAGACGTGTAACGTCTCAAGAAGCTTCAAATAATGGCTTTCAAATGCGATATTATAAGTTTAATTACGATTAACCATTCGAAAATGCTAGGTAATTTACGAAAGTTTTATGAGTAAATTTACCTTATTATTCCTGATTTCAATTCTTAAAACAAGTTTAATTCCAACTTTTATCGATTCTCTATTCTAATAAATTCTCAAAACTTATTTCTATAATATTAAATAAATAAAAACATAAAGTTATTAATAAATGCAAATGTTTAAAAATGTAATAAGAACAATTTTATTGAGACTTATGGACTTTCTATTCTTTTTTATGCAATGTGATTGCTTTATTATTTACAATATTTTTATTTATTCTTTAAATTTAATGAGCGAAGGTTTATATATATATATATATATATATATATATATATATATATATATATATATATAAAATCTTAGCTTATTATATTTAAAGAATAAATAAAAATATTGTAAATAATAAAGCAATCATATTGCATAAAAAAGAATAGAAAGTCTAAAAGTCTCAATAAAATTGTTCTTACTACATTTTAAATATTTGCATTTATTAATAACTTCATGTCTTTATTTATTTATTATTATAGAAATAAGTTTTGAGAATTTATTAGAATATAGAGTCGATAAAAATTGGAATTAAACTTGTTTTAAGAATTGAAATCAGGAATAATAAGGTAAATTTACTCATAAAACTTTCGTAAATTACCTAGCATTTTCAAATGATTAATCGTAATTAAACTTATAATATCACATTTGGAAGCCATTATTTAAAGCTTCTTAAAACGTCACACGTTTGAAAATATTTATTTAGTCAGACATGGTAACGATTTACGCTTCGGGTGTCCATATAGGTTATAGTTATAATTAATTAAATATACGTTATTGAAAATTATAAATTACATCAATGTTCATAATTTTTCAAAGTACCCCAGATTTAAAAAAACACCTCAATCAGCCCATTAGTTTCTGAGATACGGTCATTTTTTTCGTTTTTTCTTTATAGGCGTCGCGCGCTCAATTTTCTCGCAGTCTAATTAAGTCATCCCCACTGCGTCCTTCGGCTTGCTGGTTTTTTTGTGTGCTACTTTAAAATATGATTTTTAATGTCAAAGAGTCGCACTTTAAAAAATCTGATCATAGATTTTGAAAATATAAGTCTTTAACTGTAAAATAAACTTTTATTCGTTTCTTAATTGTTATAAACAAAGCTGTTGTGAATTTAAAAAAAAAAAACTAATCTCGGCTCCTATAGGTCGTAGAAAACTTTTTTTTTTCTTAAATCTTCTTTTTTAAATAAACTTACAAAATATTGAAATTAGAAATTTACAAAAGTTATAAATAAAGCCCCAGCTTCATTTATTTATAAAAAACACCCTTTTTTTTAAGGGATATATGAAGGGTTGCAATTCCATTTTCTCATTGGTTCTCAATGGGATATAAAAATTTGAACCTTTACGAAGAAATTACGACCTTATGCAACTCGATATGTTCGCCCAACAAAAAGTTATAGCTTTAAAGGTTATGCATCTTGGGATAAGCAAAAGGGAATATCACAGCAACTAATTAACCGATTTGCTTTCGAAACCTCTCTTTCTATTCAGAATCATAGAGGCTTTCTTTTAAAAGCGAAAAATTATTCAAAAAGTTATTTTTGTAATAAATAATTGATACACGGAGAAAAATTCTATCGTAAAAATTACTATTTGATATAGTAACCATGGGACATACTTTATATGTACAAAAATTACTACTTCAAATAGTAAAAATTGCTATTCCAAATAGCAATTTTTACTATTTGAAACAGTAAAAATTTAGAAAATTCTGAATTATCTAAATTTTTATTATAGCAATTTTTACAATTTAAAATATATTTATACATATAAAGTATGTCCCATGGCTACTATCTAAAATAGTAATTTTATCTATGGAATTTGTAATTTTTACGATAGAATTTTTCTCAGTGTATGCAAAAAATGGCTATTTTTCATGGTTTTTTCGATTTTTTCGAAAAACTAATTGACGAAAATAATCGCGACACATCTTAAATTATAGGTCTTTTTATTTTCTAATACTTTCATTAAAAACTTTTTTTTTTAAATGCACACGTTAGTCGAAAGAATTAGAAAACCTGTGTGGGCCAACTTTGCACCTCCTTGGTTCAGAGCCCACGGAAAATTAGGAGTTGCAAACTACATAGGGCATGTTTTTAGATCACCCTCAACACCCTCATGTAAGTCTCATCCGTTCCTGAATTATTGTCAAAAACAGCCCTATTTTGCTCTATTGATTGGACTATTAATCAAATTTCAAGAATGTTTCGAAAAAACACGTTAGTCGAGTGAACCACCTTAAATCGTCTGTCTTTTATACTTTTTTTATCAAAAACTTTTAAGGCGACTACGGAGGTTAGGCTAAATTTTCATTTCGTAGTTTACAAACTATGCTTTTAGTTTGTAACATTTTTTGGATTTATAAGTTTTCCACCATTCTGTGGGTCTCAAAAAATAGTGAAAAATTAAAAAATCCAATAAATTTCATGTATTAAATGCATAATTTGTAAACTAAAAACTAAAATCTAACCTAAATTCCGAAGTCGCCTTTAGTAACAAAAAAGTTATAATCAACTTTATGGATAAATCATGATTTTTTTTTATTTACGAGTGTATATAATATCTTATTTCCAGACGTTGTTTTTATTATGTTTTTATTATACCAATAAAAAGATGGATATTTCAAGATTATTATAGTATAGTTTCGTTAAAAACTTTTAGGTTTACAAAATATCATTGGGAACGGATGAGCCTCGTTAAACAGCGCTGCATTTAAATTCACGTGCGAGTTTACAGGTCAACTCGCAATTTCTCACTAATTTTGATCTAGTTATTTCAAATTTAAAAATTGCGCTATTCGAACTTAGCTATATCATCGACTCCTTGATCTGGTACACTCTGAACATAGCATAGTGTGCTGTTCCGCGATCATAATAGTTGAACAATAAATCCCCTCAGCGCTGTAAGCAGAAGATCTCTGCATTGACAGTCACGAACTATGAGCGTAGACTTTTGCTAAACCAACGCTGCTTGAAATGGAAGCATTGTTCCGTTTATTAACGAATAAAATGTTTTCATTTTACGAGCAGAGTTACTCATATGAAATAAAAGAAATGTATTGTACTTCAACTCAACGTAATGTAAATTAGATATTGTTTACTCTACTCATGATATAAATGATAGGTATAATCATAGACTCATAAAAATCGAAATTTTTGAGCTTTTAATCTTTAGAACGATTGTTTCAGAAACAGCTTCACGAATCTATCTTAAATTTTATATATACACTTCCTAAGTTTGACTTAATCAATTCCTTTAATAAAATCAAAGGTGATATTTTTTTGCATGTATGATCTGTTTTTGGGCCACCGTGCAAAGTAATAAATCTGAGTTTTCAAATTCATCAACGAAGCAATGAAATTAATTTTGCTCATCAAGAGATGTGATCATTTTCTTCATTCTCTGCTATACAATTATTATTTAAAAAAGTGAATTTTTCGATTAGCAAAAGACATAATTATGCGACCTATTTAGTTTTCAAAGTTTAATAATAACAATGATTAAACAAGAAAAAAAATTATCTCTATAGCTATGTTTTCATGCAACGATTTATTCGCTATGCATTGATGAGCGAAACGGCGATAGATTCGGAGTGACGTGTCGTAGAATACAACGACAAATCGCCAAAAGTTAAGAAAATTTAAGTCCACCAGCGATAAGGGAGTGTCCACATGCATACCCGTCCCAACCCCCGTACCACGTTCTGATGAGATCGCATTGGTTATATTTAAGAGCATGACGAAGCTGTCCGCCTTCTAATAATATTTCCAATCTTAACTTATGAATAACCCTGGTAGAAAATGAAACGCTTTTTCTACCATTTTATGGCCATTTCTTTAAAGTGAAGAGCAGAAAATGGGAATGTTTTATGGCCATTATTTGAACTAATATGAAACGTTTTTTTCAACCTTCATAGTGCTAAAAAATGCTAATAAAATGTTGAGTCTGATCCACTATTATTTGAATATAGATAGTTAACAGTAGAGTCTATCAAATTGTGCTCTAATTGATTACTATTAAGAATCATTTAAGGTTTTTTCTTGAAAGTTATCATTAATCATTAATAGAATCACTTTTGTTAATATATTCGCGCGTATATTTTGAGTTGTGATCGGATTGTTAGAGGTTATTTTTAAACGATTAATAAAATTTTCCATTTATTATTTTAAAAAACGATATTTTTATACTCGTTTCGTACTGCGTTTCATATTTTTATTTTAAGAAAATTTAATATTATTTTTATTTTTATAAATTCCAATAAAAATAAACATTGACGAAGGAATGTGAATAAATACTAATCTATATTTTCTCGCCACGTGGCAAAAGTGAGGTTATGATTTTACCTATGATCTGAAAAATTAAGGACTCATTACTAAAAAGTTATATAACTAGTCAAAAAAAGTTGTCCACAGTTTACCTAATTTTTAGATAGCTGTTACTGATTTTTTCTCTCCGTTTACTTAAAATGCGTATTTTTTTGGCTAAATACAAAAATTTTTAACAACATTTTTATATTAGCATTTTTTGCCTATAAGATGCTAACCAACATACCAAAAAATTTGAGCTCTGCAGATTCAGCAAAAAATTGCCATTTATTCGCCAATATTGACATGACAAAATATTACTATTGACAATGGTCATAAATTGTTGTTTACACCATTTTTAATGTTCAAATTTCTACCAGGGAAACGATGCGTTTAATTGAGTTTTTTTGCTATAAAGAAAAAATTTGTAAGATTAAACTCTAGTGCGGACAACTCAAGAAAACCACCAAAATATTATACATACAAAGTTATAATAAAAACTTTCAATATATCGTATTTTAAGGTTAGGTTTGTCGAGTTTGATATCTAATTTCCAATCCAAGCTCATAAAAAAATAAGTCCAAATGATTTTTTATTTTAACAAAAATTATTGTACTAATATAACTTTAGTGCGGACAAGTCATTATATTTGTTTAATTTAAGAATTTAAAAAGATATCGATAAAATAAAAAAAGCAAAACTCGATTGCTGCAGCTCCGACATGCCGTTAATGGAATTGTTGAAATTTTATCAGAATCAGCCAATGCGGTCTCATCGGAACGTAGTACGGGGGTTGGGACAGGTATTTATGTGGACGCTCCCTAATTTGCTCAAATTGCAGCAATTATACCGCTGCGTGAATTTGGACCTTATCTTTTTTGAAACATGAAACGTTATTGTTTTATTTTTAGATTCGTCATAGAATTTTAACCTCATTTAGTTACAAATAATTTTGTGCGCAATTAATTCTGTTTCAGGCACTCAATAATTAGAAATATTTATTTGAATATTTTATGTAGAAAATATTCTAAACCTCTGATATACTATATATTTTTCCTAATTGTACAGTCTTAAACGTAATTATTTTGCTTTCGATTAAGAACAAATATAAAATAAGTTCTACGTATCCCTACATTAAATTTTCACAAGTTTTATAACATCATCTAAAATGGGTAAGCTAGTCTTCAGACACTCCTTTAACATTCAACATTTAATAACAGTTTTCGAAAGCTTTGGAAAATTTTAAATTATCTATAAATATTATAACCATTATTTAGTTCTCATGAAATAAATTTAAAACCTTATGTGTGACTCATTGTTTAGAATTATTTTATTTAACGTAATTCAAATTCGCATGCCTACTTAAATTTTTTCATTTGCTTACAGGAGTGCCAAAAAGATTAATTCTGGGCATAATGATGTTTTTCGCTTGTCATTTTTCTTACTACTTACGAACTAACTTTAATATTATATTAGTGGCAATGGTGAAAGAATCAGCAAAAGATAAAAAAGATAACCCAATGAATTCATCACAAGTAAGTGTGAACCATTGTTTATAACATATTTTAATATAAAGTGCTCATCCTATCAAAAATTTTCATCGTCTCTATTGTATAACACAATGCAATAAAATTTTATTTCATTTATAAGTATGGACCACGATATGACTGGGATCAAAATACTCAGGGACTACTTTTAGCAGCGTATTTCTATGGTGTAATTTTTTCAAGCATGCTCGGTGGTTACGCTGCTGAATTATTTGGTGGTGGCAAAATCGTTGCGTGAGTACATTGACATGGTCGTGAAGGGCTAGAATTTTTGTTCACGGTTTAATTTAATTGAAAATAGTAGTTTGTTAAAAAAACTATATAAAGTAAAAATTAAGCAAATATAAAAATGGTTTTAATTCATTAAGATGATAATTTTAATTATGTAACCATTTGTTTTAAGCATACTATTTAGATTTATAATTTCAACATTTTCGTTTATTTGTATGAAAAACGTAAAGAATATTAAATCATAGACTTCATTTTTTGGGTATTAACTTCAATAACAATAATTCATTAGAAAGTTCGTAAATAAAATAAAGCAATTGGCTATTAAAATGAAAACTTAAATACATCATTATGATCATTTTCAGATATCCAATTATCATTTTTTTATAATTTTTCGAAAATCGCAACAAAAAATGTAATATTGAAGTTTTTCTATTATTTAATTTTTTATTTATACGTTCAAATTTATTCTTATTTGTGTTATTAATGCTATTTTTACTTTAAAATAACATTAGAAAATTCAATAAAAATTTTTTTTCAAATAAAAATAAATAGATTTGAATAAAAATTCATTAATAAAATACTTAAAAATCAATAACACAATCCGATTCTGGAAGTTTGATTTTAAGAATATTGTTCATAAAATCAATTTACTATAGAAATTAATAAAATTTTGAGGTTTAGATTTTATTGGAATGACCTGTACAAAAATTATTGGAATTTAAAGTTTACTCATTTAAAACGTAAAACATACAGTAAAAGGTTAAAAATCAAATAATTTTAACGATTTCTTACGAAATACATCATAGATATTTTCCAAAAACTGATATCAGATATAAAACTTTATTAGAAATGAGTTAAGAGCAGGTCGGATTCGCTGTCCTTGTCTAATTGTGATTTTTGTTATTTACTTAAGTATTAATCGGTGTATCTGCAAATTGAAGGTTAAGCGCAATAGATATTATTATTACAAATATTTATGCACAAGAATTTATAATATTTTCGCGTTCCTTACTTTTCTCAAAAACAAAGCGGTAGAATTTTTTTTCCTTATGCATAGATGTTTATAATAATAATATCTATTGCGCTCAACCTTTAATTTAAAGATACACCGAACAATATTCGAGTAAATAACAAAAAACTCAATTGCGGTCGGTATCAGATTCTACTCCGGCCTGGTCTTAACAAAGTTTGAAGTTGACACTTTAGTTTCTGAAAAAAAATAAAAATTGAAATTACCATATCTATGATTTTCATGCTTCATATGACACGTCAAGTCAATGTGACAATTTAAATATGACTTTTGGAATAGATAATAAATTGCATAGTCATATAATTTGAATACAGTATATATTTTTGAAAATTTATTTTGATACTCTAAATTATTATGCCATAGCAGTAATAAGAGTTTATTTACAATACGGTCCATAAATTTATGAACAAAATTTTTAAAATCAGCGCTCCTAGTACCGACATGGATATGTGGGCGATCCAAAATGGACACTACACCTGTACACTGAAAAAAAAACATAGTTGGCTTTATTGCGTTCTCTAGTAACGATAACCATGTTACTCTAGTATTCAATATATAGTCAAATTAACCGTTTATATAAGTAGCATTTACTAGATTGAACGTAGTAGGAATTTTTACAGTCTTTATTAGTATTTTATTTACTTTTTTCAAAATATACTAACCGAAGTTTTAAGAGTTTAAAGTCTCGTTTTGAGTCTTCTAGGCTTTTATTATAATTAAATATTCTTATTTTATCTACTTTCGTTTGTTGATTATAACAATATGCAAATTAATAGTATAATTTATTATATAGATTTTGAGGTTAAGATCTATTCATCATGTGCTACTGAATGCCGACCAGAGAATCTAGTTGTATTTACTATGTTACCGTAGTAAACGAGAGAAACAGTACATTGGTTAAGCTCATCGGTCTTAACGTAGTAAAGCCAACTATGTTTTTTTCTCAGTGTACTCATAAATACTGACTATCTTTTCATTTTATTGCAAAATTTTGTGTAAAGAATTGCATTAGTTTGTAGTATGTACCATAAAGATTATTTAGTTAAATTTCTAAATAAATTCCCCTGGTAGAAATGTTCCCGATTTTTTTTTCCATAGATTGGTCAATTTTCTTATATATTCCGGTCACGTTTTACGCCATTCATTGCCCAACCGATATGGGAAATTTAAAGTTATGCTTTTTAACGTGTTAAATTCTTTTGACATTCATTATATTAATTATCACAATCATTATTACAATTATAACACATGCATAAACATCACGTGTGCACGTACATATAAAATAATTAATTGATTATCGTTTTAGAATTGTCCTTAATTAAAAGCAACATATTGAATTTTTATTAACTACCCCTGGTAGAAATTTACTCTAGATCTGTCTAGTTTTTACGTTAAATAATCGAGGCCTCGATAAAACTAGACAAATTTATACCAGGGATGTTAAATTTTTTATAGCTTTTTTCACTATGTTCACAAGTAAGGTTAAGTATCTAGTCAAAATTTCCAATCTTTCACACGTATCATTTTCATCACTTTCTTCAAACACATAATCACTTTACAAACTACTTTGTTTTTATAATTATCTAAAATTCTTTCAGCTCTGTATTTTTTAAACAGTAAATACGATAGTTATATTATGTAGCATATATCTATAATATACCTTTGATTTTAGAGTTTACTGAACGTTAGTTAGTTGTCAGTTAATATGCGCGTACGTGTTGCGCACTCGTCACAGACGCCAGCTGTTAAACAGTCGGCCATTCATGAGTAAAATATTTCGTCAACCGTTCATAAATAAAATTGGGCAGTAATTGAAAAATTGGCCATTTTAGTTGGTGAAATTTCTACCAGGGTCATTAATTAGTTATAGAAAATTTTGAGTACCAATATTATTTATTAAAAATTTCGATTTTGTACTAGGAATTCAAATATCTTAAAAACTAATGAATGAACTTATTTGAAAATTTAACCAAATAATCATCATGGTTCACACTACGAATCAATGCATTTCTTTTCTGGAAATTCAACTATGAAATGAAAAAAAAGATAATATTTATGAGTACAGGTGCAGTGTCTGTTTTACATCTTCTTAAGTAAATCATCGGAAAATTATTTCTTATTAGCTTCCATATAAATTTCATGACAAAAATAAATCGTCGGTTCTAACGAAGAGTAGCACATTTCACAAAAAAGTCGTGAAAAGTGCTAGTCTTCGCGGCGAGAAATTACAGGTGCTACTCTTCGAGCCGATAGAATGAGAATGTAGGAAAAGGATATACTTTAAGATGTGGAAAAAAATTATTTGATAAAAATTGCAACTCTATTAGCGTAGATATTAGAGATTAAAAAGAGATACAAAAAAATATCCTATAAATAAAGTAAACTTTTTTATTTTTTTATCGTATCTGAATGAAACAAAGCTCATTTTGTTCCTTAGAGAATTCCACAGGGATTACCAATGGAATTTCAGTGACAACGTTTACAATCCAAACGAAAATTCAATTGTTTATTGAAAAATCACTGTGTAATTTTTTATAAATAATTGTGATATATGTCCAAACTGTAAATGCTATCACTCAAATTCCTTCGATAACTCCCCTGGAATTCTCTAAGAAACAAAATGAGCTTTGTTCCATTCAGATACGATCAAAAATAAAAAAGTTTACTTCGTGTTTAAGAGCAGGCCGGATTCGCTGTCCTTGTCTAATTGGCATTTTTGTTATTTACTCAAGTATTAATCGGTGTATCTGCAAATTGAAGGTTAAGCGCAATAGAAATTATTATTACAAATATTTATGCACAAAAAAAAAAAATCTATCGCTTTGTTTTTGAGAAAAGTAAGGAACGCGAAAATATTATAAACATAATCTTTTACTTCGGCGTTCCTTACTTTTCTCAAAAACAAATCGGTAGATTTTTTTTTTCTTGTGCATAGATATTCATAATAATAATATCTATTGCGATCAACCTTTATTTTGAAGATACACCGATTAATACTTGAGTAAATAAGAAACAACTCAATTGTTACTCGGTCGGTATCAGGTTCTACTCCGGCCTGCCGTTAAGACATTTTTTTATGTCTCTTTTTAATCACTGATATCTGTGCCAATAAGGTTGCAATTTTTATGGAATCATTTTTCTCTGCATCGTAAAGTATCCCTTTCTTACATTCTCGTACATTTCAGTTATAAAATTCATATGAAAACGAATAAAAAATAATTTTCTGATGATGTTCTGAATATCACATATCCATGACGGTACTACCTTAAAAAGCATTGTCTTTGGTTCTACTGTTTGCACAATGAAAATAAAAAAGTAGATTAAGAAGAGGTCACGTATCTCGGTCCTTTTCTAATAAAAGAAATTATTTTTTTACAAAACCTAATAACTTTATCAAAAAATGAAGAGAAAGCCGCATCTTGTATAAAAAAAACAATATTTTCTTTGATAAGAAAAAATTAATTTTATTGCTTCGTTTTCAAGAAAACCTTGAAAAACCAAATTGTCTACCCTAACCTCTATGATTTAAGTTTTTCAAGGTTTTCTTGAAAACGAAGCAATTAAATTAATTCTTTCTTATGAAAGAAAATATTGCTTTTTTATTACGAGATGCGGCTTTCTTTTCATTTTTTGATAAAGCTATCAGTTTCTGTAAAAAACTCAATTCTTTGATTAGAAAAAGACAGATACGTGACCTCCTCCTAAAGTACATAAGAAATACTAACTTTTTATGAAATGCAAAATTTTTTTGAGCAATTTTTTACATTTTTTATCCCTTTTGAAAAATTGTCAATTTTTCTAATACTTCTTTAATTGTATTTTTTTTTAAATGACTATTAGTGAAAAATTCAAACAAGAGTCGAAAGAATTTTGAAAAATCTAAAATTAATCACTCATGACTTTTCTTACTATGAAGCTTATTCACGAGAGGTCGGAACCATTTGCCGCTTAGTGGCGCTGCAGGTGAGAGACGGATATAAAATATTCTTTATACATGGATTTACAATGGTTTCATAATTTACTAAGACAATAATATACTTCTTATGTTGTCAATAACTCTTGCCATATATATATATGTGGATTAATTATCGATGCTTATATTGTTTAAAAAGTCTAAAATATTTTTGCAAAGTGAAAAATGCTGCGCGTGATAGAGCCGATATAAACATGTGTATTTTTCTTTATAGTCCAGTAGAATTAGCTCGAAAAACCTTAAAATTTGACTTAATTAGTAACAGGTAACTGAAGTGAAAAATGAGTTCATTAGGTCAAAAGATATTAAAATTTAGAAAGACCCTCAAAATTTGGGCTGGCATATTTTTTTAAACAACGTTTTTATGTAAAAAACTGTGAAAAATCGATGTTTTTTGGATCTAGCTCTTTTCGTTTTGTAATAGGGTATATGAAATTTATAATACTTATAAAGGTCTTCAAGACGAATAGTTTAAGCCCTATTACATTAAATTTCGTTAATAATTTATTTAAATAATCGCAAAAATATAGTCAAAAATCGTTAAATGTTCAATAATTTTTTATTCCATAAAAAAAAGAGTTACATGCTTGTAACTTTGTAAAAAGTTGCCTTCTATCATCCTTATGTTCCCATAATTTTTTCAGCAAAAAATATTAATTTGTTTATGAGATATTCAATTTGTTCACTAAAAAGAGGTAAAATGTAGGCCTCAAATGGACCCTATTGCGGTCATTTTAGAAAGGAATGACCATTGTCATTTATGCTCTTTGACACTTATATTTAGTGAAAATAAAAAGTTTGATTGACATTTTAATTATTTTCGCTGTTTAAATGGCGATCGAAAAAAAAAATTTTTTTTCTTAATTGTTTTTTAAATTTATTTATGAAAAAATAAAAATATTTAAATGCAACTTTTTTATTCTTGTTGCTTAAATTTTAACGCTTATTTAAAAAAAAAAACGTTATTCTGTGATAATTAGGAGCTGAGATAATTTTTTTTTTTTTTAAATTCGCCATTTGTTTATTTACAAAGATTAAGGAATGAAATTTTAATGACAGGTCCTTTAATACTTGAACTTTGATATAAGATCATTTCTGATATTAAAATCAGTTTTTTAAAACCTTAAAAGATTGTTTTTAAGTATGTATAGTTTCAATTCTTTTTGAAGAGGGGAGGAACGCGTCATCTTTCGCAAGTACAGAAAAAATTTTTTCGATTACTTCAAATTTGTCTTGTGAAAAAATTTTCTATATCTCAGTGAAATATTAACCGATTTTGATGTTTCTTTTTTTAATCTGGGGTAGCGCGAGATAATATTAACAGTCGTTATACTTGTTTAATGATATAAATAAATTAATTTGTTATAAACAATAACAAAAAATATATGCGTATTTTTTTTTTCATTTTTTATATACTTGTCATGTTTATTTTTATAATTTAATATATAAGTTTCATTTCTTTTATAAAAAAATTAGATTATTATCTTTTTTACAGGCTAATAATTAATACAAACATTGATCTTATCATAAAAATCCTGAAATTAGTAAAAATAATATCTTTTTCTTTAAAAAATTTAATTATTTTCTTTTTTAAACAATATTATTAATAAAAACATATCTCTTATCATAAAAGCCTTCACATTATTTTTACTAATTTCAGGATTTTTATGATAAGATCAATGTTTGTATTAATTATTAGCCTGTAAAAAAGATTATAATCTAATTTTTTCATAAAAGAAATGAAACTTATATATTAAATTATAAAAATAAACTTGACAAGTATATAAAAAATGAAAAAAAAATACGCATATATTTTTTGTTATTGTTTATAACAAATTAATTTATTTATATCATTAAACAAGTATAACGACTGTTAATATTATCTCGCGCTACCCCAGATTAAAAAAAGAAACATCAAAATCGGTTAATATTTCACTGAGATATAGAAAATTTTTTCACAAGACAAATTTGAAGTAATCGAAAAAATTTTTTCTGTACTTGCGAAAGATGACGCGTTCCTCCCCTCTTCAAAAAAAATTGAAACTATACATACTTAAAAACAATCTTTTAAGGTTTTAAAAAACTGATTTTAATATCAGAAATGATCTTATATCAAAGTTCAAGTATTAAAGGACCTGTCATTAAAATTTCATTCCTTAATCTTTGTAAATAAACAAATGGCGAATTTAAAAAAAAAAAAAATTATCTCAGCTCCTAATTATCACAGAATAACGTTTTTTTTTTTAAAATAAGCGTTGAAATTTAAGCAACAAGAATAAAAAAGTTGCATTTAAATATTTTTATTTTTTCATATATAAATTTAAAAAACAATTAAGAAAAAAAATTTTTTTTTTTCGATCGCCATTTTCAATCAAACTTTTTATTTTCACTAAATATAAGTGTCAAAGAGCATAAATGACAACGGTCATTTCTTTCTAAAATGACCGCAATAGGGTCCATTTGAGGCCTACATTTTACCTCTTTTTAGTGAACAAATTGAATATCTCATAAACAAATTAATATTTTTTGCTGAAAAAATTATGGGAACTTAAGAATGATAGAAAGCAACTTTTTACAAAGTTACAAGCATGTAGCTTTTTTTTATGGAACAAAAAATTATTGAACATTTAACGATTTTTGACTATATTTTTGCGATTATTTAAATAAATTATTAACGAAATTTAATGTAATAGGGCTTAAACTATTTGTCTTGAAGACCTTTATAAGTATTATAAATTTCATATACCCTATTAAAAAACGAAAAGAGCTAGATCCAAAAAACATCGATTTTCCACAATTTTTTACATAAAAACGTTGTTTAAAAAAATATGCCAGCCCAAATTTTGAGGGTCTTTCTAAATTTTAATATCTTTTGACCTAATGAACTCATTTTTTACTGCAGTTGCCTGTTACTAATTAAGTCATGCAGAAAGTCTAATTCTACTGGACTATTAGTGTGACAGAGAAAGTAATAGAATGATAAATACATATGCTCACGCCGGTTCTATCTTGCGCTGCATTTTTCGCTTTACAATAATATTTTAAACTTTTCAAACAAGATTAGCATTAATAATTATTCTACATGTGAGTATTTGCTCAAATTTTGATTCTGTAGAAATTAAACGTGACAACCCTATTTAAAAAAAACACGTGTTTGTTGCACGTGAAAAAAAACACGTGTAAAATACACGTATTTTTTACATGTAAAATTTGCGTGTTTTTTCACGCATATTTTTCACGTGTTTTTTTCACGTGTATTTTTCAGGTTTATTTTTCACATATCGTTTTATAGCTTTTCGAAGAGCTTCTACTGTCCGGCCTCTTATATCTGCGTCTCCCAAATTTGTGTAAGGGATGACAAAATTTAGAAAAACGCCACCTAGCGACATAACGTCAAGTTTGACTTTAAGTTTTTCAAGGTTTTCTTGGAAATGGAGCGATAAGATCGATTCTTTCTCATCAAATAAAATAATGCTTTCTTAAATACAAAATGTGGCTTTCTTTTTATTTTTTTCTAATATCTTAGTATAATAGTTTTTGTAAATAAATCAATTCTTTAATTGGAAAAGGACAGATATACTCAACCTGTTGTTATTTGCGTTATTCACATTTGTGCCAAGGTTCAGCGCAATAACATGTAAGACGTAGAATTCACGATGTCGAAACGCGAGTTTCAATGCGCGCACATAATTTTTCACGGTAATTTTGAAAATATAAGAATTGCACATGCGGGGACCGAAAAAACGGGTGCCAGCTATAGATTTTACGTATCTACATCGCGTTTTATTAGACTTGTCATTTTAGAGACATTGTTTTACGGTAAAAAGGTTTTTCTGTGCAGGGTTGCGAAAAAAGTAATAAATTATTTGAATCACGAATCATTTTTGAATTTGTAATTAAAGTTTTATTTAATTAACAATTCCTTTTAAATTAATAATTGAAAATATTTTAATTAACAAATCAAAATCTAATCGTGAATTGAAAAGGCTTTAATTAAAAAATCAAAAGGAATTCTCAATTAAATAAATTTCAATTAAGAAATCAAAATGTAATCGTGAATTGAAAGGGCTTTAATTCCAAAATCAAAAGGGATTCATAATTAAATAAATTTCAATTGAGAAATCAAAATTTAATCGTGAATTGAAAGAGCGTCAGTTATGATTATGATTTGTGAATTCAAGGGCTTTAATTAAAAATTCCACAATTCCTTTTTAATTAAACGTACTAAGGAATTTTTATCATATGTATGTATATAGAAAAACATATGTGGACGCGCACATACATATGCACCTGGGCTTATATATATGCAACATTTTGTGTCGACCCACACGCACACATACAGACAAGTTGATATATATATATACATATATACATACATACATACGTGGGACATTCCCCGTCAATTAGAATGCATCCACAGACAGGTTTATATATATATATATATATATATATATATTTATATATACATACATACATAAATGGGACCTTCCACGTCAACTAGAACGCACCCACAGACAGGTTTATATATATATATATATATATATATATATATGACGTTTCATGTCGTTTCGCATGCATGCACGCACACGTTAATATTAATTAGATTTTTCTTGTCAATTGAAACACAAGCAGACAAAGGTTTATATATACGAGACATTTCATGTCAATTCGCATGCATGCACACAGGCTTTGAAAAACATAGGATTTTTCATGTCAATTATGACGCACGCACACACAGGTTCATGTATATGGGACGTTTCATGTCAATTCGCATGCATGCACACACACGTTAATATACATGGGATTTTTTATGTCAATTTCAACGCACGTACATACAGGTTTATATATATGCGACATTTCATGCCAATGCGCACGCACACACACACAGGATTATATATATATTTATGTCGTCGTAGGCCGTATTCGGTGGAATACCTATAGACCACGCTAAATTTGTATAGGCATTGCATACGTTCATGCTAATATCTCGACGATATTTTCTCTGGTAATACTCCCTTAGAGAGTATTGACAGCTCTATACTCCCTAAAGGAGTATTGGCAGATCGAGATATCACATAGCATGGCCGTATATGACGCGAGTGACATCGATTCGTAGGTTAGTGAAAACAAAAGAATGTCGTTAGATATGTCAATGTTCATACAAATTCATATAAAATCTTAACTTTACAGAATGTTTTGTTTGAACAAATTTTCAAAGTTAAACAGTTAATAAGTAAAATAAATAAGTAAATAATGACATTATTTACTTTTTTTTAATAAAACATATATCATTAATTTTAAAAAATCATTTTTATAGTTCCTCATACGGCCTACCAACGACATAAACTTATCTACGTAACTTGGGAGTACGAAGGATTCTGAATCCAGGCTTGACTAAAGTGCTACTCGAGCGACAAACACTTTAGTCTCGCCTGTATTCATCCTTCATACTCCAAAGTTATGTATATAACTAATATATATATATATATATATATATATATATATATATATATATATAAATATACATGGGACATTTCATGTCAACTCGTACGTACTCATAATCACAGGCTTATCCATTTATATGGAACATTTCATGACAACTCTCACACACCTATCCGAGTTCTCAGGTTTTCATATATGGAACGTTTCATGTCAATTTTCATTCATGCATACGCATGTTAATATACATGGGATTTTTTATGTAAATTTCAACGCACGCACATACAGGTTTATATATATGGGACATTTCATACCAATGCGCATGCACACACATACATGATTTTATATATATGATATATATATATATATATATATATATATATATATATGGGACATTTCATGTCAACTCGTATGTACTCATAATCACAGGCTTTTTCTACATATATGGAACATTTCATGACAACTCTCACACACCTATCCGAGTTCCTTCAGGTTTACATATATAGGACGTTTCATGTCAATTTGCATTCATGCATACACGCTTTTATATACATGCAACTCTTCATGTCAACTCATGTACGACCTTACAGACAGGTTTTTGCATATGTATATATGGTCCATATCATATCAACTTGCTCATGTTCACCCGCAATTTTTTTTTATTTATATATATATATATATATATATATATATATATATATGGGACATTTCATGTCAACTCGCACGTACTCGCAAGCACAGGTTTTTCTATATATATATGGGACATTCCATGACAACTTGTACACACCTATCTAAGTACCCTTAGGTTTATATATATATGAGACGTTTCATGTCAATTCGCATGCATGCACACACGCGTTCATGTACGTGGGACTTTTCATGTCGACTCATAAGCATGATATAAACATATATATATATATATATATATATATATATATATATATATATATATATATACATAAGGGACATTTCATGTAGAATCGCACGTACACACACAAGTTTATTCAAGTTTATATGGAACATTTAATTTCAACTCGTACGCGCACGCACACGCTCACACATACAAACACATATTTAACTTTATATATACTTTACCTTATCGATGTAGACAATATTTAGAAAAATAGTTATTTATTATGCTGTGGTACCCACGATCGCTGTCTTTGGATACCTAGGTGTTCATGGCAACTTAAACATCATCTACAGCTGAAACTTTTGAAATTCAACTTATAGTTTAATAACTACTTTGAAGTTGTTTCAAATGTTATCTAGCCAAACATGGATGTTCCGAGTAAGATAAACATTGTCTACAAGAATATCTTTTGAAATTTAGCCATTATTTATTAATATGTTGTAAATATGTTGATTTACTTGTAGTCGATACCCATACATAAAGATCATTCATACAAATCATCTCGCATATAAATTTGCGGTAGTATCCCTACTAATTTATGAATTTTTCGTTCGAATAATGCCAGCGAAATTTAACTTCGAGAAAGCATATTACTATTGTAATTAGTGAATAATTTTAACATTTTTTCATCAAACATCATTCCGATATACAGGTAATAAGCGCTATTATTTAAAAATTTGAGAATTTATGAATCTTAGCAATTATTTACTTACCACGGAAGTTAAGAAATCATTTTAGTAATTCATTTTATTTGAATTTAATTATTTAAAATCTATATAAGTCAAATTCCAAAGATAAAGAAATTCTGAATTAGTTATGCATTTACATATAATTTTTATTAAATCTTTAACATTTTTGTTTATTTAACCGAACAATAAACATTCTTGCTATTTACATGAAATCATGAAACTTTAATTTTTTATAAAAATAAAAAGTAATATTTTTAAACATCATTTATTATAAATATTATTTCCTTAAGAGGAGGTCGCGTATCTCTGTCCTTTTCTAATCAAAGAAATGATTTTTTTACTAAAACTTATAACTTTATCAAAAGATGAAGAGAAAGCCGTATCTTGTATCAAAAAAAGCAATATTTTCTTGGATAAGAAAAAATTAATTTTATTGCTTCGTTCTCAAGAAAACCTTGAAAAACCAAAGTGTCCACCCTAACCTTTATAATTTAAGTTTTTCAAGGTTTTCTTGAAAACGAAGCAATAAAATTAATTTTTTTTTATTAAAGAAAATATTGCTTTTTTTGATACAAGATGCGGCTTTCTCTTCATTTTTTGATAAAGTTATTAGTTTTTGTAAAAAAATCATTTCTTTGATTAGAAAAGGACAGAGATACGTGACCTCCTCTTAGTAGACATAAATCTTTGAAATCATTAGATATATCTAATACTATTACAAAATTATAGAAAATGAAGATATATTTTAAGAGGAAGAATCATATTTCTGTCCTTTGCTAATGAGAAAATTGGTTTTTCGAATAAAAAAAATAAATAAAAATGGAGATGATATATTGACTATGAATAAGATTTACATAATTAGACACATTTATGCATATTGTGTATGGACTATGGATACATCGTATATTAATTATGTGGGCTCAAATAAATACACAGGTTCTCTATAGCTTTTTATGCATGACTTCTGAATTTTCTTCCATACGATGTGACCTTATATAAAGCAATAAAACAATTGTTTTCATGTCATTTATTTAAATTATTTATTTACTTCATGCTGGTAAAAATTTACAATATTATATGTGGCGATAACTCAGCCAATGTACATTTTTGGTTAGTTTTTAATATCATGATTGCATATTTAACACAAGAGTTTGAATAATAACTTTTCAAGTGGCGATTACTCAGCCAATGTAAGCTTACATATATTTAATAATATCGCGATAATTTTCTAATATGAAACATTTAAAAAGAATTTATGAAGTGGCGATTACTCAGCCTATGTAAGCTTTCATATGTTTCATAATATCGCGATAATTTTCTAATATGAAACATTGAAAAAAAATTTATGAAGTGGCGATTACTCAGCCAATGTAAATCTTTCGATGATTTTGAATTTCACGATTATTATTTTAAAAAATTTTTACCTATTCATATTGAAAGATTGCTTTTATAAAAAATTTTTCTGTATAATTATAAATATTCAATTATAAATTATTAAACTTTTTGCTTATTCATAAAAATAATAAAATAAGTATTATTAAGATCAAAGCTTTATACCCTTACAAATAACTTTTGAGTCCATTTGCTTTATACAGTACTTGTTTTTTGAATTCAACATCGGACAATCTATTAAATTTTGGCATGTTTATTAGCATAAGAAAATAATCTTTCTACTGGAGCTGAAGAAGGTAATGTGGTATTAAATTTCAAAAATAAGCTTTTAACAACTGGCAAATTATTCAAAGACTCCAAAGACATCGTTTTTTCATTTAAAAACCTCATTAGTTCATTTTCTTCTTGTTCTTGAAGTGCAAAAGCCGTATTTAGTAATGCATTTAAGTTATCATCATCAAAATCAAAAAACGTGTCTTCAGTATCCTCATTATCTGGAACAGCTGATTCCGGCTTTTTAGGCCTAACCAATTCTTCAAGAAGCCTTTTTCTTTTGGCTTGTGTATTTTTATCAAAGCACGAAATCCATTTTGCTCTAAATTTGGGTTGCGTGAGTGCTGCTATAGCTGCTAATTCGCCATTGTTAATGATTTCAAAAAAATCATGAAATCTTTTGTCTCAAGCTTCCTTTAAATATTTCAACAGTGGCTCACACATAGACAAACTTTTATTTGCCGATAAAGTATTCCATTTTTTTCGGATAATCAACAATGTTGGTAAAAGATAACCATAATGACAATCTTTTTCTCTTTGTAAAATATCAATCGCTGAAGCCAGGGGTTGACACAATTTCAAATAATTTTCAATGAATTCAAAATCTTTTTTTCTTAAGATTTTATTAGATTCCAACATGTCATGAATTCTTTCATCATCAATTTTTTTTTTTAACGAAATGGTTTGTTTAAAGGCGTCATACGTATTGTTATAACAGGCCTCTGTAAACTGTATTCGAAAATTTTTTTCGTTTATTCTCGTTTATTTTCCATTTTTCCATGACAAATTCATGACACTTTTTAATATTTGGAACTCTGTCAATTGCGTCTACAAGATCTTTTGTTGCAATCAAACTCAAGGTATGGCTGACCTATCGAAAATGACGAGATAGTGTTAGATTTGAAAATATTGCTTTGTCTTCTACAGGATTTACATTATCGTTACTGTTCATAAACAGTGATTCTTCGACATCATTTTCTTCAAACTCTTCCATTTCCTCTTGAGAATCGTTTGAATCCTCATCTGCAATAATTTTTATATAATAATTTGAAAATTTATTAAGATTTTATAAAGATTTTTCATATAAATTTAAAGTTCAATTTCTTTTATTTTTTTTATTATATTTATAACTTTTAAGCAAAATTAGCTTTTTTGATAAATTTAGATTTGTTTGATTAAATTTTGTTTCATGAGAAATTATAAAATCTAAAGAAAATCTACCGATAATTGACAGTTATTAATTTACTTTATTATTTAATATTAATTTAATTTAAGAATTGATTATATTCATCCAATAATTTAAATGTCTATTTATTCAATTTTTAATACAATTGATTTAAAATAACAATTTAAAAAACCTGGGAAATAATTTTCTGGATTTTCTATTCCAAATTCTTTCAAGGCTTTAACAAAATTTTTCCCATTATCCGTAACTGTAGATACCATTTTTTCAGTAGTTAGCTTGAAAGTCGAATAGATAATAGATAGTTGCTCTGCTATATTGGAAAAGGTATGCGATCCTTCAAATCGTCTACAAGCTAAAGCTGCTGATCTTCTTTCCAAAGATATATCATTAATCTGAAAATAGAAATAATTTTGATTTTATTGTAATTTCTTAACTACTTTATGTGAATAACATGTCATCTTACCCAATGAGCAGTTACACCTAAAAATCTTCTATTCGACCCAGTCCAAATATCTGCTGTTGTACAAACATGGTTTGCATTAGCTAAAGCCATTTTAATCTTGTCTAATTGTTTATAATATAAATCATCAACTTTTTTTCCAGCAGTATAACGAGTCAAATGTTTTAACGGAGCGTCACCATGTTTAATTTTGAAATCTAAATATTTTAAATGAAATTTCATTCATTAATATAATAAAAAAAAATATTATATAAAATATACAACCATTAAATATTTTTCGAAAAGCTGAATCTTCAACTAGACGAAGAGAAAGTTGATTTCTCAATAAAAACTGAACGACATTTATTTCAAAAGTATTTTGAGAAAAAGCACATGTCACACGTCGATAAACAACATCATTTTCATCTTCATCATCACTATCCAATTTTTTAAATTTTTTATATTGCTGATAGCTTTGTAGTTTATCTTCATGTTTTCTCTAAAAATATAATTATGTTAAATCATAAAATTAATACAAAATAAACATTTAATATTATTAATATCTTCTGGTTTTGTATGAAATAGTATATTTTTCACCTAGAGCGAGTAAAAATAAAGAACTCCTGTTTGGCTTGGATGACAATTCACATAAAATTAAAGTCATTCTTTATTGACCCTCGAGGTGAAAATACAAATTTTCCAACAAGAGGCCAAAAATGCCATATTCTATTTTCGACACCAGGAGAAAATATGGTACTTTTGGACTAGGTATTAAAAAAGCAATTTGATGACATTGTAAAAAAGTGAACACAATATTTCATTCTGTGTTTACTATAACAGATAAAATTTAGTATTATTGTCACCTACCAACATGGCTGACCTTTTTTTCTGATAAGGTATATAACTTTAATATAAATAATGTTCAATTTTATATATCCATAAGAGAAAATTCATCATTAAGATATTTCTTGAAACAAATATGATACTTAATATTTACTAAATAAATACTTAATATTTATAAAGTATCATGTTTGTTTATTTACAAACATGATACTTAATATTTCATCTAAATATTAACTTTATATTTGAATGTACTGTCATAAAAAACATCAAATTTTTTTTTCAATTCATACCATTGAATATTGACTTTATCAAGGTATTCTTAAAAAAGTACAATTTTTACTTTTTAAATTTTGCAAGTCACAATAACAATAAATAAATTAGTTAATTTAATAACATATACATATAAAAACAATAACCTTTAAATGGCGATAAAAATTTGATGAAACTTTAAGATTTCCATGAATAATTTGGTTACAAGTCATGCATTTTGCTATGATTTTATCGCCATTTGATTTCGTCAAATCTGCTTTGAAAAATTTTCCATCCAAATAACAAGTTTTACAGCAGACATCTAACATTTCTTTTTGCTCATCACTTAATGAAACAGAAGGCGCCGTTGAAACATTTGTAATTCCTGTAGAATTACTCAATCGTGATAACTCATAATGGGTACCATTATTTGCTGTCCCCTGACTTCCATCATCATGTAATGGTTCACCATCTATACCAACTCTTAAACTAGCTAGCAATTCATCTGTACTATCCACTGAATTTTCTTCACTGCTCATTTTAAATCCTTCAAGTGAACAACAAAACAATGAATAACATAATAAAATACAATGTATTTATAGATTTATTGATCCAGTAAGAATGATTTGAGAATTTATTTTATAAATAATATTCCTAAAATTAAATTTTTACGAGGTCTAAAATTTGTAAAGTATGAATTTAATTATAATCTTTTTAACGAAAATTAAATTTTACAAAACCCAACTTTGTTAGAAAAGTACATAAACATTAATTTCATGCACTATCTGTGCATTTGACATCAAGTCAGTCCCGCGGATTTTTCTTTATACGTATCTAGTACCTTGATTTACATATAGGAGGCGCGGATGCCCCTCATATATATACACTTCCGTTTCATTAGTTCCGTTGCATGTACCGTCATGAAATCAATTCACTCTCGTATAATTTTTTTATACGTCTCTTATGGGAGGTGTATACCGTTGCTAAAGAAGTTTTACTTCAAAATAGAAAATTTATAATGATGTTATTGAGAAAAGTACGGAATGCCAAAGTAAAAGGTTATGTTGTACAGATATCTACGTTCCCTAATTTTTTCAAAAAATTGTCAGCCAGTTTTATGTTATTGTACAAAGATTTGCATTTATATTTATTGCGGTGATAAAACAACTGGTGATCTATAAATTATTCTTTCAGTTACAAATTAATCATATATTTTCATACACAAAACATATACAAAAAATTTTATAGGTCTAAATCATAAAAGTGTTGAAATGAGACAATGTAAATTAAAAATTTTTTTTTCTATGAATTGTTTAATGAATTTCGTAATGAATTGTTTTCTCGAATACTATAAACTTTAGATAAATACTTAAAATAATAATTGATGTTAAATAAATAACACATTTTGCAAATTATAATATGAAGATATTTGAGTTTATCTAATTGGTGAAATAATATAATTAAATAAAAAAATGTTTTTTTCATGTTGAAAACACGTTGTTAAAAAAAAAACCAATAATTGAAAAAATGCACTAAAAAGTATTAAATAAATTAATTAAATTTCTCAAAATTACTTTTATACAGTTTCATTGCAATAATCAAGATAAAATTTTACAACAAAAATTATAAAAGAAAAGGGTGTGCACTGATTTTCAGTAAATCTAATAATAATTTCAATACTATCTTTAATAATTTCTTAAAAAGATTTTAGAAAAAATTTCAGCAACCACACTTTTCTTTTTAAATTGTTGTTGTAAAATTTTCTATTGATTATTGCAATGAAACTATATAAAAGTAATATCAAGAAAGTTAATTTATTTATTTTATACTTTTTAGTCTATTTATTCAATTATTGTATTTTATTTTTAAAGCATGTTTTTAAAATTTTGTATTTTCTAGTTAAAATTGTTTTTGTTATCATTTAGAGTTACATTGCAACCAGACTTTTCGAAGATTATACTCAGGTACATCCGTTATCGGCGGCTTAGTACTCCAGTTCGACCTCTTCATCCTAAATCATTATTATGCATTACAGATTCACTTTCAAACCTCGAATTAGGTTTTAGCAGCCCCAAAATCCCCCGGGGAACCTACCTCGACCCAAAGAAAGCCTCTCCATTTATACTTCCTCGGAGATGACTTTTCACACCCATTATCATCGACCTGGATGTCCAGGTACCAAAATGACAACTGATTATTGTATTGTTATCCAAGACCAAAGTCTATGCCAATTGTCAGAATTTATATCTGTCAAAAAGTGCCTGAAATCGAGCGTGCAAGATTTGATTACAGACAGACAAACAAACAAACAGACATGAAGGCGAATATAAGAAAAGCGTATATAAAAAAATAATATTTGCCTACGTTAAGAGGAGGTCACGTATCTCTGTCCTTTTCTAATCAAAGAATTGAGTTTTTCACAGAAACTAATAACTTTAGCAGAAAATGAAGAGAAAGCCGCATCTCGTATCAAAAAAAGCAATATTTTCTTTGATAAGAAAGAATAAATTTTATTGCTTCGTTTCTAAGAAAACCTTGAAAAACTTAAATCATAGAGGTTAGGGTGGACAATTTGGTTTTTCAAGGTTTTCTTGAGAACGAAGCAATAAAATTAATTTTTTCTTATCAAAGAAAATATGGCTTTTTTTGATACAAGATGCGGCTTACCCTTCATTTTTTGCTAAAGCTATTAGTTTTTGTAAAAAATCATTTTTTTGATTAGAAAAGGACAGAGATACGTGACCTCCTCTTAATGAATTATTTAAAAGTCATGTAACGAGACAATAAGTTTAAGGTTATTTAATAATGTATTTACTTAACTCTTCAGCTTTGCATCTGTTCAAATAAGCTTGTCTAATGAATTATTAAAATATAAATCTAATAAAAAACCATTATCAGTGCTCATGAAGTTTAAATATAAATTATATTTCAGCCTTCAAAACATGATTAGTGCTTCAAAAAATTTTAAATAATCCGTTATTTAAAAAATAAAATCTTAAGAATATATCTTGTGTCTATGAAATTTCATTAAAATGTGTTACTAAATAAATTTTAGCTAAAAATTATGCAGGTAACCATTACAACTTATAACTTCAGAAATGTAATCAGCACCCATACATTTTTCTAGGAATTTTATATTGTATAAGTTCTAATTCTTCTAAACATTTGGAGTACTTTAAAATAATAGTATAGTACACAAACATATATAATTGGATATACTTATGAATATTAAATATTTTATTTTTTATAATTGGAATGATAATCAATTGAATGACCTGAAAAGTTTATTGATAAATCAACTGATAAATCAACTGATAAATCATCAACTGATAAATCAACTGATAAATCAACTGATAAATCATCAACTGATAAATCAACTGATAAATCATCAACTGATAAATCAACTGATAAATCATCAACTGATAAATCATCAACTGATAAATCATAAACTGATAAATCAACTGATAAATCAAGTGCGAAATCGACTCAAATCATCAACTGATTAATCAACTGATTTATCAGCTGATAAATCAACTGATTTTTTTTGGTAGGGTATCTTTTAAAACATTGATTGGGTGACTGTAAGAATATTTGAAGGCTCGGATGCAATAAGGGGATTTACGCTCGAAACACGTATAAGTGAAGTTACTTGGTGGTAAAAATTCCATTTTCTTGAAATAAATTTTAAAAAATTTGACGCTGTGAAACTCATCACACCACATCTTTTTTATATTAACAGTTTTTTAATGAATGTTTTATTTCTAAAGAAAAAGATTAAATTAAAAAAAAGAAATTTTTTACATTAAATTTCAATACCTTTTTAAACTTAAATTGTTGTAACTCGAGTAAATATGAACCGATTTTGCTGAAATTTGAAATATATCTTTTAAATATTATAGCAAAACTTATGATAATAATTAAAAATGTTAATTTCTAAATAGTCAGTCACATTTGCTTATTAATTAATACGAATTACTAATTGTACCTTTATAATATTTCTGAAAAAAAAGTATCGAGGAAACTTTCAAGTACAAGAAACTTATAGCAAAGGCTTTTGCTTTTAATACAAAGAATATTTGTGGAAAGTTTCACATCAATTAAAAAATAATTTTAAAAAATATATCAACAGTTACAAGTAGTGCGCATGCGATCGAACGCTGCAATTTTCTTATAAGCTAGATTCTCAATGGATATGTCGTCAACTAAATAACTCCTTAAAAGTATTATTTGAAAAAAGTAATAATACCAATACAATAACACAAAATTTAATATTTTAAGCAATATAATATTTATTAAAACAAATGATTATGTAAATAAAAACATGTAGACATAGAAATTTTGAATTTTTGAAATTTTCTTTCCTTTTACTATTAGTTTAGTTTTAGTTTTTTTTTAATGACAATTATTTGAGGTTGTTTAAAGTTTTTAACAATATATTATTTATTAAAAAGAAAAAAAACATAGTAAGTAAATGAACAAAAATCTGTAATGTACCCTGGTAGAATCGTTGTTGGGTTTACACCTGAATTTCGCCCAGAATTTTTCAATATCGGTAGAATCTAATTTATGAATCTGACTAGAAATACTATGAATAGCGACATGCAT
Organism: Anastatus disparis; assembly: GCA_017163975.1. Taxonomy (NCBI): domain Eukaryota; kingdom Metazoa; phylum Arthropoda; class Insecta; order Hymenoptera; family Eupelmidae; genus Anastatus; species Anastatus disparis. The sequence continues at coordinate 596,659 of JAFFSR010000395.1, read as the reverse complement.
TTCGCATGAATTTCTAGGTGGTAAGGAGAAAAATTGCACTCCGAACATATAGAATAAGATATGCATTTGTGCGTGATCATAAGTATAAAAAATTTTTTCTATATTTCTTTCCATTAATTTTCTTCTTTGTTCTTTGAAACTATTATATTCGTTTAAAAAATTTTACTTTCTCTTTTAATTTGTTCAATTCTATATACTTCACAATTTTTCTTGTTATCCATGATACATTTTGAGGTTAACATAATGTGGGCTTCCATACCACGTACGCCTCATTTATATGAACGCGCAACTGCGTTGCGCAAGTAAGCGCCTAGCAAGCCGGCGAGAAGCATCTAAGCGTCGGCACTTTAGTGCGCTCTGAGCTCTCAGGGGGGTTATTCACTAACTTTTTAACGATAATGATTGACTTAACGTTTTGACGTCGAAAAGCGTTAAGTACTCTACTCTTTTAAGTAATCGATAAGCACATATGAAAAAATGTTTCCGTTAATTTTTTAAAACAAACATTTACAACATAAATATTACAAATTAAAATAATTCTAAATAATTATTACATCAAAATTAACATCATTACAAAAAAAAATTATTTTTTTTAATTTTTGACATATTTATACGCAAATAAATTACAATATTACTAGTCTTTTTGTAGATTTATATTAGATCTTGTGCTCTCCACACATTCAGTATCAGGATTTAAAATGGACAGTTGATTAGGACATTATGAAAACTTAAGTAATATTTTATAACTTGTTTAATTTTATAAGTTAATAATTAGATATCCAAAATAATAATTAGAAAAAATGTCATGATCCATTCATTTTAAATTCCAATACAGAGAAAAAATGAATCTTAACAGTATTCGTCTTAAAACACACAACATCTAACATTCATATTAGAAATAAATCTGTATTTATGTTTCTATTATATACACTGAAAAGGGGTTAGAATACTGATTGTACTCTACGGCGACGAGTGGCGTTAGTGTCGCTAGCGAACATTCATTGTGTTACGAGCGAGTAGGCAGTGTTTTCTAGAGACTAATGAGTGTTCTCTGCGAAGCTTCTTTCTACAAAGAGAATAGCAAGTCTACGCTCAGAGAGTAATGAGTCGTCTCTAGAGACTACTAGTTCGTTTTTCGAAGCTTGGACTTACTGTATTCTAAAAATGACACACACTGTACCGTAGAGAACAGTGACAGTTCAATTCCCTTTTCAGTGTAGGCTGTATTCACAGTAGCATAGAAGTTCGGCAATTCAAAATTCCACTTGTGATAAATTAATAACGGTAAAATTTGCTCCAGTATGCTGAATCGTGGTTCATGATTATTCTTGAATCAACCATACGATACAAAATAACAATTTGAAATTTTTTTATTTGTCAAGTATTTTATATACAATAGGAGTAAATACGTATAACAAGCCATATAGAGATACCGAGTAAACATTTCATTATTACGCAGTAGCTTTTTTTGTGACCGTTTCATTAATTATAAAAATACTTAATATCAACCAAAGATCGTTCTAGCAAATGTAATATGCATGCGAAAAGAGCTTGCATAAATTATTCACACTCGTGAAAAATCCCGTGGTTTTAAATCCGATTGCTACAACTAAGCGTTTAAAAGATGTATCCTCGATATACTTATATTTTATACAAGTTCTCAGAAATAGCCCTAGCGTCAATCGCATTAGACGTGCATGTATGATACGATATAACCTATCTATTTACACGTGTTTTCTTGACTCGGTATAATATTATATACATAGTATGATGCGACATAACCAAGCTATTTACACGTGCATTCATGATTCGGTATACGATTATATATAACCTGGTATACGCGAATCAATAGCTAGGTATAAGCTTACAGCAGTATCCTCGGTATGCATATACGTATAAATAACCAAGCTATTAACACGCGCGCACACACCTCGGCATAGTAATCTCAGTACGCATACACGCGCAAATAACCAAGCTATTTACATGCGCATACTCACCGCGGTATGAACAGCTCGGTACACTAGCATATTAACCACGCTAAATACACACCGCGGTATAAACAGCTTGGTATACTAGCATATCAACCACGCTAAATACACACCGCGGTATAAACAGCTCGGTATACTAGTATATTAACCGCGCTAAATATACACCGCCGTATAAACAGCTCGTTATACTAGTATATTAACCGCGCTAAAATAGCGTATACACTAAATAAACAAGGTTAAACAGCGATAACAGTAAAACCACGCGGTATAAACGCCGGTACTAGATATTAACCGCGCTAAATATACACCGCCGTATAAACAGCTCGTTATACTAGTATATTAACCGCGCTAAATATACACCGCGTTATAAACAGCTCGGTATACTAGCATATTAACCATGCTAAATATATACCACGGTATAAATAGCTCGGTATACTAGCTTATTAACCACGCTAAATATACACCACGGTAGAAACAGCTCGGTACACTAGTATGCCGCGCTATTTACCCGCGTATACATGCCTCGCTATACGAGCATACTTGTATAAAAATAGCTCGGTATACTAGCATATTAACCGCGCTAAATATACACCACGGTATAAACAGCTCTGTACAATAGTTTATGCTGTAGTAAGCAGTAGAGGGCGTCGTATGTAGTAGGCTAGTCAAATGGGTATTGAGGTCTCTTATAGTTGCGCTCGCAGCGCCGCTGTATTTTGTTTGTGATATTTTGTACTAAAGTATATTTGCTGTCAGCTTATGTGTCCGGGGATATATGAACACGTAGTATATCCCACTAATAATATTCAATATGCTATTAGGCAGTTTGCTATGCAAGCTCGAAGCAGGTGGCGTTCTGAGCTCTAGCGCTGTCATGGCGGTCACACTACGACAATCTTGCGATGTTAATATGTATGAGTGTATTCATGAGTCTATCTGTGTATATTCAATGACGTCACATCTGAAAGTAGTGGGGGAAGCCCCTTCTTTAATAGCCGCGCGTCGCCCATCGTTGCACGCACACAGCTACTCGTATATGCTCATCCATGCACACATACGTGGAGTGTGCCGCCATGACAGCGCTAGAGCTCAGAACGCCACCTACTTTGAGCTTGCATAGCAAACTGCCTAATAGTAAGTTGGGATATAGCTAAGATCTTCGGTACGATGTGAGCGTCGATGTGTTTGGAAAGGATAGTAGTGTAAGCTTGAGAACATAAACAGGCGCGTTAGACGATCGGTGTCGCATAGTTGAGTCCCGCGCTCATTCAAATTTCATAATGGTCTTTTTCGTATTAAATACATTTTTTTAAATATACATTAAATAAATAATGGTTCATAATGATTTATTAATAATAAAATTTAGAGTTAATAGTGAAAAAAAATCACAGTAAAAGTGATGCAGTGAAAAAATAGAATAAACATAAAACTTGTAAAATTGTAAGAGAAATAAAAAAATTTTAAAACTTTTCAGTTATAAGTTTGTACATTCATATTTACAAGTACAAACAAAAATAACAGAAAAAAAGATTTTATAAACAGATGTATCTATCATATTTAGTAAATCAAAGAAAAATATTAAAATAATTGTGAATTAAAAATGTGTGTATCCCAATACAGTAAGTATCGTTTGCTTTGTTTCTCGAAGCCTCACGTGACAACTTGTGGCGCTTGCGCGCGCAGACGAGGCTGTCTGTTCTACGCTTCTTTAAATTCTACGAAATTGCTTTTTTCACATTTCATAAATTCATGAAATATACATTGAAAAATTGTAAAAAATGTATTCAATTATATATTTATAATTTTATTGTTCCTTTTACTGCTTACAACAGCATAAAATAATCTACGCAACATGTGACGTACGTCGGGAAAATATTTGCAGGGTTAAATGTTTTTTGCTTGAGCAGCAGAAAATCTCGGGCGCGCAAGCGCGCCCTCGACTTTCTCCTGCTCGCGCAAAAACATTGACCCCTGCCAATATTATCCCTTCGTACGTCACTTGTTGCGTATATTACAAATGCCGCGCTATTTACCCGCGTATACATGCCTCGCTGTACGAGCATACGTGTATAAAAATAGCTCGGTACACTAGCATATTAACCGCACTAAATATACACCACAGTATAAATAGCTCGGTACAATAGTATTCCGTGCTATTTACCCGCGTATACATGCCTTGCTATACGAGCATAGACAACGAGGCATATGTGTATAAAAATAGCTCGGTATACTAGCATATTAAACGCGCTGAATATACACCGCGGTATAAACAGCTCGGTACAATAGTATGCAGCGCTATTTACCCGCGTATACATGCCTCGCTATACGAGCATACGTGTATAAAAATAGCTCGGTATACTAGCATATTAACCACGCTAAATATACACCACGGTATAAACAGCTCGGTACAATAGTATGCCGCGCAATTTACCCGCGTATACATGCTTCGCTATACGAGCATAGACAACGAGGCATACGTGTATAAATATAGCTCGGTATACTAGCATATTAACCGCGCTAAATATACACCTCGGTATAAATAGCTCGGTACAATAATATGCCGCGCTATTTACCCGCGTATACATGCCTCGCTATACGAGCATAGACAACGAGGTATACGTGTATAAAAACAGCTTGGTACAATAGTATGCCGCGCTATTTAGCCGCGTTTACATGCCTCGCTATACGAGCATAGACAACGAGGTATACGTGTATAAAAATAGCTCGGTATACACGTATATACACCTAGGTTAACACATATGAACGGACGTATATTACGTGTGTCACGTTGATAATTTTATACTTGTCTCAAAGTTCGTCTGCATGTGTTCCTAGATGCATCATGTATGTTCTCATATGAATGCGTGCAATCAAACTTTAATATTTATTCAAATTAAGAAAAGGAGTTAAGAAACGCTTTATTTTATTTTCCTCTGTGATAATTTATTTAGTTCCTCTGTGATAGTTTATGGTAAGAAATTGATGAGTTTTCATTTGTTTCTTAGAGGTTATGATATTGATATACACAAGTTCAATTATTTTGTATATATACTGTATAAAGCATTATATTTCCGATTTTTTTTCAAATAATTGACAAAATGGTGATATTAGATGATACTACACTGAGAAAAAAATTTATTTGGATTAAGTAAGGCTTAATTGAATCAATGAAATCCCTTAGGTGCGGGCGGCACATAAAATATTTTGTTATATTAATACAAATATTTTAATAGAGTCAAATGAATATTTCATTTTTTAAAATAAATATTTGATTCTACGAAACATCACAAATATTGGTTGAATAAAATTAATTTATTGTTTTAAAAAATTTTTATTTATTCAAATGCATATTTGTTTTTCTAATTGCTTATTTCATTACATCAATATGCATATAGTAACTGAATCAAATAATATTTTGTATTTTCAAATAAATATTTGACTTACTAAATGTAGCGAAGATTGATTCAATAAAATTAATTCACTGTTTTAACAAAAAAAATTATCAATTAAAATATCCATTTGTTTTTCCAATTAATTATTTCATCATTTTAATGCTATATTAAAATTAAATTAGTTCAATATTTTATATTTTCAAATAAAAGTATAATTTATTGAATATTGCAAAAATTTCATCAATTATTTGAAAAAAAAATCAGAAATATAATGCTTTATACAGTATATTTACAACATAATTTAACTTGTGTATATCAATATCATATTCTCTAAGAAACAAATGAAAACTCATCAATTTCTTACAATAAACTATCACAGAGGAACTAAATAAATTATCACAGAGGAAAAAAATAAAACGTTTCTCTACTCCTTTTCTTAATCTAAATAAATATTAAAGTTCGATTGCACGCATTCATATGAGAACATACATGATGCATCTAGGAACACATGCAGACGAACTTTGAGACGAGTATAAAATTATCAACGTGACGCACGTAATATACGTGCGTTCATATGTGTTAACCAAGGTGTATATACGTGTATACCGAGCTATTTTTATACACGTATACCTCGTTGTCTATGCTCGTATAGCGAGGCATGTAAACGCGGCTAAATAGCGCGGCATACTATTGTACCGAGCTGTTTTTATACACGTTTATGTCGTCGTAGGCCGTATTCGGTAGAATACCTATAGACCACGCTAAATTTGTATAGGCATTGCATACGTTCATGCTAATATCTCGACGATATTCTCTCTGTCAATACTCCCTTAGGGAGTACTGACAGCTCTATACTCCCTAAGGGAGTATTGACAGATCGAGATATCGCACAGCATGACCGTATATGACGCGAGTGACATCGATTCGTAGGTTAGTGAAAACAAAAGAATGTCGTTAGATATGTCAATGCTCATACAAATTCATATAAAATTTTAACTTTACAGAATGTTTTGTTTAAAAAAATTTTCAAAGTTAAACAGTTAATAAGTAAAATAAATAAGTAAATAATGACATTATTTACTTTTTTTTAATAAAACATATATCATTAATTTTAAAAAATCATTTTTATAGTTCCTCATACGGCCTACCAACGACATGAACTTATCTACGTAACTTGGGAGTACGAAGGATTCTGAATCCAGGCTTGACTAAAGTGCTTGTCGCTTGAGCAGCAGTCAGTCTCGGGCGCGCTTCGCGCGCCCTCGACTAACTGCTACTCAAGCGACAAACACTTTAGTCTCGTCTGTATTCATCCTTCGTACTCCCAAGTTACGTATATAACTAATACCTCGTTGTCTATGCTCGTATAGCGAGGCATGTATACGCGGGTAAATAGTGCGGCATATTATTGTACCGAGCTGTTTATACCGAGGTGTATATTTAGCGCGGTTAATATGCTAGTATACCGAGCTATATTTATACACGTATGCCTCGTTGTCTATGATCGTATAGCGAGGCATGTATACGCGGGTGAACTGCGCGGCGTACTATTGTACAAAGCTGTTTTTAGCGTGGTGTATATTTAGCGTGGTTAATATGCTAGTATACCGAGCTATTTTCATACACGTATGCTCGTATACCAAGGCATGTATACGCGGGTAAATAGCGCGGCATACTATTGTACCGAGCTGTTTATACCGCGGTGTATATTCAGCGCGGTTAATATGCTAGTATACCGAGCTATATTTATACACATATGCCTCGTTGTCTATGCTCGTATAGCGAGGCATGTATACGCGGGTAAATAGCGCGGAATACTATTGTACCGAGCTGTTTATACTGTGGTGTATATTTAGCGCGGTTAATATGCTAGTGTACCGAGCTAATTTTATACACGTATGCTCGTACAGCGAGGCATCTATACGCGGGTAAATAGCGCGGCATACTATTGTACCGAGCTGTTTATACCGTGGTGTATATTTAGCGCGGTTAATATGCTAGTATACCGAGCTATTTTTATACAAGTATGCTTGTATAGCGAGGCATGTATACGCGGGTAAATAGCGCGGCATACTAGTGTACCGAGCTGTTTCTACCGTGGTGTATATTTATCGTGGTTAATAAGCTAGTATACCGAGCTGTTTATAACGCGGTGTATATATACCACGGTGTGTATTTAGCGTGGTTGATATGCTAGTATACCAAGCTGTTTATACCGTGGTGTGTATTTAGCGTGGTTAATATGCTAGTGTACCGAACTGTTCATACCGCGGTGAGTATGCGCATGTAAATAGCTTGGTTATTTGCGCGTGTATGCGTACTGAGATTACTATGCCGAGGTGTGTGTGCGCGTGTTAATAGCTTGGTTATTTATACGTATATGCATACCGAGGATACTACTGTAAGCTTATACCTAGCTATTGATTCGCGTATACCAGGTTATATATAATCGTATACCGAATCATGAATGCACGTGTAAATAGCTTGGTTATGTCGTATCATACTATGTATATAATATTATACCGAATCAAGAAAACACGTGTAAATAGATAGGTTATATTGTATCATACATGCACGTCTAATGCGATTAACGCTAGGGCTATTTCTGAGAATTTATATAAAATATAAGTATATCGAGGATACATCTTTTAAACGCTTAGTTGTAGCAATCGGATCTTAAACCACGGGATTTTTCCCGAGTGTGAATAATTTATGCAAGCTCTTTTCGCATGCATATTACATTTGCTAGAACGATCTTCGGTTGATATTAAGTATTTTTATAATTAATGAAACGGTCACAAAAAAAGCTACTGTGTAATAATGAAATGTTTACTCGGTATCTCTATATGGCTTGTTGTACGTATTTACTCCTATTGTACATAAAATACTTGACAAATAAAAAAATATCAAATTGTTATTTTGTATCGTATGGTTGATTCAAGAATAATCATGAACCACGATTCAGCATACTGGAGCAAATTTTACCGTTATTAATTTATCACAGGTGGAATTTTGAATTGCCGAACTTCCTTGCTACTGTGAATACAGTCATATTCTTTTAACTCAACATTATCCAAGCCAACAATTTCATTTTGAAAGATGAAATTTTGAAAATCAATATTTTTAAGTTCTACAGCAAAATTAACAATTCAATTGAAAAACTGTAGTTGCTGATATAGAATATAAAATGCAAATTTAGATTAATATATAATTTTATTATAAATCGTTTTTTTATTGGTGATAAGTTTATTTAAAACAATATTTATATTATTTTTTTCTGTTCGTTTTTATTGAAGTACATACAAGTCACTTTAAAACCTGCAACTCCAATTGAATTTAAAATTATACACAATTTATCATGTAATCACTAATGTAAAAAATAATAAAATAATGTTCGCTTTATTTATATATATATATAGGTATATACATCCGCTGATAAAAAAGATATCTCGATCCTCTTGGATATAACTTAAAATCTGTGAAGCAAGAAATTAATTAAAACATCTAGTTATCTAAGAAATTATTTTTCCATTTAAATGATCACATCAAATCGAAGAAATTCTTTTGATTCGAGAAATCTTTTCTGTCAATGTATATACATATGTCATGCATAATATAACGTTTAACAGTTTAACGTACGATTTACAACCAAGCTTCAAGTTGGTTGTAAAATTTGTCGATAAAATCGACTTAGCGCTTCAGTTTAGAAGATTTTCGTCGTTGCGTGAACATGATCTCTGATAACGTTCGCGATATTCGATAGTATTTGCTGAAAAATGATTACCACGCATGCGCGCGTCGGCGTTAAGCTTGACGTTAGACGTTACGGTATTACTGAATAAGCCCCCAGTGTAGAGAAAAAAAAAGGACACCTTCACCTCTCCTTACTCCTAAGGCTCTTATTAATAAAACTCTTTCTCTTGTATATTCGTAGTTGGTTATTGGCTTTTCACCTGACCCATCTACATCAAGTAGGACCTCATAACCTACAATAAGAAAGCGGCGTTCTGCTGAAAGTGACAGCGTTAGGAAGGGTAATTCAAAAGTTTTTAAACAGCAGAACATGCTATTGCGTTTAAGTCGCAGAGTATAGATTAAAGCGCGAACAAAGTTAAAAGTATAATGCGCTTGAGTCAATGTACAATTACAATATATAAGTATATCTTGAATTTTGTTTTCTAATATAAATTTGGTTTTATTTAATGCATACATGAATTCATATGTATCATCATATATCTCTCATAAACATTGTAATTACTGCAGTAATTAAAAAGAAAAAATTATCAGCTAATTATTCTTTATTCAAATATTTTCAATTTTATGTTCTATGATGCTCACATATATTTTGAAAAATCATTTGTTTCTTTTAATTAAGTATAAATATATTCATATTTATTTATTTGTGCCAAATAAATAAAATATTATTTCTTCAAATATATTTATGATTTTTCTAAATTATACATGAATCTTGTAAAAGAAAATAAATTTGAAAATAGGGTCGAATGACCAGTAACCGTGCATTTAAGGTTAAGGCAGATACATTTTCTTCAGTAAAAAAATCTCATTATTTCTTAAATGTTTTATTTTGATAAGTTTTATTAGATTGTTTATTTAAAGTACAGTACACTTTTTACAAATAAGACATATTTCTTACGTGAAAATTTGAGAATTATTAATTTATTGGTTGAATTTACAAAGCTTATTCGATGTGCGAGTTGACTGTGTGTCGTCTGCTTACCATATAAATACGTACATTCATTACCGTGCTCTGAATGCCGACACCGTATGCTTTAACAAAGGGCGTGGTAGTCGGGGAGGGCACGGTAACTCCCACATTGACCCTATGTAAATGAAGGGAAATCAGTTGGTGTTTTTTCTTTTCGATTACTGCAATACAGGGCTGCAAATATTTAAATCATTTTGAGCTTTAAATAAATTTTAATTCTTAAATCCTTTTTGAATTCGTAATTAAAGTTTTATTTAATTAACAATTCCTTTTAAATTAATAATTGAAAATATTTTAATTAACAAATCAAAATCTAATCGTGAATTGAAAAGGCTTTAATTAAAAAATCAAAAGGAATTCTTAATTAAATAAATTTCAATTAAGAAATCAAAATGTAATCGTGAATTGAAAGGGCTTTAATTACAAAATCAAAAGAAATTCTTAATTAAATAAATTTCAATTAAGAAATCAAAATTTAATCGTGAATTGAAAGGGCTTTAATTTCAAAATCAAAAGGAATTCTTAATTGAATAAATTTCAATTAAGAAATCAAAATTTAATCGTGAATTGAAAGGGCTTTAATTCCAAAATCAAAAGGAATCCTTAATTAAATAAGTTTCAATTAAGAAATCAAAATGTAATCGTGAATTGAAAGAGCGTCAGTTATGATTATGATTTGTGAATTCGAGGGCTTTAATTAAAAATTCCACAATTCCTTTTTAATTAAACGTACTAAGGAATTTTTATCATATATATGTATATAGAAAAACATATGTGGACGCGCACATACATACGCACCTAGGCTCATATATATGCAACATTTCATGTCGACCCACACGCACACATACGGACAAGTTGATATATATATACATGGTCCGTTTAATGTCAACTTGCACCCGTTGACCCATATATATTTTGGTTTATATATATGTATATATATACATACATACATACATACATGGGATATTTCATGTCGGTTAGCACGTACTCATGAGTACAGGTTTTCTTTATATGTGGTACAATTCATGACAACACGCACACACCCATTCGTGTACCCTTAGATTTATGTACATGGGACATTTCATGTCGATTTGCATGCATACACACGCACGTTAATAAACATAGGATTTTTCACGTCGATTCCAAGGCACACACACAGGTTTATATATATGAGACATTTCATGCCAATGCGCACGCACGCACGCACACACACACACACACACACACACACACACACACACACACACACACACACACACACACAGAGGATTATATATGGGACATTTCATGTCAACTCGTACATACTCATAATGACAGGCTTTTTTTATATATGTGGGACATTTTATGACAACACGCACACACCCATCCGAGTAACCTTAGGTTTATATATATATATGGGACATTTCATGTCGATTCGCATGCATGCACACGCACGTTAATATGCATAGGATTTTTTACGTCAATTCGAACGCACACACACAGGTTTTTATATATATATATATATATATATATATGGGACATTCCATGTCAATTCGCATGCATGCACACAAACTTTAATAAATATTGGATTTTTCACGTCAATTGGAACACACGTACATACAGGTATATATATATATATACATATATATATGAGATATTTCATGCCAATGTGCACCCATGCACACACACACACAGGATTATATATATGCGACATTTCATGTCAACTCGTACGTACTTATAATCACAGGCTTTTCTATATATGCGGGGCATTTTATGACAACACGCTCACACCCATCCTAGTAACCTTAGGTTTATATATATATGGAACATTTCATGTCGATTCGCATGCATGCACACGCACGTTAATATACATAAGATTTTTCACGTCAATTCGAACGCACACACACAGGTTTACATATATATGGGACATTTTATGTCAATTCGCATGCATGCACACAATCTTTAATAAATATTGGATTTTTCACGTCAATTGGAACGTACGCACATACAGGTATATATATATGAGATATTACATGTCGTTTACAGGTTTGTATATATATATATCTATGGGACAGTACATGTCGTTGCGCATGCATGCACACACACGTTAATATACATGGGATTTTTAATGTCAATTCAAACGCATACAAACACACAGGTTTATATATATTGGACATTTCATGTCGATTCGCATGCATGCACATACACGTTAATATACATGGGATTTTTAATGTCAATTCAAACGCATACAAACACACAGGTTTATATATATTGGACATTTCATGTCGATTCGCATGCATGCACACGTACGTTAATATACATGGGATTTTCCATGTCAATTCGAACGCACGGACACACACACAGGTTTATACATATGGTACATTTCATATCGATTTGCATACATGCACACACGTTAATATACATAGGATTTTTCACGTCAATTATTACCCACGCCTATACAGTTTTATATATATGGGCATTTCATGACAACTCTAACACACCTATCCGAGCGCCCTTAGGTTCACGTATATGGGACGTATCATGTCAACACGCACGCACCGGTTTTCATATATTTGACATATCTTGTCAACTCGAAGGCGCAAACACATCTAAACATGTATTTGAAATTCGTATTTATATATATGGGACCGTTTCTGTCAATTCGCATGCACGCACACACATGGGCTTATGAATATATGTATATACATATACATCGGATATTTTATGTCAATTCACATGCGCGCACACACACACACACAGGTATATATATATATATATATATATATATATATATATATTAGTTATATATGTCCTTTGGCCATATTCAGGTGGAATATGAATCGAGGACAATGTTTGTCGCTTGAGCTGAAATTGCCGAGGGCGCGCGAAGCGCGCCCGAGGTAGATTTCTGCTCAAGCGGCAAACATTGTTCGAGATTCAGATTCCACCTGAATAAATGGCCAAAGGACATAGATGATTTTATGTCCGAAGTAGGCCGTATGAGGAAATATAACTTATTAGTTGAAAATATTAATCTTTTTTTGAATACTTTTAAAATTAAATTTTAGTTCTATTGATTTTTTCTTTTGTTTCTTAGATTGACATTTTGTAATGAGTATAGCTGCTGTCGAAGCGCGAGTCATTTTTTTTTCACTAACCTACGTTCAATATGATTGCTCTTTGACATATTGAACGAAACATAGTAGGATCGGTGATGCCATATTGATTTCTCCTGAGACATATTGAGACTCAATATGTCTCAGGAAGACATATAATTCTTGCAATAAGTCGAGGAGCGCGTCTGAGACATATGGGATGCCAATACAAATTTAGCATCCTCTTTACATACTGACACGAATACGGCCTACGAGGACATAAATATATATATATATATATATGAGTGCCACCAGATTTTTTTTTTAACAAGTGAGCAGTTTTTAATCAGTTACACAAACAGGTTATTTTTTCTATGTTACTTAAAATAAAAAAAATTCTAGTTTAGGAAAAGTTGTTAATATTAATACTGATAAAAATCTTAAAGATTTTTAAGGAATGGTTTTACTTTTTGATGGATAATTTGATTATATGATTTTATTTTTGACAAAGTTTTTCACATAATAGTTATCTGTAATAAAAAAATTCTTTTACAATGTTAATTACTTTTTCCTGACATTCGTTTTAAAGTTTATGCTAAGCAATTTTAAAATTTGTTTGAGACACTGATGATGCTGCTATAAATTAATTTAGATGTGTTATAATAAGTGTGCTGCCTCAATTTGCAACTGAAGGATTATAAATTAAGGATATTTTGGATTGAATTGCGGAAATAAAATAAATGATTAAAGAATTACAATCAACAAATCAATAAATTCAATTATTAACAGTTAAAAAAAATGTTACCATGTCAGTGAGTTTTTTCAACAGGGTTATACATAAATTAAATTAATTAAAATTAATATTTTCACTCAATCATATACCTATTTTTTTTATTAAAAAGATATATTTTTACAAAATATGTAACAGTAAAAGAGTAGTTCACAGAAAAAAATTGTACTTCGTTAAAAAATTTTATAAATTATAAAAACACAAGTTTTTTAAACTTCATAAAATAATGAATAGCGTACTGTACATATTGTTCTTGTAGCAAAAATTCTACATGTAAAAAATGTAATAAGATTAAAATACAAATAACGATTAATTAAACGTATTTATAAATTATAACATAAATTTAACAATTGAAATAAAATTTTAGGAAATCCTATTCTAATCTCTGCTGCACTGTAACAATAGTCTCATTCTAATATGAAAAATTGAAAAAAATTATAAAACTTATTCTTTTTCATAACTTTGGCATGAAAATTGCATGAAATAAGCGACGAAATGTTTTTTATTTAAAAAATAGACTTTTCGTGACAATTTAGTGACAAAATATATAAAAAAAATTTTTGGAACCGTGGACTTTAATGTTACTATAGCAATCTCCCCTATTTCCCGACCTGACTTTTTCATGTGAGCACCGTTGCGCGGTACTCTCTGAATAAGCGGTTCAATTCTTCGTGAAAAATTAAAGGAAGACCGCAACCAGCCTAAACCATTCTTTTTTTATCAACAGTTGGTGGATTAAAGAATAATTTTAGCTAATTAAAATGTAAAAATTCTTAATTATATTGGTCACCAATGATTGGTGCAATAAAATAAAAAAAATCATTAAAAATGGCAAAATGAGTTTTTTTACACTGAGAAAAAGATTTTGTAGTTTCAAAGAAACATGTGTTTCAATAGTGCCAAACACACGATTTCTTTAAATCAAAAAAATTTTTTTATTTTCAAAAAAATATTTATTTATTTCAAATATATCTAATTTAAAATATTTCAAATAAATAAATATTTTTTTGAAAATAAAAAAATTTTTTTGATTTAAAGAAATCATGTGTTTGGCACTATTGAAACACACGTTTCTTTGAAACTACAAAATCTTTTTCTCAGTGTATATTTATGATGTTTTTACAGAGAAATGGTGCAATGTACCGTAAAATTGATAAGAATATTTGACTTAATATTTGATGAAAAACACGAAAAATTATGTTTTTCCGCGAAAAATTAACAATTAGAAAATTTACTTCAGTGATTTTCCTAACTATTTTCCAGCTATCCACCCTCGAAATTCGTGTTCAGGGCACCAAAATACATAGGAAAAACTTTGGTGGAGCCGTGGATCTCCATCGGCTACGGAAACTCTCCTAGCTACCTATATTAGTTATAAATGTCCTCCGTATTCAAGTGAAATACCCCGGTTGAAATGTACATTAAGGTTTGGAAAGATCCTGATGTAAAAGAACTTTTCTAATTTTTTGCGGTTTTCGGTACCAGTCCATAATACAACTTTGCGAACTCTTATGAAAAAAATTGTCATGATTGTCGTTGATACCTTCTGAACTTTTTTGATTCATTAAGTTTTACTAAGGAATAGTCACCTTAATTTTATCGTATTCACAATTAATGAACAATTAAGATCGCTTTAGAATTGAACAGCACTGTAAAGTTTTCAGGAGAAACCTTCTAGATTGTATTTTAAAAAATTCTTCAGAAATATTTTTTACGTTTTATCATCGTATGAATATATTTATTAAATTATTGGTAAATAAATGATTATAAATCTATGAGATCATTGGAGAATACGGATGAATCTTTATATTTTCTGTATACTGATTGAAAGGTTAATGAAACTTCACGAACTCTATGGAGGTAAATCGAGATGTATTATTACAATCTTGTAAAGAGTTTAATAGCTGTTAAAGATCCTTAAGAGGAGGTCGAGTATATATGTCCTATTGTAATCAAAAAATTTATTTTTTTACGAAAACTAATAATTTTAGCAAAAAATAAAAAGAAAGCCCCATCTTGTATCATAAAAAGCAATATTTTCTTTGATTAGGAAAAAATTTTTTTATCGATTCGTTTTAAAAAAAACCTTGAAAAACATAAAATATCGAGGTTTGGATGGACAATTCAGTTTTTCAAAGTTTCCTTTGAAACGAAGCGATAAAAATAATTTTTTCTCATAAGAGAAAATATTGCTTTTTATTATACGAGATGGGGCTTTCTTCTTATTTTTTGCTACAATTATAAGGTTTTGCAGAAAATTGAATTTTTTTATAATAAAAGGATAGAGATATATGACCTGCTATTAATAAAATACCGTGAAAATTATTTATGATTCTCAGTAATGATTTTGAAGTTATAAAAAAATATACGTATTATTATATTTTTTTAACTCTTGAAATAGTTAAGCATACCATGGAATTGTTCAATAGTGAAAATAAAGCCATTTTACACGACTAAGCTATAAATTTTTTTTGTGAATAAATACCATAAATCGCACTGATTTATTAATACTAGGCAATTTTTTAGTTCATTAATAAGTTAATTTGATTAATACTATGATATGCCCTTCAAAAATCACTATTCAATATATTAGAAATTCATAAAAATCTGAAGAAGTCATAATCATATTTTTTGATATATGGGGATATCCACAAAACTTTTAATTCTCTAGTAACAGGTCATATTACAGCTGTTACTGGGTTACATCATGATGCACATTATTTAAACTAGGTTCAAATCTTTTGTGCTATCCTGTAACTCTATTTCTGATGTATTTTGTAAATGTTTAACAAACGGCGCAGTAGATATTTCTATGAAACATTCATATTTACACATAAAAAATTACCGTAATTTATCTTATGTGTAAATTTTTTTTTTATAGAATTATCTGCTGCGCCGTTTGTGGCACATTTACAAAATACATCAGAAATAGAGTTACAGGATAGCACAAAAGATTATAACCTAGTTTAAATAATGACCTGTTACTAGAGAATTTAAAGTTGGGTGGATTTCCCCATATAATACCATGGTGGTACACATGAAATTGGAAAGGTTCCAAAAATATATAAATTACAATAACTTTTCTGATGAGGATATATTATTCAGATTAATATTATTTTTAAAATTAGATAACATTATTTTTATTTTTAAGAGCATGACGAAGCTTCCAGTCTTCTAATAATATTTCCAATCCTAAGTTATGAATAAACAATGCGTTTAATAACATTTTTTTGCGACAAAGAAAAAATTTGTAAGATTCAACTGTGCGGACAACTCAAGAAACCCACGAAAATACTACATAAAAAGTAATAATACAAACTTCTAATATAACGTATTTTAAGATTAGGTTTGTCGAGCTTGATATAATTTCCAATCCAAGTTCATAAAAAATTTACAAGTTTAAATGATTTTTTATTTTAACAAAAATTATTGTATTAACATAGCTTTAGTGCGGACAAGTCATTATATTTGTTTTTCTCATCCGTGCTGAGTAAGTGGCCTATAGCGCATGCGTTTTCGGGGTAGTAAGTAGCTAATAGCGCGCGCTGCGTGTGTTGTTTTTTGAGGGCGTGTGTTTCACAGCTATGTATAATATTATTTTGTATTAAATCACGTAAATACGTTACATTCTGTAAAATAATGTCACGCAAAAGCGTTAATTAATGTAAAATCGCAAAGGTTTATACAAGCGCAGCGCCCTCATACTGTATCTCATCGACCATGTGATGAATTTTATACTCTATCTCGCTTTAACCTCTGACAAAGTAAATCGTATCATCTATTTTTGTATTATTTTTACATCACCGAAATCGTAATTATCCCGTATATACGTGAAATTAGTGAACTAAAAGTATGTAATTTAATTACAAATAATAGTACCAAAAAGTATTGAAATATACTATTGCGAGTCAGTCGTACGGCAGATATGAGAGAAAGAGAGTCTCGGGCAATGGCGCTACTCGCTACGCTCGTGCGCCAAATCGCCCTCGTGCGCAATAGTCAACTAAACCTTACTCGTTACACAATATACTAATAATTTACGAATTTAAAATGATATTAATGAAATGAAAAAAGCAAAACTCGATTGCTGCAGCTCCAACATCAGATAAATATTACGGAAAGAAACATAATGAATCACTCAAATTCACAATTTTATAAATTACAACTGAATCACTGGAAAAATAGTTGCATACAATAGACTTTTCCAAATTTTATGAGTAACGGCTTATAATTTAAATTTCAATGTCGGAACGATTCGGAAAACTTGAAAAATTTATCAATTTTCATTTCATAATAGTTCTTAGAGCATGACGAAGCTGTCCGCCTTCTAATAATATTTCCAATCTTAACTTATGAATAAACGATGCGTTTAATCGAGTTTCTTTGCTACAAAGAAAAA
Source organism: Anastatus disparis (assembly GCA_017163975.1). Lineage (NCBI taxonomy): Eukaryota > Metazoa > Arthropoda > Insecta > Hymenoptera > Eupelmidae > Anastatus > Anastatus disparis. Next base: position 578,290 of record JAFFSR010000395.1, on the reverse strand, counting down.
ATTTGTAAGATTAAACTCTAGTGCGGACAACTCAAGAAATCCACCAAAATATTATACATACAAAGTTATAATAAAAACTTTCAATATGTCGTATTTTAAGGTTAGGTTTGTCGAGTTTGATATCTAATTTCCCTCGTTTCCCAATCCAAGCTCATAAAAAAATAACAAGTCCAAATGATTTTTTATTTTAACAAAAATTATTGTATAAATATAGCTTTAGTACGGACAAGTCATTATATTTGTTTAATTTAAAAATTTAAAAAGATATTGATAAAATAAAAAAAGCAAAACTCTATTGCTGCAGCTCCGACATGCCGTTAATGAAAATGAGAGTGGAAGAATTACAAGAAAAACAAAAGTAAAAAAAAAAAATTTAATCGTTATGAAACATTTATTGAAATTTATTTCTAAAAAAACGTTTTTACCACTGTTAAGGAGATGTAAACGGACTCTACACCTGTACCTATAGATATTAACTTCCTTTCCATTTTATTGCTAAATTTCTAGAAAAGAAATGCATTAGCTTGTAGTATGCACCATGATGATTATTTAGTTAAATTTTCAAATAAATTCATTGATTAGTATTTGAGAATTTTGGATTCCAAAATTATTTATTAAAATTTTCCGATTTTCTACAGAAATCCAAATATCTTAAAAACTAATGAATGAATTTATTTGAAAATTTAACTGAATAATTTTTATAGTACATACTATAAGCTAATGCATTTTTTTACTGTAAATTTTGCAATAAAATGAAAAGATAGTCAATATTTACGAATACAGGTGTAGTGTCCATTTCACATCCCCTTAAGCAAAACTAGTTCAAATGACATAAAATTTACCTAATTTATTTATTGTATAATATAATTACGACAAATGTTGTAACAAATATTATTCAAACGTGCGAATAACAGTGTGGTATTGGCTCGGTTTTCAGAACTTGTGGCTGGAGATCTCAAGGAACAGGGTTTGCTTACTTTTTAATTTGAAAAGTTTAATGTTTCCAATTTAATAACAATCATAACTACGTGAAATACGAATAAAACCAAAGTTAAAAACAGTATGTGAAAGCCAAGAGGTAGTTATTTCGATGCTCTAATATAACTCAAGTCTGTGATTTTGAATTACTATACGCGATGGCTAATTCCATACATACAAGTTACCCACTTACTACTTCTACGGTACTAATAGTTAACGGAAGCCTAATTCAAATGTATGATTTCATAGGGTAATTTCAATTAATAATTTCTCATTATTTCAATAATATTGATGAATATTGAGTATTATTACTTGTTTAAGAGCAGGTCATGTATCTCCCCTACTGAAAAAGGCCAAGTGATTAATCACTTGATTTATCATCTTATTTATTATATGATTAATCACCTGACTTTATGACATGATCTGACAGGTGAATTAATTAAGTGAAAAATCATGAGATTAATCAGATGAAAAATCGGGTGATAAAATCAAATGAAAAATCAGGTGAGTAATCAAGTGAAAAATCAAGTTAAAAATCAAGTAATTAAAAATCAAAGCTAATGCATTTCTTTTCTAGAAATTCAGCAATAAAATGGAAAGGAAGTTAATATCTATAGGTACAGGTGTAGTGTCCGTTTACATCTCCTTAACAGTAGTAAAAACGTTTTTTTAGAAATAAATTTCAATAAATGTTTCATAACGATTAAATTTTTTTTTTTTACTTTTGTTTTTCTTGTAATTGTTCCACTCTCATTTTCATTAATGAATTATTTAAAAGTCATGTAACGAGACAATAAGTTTAAGGTTATTTAATAATGTATTTACTTAACTCTTCAGCTTTGCATCTGTTCAAATAAGCTTGTCTAATGAATTATTAAAATATAAATCTAATAAAAAACCATTATCAGTGCTCATGAAGTTTAAATATAAATTATATTTCAGCCTTCAAAACATGATTAGTGCTTCAAAAAATTTTAAATAATCCGTTATTTAAAAAATAAAATCTTAAGAATATATCTTGTGTCAATGAAATTTCATTAAAATGTGTTACTTAATAAATTTTAGCTAAAAATTATGCAGGTAACCATTACAACTTATAACTTCAGAAATGTAATCAGCACCCATACATTTTTCTAGGAATTTTATATTGTATAAGTTCTAATTCTTCTAAACATTTGGAGTACTTTAAAATAATAGTATAGTACACAAACATATATAATTGGATATACTTATGAATATTAAATATTTTATTTTTTATAATTGGAATGATAATCAATTGAATGACCTGAAAAGTTTATTGATAAATCAACTGATAAATCATCAACTGATTGATCAACTAATTTTTTTCGGTAGGGATGTCAAATTTTACTAAGGTTCCAAATTAACGCTATATTAACTTATATCAATATCCCGCCCGTAAGTTTTGTAAAATCGGTAATTAAGACATGAATAATAGTTATTTACAATTATTTACAATTATTTACTGTTATTTACACTTATTTACACTTATTTATATTTATTTACAGTTATTTACATTAATTCACATTTTTTTACGATTATTTACATTTTTTTACGATTATTCACATTTATTTATGATTATTTATAGTTTTTTTACAGTTTTTTACAGTTATTTACAATTATTTGCATTTTCACAAATTTATTCAATTTTTTTATATATATGCGAAATATTTTGAAAATGTGAATAATTGTTAATAATTGTAAAAAAACTATGAAAAATTGTAAATAATTGTAAATAATTATAAATAACTGTAAATAACTATAAAAAACTGTAAATAACCATAAAAAACTGTAAATCATTGTAAATAACTATAAATAATTGTAAATAACTATAAATAATTGTAAATAATTATTAATAACATTCAATTATTCACCAATTTAAAAAATTTTTGAAAATGTAAATAACTATAAAAAAACTGTAAATAATTGTAAATAATTGTAAATAACTATAAATCACTGTTAATAACTGTTAATAACTATTGTTGGTGATATGGTTTAATAAAATAAAACAACAAGATAAGAATTGTAACATTCTTTAATATGTGTGAAATTATATGTACACTCTTTATATGTGAGAACAGTCGTTAACACTCTTTAGGAAAAGGGAAAACTTTCTAATAAAGCGCACAGCAAAGACTAAATACCAAAGCTAAGACAAAACGGCAGCTATGGTCAAGTTTGGAGACGAGGAGAGGAGGGGAAACCAAGATGCTTTATATTATATATATATATATATATATATATATATAGTACATAGGTGCATGGGCGCACTTATATTCTAACACTCCCTCCCGACCATGCTCCTTTGGTTTTATTAACGTGAGACTTTAAAATATATTTTGACATATAAATTGCGTATAAAATTACAAAATACTGTTGACATTTAAATAACAAAAATTTATTTCAATTTTAAAACAAGATTAATAGGAACTTTATTTGTCTATTTGAATTTTTGAGTTGTAGTGTTTCCTTTTCTTGAATTTACCTATCTTTTTGATTCACGTCTTCAATATTGCTTGTTTTTATTCTCTGAAACAAATAAATAAATTAAATCACTCTTTACACATCTTTAATCGTTGTAAACCAATCTTCACAAGTCAATCACTCTTTACACGTCTTTAATTATTGTGATCAAGTCAACCACTCCTTACACATCTCTAATCATTGTAAACCAACCTTTATAAGTCAATTACTCTTTACACGTCTTTGGTTATTGTAATCAAGTCAACCGCTCTTCACACATTTTTAATTCTGTTTAGAATTTTATCAGTTAAATTCTTATGTACACTGAAGGACTTAGTAAAAATATCAGCTTTTGTTCTTTTGAGAGAATCCAGCACACCTTGACTAAATCTCTTTAAAGCATTATTTTACATAATGCTCTCTTACTTCCGTCATGTGTCGAAGTTTATTCCAACCAGTTATCTTTGCACTTACACCTGCTGCCTTGTTATCACACCATAATTTCATAGGATGAAAAGACTTGTCTAGCATTATGGTTATTGATTTGTTTGATGCAGTTAGTTCTTGACAAGTTTCACTCGTAGCGACAGACTCAGCTTGACAAGCAGATAGAGCCACATAAGATTGCTTGTACGTACGTCAAGTGATTGCATTACCAAATAACTGAATAACATGTCAACACGTAATTAAAGTCAAAACTACAATCGGCAGATCTTGCATTAGCAAATGCTTATAAATCATTTCTATTTGCACGATAACAAAAAGTCAACTGTTTCATCCCTTCAAATATCTGAAAATTATTTTCATCATTTTTCATTCATTCATATAGTAAAATTTGGTTGATGTATGCTTAGTAGATTTGTTGCATGAGAAATATCAGGTCGTATTGCAACGGCTGAGTATAACAACGAACCAATAGCTTTTCTGTAAGGTGCGGAAACAATCGTTTCTGTTTTCAAATGTTCATCTTCTCTGTCTCTTCTCTCTTTGGTAATAACCTGTGTGGTTACAAGAGTTATTCTTTGCAAATACATCTCTTCGAATTTAAATGTCTTCAGCAATTGGTCTATATATTTTGTTGATAAAAATTCTTTAGGTTTACTTAAGTCTTTCATTGAAAATTCCTCTTTGAGTTTGGATTTTATATCATTCATTTTCTTATGGTCGTTGCTTGTGAGAAGGATGTCGTCTACATAAAGTAATAATATGACCATATTTTTCATTTCTCCAGATAAATAGACAAGAATCATTATGATATCAATGATCATCTGATATCAATCCTATTTTTCGAGTTGCTTCAGAAAATCTTTCATGCTACTTCTTTGAACTTATTTTCAGACTGTAAAGTGCCCTTTTTCAGTTTGCATACTTAAGATTTCTTCATTTTATTGCTCATTCGCAGTACATTCGGAATTTCCGTGTAGGTTTCTTCATTTGTTATTCCATTTAAGAATACTGATTGATAAATGTCTAACTAGGAGAGTATCAGACCTCCGGATCACGGATTTTGCTCAAACTTTGGGATAAGTTTTCAGATGTCAAAATATGAAAGGAAACAGAATTTTAGACCCCAACGCTCAATATTTCCCTATTTACAGGTAATTAAAGAAAATCACTAAAAAAGTTACTAGATTTTCAAACGCATATAATTCCTTAGCATTGATAGCTAGGAGCTTGAAACTTTTTTTAAATGAAAGCTGAGCTCAAATCCTTTCGAAATAGTAGTTATAGCATGTCAAAATATTATTTTTTCCCAAAGTTATAGCGTGATAAACATTGAACCTGATTTTTCTTTTTAAAACATTGAATCCTGAACTCCATCTTGAGTCTGTGATTCTGTCAAATCTTCGTAATTCTCTCCAATAACTTCGTGTATATTACACGTATCTAAACCAAGTCGTGCCAAAACTGATCTTAATCTCTTTAAGAGCACTCGTTGTTTGATCATGTTACTCCCATGATTCATGCTTTATTGCCTTTAGTATACCTTTTGTTGATTTAATGCTTTTGCAAGCGTATTCTTGAAATCTGTTATGGAAGCTGCGAATTGTTTTGTGAACTTTATTGTAGTTTCACACAAATTCATTATATCCTTAAGAATTTTGTTATATCGTATAATTTCTGCATCATACTCGTTACCTGAAACTTTAGACACCATAAGTTTCGGTTTATCTCTTTTAAATAAACTCTCTTTTACTTTGCTGCTTTTACACTCATACTGTTCTTACTTCACTCACACATGCACGTGCCACTCTTCAACACTCTTAATGCAGAATTTCATACCGTCTTACTGATCCTATACTGTTCTTTAATTTCAATGTGACTTAATTATAATATCAGTATATCTCTTTTACCTGTCATTGTAATATTAAAATTAATATTTGTGTTGTTATTGTCACCGTGGATATCATTAGGACAATCCTTGATATCATGTTTCCAGCTTCCTGAACAGATTTTCCTTCTCGTTGGATTGTGGCTTCCTTAATCTCAATCCTCTTTTTCTCCTCTGCGCGTCTTTGAAGTCTGTCATTTACGAGCTTCCACCCACTTTCTTTCGTTGCAGGTCGATCTGTAAAGCAGCAATAGAGATTAAGTATAAAGCCTTGCTACTGAACTTATTGACCGAACATCAAGTACAATAAATTCGTAACAGGTAATTAGATTTGTGTTTGAACACAAAATCACAAGCCCAATCACCCTAGTCTCTTACATACAGGTAATACGCACAGCGTTCACCCGTATGCAATTTACCCAACAAGGTATCGCTGTCTTAATATATATACACACATATATATACATGTGCATACACGTAGGTATATACATACACAATGTATATACCTGTCAGCTGACTCATTTGTTCTTTACTCTTATTATAATGAATTTACCAATAAAGGGAGTAAAGACATAATTACTAGCTAGATTTTTAATATGTATATATATTTTTAATTAAAATAAATTTATTTTACTCGAGTACTCTCATTTACCAACCTACTGATCGTAATAATCTGAATAGTATTTTCGGTAGCTTCGATAAATAAATCTTCGCCTTAAAATCTCATTTTTTCTGAAATAATATGTAAAAAAATTCATTATTTAAAGTTATTTTATGCGCATAAATTTTTAAGATTATTTGACACTCTTTAAAAATACACTCGTACATTCTTAAATACAGTCGTACACTCTTTAAAAATAAATAATAATAATTTGAATTATTATTATTCATAACTGCAGTTTTATGATTTATCATATTTATATATATGTACATACATGTTTACATATATACACACATGCCATTTACATATTTATTTTATTTATTTTTAATTAACACTATTTATGGCATAAGCACATCTTATGTATTTTAAAACTCTCGTTATCTTGGTGCATTAGTTGTACAAATTATAATTTGTATAACTAAATTTTTAGAAAATAATGTTTTTTTTTTAGTGTACAACGTACAATATGTATTCACATCGTGTATTATTTTCTTTTAGGGCCCTTTTTTTATGACAGTATAGCCATTGAAGCTTATACTCGACCTGCCGTTTAAGCACGGGCCTGCAAGCCGGGAAAAACCCAGACCTTTTCGTTCGCTTTACAGTTCGTTCTTAGGCACCACATGTTTACATCCAAGCAATATTTTGCCTAGATGTAAACTTATGACTCACGTTTTTGCTTTTTCTTTTTACAAATACAATACACTCTTTGACCGTCTTTATAAAAAAAATTTCTTTTTCGTTCTTTCGTTTTCTCTCCTTTTATTGCATGTTCAAAGCGTCCTGACGCTTTTCTCTTTTTTTTTTTTCTTTATTTTCTTATTATAATTATTCTTAGGATTCATCTTATAAGTTAATTCAATAGATTTTAACACTCATAATATTTTCAACGTTCATGCATTATATGGATAAGGAGAGAAAAGACAAGAATGAATAAAATTATTGAAACACATCATATAAACACTCGTACACGTCTTTATAAAATTATATGCATAAATATAATTTTACTTACTTTCAATTTTAGCTTGTTCTGCCATTGTTATAATATAAATTATCCTTTTTATTATTATAAAACACTCTTTAATTCACTCGTTATGTTGTTTTCTTTTTTTTGTTATTTTAAATGGCAATTTTTCCTTATTTATTTATGCACTCACTAGGATGCGTGAATATAAAACAATTTCTAATTTGTTATAAATATTTGCAAAGATATCACTTGTTATTCGCGCACTTGAAGCGTGCTGGACCCATAACCTGTTGGTGATATGGTTTAATAAAATAAAACAACAAGATAAGAATTGTAACATTCTTTAATATGTGTGAAATTATATGAACACTCTTTATATGTGAGAATAGTCGTTAACACTCTTTAGGAAAAGGGAAAACTTTCTAATAAAGCGCACAGCAAAGACTAAATACCAAAGCTAAGACAAAACGGCAGCTATGGTCAAGTTTGGAGACGAGGAGAGGAGGGGAAACCAAGATGCTTTATATTATATATATATATATATATATATATATATATATATATATATATATATATAGTACATAGGTGCATGGGCGCACTTATATTCTAACAACTATAAATAACTGTAAATAATAGTAATTAATAGTAAATAATAGTAAATAACTGTAAATAACTATTATTTATGTCTCTATCCTGACATTTTTTAACAGTTATTTACAATTATTTCCTATTATTTACAGTTATTCACAGAAATTATTTCCATATGGGTAGTAAGATTTAAAAAAAATTATGATGTACCGGTGGAATGAATTAAAGTAAGTGTAACATATCTTTTTTGTTGACTATGATTTTAGGGATTCCTTTGTCTTTTTTTAAAACCATCATTCGTTTCATTTTTTTGTGATTCTGAATCACTCCTTGGAATATAATCAAAGCTATTATCCAACGACATAATTTATTTAGATACTGATCTCATTTGAGAACAGTTGAATGTACTACTTTTTATCAAATACAACGAGAAACTGTAACTGAATAGATTACTAACTTTGCTATACATAGCAATTTTATTTATATATAAATATGCTTGTCCTTTCCAGAAATGTGGAGCGGCATATTTATTTCAAGTGTGCTTCATTCAAGGCTATGAAATAATGTAGGGTAGACCGGGACCGGTCTTAACATTTTTTGAAAAAACATCTCTATTCTTTTATCTAAGTATTTTTTAATTATACAGCCTATTTTATATGTTAGTGCAAGCTATCAGTTATGATTTCGTACAGGGTTTTTTTTTAAATCATCAATAGATTTTTTTAGGAAAGAGATTTATTTAAAAAGTTTCCGTGTTAATTTTTACCCTGTGTGTAGGGTTAGTATTAACATTAAGTTGTTTTTATTATGAAGATGCAATTTGACAGTAAATATAAACAATTAATTAATGTTAGCAGAAAACTATTTTTCAGCTATAAATAAATAAAAATATATACACGAATGGCATTCCATATATAAAAAAGGAAATCATAACAAAATGTGAGAAAATTATTCGTATTTTTCGCAAAAATAATATGATTCTTTTGTTCTGCGCATTAATTATTATTAATAAAAAAATTGATTATATAATATCTATAAATATAAAATTCACAGTACAGTTCTCTTTGAATTAATTTTTTATCTAACACATTTAGTCCTCGTTATTGAAATTACAATCTTATAAACATTAACAGTGTTAATATTTACCTCAAAGCTTTGTTAATATTTGCTCCAATACACTTATTTTTTTCAAAATATCAATAAAAGTATATACAGTGTGTCCAAAAAGTAACGATACACCTAAGAAATTTTCAAAATTGATAATTTTTTCAATCAGGTGAAGGTCGTTCTTGAAGTAACTTTTTACAAGGTATCCGATGGTGACCTTGGATTTGACCTTAAACCTCATTTTCAAGGTTATTTTGAAGTCAATCTCATTTTTTTAAATGGGAACCCCTACACGGAAAGAAATTTCGCCTTTGGAAATATCGATGACTTAAAGGATAAAGACTTTTCAATACATTGTGTTAAATTGATTTCAATTTATACTCAAAATATGACAAAATTCGACTACGGTCTATAGTCCACTAGAATTAGCGAAAAAAGAGCTAAAATTTAATGTAATTAGAAACAGGTGCAGACCACCAAAAATGGCTTTGTTGGATGATTAGAAATGAGACTCTGGAATTACCCTAAAAATTTGAGCCGTCAGGAATTAGTAAGCAATGATTTAAGGTGCAAAATTCGTAAAAATCACTGTTTTTTTGAGGTAGCTTGAAATCGTTTGCGATTTAGTATATGAAAATTATACTATTTGTAGGTATTTCAAAGACGATTAATTTGAGACGTCATTGATGAAAATCGGTTAATAAATTTTATAAATAATGATAAACAAAAATCGAAAATCGCGAAATTTTAAAATATTTGTCATTTGATAAAAAAAGGATGTACATGTTTGTAATTCAACAAAAATGTGCCTCTTATTATCCTTAAGTTACCATAAAAATTTCATCAAAAAATATTAATTATTTTAGGAGATATTCTATTTGTTTATTAAAAAGAGGTCAAATGTACATTAAAAAATTCACCCAAAAATGTCATCGTAGAGACTTTATGATAATCATATAAAATTTAGATATTAACGTAAATTATATGAATTTGATGTGAAATCGCGTCCATTTTATTATTTTCAACCTAAATATGGCAAAAAAAAAAAGTAAATTTTTTTCTTAATGGTTTTTTAAATATTTTTACAACTAATGAAAATATCAATATAGGGATTTGATATTCTTATTACTGGCAATTTTACGCAAATTAAAAAAAAAAAGAATGCTCTAGCTTAATTAGAAGCCGAGATAATTTTTTTTTTTTAAATTCGCCAATTGTTTATTTATAAATATTAAGGACTGAAATTTTTATCACAGCTAGAATAATACTTGAAGTTTATGATTCCATTATATCGGAGATGAAAAAAAGATTTTGCAATGTAAAAATTAATATTTAAGTAATCAAGATTGCTACTAGTTAAACAAAGTAATTTTTCCTGCCTTGCAAGAAAATTGATCTGGCGAGTTATAACTCATGTTCCGATTAAAAATTCCTTATATCTCCGTTAATTACGGACCAATTTTGACGTTTTTTTTTTTAAATCGGGGTAGCGCGTGAAAATAATAACAACTGTTGTATTTTTTTTTTTAATTATTTATTTCACAATAATTATTGCAAAAAAGAAATTGTTTAAACATATTTTTTTAAATATTAATTTTAGCAAATAGATTTAGAAATAAAGTTTGTTCGTCTTAAAAAAATAAACAATATTTCATTTTAGTGTTTTCATGATAAAATCAATATTAAGTCTGGTAATTTGGAAAACAGATTGAAAAAAATTTTTCGTTTGGAATTTCAACGTAAATTTATACTTTGTCATGAAAAATTCCTTATATCTCCGTTAATTACGGACCAATTTTGACGTTTTTTTTTAAATCGGGGTAGCGCGTGAAAATAATAACAACTGTTGTATTTGTTTTTAAAAAACTATTTATTTAACAATAATTATTGCAAAAAAAAAATTGTTTAAACATATTTTTTTAAATATTAATTTTAGCAAATAGCTTTAGGAATAAAGTTTGTTCGTCTTAAAAAAATAAACAATGTTTTATTTTAGTGTTTTCATGATAAAATCAATATTAAGTCTGATAAATTGGATAAAATTTTTTCCAATCTGTTTTCCAAATTACCAGACTTAATATTGATTTTATCATGAAAATACTAAAATGAAATATTGTTTATTTTTTTATGACGAACAAACTTTATTTTTAAATCTTTTTGCTAAAATTAATATTTAAAAAAATATGTTTAAACAATTTCTTTTTTGCAATAATTATTGTGAAATAAATAATTAAAAAAAAAAATACAACAGTTGTTATTATTTTCACGCGCTACCCCGATTTAAAAAAAAAACGTCAAAATTGGTCCGTAATTAACGGAGATATAAGGAATTTTTAATCGGAACATGAGTTATAACTCGCCAGATCAATTTTCTTGCAAGGCAGGAAAAATTACTCTGTTTAACTAGTAGCAATCTTGATTACTTAAATATTAATTTTTACATTGCAAAATCTTTTTTTCATCTCCGATATAATGGAATCATAAACTTCAAGTATTATTCTAGCTGTGATAAAAATTTCAGTCCTTAATATTTATAAATAAACAATTGGCGAATTTAAAAAAAAAAAAATTATCTCGGCTTCTAATTAAGCTAGAGCATTCTTTTTTTTTTAAATTTGCGTAAAATTGCCAGTAATAAGAATATCAAATCCCTATATTGATATTTTCATTAGTTGTAAAAATATTTAAAAAACCATTAAGAAAAAAATTTACTTTTTTTTTTGCCATATTTAGGTTGAAAATAATAAAATGGACGCGATTTCACATCAAATTCATATAATTTACGTTAATATCTAAATTTTATATGATTATCATAAAGTCTCTACGATGACATTTTTGGGTGAATTTTTTAATGTACATTTGACCTCTTTTTAATAAACAAATAGAATATCTCCTAAAATAATTAATATTTTTTGATGAAATTTTTATGGTAACTTAAGGATAATAAGAGGCACATTTTTGTTGAATTACAAACATGTACATACTTTTTTTATCAAATGACAAATATTTTAAAATTTCGCGATTTTCGATTTTTGTTTATCATTATTTATAAAATTTATTAACCGATTTTCATCAATGACGTCTCAAATTAATCGTCTTTGAAATACCTACAAATAGTATAATTTTCATATACTAAATCGCAAACGATTTCAAGCTACCTCAAAAAAACAGTGATTTTTACGAATTTTGCACCTTAAATCATTGCTTACTAATTCCTGACGGCTCAAATTTTTAGGGTAATTCCAGAGTCTCATTTCTAATCATCCAACAAAGCCATTTTTGGTGGTCTGCACCTGTTTCTAATTACATTATGCATTTCGACTAATTCTACTGGACTACTATCCGAGGATAATTGTAAATCATATATTCTAAAATCCACTTGATTCAATCGTATATCGAATGATGATAATTCTAGAAAAGCTTAAAAACTCTTAATACAAGGCCGGGCAAAAATTAACTCCGTGCTGGACGTTTCAGACGTCGAGATTCGAGATCCGGCTATTCACAATGTATACATATTCTATTACTCCGAGAGTCGAGTGGCGGCGCTTCAAGAGTCTGTATATGTTTGTTGCTGTTTCTACTAACGGACGAAATATATATAAGTGTTAATTCCAAACAATTTTTTCGAATACCTGTATTTATTTAACCGCTAACGTCGGAGTCACTTATTTAAAGGTATTGCAGAAATCGAAAATCTCGACTCTCGGGGTCTCAAACGCCCAGAGCCGAGCTGAGGTAGCTCGGCCGTGCACTTGCGCTATTGCGATGACTCATGAATTCCATATTTACGAATTTCGAGTAAGATTAAATTCAGTTTCATTTTGCATATATTCGAGGATTCTTAGAGTTTATTTTATACTCTTACGAAATGAAATAATACGAAATGTAGAGTTATGAAATATTGTTTCTTTTATGAAATGAATAGACTCTAAATATCGAGATACCCAAACACAAAATTTCTTTCCGTGTACTTTTTATAGTGGAATCGAAAAGAGCGGAAAATTTTACGTCCGGATATGTATTAACGTAAAATATTAATGCGGTTTAATAACTTATTTTTAACGTAGATTAATATGAAATAATTTAAATAATAATAATTATATCAAATGAAATAAAAAACGAATATTTACGTATGTTAAAATTTTATAAAATCTGTCAAAAAACGCCAAATCCTACATCTCTCTTCTTCGACGTTTCGCGTGGCACTAAATATGTTTACATTACAGAAAATGTTACATTAAACATACAAAGACACCTATGGAATCTGTAGCACTGTTCGCGTCGTTATATATTAAGTGTTAATATTCACCCCTATTACTTTTATCACCGGTCTCTTCTATACAAAAATTTGAAATTTATTTAGAACAACTTCCCTAATGGAAATCGGTTTTACTAATAACTGTTAATAATTAAAAACAATCGCTAATAACAGCAAATAAATACTAAAAGCTGCTAATAACTGTTATAAATAATTTAGTTTGAGACAGAAGTAGCGGTTATTTGCAGTTAATAGCAGTTATCATCAGTTATTAGCAATTATTAGCATTTATAAGCAGTTATTTGCTATTTCATTGACAGTTATTAGCAGTTTTTTGCGTTTATTTACACCTACATAGAACCGAAGCTTCCAGAAAGCTTCCAGGAAGCTTCCATAAAAGGTTTGAAAACTTTCCGGAAGCTTCCATGTAAGCTTTCTGGAAGCGTCAAATGTCCCGTGCACTTTTCATTCAGAAAGATTCCATGGAAGCTTCCAGGAAGCTTCCGTGGAATAAATCAGTGAGCTTCCATGGAAGCTAGCATAAAGGTCTTTTTGAATCTTACAAGAAGTTTCCAAGGAAGATAGCCACAAGGTTCCAAAAGTACTTTATGGAAGCTTCCACGGAATAATGCAAGAAGCTTACGTGCAAGCTTCCGTGAAAGCTTCGATTAAAGCTTCCTGGAAGCGTCAAATGTCCCGCGCACTTTTCATTCAGAAAGATTCAATGGAAGCTTCCAGGAAGCTTCCGTGGAAGAAATAAGTAAGCTTCCATGGAAGCTAGTATAAAAGCCTTTTGAATCTTACAAGAAGTTTTCAAGGAAGATTGTCGTAAGGTTCTAAAAATACTTTATGAAAGCTTCCATAAAAAAATGCCAAAAGCTTCCAGGAAGATTCCAGTGTAAGGTTTCCGGAGGCTTTAGGGAAGTCAACAATTCAAATATCATTTGGTTAATTTTATCCTTTTTCACTGTTCGGAAGGTATTGTGTTACGATTCTGTTCAACATTAAATTTTTTATTTTATATTTTACAAATATTTGGTGTGCAAAACACATATTTATTTACAGCATACTATTTTATATACTATTATATCATATTTATACGTCAATACATATTCACTTGTATTAGGATTTACGTATAATTATAAAGACGCATTTACATTTTTAGGGCTGGCGCCGTGGGTACATACTCAAAACCGCCAACGCTCGATTTATATAGTAAGTGTGGTATCATCTCACTACTTAGGGACAAAACGCCCATTCAACGCGTATCCCCCTGTAGGCCTAACTGCGAATCGAAGGTGACGGACTTGTATGATATCTGTCGGTAGTTCAATTCCCGACTAAACATAATTTTTTTTTTTATAAATTATGTTGCACATGCATATATTTCACTATTTTTTTAAATTTAAATATTTGTTATGTACACAGATAAATGTATATATGGGTGATTCTATTCGAACGGGTCCAATTCAAATTTTGAAATAATAGAAAATAAAGGTGTTCATTTTAAAAATTTTACTCAAGTTTTTTTATGGTTATATCTAATAGAACAATATCCCAAAGTAACCAAGCTGTCCATAGGTTATTCCCAGAAGAACTGATAGATAAAAAATATACTGATACAGAGGAATTACTTTTATTCTAGGGAAATTACTATTTTATTACCATCACTTGATATATTATTTTCTAATGATATTTATGTCGAACAAAGATTCTAAACTATCTGAAATACTTTAGAATTAGCTATAACCATATATGGATAAGTTTTTAAAAATAAAAAACAACGAGTTACAGCAAAAATATGTATTTTTAAACATTATTAGAAGAAAGTTAAAGAACAAATATATCCATACTTAAGAAAGTTTGCTTTTTCAAAATATATAATAACATTATTTTTGTGTTTAAGCGTGGAGCTAAGTCTACTTGATGATAAAGGATTGGCAGGAAGTTCACCACGTCCACGTGTAGAAACCATTTTATTACCAATACAATCTAAAATAATATATTATCAATTTATAGATTTTCCAATTCAGATTTTCCAAAGACTTTCATTTAAATTCAAATAAATATATACTTACTTTGATATCAACGACAAACTCTTCATCAAGGCTAATGACAA
Organism: Anastatus disparis; assembly: GCA_017163975.1. Lineage (NCBI taxonomy): Eukaryota > Metazoa > Arthropoda > Insecta > Hymenoptera > Eupelmidae > Anastatus > Anastatus disparis. The sequence continues at coordinate 562,796 of JAFFSR010000395.1, read as the reverse complement.
ACTGATATTTTTATTTTCTGAATACTACGATGTAACCTTTGATTTCGCTTCATTTATTTGTAGTATATATGTAATATATAGTGTAGTATGTAAATATGACTACAGTGATTGTTTACAAAAAGATTTGAGAATGTGCTTACTCAGAAATTCTCCACAAATATATATATATATATATTCAATTTTGAATATATAAAAATTATAAGCAGTATAATATGTATTAAATTTCAAGTGTACAAATAATTTAACACTTCATGGAATGAAATTCATGAATAAAATTGTTGACTTTATTATTTCATTAGAATTTTATGAGTGCATCTCAAAAAAGGCAGGGGAATTATATGCCAGGGAGATTACCTGATAATTTGAATGAAATTTTTACCGAGTAAACGGTCTCCAACATTCACTGCTATACAAACTTTTTTAGTTGTACATTACTACTTTCGTAAACGTCTATTACGTATTTGAATATGCGCTTATATCATCTGTGACAGTTAAATGTTTAGAGCCAGGGAAATTATCGTAGAAAAGGTAACTTAGCTTTCATAAGTGAAATGACATTTACACGTAAACAAAAATGTATTCTATGATCAACAAAGCAATTTTTTAGCGAAATAAACATATAATAACAATATTTCTATGTGATAGGAATAGCTTATATTTTCATAAGATTCAAATATAACATTTTTTATTCTTATTGCTTTTTATCTATGAAAAAATATACATTTTTTTTATAATAACAGAGGGTCAAAGAAAATATTTTTTTTTCAACCATTCTGCTGAAATGTATTTACGGATGGAAAAAAATATTTTTTGATCTTTCAGAAGTATTAATTCATCTATCCTGTATCTCTACAACGTTTAAAAAAATTTTCTATATGATTACAGACAGGGGAGATTACTTTTTATACTTTCTGAGGGTCCCTACAAAAGCTACATTAAAATTAGCGATTAAAAAGTCAACGGATCATAAAGTTACAACCTGGAAGTGTATGAAAAATTTGTGGTTAACAATATTTGAACCTTGTATTGATAGTTTAATAAACGATTACATGTGATTACCCGTTAGAATAGAATCACCCATATACATGTACCTACGTATTATTCACACACAAACATTTTCATGCTATGTGAAGTCGAAAAATTTATTTTACATAGATTTTAAAATAAATTTATTTAAAAAACTTTAATAAATAATATAATACTTTTTCTTAAAACTTTATTCAATTAAAGACTTTTCTTTAAAAAAGCAACAAAATGTTTTGTGTGCTTATTTACTAGCTTAAATTAATATTAAAAGAAATTTTTTATGTAAAGTTATACAATTATAGAAACTTTTAATCATTTAATTTGTTATCTGTTTTATTCGTATTGATATAATAATCCGATATTAATTTTTAATATTAAAAAGACATCTTAATACATTAATTTAACAAAAAAGACTATATTTTTAATTTATAAAATTAATGGAGGATTATTATATAAATACAGAAAAAGCAGATTACAAATCGAATGAATTAATTTTTATAATTATGTAACTTTGAGTGAAAATTTTTTATTACTATTGATTTTTTAATATTATGCTTTTTTGAGGAAAATCTTTTATTTGATAAAATTTATATATTCAAAACATTGTAAAGATATTTAAACTTTGTAATTAATTTATAAAATTATATTAAATTAACGACTTTCTCTTAAAAAAAACATATTTTTTGTGTTCTTTTTTATTAATTAAAATCAATAATAAAAAAAATTCTTTATCGAAAGCTATACACAATTATAAAAAATTTTTAATCATTTAAAATGTAATATGTTTTACTTTATATTTAAATAATTTGCCATAAATTTTGTAAATTAAAAAGAATATGAGATTAATTTGATGGAAAAAAAACAATATTTTTAATCTATAAAATTTAATTAATGTAAGGCAGACACTACACCTGTACTTATAAATATTGTCTAAATTCTCATTTTATTGAAAAATTTTTTAGAAAAAAAAATGCATTAGCTTATAGTATGTACCACACTGAGAAAAAAATTTAGTTGAGTCAATGAAATAAATTTAGTTATTAAATATTTTGTTGATAAAAATTAATTTCGATTGAAGTAATATGCAAGGTTATTAAATCACTGAAATATTTAGTTGGGATAAAAAAAATTAATACCTAAGTTAAAAAAAAATAAATATTTTTTTAAATTAAAGAAAAATTTATTGTTTTGGTTAAATTATTCGATTGATTTAATCAAATCAATTTCATTAAGGCAGCTGATAAAATTTTATAAAATATTTATTTGTAACAATAGAATATGTTTGTAAATTATCTATGTATTTTGTTACAGTAATTAAATATTTATTTTAGTAAATCGTTTGTAAAATTAACAAAATCTTTAATAACAATAAAAAAATATTGATCAATCATCAATATAATATTTGCTTGAACTAACGGTCATCCGATTAAGTTAAAGAAGCTTATATTGTAAATAAATGCTTCACTAAGTTAATAACATTGTCATTTAATTAATAATATATGTGATTGTATAAACAAAATATTTTGTTGTATATAACACATAAAATTTGATCAGCATTTCAATAAAAATTACAATTAATTTCAAGAAATAGGTTCCTTAAAATCAACAAATCCAATTTACAAAAAGAAAATCAATAAATTATTTTTTTAAAGTCAAGAAAGGTGCAACGTAAAATCAGATATTAAATTTTTTTTAAAGATATATTTACTAAACCGAATATATTTATTCTATTATTTCTATCAAGTTGTTATTGAAACAAGAATATATTTCACTGATTTAATTATATTTTATATTAACACTTCCATTAAATTACTTTAATGTACAATAATATATTTGATTATCTTAATGAAATATTTATTAAACCAAATATATTTATTTTATTATTTCTATCAAATTGTTATTGAAACAAGAATATATTTCACTGATTTAATTATATTTTATATTAACACTTCCATTAAATTACTTTAATGTACAATAATATATTTGATTATCTTAATGAAATATTTATTAAACCAAATATATTTATTTTATTATTTCTATCAAATTGTTATTGAATCAAGAATATATTTCACTGATTTAATTATATTTTATATTAACACTTCCATTAAATTACTTTAATGTTTAATAATATATTTGATTATCTTAAAGAAATATTTATTAAACCAAATATATTTATTTTATTAGTTCTATTAAGTAGTTATTGAAACAAGAATAAATTTCACTGATTTAATTAAATATTATATTAACACTTCCATTAAATTACTTTAATGTTTAATAATATATTTGATTATCTTAATGAAATATTTATTAAACCAAACATATTTATTTTATTATTATTCTAACGTATTTATTCTATTATTTTTCTCAAATTTTGATTAAAATAAAAATATATTACATTGATTCAATTAATTATTATATCACCTCTATTAAATTACTTTACTGTTCAATAATATATTTAATTATATTAATGAAATATTTAATAATTTCAAGATTATTGTTTTATTCTTTCAATAAATTTTGAATAGTAACAAAAAGATATTTCATTGTTTCAATTAAATATTGTATGACTTATATTAAATTATTTCACTGGTCAATGAAATACCTAATCATTTTAATTCAATATTTAGTTGCTTTGATAAATGCGTTTTTTCTCTTTATGAAATATATGATTGATTCTATGAAATATCTCATTGTCTTTTAATCAAATAATTTCATTGCTATATTATAATTAATTGGATGCATTAAATTAATTAAATTTTTAATTGATTCAAATATTTGATTTATTTTGTTCTATAAAATTATTTTATTACTTTTATTATTTAATTATATTGCGTCTATGAAATCGGTGATTAATTGAATTAATTATTATTTTTAACAATTAAATATTTTATTATTTATGTTCCAATTAAATATTTTGTTGTATTAATTAATTTCTTTATCAGATCGATTAAATAATTATTTGATTATCTTAATGAAATATTTATTAAAACAATCAATTATTATTTAATAACATATTTACTAAATCGAATGAAATATAATGTCAAAATTAATATTTATTATTGAAAAATATTTTTTTGTATAAGTTATCATCCTTTATACTCAAACAAACTCATGTTTTAAATACGTGTCTTGCTAAGTGAATAACTTAGCTAAATATGTACTAATGTTAATAAAAATTACAGAGAAATCTGATTAAATACTTGTCAAAATCAAGTAAATCCACTATTTGATTCAACTACATAATTTATTTCATTCAAATAACACATATTTGATCTAAAAGAAACATTTATTGTTTTAACAAAATCATTTAGTTCGATGGTTTGATGATACTACCGCTTGGTGGCGTCGTTAATTTTCGATCTCGCAAGCGGTAAGAGGGCCTCCAAGTTGATATATAAGGAAGTTAAAAATCCAAGATAATACGTAAATTGTAATGCGAACGAAATTTATGTTAGATTTACTGCGCGTGCGATCACTGTATAAAGCATATTAATGTTAGTATGTTAATAATTGTTATTCTTTACCATATAAATAAATGTAATTATATTCACCTGTCCTTTAATGAGAGTCATCAATTCATTGATGTTAATAAATAAATATAAATCACTAAAAGCAAATACTGTTGATTAAAGACAGTATTTGTTCGATTAAAATATCTATAAATCGAATTAATTAAATATTTCTTTACTTTGAAGAAATATTTTATTTGTGAAACCGAATAATCTATCAATGTTTTTATATTAATAAAATTTTTTGTTAAGACAATGAATTAATTTTATTAAATCAATTTTTGCAATATTTAATAAATTAAACTTTTATTTGAAAATATAAAATATTGAACTAATTTAATTTCAATATAGCATTATTATGATGAAATAATTAATTAGAAAAACAAATGGACATTTTAATTGATAATTTTTTTTGTTAAAACAATGAATTGATTTTATTGAATCAATCTTTGCGACATTTAGTAAATCAAATATTTATTTGAAAATACAAAATATTATTTGATTCAGTTACTATATGCATATTGATGTAATGAAATAAGCAATTAGAAAAACAAATATGCATTTGAATTAATAACAAATTTTTTTAAAACAATAAATTAATTTTATTCAACCAATATTTGTGATGTTTAGTAGAATCAAATATTTATTTTAAAAAATGAAATATTTATTTGACTCAATTAAAATATTTGTATTAATGTAACAAAATATTTTATGTGCTGCCCGCACCTAAGGGATTTCATTAATTCAATTAAGCCTTACTTAATCCAACTAAATTTTTTTCTCAGTGCATGAAGATTATTCTATGAAATTTTTAAATAAATTTATTTATCAGTTATTTAAAATGTTGGAGTCCAATGATATAAATTAAAATTATTCGATTTTGTACCAGGAATACAAAATTCTTATAAACAAAGAAATAGATTTATTTAAAAATTCAACTATATAATTTTTATGATATTTACTACAAACTAATGATTTTTTTTCTGAAATTTTGCAATATCTTTCCGTGAACATTAATATATCCTTCCTGTAATATTCTGTGAAAGGCTGCAGGAAGTTTGAATAGAATCTTCCGCAAAATGTTACTGCAAGCTTCCTGCAAGATGTAAAGTAATCTTTCAAATAACATTCGGATATCACTTTTCGGAAGCTTACTGAAAGCTATTTTGCTATATTCCATTTGGCCCTCATGGAATATTACATGTAAGCTTCCCTGAACCTTCCGTCAGGCTTACATAAAAGATTCCAATGGAATCTTTCTAAAACTTTTATTTAGCTTCCGCAAAGGTTACAGGAAATCTTCCTGATAAGTTACTAGTAACCTTCCGTAAACAATAAAATATTTTGCCTATAACATTCCACGGAAGGCTGCAGGAAGATTGAATGGAATCTTTCACAAAATATTACTGGAAGCTTCCTGCAAGATATAATGTAATCTTCCGAATAACGTTTCTGTAATATTGCATGTAATCTTTCCGAAAGCTTACTGGAAGCTATTTTGTAATGTTTCATTTAGCCCTCATGGAATATTACATGTAAGCTTCCCTGAACTTTCCGTAAAGCTTACATGAAAGATTCCAATGGAAGCTTCTCAAAACTTCCATTTAGCTTTCGGGAAGCTTACAAGGAATTTTCCTGACAAGTTACTGGTAACCTTCCGTGAACATTGAAATATTTTTCCTGTAACATTCCGTGGAAAGCTGTAGGAAGTTTGAATGGAATCTCCCACAAAATATTACTGGAAGCTTCCTGCAAGATATATTGCAATCTTCCAAATAACTTTTCGGTAATATTGAATGTAATCTTTTCGGAAGCTTACTGGAAGCTATTTTGTAATGTTCCATTTAGCCCTCATGGAATATTACATGTAAGCTTCCCTGAACCTTCCGTAAAGCTTACATGAAAGATTCCAATGGAAGCTTCTCGAAACTTTCATTAGGCTTCCGGGAAGCTTGCTAGAAGCTTACATTGGAATCTTTCTCGAACCTTTCGATGGAAGCTTCCCGAATCTTTCGTGCTATGTGGGTAGTTATTTACAATTTCTTGCAATTACTTACAGATATTAACAATTATACGCTTTTTAAAAAATTTTTTAATTTTTTTTACATTGGAAAAAATTTTTAAGACAATAAATTTTCATGAATAACTATTATTAACTATAAATAACTGCAAGTTTCTGCAAATAACTACAAAAATCAGAAAATAATTGCAAATAACTGCAAGAATCCGCAAATAACGGTAAATAACTGCAAAAATTAAAAAATAACTGCAAATAACTGTTATTATTATCTTAATTTTTAAAAATTGTACTGTACAAAATTGTTGTGTTTATAAATTTTAATAACTGTTAATAACTGCAAATAACTACTATTAACTGCAAATAACCGCTACTTTTGTCTTAAATCAAACTATTTATAACAGTTATTAGCATTTGCTTGCAGTTATTAGCAAAACTGATTTCCACTAGGGTTTAAACAATAAATTTGATTTTAAAATTAAAATTCCATTAAAATATGACTTATGCCATTTTCATAATTAATTCTTTTACATTTCTGTTAAGTATCATTTTTACAGTGCTTATAATATTGAAGAAAAAACATAAAAAAAACACTCTATCTTGAAAAAAAGGTTGTTTCAATGCTGAAAAAACAAAATGTATCACTAACAAGAAGAGTGCATTGCATTTGGGTCTCGGATTTTCTCCTAACTTTGAGATATTTTTTCTTACATAAAATCATAAAAAAAGCCGCATCCATTCAGTCCAACGCTTGATTTTTTCCGAGTTATGAGCAGTTTTGTCTGTTTTGTGAAAAAAATTGCATCTGCTTTACAGTTTTACAGTTTTCGATATACTTATTCTATAAGATTTTTACTAATTGCATTTTAAAGTTGAGATTAAAACCTATCAATTAAAAAAAACTTATCCAAAAATCTCAAGTTGTTTAAAAGTTATGAAGGAATGAAAATTAAAATGAAATTCAGACTAAAATACAGCATTAATTTTCTATGCATATTTTCAACTAAATATTTGCCCTATTTTCATTCCCTTATAACTTGTAAACAGCTTGAGATTTTTGGGCACGTTTTTTTTTTAATCGATAGGTTTTAATCTCAACTTAAATATACAATCAGTAAAAACCTTATAGAATAAGTAGTTCAAAAACTGTAAAACTATAAAGCAAATGCAAATTTTTTAACAAAACAGACAAAACTGCTCATAACTCGGAAAAAATCGAGCGTTGGACCGAATGGATACGGCTTTTTTCATGATTTTATGTAAGAAAAAATATCCCAAAGTTAGAAGAAAATCCGAGACTCAAATGCAATGCACTCTCCTTGTAAGTTTTTTTGAAAATGTGACTTATGCCACTCTTATTCTCATCCACACATATAATGAATTTAAGATTTATTATTCCTCTGTACTCATTTCCAAATTAATTTATATATTTTTATAAAAATATACTTATTATAATATTTTTATAAAAATATTTTTATTTGTGTCAAAGATACATTTATTGACATTCATTAACAAAAACAGATCATTTTCATATCAACTCAAATAATTGAAAATTAATTTCTGTTGTAGCTTTGATCTAAATATAAGAAAAATAACGAACTAATTGGAAATTAATATTGATTTAAATGATTTAAGTCAATGAAAACAAAAAATTAATATTAATTCAGATCATCTGTCAACATAAATGCTTCGGGGTTTTATTATATATTAATAAATATATCTTTTTTTCAAAGTACATAATAATTCTGTGGAATAAAAATAGAATATTTAATGCAAAATTTTAAACAGTTTTTTTAACATTTAAGATTTATTATTTCTTTGTGCTGATTTTTAAATTAACTTATATTTTTCTATAAACATGTACTTATTATAAGTATTATCACAAAAGTACATACATTATTAGAAAAAATATCTATCTTTTAATGTTATAATCGGCTTTGTTACTCATGTACTTAAATGATTAAAAATCAATTTCTGCTATAGCTTTGATGTAAATATAGAAAATAATAAATTTGTGAAAAAAAAAACAGTAATATTAATGAACAGAATTTCAACTAATAACGTAAATATTGAATTCAAATGCAGAAATAAAACGAAGATAGCTTGAATCATCAATTTAAACTAAACATTCGCTATGACTTTAAATCCTGAAAATGAATTGGATTATAGTTGTACTTTAAGTATTAATGCACTAAATCAATATAAAAGCAAATTTGAAGATGAATTAAATGAAAAAAAGAGATTTATAAAACATTGCACATCCCTAGTGGAAATCGGTTTTGCTAATAACTGTTAATAATTAAAAATAATTGCTAATAACTGCAAATAACTGTTAAAAGCTGCTAATAACTGTTATAAATAGTTTAGTTTGTGACAGAAGTAGCAGTTATTAGCAGTTATTTGCGTATATTTATAAATATTTGCAATTTCTTGCAATTATTTACAGTCATTAGCAATTATACGCTCTTTAAAAAAGTTTTTAATTTTTTATGTATAGGAAAAAATTTTTAAGACAATAAATTTTTATGAATAATTATTATTAACTATAAATAACTGCAAGTTTCTGCGAATAACTACAAAAATCAGAAAATAATTGCAAATAACTGCAAGAATCCGCAAATAACGGTAAATAACTGCAAAAACAGTTATGATAATCAAAACAAAAGAATTAATGAAAATAATGAGTAATAATAAACTAAATGAATTTGTTGATAACGCTTGATTTAATGTCACATTCCACGTGGCGGACACTTCCTTCTCACGCGACGGTCAAGGAGGTACTGACTCGGCCCTGCATACACCGTCGGCTCCAGTACGGCAATCGTGGTCACGGGAGGGGAGAGGGGGAAAGCCCTAATCCAATGTATATCCCTTCTTTATTTTCGAACATTGCCGCCCGCCTCGTTCCGAGAACGAAATCACAAGTCTAATTCTAGGGGGTGATCTCTCTTTCTTGGGAATTATCCAAGGTCTCAGAAGAGCTTGATTCAAGCGTCGAGACCGGCAGCCGAACTAATTTGTGAATCGGTCTTAAGAGGAGGTCACGTATCTCTGTCCTTTTCTAATCAAAAAAATGATTTTTTTACAAAAACTAATAACTTTATCAAAAAATGAAGAGAAAGCCGCATCTTGTATCAAAAAAAGCAATATTTTCTTTGATAAAAAAAAATTAATTTTATTGCTTCGTTCTCAAGAAAACCTTGAAAAACCAAATTGTCCACCCTAACCTCTATGATTTAAGTTTTTCAAGGTTTTCTTGAAAACGAAGCAATAAAATTAATTTTTTCTTAACAAAGAAAATATCGCTTTTTTTATTACGAGATGCGGCTTTCTCTTCATTTTTGCTAAAGTTGTTAGTTTGTGTAAAAAACTCAATTCTTTGATTAGACAAGGACAGAGATAAGTGACCTCCTCTTAAGTAGGTTCCATCGCACGTTTTCAGAGTCACCACGCGAACCAGTCCGTCTGAACCAGGATGCGTGTTTATAATTCTGGCTAGAGGCCATTTTCCGTTTGACTCCATCAGGGAAGAGTCGATTATGACCACAAGATCTCCTACCTTGAGATTTGATTGTGGTCGAGTCCATTTGGATCTTTGTTGCAGAGTGTTTAAGTAATCTCTACTCCACTTCTCCCAAAAGTGGTCGCGAAGACCACACACCAGTTTCCAATGACTTAAACGGTCTAGATCCGAATTGACAGCACTGGCTTGAGGAATTGAAGTGAGTGGGCTGCCAATGAGAAAGTGAGCTGGTGTAAGTACGTCCAAATCACCCAATTCACCCGTTGTGGCAATCATGGACCTGCAGTTCAGAATCATCTCAATTTGCACAAGCAGCGTGGTGAGCTCCTCATAGGTGAGCCTTCTTGTTCCTAGGATTTTCTTGAGAAGTGTCTTTATTTATTTGACTCCAGCCTCCCACAGTCCGCCAAAGTGGGGTGCTGAAGGGGGTATAAAGTGCCATGAAATACCCTGGTTGTTGAGCGAGTTATCTACTTTGCCCCAATCAATCTCCATGTTCTTTAACAGGCGGCGAAGTTCAAGGTCTGCTCCTCTGAAGTTTGTGGCATTGTCACTCCAGTTCTCAAGCTATTGTCCTTGTCGTCCCTGGAATCGATTCAGAGTACCGAGAAAGTTTTCAGTTGTTAAATCGCCAACGAGCTCGAGATGAATTGCCTTGGTAACAAGACACACAAAAACGCAGATGTATTCCTTGGATGTCGCAGTTCCTCTACCTTTAGAGCGAAGAACGTGATATGGCTCCGTGTAGTCTACTTCAGTTCGGCTGAATGGTCGTGATGAGGTCACTCGTGCAGTTGGCAGCCCCGCCATCAATTGAGTTTGACGTTTTGCAGATGACTTTGCACAAACAACGCAGTTGCGCAAGTACGCCTTCACTCAGGTCCTCCCTCCCACGATCCAGGCGCGTCTCAACATGTGACTGTATGTAAGTTGAAAACCAGAATGAAGAGCTTTGACGTGAGCCCAATCGATCACTAACTTTGCTAGATGAGAGCGACCATTCAGAATAGGCGGATGCTTTTCTTCCTCCGAAAGGGCAGAGTTCTGAAGGCGCCCACCTACTTTTATGATTCCATTCTCGTCCAAGTAGGATGCTAAGCGAGCAAGATCACTCTTAGTGGTCACCATTCCGCAGAGTTCGAGCTTTTCCATCTCGGCAGCATAATGTTTGCTTTGAGAGATCTTCACACACGTAAGAAACTCCATTTGAATATCCGCGCATTTGAATGGAGCAAGTGGGCGTGAGCAGCTTGTTACACTTCCATTCGAGTAACATCTGAGGAGTCTGCGGCATCGACCCATCGCTTTGAGGAGTCTCGTCAATGACGAAAACTTGCGACGAACACTGCGGCTGCTTTCCGTTCCCATATGGCAATTGGAGTGAGTGCTGAGGCTTGACATGAGGTACTGGCCAAGTGTTAGATGCAGTCTTTAGCCAGGTTGGGCCCTTCCACCAATTCTCGTTTCGTATTAGTTCTGCTGTTTCTGATCCTCTGGTGGCCAAGTCTGCGGGATTTTCTTTCGTTGAGATGTATCTCCATCGGACTCCTGGAAGGATCTCGGCTATGTGGCTCACATAGTTATCTACTAAGTTATTCCCCACTGGTACGACAGAGTTAATCCAATTGATGACGATCTGTGAATCACTCCAGGCGAAGCACCTTGACAAATCTATCCCCAGTGCGTTGGCGTAATACTTGGCAAGTTGAGCAGCCATAAGTGCAGCTCTAAGTTCCAGTCTGGAAATGGTTACTCTGACGGTCGTTTTTTGTGATATAAGAGTCTTGATGGATGCCAGTTTGGTTTTCGCTGCTAAAAGATGAGTGAAACTTCGTCCGTTGGTGTTTACCGTTCGGGAGTAGAGAGCCGCAGCAAGTGCACGTTGGCTGGCATCCGAAAAGACGTGAAGTTCAGTCAAATCTGACAAGTGGCTTTCGATCCAGCGGGGTACTTTTACGCTCGCAATGTTGCGAACGTTAGCACGAAACTGCTCCCATCGGTTTGATAATGACTGAGGTAGTTCTTCGTCCCAAGCCATCTTGGCAATCCAGAAGTCCTGAATGAGTATCTTGGCTATCAAGACCAATGGGACTGAGCAGCCGGCAGGGTTGAAAAGACTTGCTAGCTCTGATAGAGCTCGTCTCTTAGTGAGGGTTCCGTGGGATCGGACCGTCAGCGAGTTGTAGTTAATCAGGTCTGAGACGGTCAGCAAAAGGTATGTCGTCCATGATCTCTGGTGTGTTTGATACCCACTTCTTGAACTCGAAGCACCTCCGCTTCAAGAACTTAATCAACTGACTTTTCCGTTCTTGCGCAGCAGCGATGTTGTCAGCTCCGGTAAGATAGTCATCGACGTATAAATCGTTCAACGTAGCGTCCACTGCTTCTGGAAGATCCTGACCCTTGTCTTTGCACAGCTGAGAAAGCGTTCTCAAGGCAAGGTAGGGTGCGCAAGCCTCACCGTAGGTTACTGTTTGCAACACGCAATGAGTAGCAGCGATATCTGCGGTAGGACTCCACAGGATCCTTTGCAAATGTATATCTGGTGATTGTATGCGAATCTGACGAAAATTCATTTTTATGCCAGCACAAAATTCAATTTGACGTCTCCTCCAACGTGTAATGATTGTGGCCAAGTCATTCTGCAATTTGGGTCCAATGTAAAGGACGTCGTTCAAGCTGTGGCCGGACGACGTATGTCTTGAAGCGTTGAAGACGACGCGCATCTTTGGACCGTCGTCACCGCGTTGCGATATTCCATGGTGCGGAATATAATGTACAGGATAACCTGGCTTCAGCAATTCTTCACTTGTCACAGGCCCCATGTGTCCCAGACTAAGATATTCGTTTATGAAGTTAGTGTACTCGTTGCGCAGTTTGATGTCATACTTCATTCGGCGTTGAATTGAAGCGAGTGCGCTCTTGGCTAAATCCAGGTTTAAGCCAAGAACAGACGTTCCACAGGTTCGAATAAGAAGTGGGACGAAGTATCGTCCGGAATCATCCCTGTAATGCTTGGTGGCGAATACAGATTCGCAGTCAATGTCATCTTGAGACTGTCTTATCACTTGAGGAACTTCTTCAACTGACCAAAACTTTTGGACTAGGGCGTTGAGTTTGCCATGCCAGAGCTCGGATTCTAAGTGCTGAGATATTGAGGTTATAGTCAGGATGGAATCTGGAGCTTCGCCCGCGGTGGTGCCAGTTAGAATCCACCCAAATACGGTTTGCTAAAAGATTCTCAAGGTGTATCATTCCAGAACGAAGAAGATGGCCATAGGCGTTCGCACCCAGCACGATGTCGACCCCCGCCGGTTTATAGTAGTTGGAATCAGCTAGGCGCAAGCCCCTTGGAAATTGGCGTCGAATGTTCGCGTCATCGACTGGTTTTGAGAGTGTGATTATGCCGATTCGATTCAGTCCGTGTACCATCACTCGAAGTGGAGAGCTCATATCTTCGTGAAGTATATAAACGTTTGTTAAGATCCGAGCTGAGTCCATCGGCTGCCTAACGATACCTGCGACGTTGACGTTCTGCCTTTTTATTCGATCACCTAGTCTTCTTGCTAAGTGGCAATCGATCAGGGTGACTTCTGAACATGGATCCAATAGCGCTCGAACACTCTCCCTGCTACGTTGCTTGTCTCCCAGCATCACTACTGCAGTAGGTAACAGCGATAGTCATGAAGAGGTCGAGCTTTCTGTTGCGTCCATTTCAAGTGCATGTGTTGCAGCGGTTGTAACGCAGGTGGCCTTCTTCGTGGATGTTCCGGAGTCGATAACTGCTTAAAGAGTTGTGCAAGACCGCAATAAGTGGTCTGACCCAGCAACAGTAGATCGACGAAGGCGCGAACAAAGAAGAGGTTTATTGTTAAGAAGCCCCTCTTCTTATGGAATCCGCGCCACCCACCGTGAAAGCCCATGATTTAAAGTGAACAAACGAATGAGAGAGAAGTTATAGAGGTCCGTGATCGTTTGTATATTAACAATTACGCTCTCCCATGCAATGATGCTTCTCTACGCAGACGCGCACCCGTCATGAAAGCCCATTTCGGCGGGAACACGAGCGAGAGAGAGCACAAAAAGTGGCACGAAGCCGCTCACTCTTGACAATGATGCTTCTCTACGCAGACGCGCACCCGTCATGAAAGCCCATTTTGGCGGGAACACGAGCGAGAGAGAGCACAAAAAGTGGCGCGAAGCCGTGCACTCTTGACAATAATGCTTCCCTGCGCAGACGCGCACCCGTCATGAAAGCCCATTTTGGCGGGAACACGAGCGAGAGAGAGCACAAAAAGTGGCGCGAAGCCGTGCACTCTTGACAATAATGCTTCCCTGCGCAGACGCGCACCCGTCATGAAAGCCTATTTTGGCGGGAATACGAGCGAGAGAGAGAGCAAAAACTGGTGCAAAAAGGCCCACGCGCCCAAACACCCTCCGTCTTCTTCCTAGCAGTATCCGACTCAAAGGACCATTTTTTTGGAAAAATTGCTCAATTTATTTAATTCATAATACAAAAGATAAACAGTTATGATAATCAAAGCAAAAGAATTAATGAAACTAATGAGTAATAATAAACTAAATGAATTTGTTGATAACGCTTGATTTAATGTCACATTAAACTGATTAAATTGGCGGTCAAGGAGGTACTGACTCGGCCCTGCATACACCGTCGGCTCCAGTGCGGCAATCGTGGTCACGGGAGGGGAGAGGAGTGAAGCCCAAATCCAATGTATATCCCTCCTTTATTTTCGAACACTGCAAATAACTGTTACTATTATCTTAATTTTTAGAAATTGTATTGTACAAAATTGTTGTGCTTATAGATGTTGATAACTATTATTAACTGCAAATAGCTACTATTAACTGCAAATAACCGCTACTTCTGTCTCAAATCAAACTATTTATAACAATTATAAGCAGTTGCTTGCAGTTATTAGCAAAACTGATTTCCACTAGGGATCAAATACATCTTAGATAAACATGACATAAAGTAACTCATTATCACTAGATAATAATGCAAAATCAAAATTAATAAGAATATTTATCTTTCATGAAGGGAATATGGAATACCGACACATAACAGTCTTTTAAATTTTTTATTCTTAAGGTAGCTTCATCGACTATTAATGAAATAATAAAATATTAAGCGAAAAATTGTTCAGAAAAGTATGAATCACAAGTTTTTCAAAATAGTTTTGAAAATATAAGGTTTATGACCCAATAAAAGAAGAAAAAAATTCGGAAATTCAAAAATTTAACATGGGTTTTTATAGAAAAAACAGCATTTATACTTACAACTTCGTAATAAAATGATCAATTTATATGAACCAAAAATGAAATTGTACATTTTTTTGTTACGAATTTTAATAAATTAAAAATATATTATATTAATAATGAAATAAACTGAGCGAATGAAAATTTTATATTAAAAAGCTGTACAAAAATTGAGTAAAATTGATACGATTGGAACGCTACCAGTCGTGAATCATAAATATTTATCGCCAAATAATTAAATGTTATACAAATTATGAATATAACAATTGATTAAAAACATTTTTCATAAAAGAGTACCCCCCGTTAAGACAGGTAAAATGCCCTCCCTCATATATTTTAAAACTAATATTTTTTCTTGTTTTTATAGTAATTAAGATTAGGTTTTGTTATATTTATAGTTTCCTAACACATACCCTAACCTCAACATAACCTAAAAATCCCTTTTTTTATAAAATTTTTTTTTTATCTGGAAGGATGAATGATATTAATCCCGCGAAAAACATATGACTAGGTCTTAGTACTCTCTTCAACTGTGATTTTTTGCGAGTCCTAGAAAGCAGTTTTTCTAACCTAAAAATAACATTTAAATCATAAAATCTCCGTAACTTCGCTCTGGGAGGGGCTACAAGTAATTTTCTGGGCTTAAAATTTGTATTTTTAGAAAACACATAAAGTTTATAATGACCAAAAATTCGATTCTGGCATGGCGCCATGGCGGAAAACTCGAAAAACCATTTTTTCATAGGGTTTCTGTCGGTTATTGGTCTCTAGCAACTCACAAATCATTTTTAAAGAAAAAAAAATAGCTTCATTGGATTCTACGTGAAAAAATACATTGAAAATATGCATAATAACTTTAGGAATACTTGGATGCTGTTACAAAACAATTAAAAAAATAAAATAATTCTAAAATTATTACATAGCTACTTTGCGTCGTTGCTGCATTTTATGTTTTTATGACCTTGGTCATCTCTTTAGAGTCTCAAAGCTACTATTCAATGTATCCATAGGCAAATTATGTCCACTACACCCGAAAAACAGAGACAAATACTAGATAGATAACGTTAACGGCAGGCCGGAGTAGAACCTGATACCGACCGAGTAACAATTGAGTTGTTTGTTATTTACTCAAGTTTCAATCGGTGTATCTTCAAATTGAAGGTCGAGCGCAATAGATATTATTATTATGAATATCTATGCACAAGAAAAAAAAAATCTACCGATTTGTTTTTGAGAAAAATAAGGAACGCCGAAGTAAAAGATTATGTTTATAATATTTTCGCGTTCCTTACTTTTCTCAAAAACAAAGCGATAGATTTTTTTTTTCTTGTGCATAAATATTTGCAATAATAATATCTATTGCGCTTAACCTTCAATTTGCAGATACACCGATTAATACTTGAGTAAATAACAAAAATGCCAATTAGACAAGGACAGCGAATCCGGCCTGCTCTTAACTCCTATATATACATAAATATATATATATGTGGAATAACTTACTATCCCTCGTATATACATAAGGAATAGTGAGTTGTTCTTAGGAAACGCAAATTATTTTTCTTATACATAGATAAAAAACCAATGTTTATCTATTCCTGTAACTATTCTTTTTAGTGTTCTTTTTTAGCTTGTAAGAGACCTAACATGTTTTCTGTCCTCCATAAATCACGAACTTGGTAGATTTGAACAATTAAATGATTCTAATTAGGTTCCAAATTCAAAAATTAAAAGATCATCATCTCTTTAGAGTCATAAAGCTACTATTGGATGTATTTACAGCCAAATTACGCCTATTGCACGCTAAAATAAGATTTTTAAACATAACTGAAGTAACGGTCGTATCATCTGTCTTTTTGTATTACAGTAGACTCTGGATACAAGAGAATCAACGGACCTTCAGGAGAGGAATTTTCTTGAAAATTCTTTCATACAAAAAGTCCCCAACACGCTTGAGTCAAGAGTGATACCCACACCTACTGTTTTGTTGTGTGAGTTGTATCCAACATGCGTGTATATTCTGTCTCTCTCACTTTCACAGTGGTGGGATAACGCAAATACTTACGCTCACGCCTATATTTAGAAGAAAGAGCTCGAAATCTCTTATATCGCAATCTCTTGTATCGAGAGATCACTGAATCATTAGAGAGACAAAGACGGAATAAGGTTTTAGTAACAATCGTGTTGGGTCTATGAATTCGAGCCTGAAAGTACACTTCTATGTAAGCATTTATATTCTTTGTTAGAACTGCCACAATTATGATTTGTCTTCAGGTCATTATACGCAAAAAATAGAGTAGCAGCCGATATAAGAAATACATTGCTTCTACATATATGAGAATCAAGCGCGTTGTTTCTAGCAACAGCTCACTATTTTTGTATATGTATATATATATATATATATATATATATATATATATATATATATATATATGGGTGAAAAAAGTTGAAATCGGAAAATGTTCATTATAAAATATAAAATAGTAGAAGATTTGTAAGTTAATTTGGTGAATTAAATAATTTATAAAAGTTGAGTAGGGAATTTTTAAAAAGGTAGTATATGGGTGGGGTGTGATAGGCTGTAGGGGAAGTAGAACGAAAGAAATATTGATGTAAAATAAATATAAAATTGAAAGAAAGATTAAAAAACAAGATAAAAATCAATAAAAAATATACAAAAGAAAGAATGTAGATGTACTTAATACTTAATTATAAAGACATATAATTTTAAAAAAATTTAAAAAAAGGAATATTTTCAGAAAAGAGATAAATAAAAGATTTAAAATAAGAAACAAAAAAGATCTTCATAAAATTATATGATAAAATGATGAATTAATATCTTTAAGAATATAATAACAAAAAATAAAAATAAGTAAAAATTATAGACAAATAAAAAATGAGATATCATACATAAATTTTAAAAACACGCATCATAAGAAGAAATTAAAAATTGACAACAAAAAAAGCACAAAATAAAAAAAAAACACAGTCAAGTAGGGCGAGCAGACAAAGCTACCATATACAGAAGAAATCAAAAGGAAACTTTGCTCAAATAAATTAAGATAACAAGTGACAATCAAGATAAATGAGATTAAAAAGATACGCAAGAAAGTTCATCAGGACATTTGTAAAATAATTGATGAAAAATGAAAACACATATCTACCATTACAACGGTTAACGAAAATTTTTGTATATTTGGGTATGAAATGGAACATTTCCAGATTTACACAATTTATTTTGTCGGTGAGTGCCGAAACGTCCATATATATATATATATATATGAGAAGCAATAGCTCCTAGAGTTCCTAGCAATAGCTCACTATTCTTAGTATATATATATATATATATATATATATTAGTTATATACGTAACTTGGGAGTACGAAGGATGAATACAGGCGAGACTAAAGTGTTTGTCGCTTGAGTAGCAGTTAGTCGAGGGCGCGCGAAGCGCGCCCGAGACTGACTGCTACTCAAGCGACAAGCACTTTAGTCAAGCCTGATTCAGAATCCTTCGTACTCCCAAGTTACGTAGATAAGTTTATGTCGTTGGTAGGCCGTATGAGGAACTATAAAAATGATTTTTTCTTAATTAATGATATATGTTTTATTAAAAAAAAGTAAATAATGTCATTATTTACTTATTTATTTTACTTATTAACTGTTTAACTTTGAAAATTTGTTTAAACAAAACATTCTGTAAAGTTAAGATTTTATATGAATTTGTATGAGCATTGACATATCTAACGACATTCTTTTGTTTTCACTAACCTACGAATCGATGTCACTCGCGTCATATACGGCCATGCTGTGCGATATCTCGATCTGTTAATACTCCCTTAGGGAGTATAGAGCTGTCGATACTCCCTAAGGGAGTATTGACAGAGAGAATATCGTCGAGATATTAGCATGAACGTATGCAATGCCTATACAAATTTAGCGTGGTCTATAGGTATTCCACCGAATACGGCCTACGACGACATAAATATATATATATATATATATTGTTACTAAAACCTTATTCCGTCTTTGTCTCTCTAATGATTCAGTGATCTCTCGATATAAGAGATTGCGATATAAGAGATTTCGAGCTCTTTCTCCTAAATATGGGCGTGAGCCTAAGTATTTGCGTTATCCCACCACTATGAAAGTGAGAGAGACAGAATATACACGCATGTTGGATACAACTCACACAACAAAACAGTAGGTGTGGGTATCACTTTTGACTCGAGCGTGTTGGGGACTTTTTGTATGAGAGAATTTTCAAGAAAATTCCTCTCCTGAAGGCCCGTTGATTCTCTTGTATCCAGAGTCTACTGTAATACAAAAAGACAGATGATACGACCGTTACTTCAGTTATGTTTAAAAATCTTATTTTGGCGTGCAATAGGCGTAATTTAGCTGTAAATACATCGAATAGTAGCTTTATGACTCTAAAGAGATAATGATCTTTTAATTTTTGAATTTGGAACTTAATTGGAATCATTTAATTGTTCAAATCTATCGAGTTCGTGATTTATGGAGGACAGGAAACATGTTAGGTCTCTTACAAGCTAAAAAAAGAACACTAAAAAGAATAGTTACAGGAATAGATAAACATTGGTTTTTTATCTATGTATAAGAAAAATAATTTGCGTTTCCTAAGAACAACTCACTATTCCTTATGTATATACGAGGGATAGTAAGTTATTCCACACACATATATATATATATATATATATATATATATATATATATATATATATATATATATTTATGTATATATAGGAGTTATAGTTATCTGTCTAGTATTTGTCTCTGTTTTTCGCGTACAGTGGACGTCATTTGCCTATGAATACATTAAATAGTAGCTTTGAGACTCTAAAGAGATGACCAAAGTCATAAAAACAAAATGCAGCAACGATGCAAAGAAGATATGTAATAATTTCAGAATTATTTAATTTTTTTAATTGTTTTGTAACAGCATCCAAGTATTCCTAAAGTAATCATGCACATTTTCAATGTATTTTTTCACGTAGAATCCAATGAAGCTAGGTTTTTTTCTCTAAAAATGATTTGTGAGTTGCTAGAGACCAATAACCGACAGAAAACCTATGAAAAAATGGTTTTTCGAGTTTTTCGCCATGGCGCCATGCCAGAATCGAATTTTTGGTCATCATAAACTTTATGTGTTTTCTAAAAATACAAATTTTAAGCCCAGAAAATTACTTGTAGCCCCTCCCAGAGCAAAGTTACGGAGATTTTATAATTTAAATGTTATTTTTAGGTTAGAAAAACTGCTTTCTAGGACTCGCAAAAAATCACAGTTGAAGAGAGTGCTAAGACCTAGTCATATGTTTTTCGCGGGATTAATATCATTCATCCTTCCAGATAAAAAAAAAATTTTATAAAAAAAGTGATTTTTAGGTTATGTTGAGGTTAGGGTATGTGTTAGGAAACTATAAATATAACAAAACCTAATCTTAATTACTATAAAAACAAGAAAAAATATTAGTTTTGAAATATATGAGGGAGGGCATTTTACCTATCTTAACGGGGGGTACTCTTTATTTAAAAAAAAAATTTATTTCGTTTTTTTTGTTGGAGCCCCTACTTGATATAACAGCCAACGCTGAAGCTACTGCAATTCAAAATTTTTAAAAATATTTCTCAATTGAAGTTTTTCATTTTAATTAATAAATAGCACAATATAGATATATCGGAAATTTTTTTAATGTATATTAAAAATTCGGAAAACTGCAATGTCGGTAATTATGTATGAATTATATACCTTATAACGCCACCTTAATTACAGATTTATCATCACAAAATATTTTAAAATTAAAATTTAAAACTAAAAAAATTCGAAAATTATTGACTTTATCCTTAAAAAAATAATAAATTATTGATTTAACATATGCAAGGACATTAAGTAGTTCTACTCATAATAAATGGATTAATGTAAATTTCTTGAATCATAGCAATGTTTCAAGTAATCCTGTGTCTGCATCAATGAACATTTTAAAAGGGCACCCCCCGTTAAGATAGTAAATTTTGCCCTGTCCTTGAAATTTTTTTTTGACCTTGTAACTTTGTTTGAGATTTGAAAAAAATAGTTTTTATCATATTTGCAGACCGTGACCCCCCTCCCACTGTCCACAGCATGGAAAAAATGACTTTTTCACTATTTATTTTTTTTCTCCGCATCTAGTCAGTAAAAAAATCCCAAGAAAATTGTGCTTATAGCTTGAATAGTTATAAATCACGTAGAATTTTTTCATAAAGATTTGATGATGCTATATAACCTAAAAGGATGAAAAAAAAAATTCAAACCCTTCCTTTTTTCACGGGAAATGCGGTACAGGGCCAATTCTTGCAAAAAAACTTGTACTTTGTTTAAAATTACTTGCCTGAGGCTGATTCCATTTCAAATCGAACAGTCAGTATACACTCAAGTCACCAATTACTGCGCTAATGGAGTATGTTATTCTACCTTAAAAATAAGGGTATACGTATTTTTTTATTTTGCTGAAATATCAAAATTGCATCAGATATGCACTTTTGAAAATTGCATACAAAAACTAAATGTTAAAACTAAAAATGTTGAGAATAATTTTAGAGGGCTATCGTTTTACCAATTTTCAATGAATTTTGGTAAACCTTATTTTGTTTCAATATGTTTTAAGCCCTCTTTCATTCAGTGCAAGAAATTTCAAAAAAGACTAAAAAATGACTAAGATATGTGCATTTTACCAAAAAATGCACTTTTTATGCACATGCATTTTTCTCGAAAAACCCATTTTTTTTTTGCTAAAATTTTTTGTGCTCATAGAAGACCAAATTACCTATCTAATGGTACTTGGTTGATCCCGTACTTGTTTGTTTGAAGCGAGAAAAAAAATTCACAAATTTTATTGGTGAAAAATTTTTGTAAATACGTTCGGAAATTTTAAGCAATGTAGATTTAAACACTATCCTTCTTTTAGCATTACCCAGGAACAACGACGTGGATGTAGAAGGTTTCTGTTCCCTTCAGGGTGCTTTTTTAAAGTGAGTTCTTCTTGCCTCTCACTGCTGGGATGCGTCCAAAATATAATTATAAATAATTACTTTTTTTAATTTTTGCATTTATTATTTTTAGTTCTAAGTGTAGCCTTACGACGTTTGACTTTTTTTTTCTTGTCTTTCACTTTAGTCAGTGCATATATAGCTGTTCTACCAACAGATATATGCGATTTCAATTCCCCAAGTTGTTTTAACCACATATGACTTTTTTGAATCCCATTATATTTAGGAACTGTACTCCATTCAATATTTTTTTCTTTTCTAAATTTTTCAATCTCATTTATTGGTAATAATATGATTTTGATTGCACTGGTGTACTTTTGAACCCAATTTATAAAATCGTCAGCATTTTGTATCGATTCTTCATGAACTCTTTTTAAGTTATGTGAAGTAGCATAATGCTTTAGAAGCCCACCTATTCCATCAACGGCTCCTTTCCCATGACCAGTCGCAGAAAATAACCATTTCATTTGATAAGAAAAATGTTTGAATTCATGTAGCTGAAAACGATTTTTAAATTGGCTTGCAGCTCCATCTGATATAATAGTGACTTTAGTAACTAAATCATTTTTCATAAGATCGATAATTTTATTTAATGCTAATAGTGCATATGCAGTATCATGCTTTTTGTCGCCACTAACGATCGCAAAGCTTTGCGTTATCTCTCCTTGGCAACAGACTGCAGTAAAAATAGAAATTTGGTTACTTACCCAATGATTTCCCTGAACCGCTTTATTATTTATTACAGACCAATTTTCTGCAAAATCAACGTGGATAATTAACTGAGTAGGATCAGCTTTACCTTCTTCTTTTTCTTTTTTTATAGCTTCACGTTGAATATTTTTTATGTATACGTGAGTACTTGCTTTTAGTGCGCAGATTGAAAATTTTTCTTTAAAAACTGATAAGCTTACTGTTTGTTTGATAAGATTACCATTATCCCACAAAGCAAACGTAATTTCATCTTCACAATTTTCTTTCAGTTTTAACAATTTTAATGTGATACCCTCACTACCGGGGCAATAATTGCATTCTTGCAAGAAACACGAATCAGATGGTTCAGAACACAACATTGCGTTAGTTATTTCTGAACGAATTAAATCTAATTCAAAATTATTATCGCCTCTGAAACGAATTAAACTTGTAAGAAACAGTTCAAAATTTTCGCAATGTACACAAAGACAAGTTTCCTTCACAGGGCTTGTTAAGACGAAACTTGGTCTTAGACTATAGAATTTCGATTTTCCTATTTGTAAGTTTGGATTTTCTTGTCTTAATTGACTATATGTTTCTTTTAAGCTTCGAGTAAGAAACCGTTTAACTTTTTTAGTTTTTGTATTATTAACTTTAACAGTAACAACATCAGATTTATTTGGACTTTGTCTACTACAATTAAAATCATCATTTAAAAAATATTCCATAGCGATATTTTTTGTATTTTCATCAATAGGATGACCAGTATATGAATCTGGCTCCGAATAAACTCCTTTATTTTTCACGAGATTTCTTGATTTATTTATCATATACTCGCTTATATTCAGGAATAGTGAGCAAATTTTTATTTTGCTTAATTTTGAAGGTAGTAGAGTTAGAAGTTTTATTTTCTCCGAAACAGAAGAACATTTTTCGAAAGCCGATTTAAAATTTTCTACAAATTCGTTCCAATAGTTTTCAGTCGAACTTTTGTCCGATTCTATTGATTCAACTGAAATGCCATACGCATCTTCTAATTTACTTCCGACAGTAGCAGAAAAAGCTGAAATTAAAGATTTTTTCTTTTTAGATACGTAATTTTCTGTTAAATTTTTAGGTATTGCAGTTTTTCTTTTTAGCGGCGAGACGCATTGAGGTAAAATTGTATTAATACTCTCGTTTAATTCCTGTATTCGTTCGGGTGTCTTGGGGATAAAATCATCATGTTTTCCGCTAAAAAGTTCAGTGATTTCATTTTCAGATGTAGATTCAAGATCACTTAAAATCATTTTTGATATGCGTTCATGGCAATTTTTGCATACATTAGTAGAGGGCAGTATCTTTAAATCTGGATAAAGCTGTGCCAAATTAATGGCCAAATCTTCCAACGGTCTAAAACGTAAATTTCTGCTTTTATAAACTACCTTCTTATGCATTTGAAAAAAATCGGGACATCGAATTCTTGTAGAAGAGTAAATTTCGGACATCGTAATTGCAGAGTTTTGTTTACTTTTTCACAAGTCCGAAAAGTTTCTTTCAAAGCAGACGTAAGAATAACTAGCTTGTATATAACAATTCTAATATGCTGTTTTGGTTACGCGAGGTATTTGTCCGCGAATGAGCCTCCTATTATCTGTACATCGAAACATACATAATATAGATATACACGAATAGAATTATTATTTTCCATTTTTTAATATTTATTTTTATATTACGAATTTATATATATATATATATATGTATATCACTATTGATGATATATACATACATACAAAGGTAAACAAATAATGAGCGAAGCATGCGACAGCGTTGGAATGAACATTGCTTAAGACTTTCGAACGTATATAGAAAAATTTTTCACCAATAAAATTTGTGAATTTTTTTTCTCGCTTTAAACAAATAAGTACGGGATCAACCAAGTACCATTAGATAGGTAATTTGGTCCTCTATGAGCACAAAAAAATTCAGCAAAAAAAAAATGGGTTTTTCGAGAAAAATGCATGTGCATAAAAAGTGCATTTTTTGGTAAAATGCACATATCTTAGTCATTTTTTAGTCTTTTTTGAAATTTCTTGCACTGAATTAAAGAGGGCTTAAAACATAATGAAACAAAATAAGGTTTACCAAAATTCATTGAAAATTGGTAAAACGATAGCCCTCTAAAATTATTCTCAACATTTTCAGTTTTAACATTTAGTTTTTGTATGCAATTTTCAAAAGTGCATATCTGATGCAATTTTGATATTTCAGCAAAATAAAAAAATACGTATACCCTTATTTTTGGGGTAGAATAACATACTCCATAAGCGCAGTAATTGGTGACTTGAGTGTATACTGACTGTTTGATTTGAAATGGAAAATTGATTTGAACTGAATTTTTCCAGATATTTGCTGTTGGTGCGTCATAGTTAAAAATGCCAAAAACTCATTTTTTCGACGTTTCTGGCTGATTGTAGCTCATTTGCAGACTTCGTATTATTATTTATATTATAAAATTGTATTCTAGAACTTTATTTATGAATTTAATTATGCAATCAAGTCAAAAAAATAAGATTTACAAATATCCGCATCATATTTTTGCACGAATCGACATTTTAGATTAGGTATTTAAACACTTCTTTCATGATTTTGTTGATATTCCACTACTTTATATGTGATAAAATCTTTTAAATATTATATTGTTTCATTAAAAGAAAATATTTTGGTTAATAAATCATTGCACAGGTACAGCTATATTAAGTACGGTCAAAATATCAACTTGAGATTACATATGAATTTATATTTCGTAAGAAAAACTTATCAATACAAACATTATCATTATGATTTTATAATATGAACCTTAACTCTGGCATTTTTAACACTATGTAATCTAAATCTGCACTTAAGTCACACTTTTGCGAGAGCTATGTGGTCTTTTTTTACACTGTGTAAAAAAAATGTGAGCATGCGAGTACATTGAAATCTTGTTTACATGTCTCATATTAATATTACAATATTAAATATATTTTTGTTAAAAAGCATTTATTATTTGCAATTATTTTATGACATTGGCAATCGTTTTGAAGATCATAAATAAAGTTTGCACTTATGTTATGTATTGTATTATATTATCTCCATTGACATTGGTACGAATCCAGTAACGTAACTCAAGTAACAATCGTTAGGCTGGAAGTTATAGTTTTTACTCAGTTCTCAGATATCTATCTATGCTCTTACTCTTTTTTCCATAAGAAGAACAAAGATAGATTATTTGAGAACTGAGTAACAACTACAACTTCTAGCCTTAGACTTGAGTTGAGTCTATGATTTCGAGTCATAAATAAACATTATGGCTCGAATTCATAGTCGTGTCTTAAGTATTAAGTATGACTTAAAACTTAAGTTTCGTTACTTGAGTATCAGCTGTTACTTCAATTGAGTGCTCCATGAAGAGGTTATCACAGTTAGTCATAAAACAAAATGACACAAATAAGATAGTCGCCGGTAAGAATGTAACACTTAATTGAAGTAACAGTTAATACTTAAGTAACGATACTTAATTTTTAAGTCAGACTTAATACTCAAGAGACGACTATGAATTCGTGTCTTGAGTACATAAAACATTAGGGCAAAATATTCGAATTTTAATTTGTATATAGTTGAGATAATAAGTCCAAAACCTTCGATAATATATAGGGCAATTACACGCTAGAAAAAGAACAGGAACAAATATAAGAAATACATTGCTTCTATATATATATATATATATATATATATATATATATATATATATATATAAAGAAATAAACGCGTTGTTCCTAGCAACAATTCGCTATTCCATATATATATATAGATAGAAGTAATGTATTTCTCATATCTGTTCCTGTTCTTTTTCTAGCGTTTAATAGCCCTATATATTATCAAAGGTTTTGGACTTATTATCTCAACCATATACAAATTATAATTCGAATATTTTGCCCTAATGTTTTATCAAAGGATCTTCTTAAACATCTACAATAATAATTGTAACGAACCATTTAATATCGTATCAATTTTTCTCATACAATGTTATTCTAATATTGTAATATAGCCCATGAAATAATATTATCGTCTTAAACTACAATTTCGTTAGAAATAAATCCTTACCTAATATATGAAATTAATAAATATAGGAGTTTATTTTTATAATAATATTTGCAATACTGTTTTAATACTAATATTCGTTATTCTATTTACAAAATATTTTACATGTTACTTTTCTTTGGCTCGAACTTAGGCCCGAATTCATAGTCGTGTCTTGAGTATTAACTCTGACTTAAAAATTAAGTATCGTTACTTGAGTATAAGCTGTTACTTCAATTGAGTGTTACATCCTTACCGGCGACTATCTTATTTGTGTCATTTTGTTTTATGACTAACTGTGATAACCTCTTCATGGAGCA
The DNA here is from genome assembly GCA_017163975.1 of Anastatus disparis. Taxonomy (NCBI): domain Eukaryota; kingdom Metazoa; phylum Arthropoda; class Insecta; order Hymenoptera; family Eupelmidae; genus Anastatus; species Anastatus disparis. Next base: position 535,289 of record JAFFSR010000395.1, on the reverse strand, counting down.
CTCAATTGAAGTAACAGCTGATACTCAAGTAACGAAACTTAAGTTTTAAGTCATACTTAATACTCAAGACACGACTATGAATTCGAGCCATAATGTTTTTTATGGCTCGAAATCATAGGCTCAACTCGAGTCTAAGGCTAGAAGTTGTAGTTGTTACTCAGTTCTCAAATATTCTATCCTTGTTCTTCTTATGAAAAAAGAGTAAGAACATAGATAGATATCTGAGAACTGAGTAAAGACTATAACTTCCAGCCTAACGATTGTTACTTGAGTTACGTTACTGGATTCGTACCAATGTCAATGGAGATAATATAATACAATACATGACATAAGTGCAAACTTTATTTATGATCCTTGAAACGATTGCAAATGTCATAAAATAATTGCGAATAATAAATGCTTTTTAACAAAAATATATTTAATAATATAATATTAATATGAGACATGTAAACAAGATTTCAATGTACTCGCATGCTCACATTTTTTTTACACAGTGAAAAAAAAGACCACATAGCTCTCGAAAAAGTGTGACTTAAGTGCAGATTTAGATTACATAGTGTTAAAAATGCCAGAGTTAAGGTTCATATTATAAAATCATAATGATAATGTTTGTATTGATAAGTTTCTCTTACGAAATATAAATTCATATGTAATCTCAAGTTGATATTTTGACCGTACTTAATATAGCTGTACCTGTAAAATGACTTATTTACCAAAATATTTTTTTTTTTAAAGCAAAATAATATTTAGAAGATTTCATCACATATAAAGTAGTGAAATATCAACAAAATCATAAAAGAAGTGTTTAAATACCTAATTTAAAATGTGGATTCGTGCAAAAATATGATGCGGATATTTGTAAATCTTATTTTTCTGACTTGATTGCATAATTAAATTTATAAATAAAGTTCGAGAATAAAATTTTATAATATAAATAATAATACGAAGTCTGCAAATGTGCTACAATCATTCAAAAACGTCGAAAAAATGAGTTTTTGGTATTTTTAACTATGGCGCACCAACAGCAATTATCTGGAAAAATTCAGGCAAGTAATTTTAACAAAATACAAGTTTTGTTGCCAGAATTGGCCCTGTACCGCATTTCCCGTGAAAATGGGAAGGGTTTGAATTTTTTTTTCATCTTTTTAGGTTATATAGCATCATCAAATCTTCACGAAAAATTCCTACGTGATTTATAACCATTTAAGCTATAAGCACAATTTTCTTGGGATTTTTTTACTGACTTGATGCGGAGAAAAAAAATAAATAGGTGAAAAAGTCATTTTTTCCATGCTGTGGACAGGGGGAGGGGGGTCGCGATCTGCAAATATTACAAAAACTATTTTTCCTTTATCCAAAACAAAGTTACAAGGTCAACCAAAAATTTCAGGGACAGGGAAAAATTGACTATCTTAACGGAGGGTACCCTTTCATGCCACGCGTAATTTAAGCACTTAAAAAAATTTTAAAAGTGGGTTTTTATATAAGGAAACTCTAATAAAACTCAAAATAAACAAATATTAAAAAAAGAGTTAAAGGAAATCACTTGATTGATTTAAATGAGACTATGGAATTTATAGTAAATAGTTATGAATGTAAATCATCAATAGTTAAAAATTATACAGATGTATTGAGCATGGCAACCGATAAAAAGTTAACTAAAATAGAAAAACAAATAATAAATTTAGATAAGACGTTGAATTTTAAAATTCTGTAACCAACAAGTAATAAATTAATTGATAATTATAATTCAACATTATATAGGAAAAATGAATGTTACATGTAGGTATGATGGTATATTACATTTTGATAAAGAAAAAGTATTATTTAAGAATTTTTTATGACTTTTATAACCATGAAAAAGTAAGTGTTAAACGATTAATGTATTCTCCTGATGAGTTAAAAGATTTAGTTAAAAATACTCATGAAAAATCAAGAGATGCCTTAGAAAATATACTTCGATATAATCATTTATTACACGAAAAGAACATTATGGTTGGAAAATCCAGATTTTTGATTGTAGTGATTAAAAAATTTAGTTCGATTCCTGACAAGCAAAGTTTTGGTTAGCACAACTTAAGTCAATAGTGAAAAGACTTTGGTTATGTCAACCAAAACTTTGGTCGCTTTAGCCATGAAAAATTTCGTTTGATTTCAAATGACAATCTACTTTGGTTGTAGAAACAAAATATTTTATTACTACAACTAAAGTCTGGCACCTAATAACTTTTGATATGACAACTTAAGTATTTTTTTTCCTGCAAGCAAATATTTTGGATTTTACAACCAAATAATTTTGTTTGGCAACTAATTGCGGGCTAAGTAAATACTTTAATTATCATGACTAAGTCGTTTCTTTCCGTCTATCTTTTGCATCATTTAAGGCAAATGTTGTAAATTTTAATAATTGAAGACCAAGTCCTTATTTTTTTAAGCTTAAGGAAAAATTTATTATCAAATAAATACTATAAAATCACAAATTAATTAAGATCCTTTATATGAACAATTATATAAAGAGAGCTGACTTTTTTGAGGTTTACCACATTTTTGAAACTTTCTTTTACAGAAAAATAACTAACAAGTTATTATCCCGTGAAATTATAAAATAATCTTTATGTGAATTTCCGAAAATACAGCTAAAAATACTGCTATAAGAATATAGCTGTAAAATACAGCTAAAAATACAACTGTAAAATAGCGAAAATACAGCTGAAAATACTGCTATAAAATACTGAGAATACAGCTGTATATTTAGCTATTTTTTTAGTTATTTTTTATAGCTACCTTTTTCCGACCAGGCACATAATCAAATTATTAAATGTAAATTTAGGTAAACGTTTAACTAAAAGAAATAGCTAAAAAACACATCGATATAGCTGTAAAAAGAGGTCGATACAGCTATATATTTAGCTATTTTTTTAACTACTTTTTATAGCTACCTTTTTTGACCGGGTAGATAACGAAATTATCAACTATAAAACTAAGTACATTTTTAACTATAAAAAAGAGCTTAAAAAAACACATCGATATAGCTGTAAAAACAGCTCGATACAGCTATATATTTAACTATTTTTTTTAGGTATATTTTACAGCTAACCTTTTTTGACCGGGATGCTACATTGAAAAAGAAGCAGCTAAATTTTATTTAAGAGGAGGAAATTTTGATTCTGAATTAATAAAATCTTTCGATAAATTAAGACAAGATCATAATGTATTTACTATATAATATATAATGACGGGTGCTGTATTAAATAATCACATTATAGCATCACAAAATACTGAAAACAATGATGTACCCTCGACGAAAACATATTCTCTGGTGTTCTTTTTATGTGATTCTGAAATCACACAACCTTATTGTATAATTTCGAGTTTATTTATTTTTATTGGAGAATTTTTGAATCAAAGAAAAAGAACACCCGTGATTTTTTTTTCGTTGAGTGTACCTAATGAATCATATTTAGCTTTTACTCATTAAAGAACTTGATCATAGTCGATATAATGTTTACAAAACAAATAAGGTTGCAGCAATTTTCATCAACTAATGCCGACGGAGGCATTCATGACTCTTATACAACTATTCAAGATAAAAAATAAAAAAATTTAGAGCGAATAAATTCAATTGGTCATTTTTTTGAACCATAGCAAATATTCACTATATTATCTAGATGAACCTCTTGGATAGCACAAAAATATGAACAGATCATAATTGTTCATTTACTCGTTTAAATTATATTCGATATCAGTTGAGTATCATTAAAAATAATTTTTTATAATGTCAACATCTGTGATTCAATATCTAATATTAAATATCAATCGAATGAGACAGAGTATTTAAAAAATATTGATGTTTTTATACGAGATAAAGCACCTATGGCTCTACAATATGCTTTGGAAATAGTTGTAAGAACTTTAAAATATTTTATGTTTAAAGATTTGTCTTTTGAAGGTAAGATTGTTGTTTTAGAAGCTGATATTAAGTGCTTGTAGCTATGAAATTTTAATCGTAAATTTGTTCATAAACTAAAATATTTCAAATTTTTTAATTAAAGAAATTAAAAAAATTATTGCTTGATCTCATTTAAGAAGATGTAACATAGATACTACTCCTGTACTCATAAATATTGCCTATCTTTTAGCTTTATTGCGAAATTTCAAAGAAAAAAATGCATTAGCTTGTATTATTTGACATGAAAATTCAGTTGAATTTTTAAATGAATTCATTCATTAATTTTTTAAAAACTCCAATTTCTGATACAAAATTGAAAAATTTCAATTTATATGAGAAAGGGTTTGATTGTGGGCACCCTTTTGTTTTTGGCTAATAACTTTCCACCAAATGTATATTATTTGAACATATAGGTATCTATGGAAAGCTAGAGACCTTACCTAACTACCAACGAAAGGACAAAATTGATTCTGTCAAATAAAATAATTTTTTTTGTTACCGAAATTTTCCCATAATATTGGAACTCAAAATTCTCAGTAATTAATGAATGAATTTGTTTAAAAATTTTAATGAATAACCTTCATGGTACATAATATAAGCTGATGCATTTCTTTTTAAGCAATAAAATGGGAAAATAGTCGATATTCATGAATACAGGTGTAGTGTCCGTTTTACATCTCCTTAATAAATCTTATAATATTTTAAATATTCAGAAAATTAAGCTCATTTCGTTATCAATAAGTGGAGAAAACTATTAGAATTCTAAAACGAATTTACTAAGCAATAATTGAAATGTATTCGTAATCCTAATTAGGAAAGTATCCAACATTCACACAAATGTATAGCAGCATCAATGAGATAAATATTCTTTTTGTTAATATTCAGTAGAATATTTAACGTTTCATTAAATATTTTTATATATATGATAACACATAAGAGAACACATAGCGAAATATTTAATTAGATAAAATATAATGATTTACATCATATTATTTCTATTTCATTCTTGCATATCTGATAAATAATACGTTATGTTGAGACTATTCCTAATTTAAAGCCGTGATCTTCATTCAATATTTTATTAAAATTTGAACCACTCCTTTTATAAAACTAAATTTATTTTATTTCCATTAATTTTTTCAATTTCTTTTATTTGATATTAACAGAATCCAATTTTATTGTTTTATTAATTTTATCGGAACACAAAAAAAGTGGTCTTTTTTTTTCCTAGCAGCTGCTTGCTTTCCATTTATTACATAACCTCAATCTTGCCATTATTTTCATCTTCTGCGTCTTCCCTTTTTCTTTTAGGTATTCTGGCAGTTCTTCTTCTCTTCATCCGTCATGATCTCCACCATATTTTGATTTTTCTATCTTCATATCTTTTTCTTCTTGTTCTGCTGCCTTAGTCTTACGCGACCATTCCTCAGTGACATTTTCTCCTATTCGCCTTCTTGTCTCATATTCCCATCTGTTTCATCCATCCGTTTTCAGCATTTCTTCTCTCTCCTTTCTCATTTTTGTCGTATTCCATGTTTCTTTATCCACTTCTTTTTTGCATTCTTTTTGTATCTTTTTCTGCGATTTTTTTTATCTTTCCTTCATATTTCAATGTTCTTATACCTGCTTCTATTTTTACTTTACTTATTTTAGTTTCTTCTCTAACCAAATACCCTGGTGTGCACCTGTCTACTCCTAGTATTCCTTCTATATACCTTTCTTGTATTGCTTTCACTTCTTTTCTTTCTTTCATTCCCCATATTTCCACAGCGTCCATGACAATACTCTTCACCAGCACATTAAACATTATCATTCTTCTTCCAAAATCTTCTCTAAATTTTCTTTAGCCTATCCCCCATACTCGTAATATCGCCGCTGTTGCTTTTTTACTCACCTTCCTTATATGTGCTTCGTTTCCGTTATTTTTCTTGAAAGTGTATCCTAAGTAAGTAAATCCTTCTACTTCTTCTATCTCCTTTTCTTACTATTTATATTCATTTTTCTTTCTTCTTTTTCCCTTTACAAAAACCTCGATCTTCGATTTTTCTTGGTTCAATTCTATTTCCTTAACTTCTATGTACGTTTCTAAACCTCTAATCATTCTCTTAATTTCTTCTTCTGTATCTGCCAACAATGTTATATCATCTGCATACTCTAACGTATAGAATCTTGTATTTCCTATTGTCATTTTTCCTCCTAGTCTTCTTTTAAAAAATTCTTTTATGGCTGCCATGTAGATAATAAAAAGTAGAGGGCTTAGAGGGCGTTTTTGTCTTACTTCCCTTTTCCTCCGAAATTCCTTCGTGTTCTCTTCTCTTATTATCTTGTTTCTTGATAAATTTCATTTATTCTTTCTAATATTCCTTCGCTGGAGCCTTCCCTTTTAAGTTGCTTCCATATCTCTTCTCTATGCAGTTTTGAGCTGCCTTTAAGAGGAGGCCGTATAGCTCTGTCCTTGTCTAATCTAAATTTTCGTTATTATGAATAAATTAAATATTGTTATACAAAAGTAAGGATATAGCCCAATAGATTTCAGGATGAGCAAACGATCCTATTCTATGAAAAAATATAAAATTTTCATTAGTTTTCAAGTGAGGTTTGAAACGGAAAAACAATGGAATTTGATAACTGTTATTCCGTTTCAGACCTCACTCGAAAACTAATGAAAATTTTATATTTTTTCATAGAATAGGATCGTTTGCTCATCCTGAAATCCATTGGGCTATATCCTTACTTTTGTATAACAATATTTAATTTATTCATAATAACGAAAATTTAGATTAGACAAGGACAGAGCTATACGGCCGCCTCTTAAATCGACGAAAAAAATATGTATCTTTCTTTTCTATTGGTTCAGAGTTTTCTCCACTGCTATTTTCAGTGCATATATGTTATTAATGCAACTTCTACCTTTTCTGAATCCTGCTTGCACTTCTAGTAATACGTCAAGTGACTCTGCTTCTTTTTTTAACTTTACTTCAATTATCACTGCATATATTTTATATGGTGTGTCCATGAGTGTTATCCCTCTGTAGTTGGCTGCTATGTGCTTGCCTTTTTTTTTAAATATCGGGCTTATAATTCCTAATTTTCATGCTTCTGGCCATCTTTCTCCTTTTCATATCCTATTTAATATTTCTCTAATCCTTTCCTTTATTTCTTTATTCGCATATATCCATTCTTCATTTTTAACTCTATCTTCTCCTGTTGTTTTTTTTCTCTTTAGTCTTTTGATAATTATTTCTACTTCTTTTCTTGATATTTCTGCCATTTCTTATATTCTTTCTTTTCCTTCTATCTTGCAATTGTTTTCTTCACTTCCATCTAGCAGTGATATCAAATTTTTTGTTTCCATTCCTATCCATTACTTTCATCTATTTTTGTTGTGTATACTGTCTCTTTTTTAATATATTTCCACATCTCTTTTGGGCTTTTAAAAAATTTCAACGTTCAAGTTTAAAAATTTAAACTTTCTCGCATAAAAAAGTCAGTGTATGATAACTTATATGAAGATTATGTTTCTCAAAAGATATTGACGATCACGGGAAAGGTGTTATTTCCTTTTTGATTAAAGAGAGATGTTATTTCAATTTGGTTATTAAATGGTGCCATTACTTTTAGAGTCAAACCAAGGTATGATTTTATTTACAGTTAAAAAGAGGCTTTCGTTTCTAAATTTATATATTTAAATCATTTATTCAATTAATTATAATTTTGTAACTCATTTTTTTCAGGGTCAACTACATAATTAAATAGAGAAAAAGTTTTTGACATAGCACTATTTTTGCTTTCTCATAGAGAAAGCTTTGTATCGACAAAAATTTTTTTTTCAATTTTTTCATTAATTTGTACATATTTTACTCAAGAAGTCAAAAAAGTGGTTTCCAGAAAATGTCTGTGTGTGCGCGTGTGCGTGCGTGTTTGTGTGTGTGTGTGTGCGTACGTACGTGCGTGCGTGCGTGCGTGTGTGTGTGTGTGTGTGTGTGTGTGAATTCAGTACGCCAGTTAGATCTCGCAGACTACTCAATGGATTTGCTTCCAATTTTGCATACAATTTATTTTTTTGTTTAACTGATGCGGAAGCTATTGAAAAGCAAAATTTTAATTTTAAAGCTATCTAAAGAATTGAAAAAAAATTTCGATTTTTAATTTTTTTTGTATTGTACGTCAAGTACTCGATGGATTTGCTTTAAAATTTGCTTGGAAATTACTTGCGACTGCCAAAAGAAAGAAAACTTTTGAAAACTGATTTTCTTAGTGTAGTTTTAATTTTATAGCATTTAGAAAATTTTGAAAAAAAATGTCATTTTCCATTTCTTTTTCTGTTTCACGCAAACTACTCGATGGATTTGCTCCAAAATTTGTATACAATTAATTCGCTACATTTTAAATAAAACAAGTTTTTGAAAAATAATTTTCTTAGAGTAGTTACAATTTTAGAGACTTTTAAAGATTTTGAAAATAATTTTGATTCTTCTTTTTTCATTTTTTTCTTATTTTACCTAAAGTCCTCAATAGATTTGTTCTAAAACTTTCAGGGAAATTATTTGTGGCTGCCGAAAAAATGGAAATTTTTGAAAGCTGATTTTCTTAGCGTAATTATAATTTTTGAGAACTATTTGAACTTTCTGTATAAAAGATTACATCGATCGGAGCAGAGCACTGCGATTAAGCTGCGTTGTGGCTCACTACGGCTCTCCATAGTTTGACGCACAGAAAGCTGAATCCAAACCCAGCGACTAAACTGCTTTGTCGCTCGCTCCAACTCTTCGCATTTAATCATGCAGAAGGCCGAAGACAAACACTGCGAATGAACTATGCAGTCGCTCACTAGGGTTCTCCGTTCTCCAACGTATACAGAAAGCTAAATCCGAACACAGCGATTTATAGCGTGGTCGCTTACTGTGAATGCCGATCTCAAGCATCGCAACAACGCTTTGAACATGCTTGCTTGATTAATAAATAACATTGAAAAAATGATAATTTTTACTTTCTTTTATACATTTTTTTTTAATGTTCATGTAATTACATGAATCCATAATTTTGAACTATTTTTAAAAATTTATAATTTACATCTTTACTTATTTTTTTTTTATTTTTAGATTTATTAGGACACATTTAAAGTCAAATAGTTAAAAAATTATACTAATAATTCTATTAAAAAATCTAAAAATAAATCTTATAATAAATTTTAATCAATAAATCTGTATATTATAAAAAAAATAAAAATTAAAGAAAAGTTGTTTAATTCAACGTTACTCTATACTTTAATAATATGCTTGTAAATCCTCAAAAGTATTAAAATAGTGAAAACAATTAGTAGCATATTGCTATGGTACATACAAAAATAACGAATCACAAACATTACTAGAGTTAAGTTAATGAGTAATTAATTTAAATAGAAAAAATAATAAATTTTAAGTGATACAGGTTTATGGATACAAGATAGAAAAATAGATATAAAAGATATATTTTTCGCACGTACTTTAAATATTTCTTTTCCAGTATAATTTTCAAAATTAACTATAAGGTGTAGTTTTAGAAATATCAAAATTGTTAACTCAATGTAGATTTTTCATTGATTATATAAATATAAAAAATTAGGGCGAACAATTGAACTTTTTAGAAAAAATCGATTTGTTAAAAAATATTGAATTTCAATTATCCAATCTCAGATTCAGAGCTAATGATATTCAAATAAAATAATAATTTTTTAAGAAAATTCACTGAGAAAAAAATACTATATTCTGAATGTAATTCTATACTTTACATACATTTTCAATTCGCAATATAGAATTCAATTCAGGCATATACAAACTGAGGGATTTTGGCCTACATGAATAAAAACGTTGATAGGACATGAAGTAATATTTTTTGTAAACGAATAATACTAATATCAAAATACACAAAAAATGGTTCAATAAATCTTAGATAAATCCGTACTTAAATTGACATTATATGTATATACAAATCTCTTAGTATTTATATTACATTCTAAATTACTATTTATATAGAAAATATCAACATAACTTTGAAATTTCAATCTATTATTTTATTGGTTTAAAATATTTCGAAACTACTTATATCAGTCCGTCATGTAGAAATGTTCTCCTTTCCACTACAATTTCAAACTGAATTTTGATCGCTTCTATTAGATTTTCTCTTGTACAAGAAAAAAAATTTTATTAAATAAAATAGTCTGCATAAATTATTATTACTTATAATTTATACAAGCGATAAGTTCATCTTCGTAGGAAATAAAAAATTTCTAATTTTATTTTAATTATACCTTTATATAAATATAATGTTATGTTCTACGGCTGATTACTGGTAAAGTAATGACATTGATATAGTGGCACACCACAAGTATATATTGTTATTATAATTCCAAAAATGTATAAAAACAGTCAATATGTATATATTAATAATAAATAACCTAATACTTGAATATTAACAACGAATATAGACGCTTATAGAAGAGTACTTCTGGGTTAACTTAAGGGACTAGCTTTGGAGGACACTTTTAACATTACGTGTATATCTATATATATGAAAAAATCAGTATATATAGATATAGAAATACATGGCATTTTTGTAGCGCCACCACGTGGCTGGAGGACATAAGCTTCAGATTTTGGGCCCCTGTCCGCACATTTAAAGTACGCTTCTATAAGCGTCAATCTTCGTTGATATTAATAACAGTGAAATATTTCTCTTTACTCTGTAGTAATTTTTGTATTTTTTTTAATAGAATAATATAGCTTTTAAAAAATTAAATTTTTTTTATTATTTTCAAAAAAAATTATTTATTCGCAAACAGTTGTGTATTTTTTAGTAGGTAAACTAGGGGGATTCAAGCACAGGGGGGATTCTAGCACAGGGGGGATTCAAGCACAGTCGATTTTCAGCACAGCACAGTTGGTGATTTTTTAACCCAAGTTTGTGCTAACTTTAATAACCCAAGTTTGTACCAACTTAATAACCCAAGTTTATACTCTTAAAATTTTTAAACAGTTTATTACGTTTAAATTTTTTGTGGTTCTGAAAAGAGCCGATTTAAAGTTTTTTATATTTGATATTTGGGGGTGGTATTTGTGATTTATATTTTTCGTAATGCTCCTTCCATGACATCTTCTCTTTTTTAGAAGAATCGATAAGAGGAGTATACTCGTTAGGTTTAGCGGTGGTGCTCGGACTTTGTCCCATGATGAAATAATACAAGTCATGACACGCTTCTACTTTTATAGTGATGAGAGCTGCATGTAATCATTTACTTACACTCCATAGCTATTTCCAATGGCAAACGACTCTCAGTAAAATATTTTTTCATGAGTCTGACGTTGTGTAGAGCACAACAAGCTTTATACATTCCATCGTGATGGGGGCAAACAGTCACTAGCTTTATCTTATCCAGTGGTGGATAACCCATCTCTGTAACATCGGTAACGTTGAACTTGAAACGTTCTAACCATCTTTTCTTTATACTTCCCATCACTAAAATTTTGCTAGCATCTTATAGAGCTTCTTTAAGAATGTTTCGTATTTCGGTGTAGGGAATCGTACCAGAACGCCAAGACAAACCATGATAATATTGTTCAAACCATTTGTTTTGCGTCTTATATTTCTCTGTGAGTCTTCGCCAAGGAAACGGCTCTTTAAAAAGTAGCACAACAGGATCAGAATCATCGTTCAACGGAACTATAGCCAATTCTTTTAAAACATAGTCATTACCAGGCTGCTTGAAGCCTTGCATATCGACCAAGTACTCCATCGTGAATGACTCTTTTGATGATAAACATCCAATTTATAACTATTCCCCCACCACTTAGACAAGTTTTCGTACATTACCATTGACAGGATTGTACTCGACTACGCGATCGTGTATGATCAAACAGTAAGCTGATGTTCCAGCAAGAATATTATTTCTTGATTCAAATTCTAAGCGAACATCCACAGGAGCGCTTTTCAGAGACTCATTTTGTTTCGAGCAATCGATTACAATCAACGGCACATAGTCAATGAAATCTTGCTTTTTTAAGAGTGGTTCGGCATCTTTCTCATAGTACGCAGGTTGAAAATTAGCATACATATCGTATAACATGGCAAATTGATTACGTTCAATATTTAAATTTAGATTTCCATATGGATAGTATTGTGAATTAAGGAAAAGCTTTACATTACTTATGTTGCAGTGATCAAAGCGACTCGCATTGGCTGTTTTTAGATTTTTTCGATTCGTTTGAAAAGCTAGAATAACAAAACGTGGCTTTTCCAATTGGTTAGAAGTTTTAACAGTCCAAACGTGTTTTGATGTGGTTGGAAGTAGCGGATACTCGTACAAGTCCCAACTACGGAAACTCATTGCAATCGGTTTATCTTTTTCAATATGATTGAGTAAGCGAAGTTTGTAGGCATTCGATAATATTACATAGGGCATAAGCCATTCTATTCTTTGCAAATTGATCTGAAAATCTTCGTATCTATTTTCATGATGTGTTTGAACTACCGCATTCAAATCATTCCTAGATCTTGTCAGTATAAGTTCATGTTTTACATTAACTACAATTTTACGATAGTCTTCAGCGAAACCGAAAATCATACTTAGAGGAATAGATAAGTCAAAGTAACCTGCCGCGCTGTTTACTTTTAGATTCTCCTCTACATCAACCCAACCAGCGTTCTCAAGAATCGACTCTTGACTAGGGCAGAAGGAAAGCCACCCTTTCATAAGTGTAGTTAAACCAACATTTTTACATTTGTCAATCTCCACAGCATTGATTTCATATTGGATTTCTTCAAACATATGACAGATGGCGTTATTTACTAGGACCGTATTAGCTACCGCGGTTCCGTCAGCTTTCACGATTCTACCGCAAATATGTAGTGAACTACGTGATGGTAGAAGACATAAGTCTTGATGTTGAATAGATATACGAATCTCATCACTATTATTAAACGAAGATGCGGAATAAGGTTGATGAGCATGTACTTCATAATGTTCAACAGATTCATCGAACTTTACTCCCGACTGTATGCTCAGAATTCCTTCCATATTTTTGAAAACAACAGAAGAATATACAAGTTACTTTCCACCACGGATTCTTAGTCCGAGACTTCTTAGGAACTGAATGTTTTGTCGTGTTAGCGCTTTCTTTGTCGTTCGACGACTGATGACCGGTCGACATGTTGACTTACTTATATAGCCTCTACCAACTTTAGTATTGTAAACGATACCCATTACGTTTGTTTAAGATGTAATCTTATTGTAATAATTTCTCCTCGAAAATTAATCAAGTGTCCGTCTTGATCGACTATCCGTACTTGAATGTGATCTATACTCTTGACGCTGATCGGAAGATAAATGACTGGAGATGGAACTTCGATGATCTTATATCCCGGTGGGACTGCAGGAAAGAACTCGTGTATGGTATGCACTCGTCGATTGTTTATATAGGCACCAGAGGTTATGTTACACTCAACTCGGAGCGCATTAACTTTCAAAATAGCTACAGGTAAATCAGAATCGTGAGCGATTTTTTCTGTAAGAACGCGTTGAGTAAAACCCAACAATGAACCTATGGAATCTTGCGGTCGAAAATCAATAGGATGACTGCAGGTTATAACACAACGTAGTGTGCTATTATTGGGTTTTATATCGATTGAAATTCCTTTTGATGCTAGTGCCTCATGAAGATAATTTTTTATATCTTTAATTTCGTAACTTCCAGTCGGTAATAAAATTTCTTCCTCACCAACGTAGAACTTATTATTTCCACTATCAATGTTAGGTATTGAGTTGAAGGTCGAAAGACCAATTAATCCCAGAACATAGTTCTTATCGGGTGAAAGTTCGATCGGGGGAAAATACTGAGCTTCGAGCACTGATGATGTACTAGAAAAGCTTAGCGTCAATGAATCTTCCATGATTGTTCAATGGATAATGAGAGATAGCTAATTTGACTTTCCTTTTATAAGTTTTTACTCAAAAACTTCAAACATAAATGACCACAATTAAATGTATCATAGTCTTGATACCTTTCATAGTTATATTTGACCTCATCTATTCCCAAATATAGCATTAAATCCAATGGTGGTTGAAGGTCTCCAAAAGAATCAAAATAAACAACGCTTTTGCCTCGTTTTCGATAAGCTACCCAATGTGTACCTGGACCATCTACATCATCGAGATTAACGATCGCTGTTTCATGATAATGAGGTCCACTCTTTGGTAAAGCATTTCGCATGAAAACTCCTCGAAAATTTGGAATTTTTAGTATTTTAGCATACTTTATGAGATCATAATTTGTCAAAGCTCTTTGCGGTAACCTTACTTTGAGGATCTTTTTTTTTTAAACCAGACTTTATATGAAGACCAAGTCCTGTCTTGTAAGGTTTTAAATAAAGACCTTTACCCAAAGCTATTTCTTCCATCTTTTTATTATGTCTTTGTTTTTCTTCTAATTGTTTTCGAGCAGCTTTTGAATCATTAACTGCTTTAGTTATACCAGCCGCACCACCTGCTAAACTACCAATTGCACCTAGACCTGCAAAGATAGGTATGAGAAATGGTAAGAATCCTCCTACTTTAGTTGGAATTGCTAATCTGCAGGGTACTCTGACTTTATGTTTACCACCTGCTTTTCTCACAGCACTTCGAGCACCCTCTAAAGCAGAGAATATAGCTTTACGAGCGCACTTACTAGGCTTCATAGATTTGGAAGCGGCTCTAATTATTTTATTAAGAGTAACAGAGGGAGTCTTCTTCTTTTTGCTCCCATTCCAAGTTTAGATTTTACTTTCATAGCGTTTGCAATAGCGAATGCAGCTGCTTTCTCACCAATACTAGTGTCTTTCGATGAAACTCTTTCCCAAGCTTTTTCTCCTAAAACCTTATCAGCGGTATTTCTAACCTCAATATTTTCACGATTCTGTGAATAAGCTATGTCGTGCTCCTTGCAGGCTTTGTCGAGTAGATTGATTCCTGGATCACCTCTAGCTAAACGTTTGGCTAATTTTGTCCCTGGTCCACAATATTGATATCCTGGTAGATGGAGTTCTAGTGGAAGATTATTAATGATTTTATTAAGTAAACCACGACCGCGTCGTCGTCGATATATGATCATAACACTTTGAAGTTCAAAGGATAACTAATCCATCGGGTATATAAGCACCGTATTTATAGTTAATCGAACAGTCGCAGTTTGTGTCCGTCGAGATGAATTTCAAAGAGCAGTCTGTAAAACTTCCGATAGCAAATTTTGATGCTATTTCGGAGCAAGATAAAAAATCAAAGAAACATGGAAATTTACTTCCAGATAGTATAAGAGGTGTATTTTGCGGACCATCTAATTGTGGTAAAACTAATAGTCTACTCGCACTCATAACACATCCTAATGGTCTAAGATTTGAGAATGTTTACGTCTATTCGAAATCTCTTAATCAAGCAAAATATAAGTTTTTGAAAGAGCTCTTAGAGCCACTGGAAGGTATGCAATACTTTCCATTTAGTGAACACGAATCAGTAATATCTCCGGATAATGCTCTTCCAAATTCTATAATGATTTTCGATGATGTAGCTTGTGAAAAACAAGAACACATCAGGGCATACTTCTGTATGGGTAGACACAAGAACGTTGATTGTTTCTACCTCTGCCAGTCTTATGCCCGAATCCCAAAACATCTCATAAGAGATAATGTTAATCTCTTAGTTATCTTTCGTCAAGATGATGTTAATCTGAGACATTTATACGATGATCATGTTAACTCTGACATGGCTTTTTTACGTTTCAAAGAATTGTGATCTAAATGTTGGATAGATGATAAATATGGATTTCTAATGATTGACAAAGATAGTCCACTAAATGCTGGTAGATATCGAAAAGGTTTTGATTGTTTTGCTATAAATATAAGTCATACTTAACATAGATTCATCAATCTATCTTTGAAACTCAAAGAGATAACATGGCAGATCTTAAACAAAAGAAAGCCTTACTTCAGCAACTTATTGAAGCGCGTAAGGCTGTAAAACGCAAGTATGAGATGTTAAAATATGGAAAAGAGAATACGGAAAGAGTTGTTCAACAAACGCTTAAACCCATCATTGACCCACTTAAAGAGATTGCTTTTGAAAGCAAGAGAAAAAGAAGAAAACTCATTTCTGAAGAAGAAGAAATTATTCTACCTGAAGTTAAAAAATCTGAATCCGATGAAGAATTGGAGAATACTATACAAAATGATTCCTCGCATTCTCTCGAGACTTCGTTTGAATCTGCTAGCGAAGATTTTACAGAAGATTTACAATATAGAGAATTGGATAAAGTTTATGGTGTACGTAGGGAGGGTGATCAACTTTTTCTCGGTAATACACCAATATATATTGAAAAAACTTATGTACAATTAGGAACTGAAAAGTTCCCAAAAACTCGAGGATTGTACGAATTACTTGTTGAGAAGCATCCATCTCAAAAATTAGTAACTCAAAAAGATTTAGAGAACTATCAAAAGATTCTTGAACTGACAAATGCACATAAAAAACGTTTCAGAAACGATGAAGAACTTCGTTCGCATAATAGTAAAAAGTTTGCTAATATTATTGCTCCCTATTCGGTAAAAAAGGAGGTTCACTACCAAGATATAAAATTGCGAGAAAAAATACCAAGTTTGATTATGTCTACTGGGATGATCCGAATGAATTAGTTGATAGGCTTCGTTTACTAGTTGCTGAAAAAGCAGCCGGTAATTCTAGTCATACTAACGAGATTCATTCCATCATCGAAGAGTTACGTGAAGCAGGGTATATATATTGAACTGCATATTAAAACTTGTTACATTATCAAAATGAGCGTCGACGTATTCGGACGTAATCTTAAACGAAGTGATGGTGGTCGAGGACCTCCGGGTATTGGCTATAAACTCACAAAAGATGGACAATACGATATGGAAAATAAGAGGCTTTGTAATCTAGCACCACCTAATCAACTCAATGAAGCTGTAAATTTAGATACTTTACAGCGTATCGTACGTTTGGAAGTTCAAAAATTATTAGATTCAATATCTAGTTTGAGAAGTGATCTCAATAACCTAGATAAAATTGTAGAGGTGCATAGAGACGAGGTAGATAAGAAATTCATACAAAGCCAGTTGGAGCTTGAGACTATAAAAGGAGGCATTATCTCTGTTAGCGCAAAACAGTCAATCGATAACCATCGATGGAACAACGTCATAGACTTGTAGAAGAGCTTCACAAGCCAGCACGTCGTAATTATCCTCGTCGAAAGTTCGATGTGCGAGGTTTGGATGAGACTTGGCAAGCCGATTTGGTAGAGATGCAACCTTATTCTCGAGAAAACAATGGCTACAAATACATGCTTACAGTTATAGATGTTTTTTCCAAATACGCATGGGCCGTTCCTGTGAAACAAAAAACCGGAGCAAAAGTCTCTACTGCGATGAAATCTATATTACGTCAAGGACGAGCTCCCAAAAATTTACAAACAGATAAAGGCAAAGAGTTTTATAATACTAATTTTAAAAATCTTATGCAACAATACAAGATTAACTTATACTCAACGTTTAGTAATCTCAAAGCATCCATTTGCGAACGCTTCAATCGTACTCTTAAACGCAAAATGTGGATGAAGTTCAGCTTACGTGGTAGCTATAAATGGATCGATATTTTACCTGATCTAATAAAATCTTACAACAATACAAAACATCGAACGATTGGCGCTAAACCAAAAGATGTTACAGTTGCAAATGCATCTCAGTTTCGCGCACGATTTGGTCAAAAAGTTGTGAGAAAAAAAGCAAAATTCAAGGTTAGTGATAAAGTACGAGTAAGCAAGTTGAAACAAGTATTCGAAAAAGGATACACACCTAATTGGTCTGCTGAAATATTCACGATTGAACAAGTTAAAACAACGCAGCCGACAACGTACCGTCTCAAAGACTATCAAGATCAATCAATCGCTGGTGGCTTCTACGAGGAAGAACTTCAGAAAGTCAAGTATCCAGACGTTTATCTTGTAGAAAAAGTTCTAAAGAGACGTGGGAATCAAGTATACGTAAAGTGGCTCGGCTTTGATAGTACTCATAATAGTTGGATCGACAAAACATCAGTCCAATAAGTACTCATGTATCATACGGAGCAAAGTCGTCTTGACAGTTTTAAAAACTGGCCTTTGACTTTTTTAAAACCCAAAGATCTGGCCACCGCAGGATTTTATTATACAGGCGAAATTGACAAAGTACGTTGTTTTGAATGCTCTACAGAGATCTGTAGGTGGGAAATTGGTGAGGATCCATTATCAGAACATAAGAAATGGAATAGTCGCTGCCGTTTCCTTCGAAATATATTTCCTACAGATAATTCTTTACAAAATAAATGTAAAGTTTGCTTTGATAAAGGAATAGAGATAGCATTTTTACCATGCGGACATTGTTGCTGTTGTTACCAATGCTCAAGTAAAGTTGAAAAATGCGTTATCTGTAGAAGAAACATTAACTTTAGAGCAAGGGTATTTATATCTTAAGCGCTTCAAACAAAAACATTTTTTGTTTAGGAAGTGATGGGAGCCCCAACCTTCGCTCCCATCTGTGAGGTACAACCAAGAATCGTCACTTGTAAACCCCTTACTAACCTTACTCAAAGTAAAGAAAGTAGGAGGTGTACCCGTGACTCGTATACCTCTCCATTAACTTCCTCGCGCGCCTACTCGAATGAGAACTCGATGCCGCTTCTATTCTCACCTAAGTATGTTATATACAACTTGTAATGTTGTATGGCATCAGTCAACTTAAAGAAGAGTTCATCATTCTGCTCTAAAGCAGTAGAAACGTGTGTTGGTAAGAAGATGCGAAACTCATCTTCCAGATCTGCAACAAATCTATCACCGTATTTAGTCTTAACTGACTTCAAGGCGGTCACCATAAACTTATGGTTTTTATCCATTTCCACAACCTTCTTAGTTGGTAAGAAGCCGCCACGTGCGATCTGGTTAAGTTTTGATAGATCCATCTAAAAATAAAATTTTTCTAAGTTCAATGAAATATAAAAAAAAATTTAGAGTATAAAAAATTTTTAACTTACCTCAAATTTTCTCTCTTGAAATTTTTCGAAGTCCAAAATTCTCAAAATCCTAAAAATTCTTAAGTCTTTTGCTTTTTGCTTGGTGGCTCTTCAGATGAAGGAATGACTTCTCTGGGCTCGTCGTCCTCTATAAGTAGTGGCCTCCCCTCTACTTGAGATGCCATCCCCTCTTCTACTACCCCCTCCATCTCAGGAGGAATCAAATAATGCCCCCACGGCAAGGTATCTGTGCTCTCCTCCAACAGATAACGCTTGTCGTCATTGGAGCTTAGCGCCACCTTCTGCTCCTTCTCAGTTCGTACAACATGTTGCCTAGATCGAATGTTGCACTGTTGACAAGCGATGGTTTCTTGTTCGAACAGGCAACGTCGATAATCGTCGAACTGGATGACGTTCTTGACAACTACAGCTTTGACACCTTTAGCTTTCTTAATGGGCTCCTCATCTTGAATCTTGACGCAATACATCTTGCTCCTCAAACCGATGAATTCCGTCATGATTTTACCGTTGCATTCATCTTTCATGACACCGATGACTTTTTTGTTGACACGAGGCAAACCAAACTGATTGTCTTCAGGGTAATCTGACGTATCAAACCTCATGATGTCCTCTTTCATCATTTCGTACACGTTCTGAGCTCTCACCTCGTATATTAAACTATCGGTATCGGTGTAGAGGAGTTTACACTTGTTACCAAGACGTTCTAGCATGTATGAATAATGGAAATCATACACACATGTCTTCGAGAGATCTAGAACACTGAGGCCAACATACAACGGCTTTCTGATACTGATTTCCGTTCTAGCAAGTTGTATTGCGACGAGATTTTCGCTAAAGATGCTGCGACTATGGAAATTTGGCTTGGCTATCAAGGCTTCAGCTCCATAGCGTCCTTCCCATTTGTTTACAAGCTTAACATCAACACGCTTGCGTTCGTTTTCCATAGTCTTTCCGTAGACCGCATTGATAAGAAGCTTGAAGAAGAGTTTCTCGAACTCATTCTTTGCTTGCTTTCTCTTCTCCGTATTCAAGTCCACGTATGATTTGAGCCATGGTCTTTGTTCGAATCGTAAGGCCCTGTGGATCTTTTTAAGAATCAATCCATTACGAAGGGCTTGTTTTAGAGCACGAAAATGAATCACGTAGCGCTCTTTTTTTACAGAGGGTGGTCATCAATTTTTTCTGCGTTGAGCCTGGAGCAGCTAAATGTTCTGGGCAGAGTGGAAGATCTTTATGTGAGTCATGCAGAGACTGCGGGTAGTCCAGATCTACCTCTAATATGTATCCAATTGGACTATCGTCGTCAATAATCATTACGTCCAATTCTTCAGGCTTTTCTTCCCACTTAAAACCTCCATATGGTAATGACTGCGTCATGGCCCATCCGTAAAGATTATTGACGTCATAGTACATCAAATACTTGGTCTCCTCATCTAAAATCCAATCCTCTCCCATGTATTCATTATTTGCTTTAGCATAGCGATTACAGCATTGGCTAACACCACCTCTGATACCTCGCTCTACAAACATGAGCATGTCAATATCTGTAAGGAGTTCAAGCTGAACTTTTGTATGTTTCAGCATAGCATCCCACGTTAGTCCAGGAGTGGTGTAATAATGAGCAGGATCTAGTCCATAGGCTTCGATGCATGTCGAGCGAAAATTCTCGAATACGTCAGCTAGAAGAAGAACATCGGTCTTGAGATAGAGATCGGAGTATTCGCCCAGTGTCTCAATATTAAAAGTGTTCCATACATTCTGCGCATGCTCGTACTCACTTTCACTGATCTCACAATCCATGAGTTTACTATAGAAGGCTTCTTTGAAAGGGAGATATACATCTTGTAGTTTATCAAATCCTGTGACGTAATCATAGGGAAAAACTCCTTTCCGCTTTAATAATTCCATTTGCTCGGTTTTATATCCATCAGTTTGGAATTCTTTCGTAATGATATTTAACTCATTTAAATAAGATGCGAGCTTCTCAAGAGAGGTCGCCATAAAACGGAATGAATCAATGAATCTAAAATTGATCTCGCTTCCCTCGATGTACTTCACGAATGAGATGTAGCGTTCTTTGTTTTCAGGAATAAGATTCACTCGTCCCTTAAAATCAATAGCTGTTGCAATCTCCTTAACAATAAAGTGCGAGTCGTAGCCTGTTAGATTATGAAATACGACAGGAATGAATCTCGAATCTTGATATTTAATATTACAAGATTGATGTGCTGCTCCACGAAATCTAAAAAGATAAAGTTAAATTTAAAAATTTTAAATTTATATACTAATAAAGATGAAACTTACCTTCCAGTGAGATGACAGTGATCACGAACCTTGACGTCTTTATCCGTAAAAGACTTTCTACAGATATGGCAAAAAGTAGCTCTTTCGAATGAAAGATGCTCTCTATCTGTGAGGTTTAGAGGCTTAGGATTTCTATATAATTGTTCCAATTTACTTCTGAGCTGATCTAATTCTCTTACAAACCACTGAGCAGGAGTCGGGTTGTTTTCTTCAGTTTGTCTGTAGCTTTTGTACTCGGAGTAGTCATTATTAAAGCTACACTTAACATAATATCCTATACTATATGCCTGGTGTTCTTGGAAAGCACGCACATCATTTACTGGTTTGAGAAGACATTCGAAATCAGCGTATATAACGAATGGTACTCTTTCACTATTCTTGTGATTTTCAAACTTTAAAATATTGTCTTTTTCGGAAGGAAGTTTAACTTTACACTTATTAACACTAACACAATCAGTTTCATGTTCTTTCAACTTTTCTTCAGTTCTGAAAAAATGAAGACAGCGTTCGCAAATATAAGTCTTGGCTTTATGATTCGTTAGTTGCGAACGTACCAATCGTGATAGACTCTTTATCCAGACGTAAAGAAATTTAGGCACTGCATCAAAATCATTAATTTCGTCGTCTTCTTCATCTTCTTCTTCCTCATTAAAATACTTATCTTGTATGAGAAGAAGATTTACATGCTTCACCTTTTTCTTAGCTGTAAGGTGACATGGTGATACATCATATTTGTCTCCTGAAAAAAAATTTTTATCATTTTAAGCTGACTTTATAATAATTAAGAACAAATAATTTACTCACCTTTCTTTTTTAAGATGAAAAGATTGATGGATACAGTATTTTGATGTTCGAATTTCGATATTTGCTTCGGTGATACGGGAAATTCGATCCCTCTGAAATCAAGTTCGCCTTCGTATCGTTTGTATTTAGATACACGTTGCGGATTACGTTCTGCAGGATGTAATGCAGAAAGAACGGCCCATTTGAAACATTGATCATCAGTATTATGCACATTGACACACGCTCTCTTCTTTTCAATCACTTCGGGTAAATTAATATGAGAGCCACCTCGCATCGGGTTAAGTTTATTTATATTTAAACTTAAATTTAATATCTGACGAAGTGTCCATCCGGAGTCGCGTTGTTGAAATTCCTCCATCGCAGTTTGAATACTTTCCATAGCATTCAAATGAAACCACATTTGTAAATCACTGTTTTTAAAAATAGAGGTATTTTTAGTATTAAAATATTTAACTTCAACTGTTTCTGAATCACTTTTCTGCAGAACGTATTCTGCCGCGAGTTCAACATTAACGGAGATGGCGTTATGTACACCGAGAGCATCTTTAATTTTTTTCTCGAAAACAGGATAAGCATCTATCATAAATGCTTCTAAATCCAAATGGCCGAGATTTGTGATGACACCTGATAACATTCGAGAAGCAAAGGCTGATTGGAAATCCTTCCACTCCACACTTGGTTTTTGAATATTACCCTGAAGTTGACCACCACTCTTGACAAATTCCAAAAGCCTCTCTCGAATGGTAAGAAGATGTCTCAGAGAAGTTTCATTTTTTTGCTTTTCTGATCGTGATAGTGTAGATGTACTTAACACATTTTGTAAATTTTCAGTCACCTTTTCGACCAACTCTAACCATCTTTTAATATCATCATCATCAGCTGTACCACTTGCCACGTAACGTAATGAGTTCCACAAACTTTTCACAGTCATGATGTAATACTCCGACATGATGAAAAGTTAAAATAGTAGATTATCGAATTCACTTAATTGTTCAGTTATTAATTTCACTTTTTTTCTGAGTTTACTTATAATTTGTCTTTAAAATTTTGCGAGTTCACTATTTAATATCACTTCAACTTTCTAAGTCAATTTCACTGTTAAAATCACTTTTAAATCTGCACTTGATAATTCTTTCGAAATTACTGCTGCGTAGACTGCTCGATGAATAATGATCCGTCCGCGAGTTTGTAGCTGCTTATATCCGGTCTTTAGTGTTGCGTGGGAGATAATGGAGTGGGAGTAGTGAAGTGGGGGAAATTATAGTTATGTAGTGGGGGGTCAAGTACCATGATTGGTTCGTAGGAGATGTTAGTTCTAGTATAAAAGCATGAAGGATGTTATAAAATCATCATTGCCGAGATGGAGATCGTACTGGACGTTCAAGGCTTCAAGAGATCTTTAAATAAATTTGTATTTAAAGAAGTTGCTGTAATTACTCTTGAAGATGATTCAATACCATTGGTTTTCAATTTCCAATCACCCTATCTTTGGAAATATCTTTTGAGTGAGTACAAAAGCGTTAACAGATGGTTAGAAAAATATTGGCATGGTATACCTTGGAACTCTGGAGACATTCCTTACGAAAGACTTAGTGATACTCTGAAGGAATGTTGTAAAGATGCGACAAGAATTTGGGTGAAAGGAGAAGAAAAGAGAAAATGGGTAGCTGAAATATTACATGATAAGTAAGTATACTATTATTTAAAAATAATTTTTTTATTTCATTAATGATTTGTTTTCTTTCAGATTAATCTGTAATATCGAGCATAGTGGTTGTCCATCTTTCTCAACTCTAGCAAAGAACGATGAAACTCCAACATGTTTCGTCCATCAATGCTCAAATCCCGCTTGCGCATTTAAGAATGTTCAAATGTTAAAGAATTGGCTTCTCGGAAGTGGAAAAGGTGTTGATGAGGTAGATGCTAACTGTAGTTTTACATCCTTTAATTCTTTGATAGTATCGGAAGAAGAAGAATGTCCGTGTAATAAAAATTATTGTATGATAAATAAAGATTTATTACATTCTATGTATGCTTAAGAAATAAAATGAAAAAAATCTTAATGGAGAGATTATAGATTTATGATAAATTATTGCTACAATAACTTATAATAAATGGGTAGAATCTCACAGGTAAAGAGCGAAGGAGGGGCTCTTACCATATTAAAAAAAAAAAATTTTTTTTCAAATGTAATAAATTATTTTAAAAATCTAATGTCAAAAAATTATTACCTTACAAGTAAATTCAAAGAGAACGTACTTGTAAAGCAGTTTGCTCTACGTTCAAATAATTGATGGCCCTGAAAAGGGCCGATTGTTAAAAATATTTTACAGAATGTCCACACCGAACAAGCGAGGCTTCCGTTTCCCCGTTGGCACCTTCCTCGGTCGAGTCGGTTTTCTAACCCAGGGTCCATCTTCTTCTTCTTCTTTTTCTTCTTCTTCCACCTTCTTCCTACTATTTAAAAATCTCTTCAAGTGAGGAGTAAATGGCTCCATTGCTAGAGCCATCAACTCCTCTCCCAAGGCCTCAGCTAATGATGGAAGCGGTGATGGTGGTTGTTGAAGAGCCTTGGGCCACAAAATCTTCTTAAATGAGTATGGTGACAGCGGTGTAAGTGGTGGCGTTGGCAGAAGACCTGTCCACAACATGGGTAAGGATGGCGCTGGTAGAACTGGAAGCCGTCGTTCCATCTTGAAAAATGAGACAACCCGTTGCGTGACGGGTTATTATATCCTAAATCCTTGCACTCAATCACTCTGGTGGGGGTACTTCACACCTTGCATATATCAAAATTTTGCACACTTGAAATTTTCTTATTTTTAATATTAATAAACACATCAATTTTTAAATGATAGTTTCACATAAAAATTCTTTTTTATTATCAGATAAAGATAAAAATCTTGAACACTTAAAATTTATCACAACAAAGCTGTACACTAATTTTTAAGTGTCTTTTGTTGAGATAAGAAATACAAAATTTACCTCAATTAAGTAATATCAAATAAATATGATTAATATTCTATAAATCTTATTTTCATTAGTCTAAAATAGTTTAAAATTTCAAATTTAATAAGAAAATCAGGTTAAAAATGAAGTTTAAAAAATTTTATGTTATACGCGAACATGTCTCATTTTTGACATCAACTTTTTTCTTAGCGGATGAAGAAAGAATTATCTTAGAAAGTTGAAAATTTATTTCTTTATTTCTTTCATCATAATAAAGCTACACATCAATTTTTAAGTGTCTAGCTTTATTAGTTGTCGAGATATGAAGATATGGTAAAAAAAGACCGATGGATGAAATTTCTGTAAAACTGAAAATTATCATTATTTATGAAATATCTTCAGTTATTTCTTACAGAATTCAGATATAAATTATCATTAAATTATTATTAATAAATATCAATAAAACTAGCATAAAATTTTTTTTTTATAAGTTGAAACCAATTTTTTTTCATTGAGGTAAAATTTGTTTTTTTTTTTTTTGTTTCTAATACACTGTTTTCCAACAACTGTTGTTCCAAAACTCACTTTCAATTAAACTATTTTATTTATTATTCACTATTTATAAACTAGTTTTTATTATTCACTGAATTCAATGAAACTATTTTATTCACTGAAAGTTCATGTAGCACTATTAACTTTTAAATCAAAGAAAAAACTATAAATATATTCAACTTTCACAAGATATTTTCATCCTTAAAATTTTTTTAACTTATAAAATTTCTTCTTCAAGAGATTTCTTCTTTGCATCTTATGAACAAGAACACTTTCACAAACACTTTTTCACAACACTTTTAAAGCTGATATAATAATTGAAAAATTTCTTTTAAGATCATTCACTTAAACTTGCACTGAAAAAAATATTGAAATCAAATAAACTCTTACTTGAATAGCGCCAAGTAAATAATTATTAGATTAAAATAAATATTTATTAAAATCAATTAAATATTTCTTAAAATAAGTGAATTTGGTTTAGAGATTTATTTCAAAGAAATATTTACTTGGTTTTAATAAATTTTTATTTTAATCAAAGAATTATTTATTTGGCGGTATTCAAGCAAGCGTTTATTTGATTTCAATGTGATAAAAGAGTATTAAAAATAAAATAATGTGTAGCTATGTAAAAAATATGTTTGTACTTAAAAGTACAATTTATTAAATTTCAGAATGAACATTCTGATCCAACGTTAAAATAAATATCATCCTAAAAAGGACGGATTGTAATATTGTTGGTTTTCTTCTTAGCCGCTGTTTTTCTTTGGATGGCTTCCTTCTTGGATGGTTTCCTTCTTCTTCTTGACTAGTTTTCTTCTTAGCTGTCTTCTATGTTGGCTTCCTTCTTGGGCAGTTTTCTTCTTAGCTGTTGTCTTCTGGATTGGCTTCCTTCTTGAGTCGTTTTCTTCTTCTTCCAAAATCCTTTGGCTCCGATGATCATCCCTCCAACTGATTGACTCCGTGAAATATCTGCTAATTACTCGCGCGCCCGTATATATATACAACCCCCTCCCGCGCCTCCACCTTTGACATCACGAAATTTTTTCTTTGACTTACCCCCTCTCCCGCGTCTCTTCCCTTAACTGTTTCATGCGACGCTAATGAAAGCGTATAAATTAAGTAGCGTTTCGTGGATTAGATTATTCTTTGTAGCCATGGATCTTGGATTGGATGAACAGGAAATCGGAAGGATTCTCCAATTGATTGAGGAGCATATGGCACAGATAAATTGGGAAGATATTGACATAAATTTAATGTCTCCACCACCAACACCAACACCACCACCGTCACCGATGCCACCTTCGCCACCGCCGCCTTCGCCTGTTACACCACCATCGTCGCCTTTAGCCATCCCGTTACCGCCATCGCCGGTGCTGTTGTACGATCCATTCGTGCAACAGTACATTGCTGTTGAACAAATAGAGGTGCGGGTGAGCCCTTGGGATGTGGTCATCGACATTTCATCTCCAGTTCACGAAGCAGAAATAATTGATTTAGTATCTCCGGTTCGCGAACCGGAGATAATTGATTTAGTATCTCCGGCTCGCGAACCAGAGATAATTGATATAGCTAACTCTCCATCACCATCACCGCAAATAGTTTGCGAAGCATTTTACGGGAGGAGGCCTAGAGATGATGACGATGAGGACAAAATAAAAAAAGTTCGGCGGAGGTTATTCTAATCGGCCCTTTTCAGAGCCACCAACAATCGGCCCTTTTCAGGGCCACAATTATTTAAACGTAGAACAAATTTATTTTGATTCTTAACAATTATTTATATATTTTAAATCAGTTCTTTCAGAACTAAAATATCTTGAATGTAGAAAAACTATTTCTAATTTTAATCGTATATAAAAGAATTAATAGTAAAAAAATGCATGGAAGTTTGCTGAAACGACTCTTACGATAAAATATAGGTGGCAAAGTAAAGGGAAAGTTGACGAGCGCGGACCAAGAGAGAGACTAGGCTTCCTGAAACATTGATAGTTAATCAATAAATGCGGGTGGCAAAGTAAAGGGAAAGTTGACGAACATCTTATTATAATTACATTTTTTTAAATCAGTTCTTTTCAGAACTAAAATATCTTGAACGTAGAAAAACTATTTCTAATTTTAATCATATATAAAACAATTAATAGTAAGAAAGTGCATGTATGTTTGCTGAAACGACTCTTACGATAAAAATAGCGGTGGCAAAGTAAAGGGAAAGTTGACGAATGCGAAATAAGTTGTTCTGAAAAGGACTTGTAAGAAATATTTTCACAGCAGTTTGTTCTACATTAACAAATTTTTGGCTCTTAAAAGGGCCGATTTGATGCTTTTTAATAATAATTTTAAAAGTAATGTTGCAAAATTATTAAGTTTATAGCAACATTACAAGAAAAGTTTGATGGATTTATCACTTTCGTTCTTGAAACGACAATAGCCGAGTGCAAGCGGTTGTAGCCGAACGTGGTGCGCGCTCATTGGTGCGGCGTAGCTGCCTGCAATTCGCGCACTCTCATAAAATCTTTGCGTGTGGAGTTGACATAGAGATTTCAAGATTGTTAGCTTGTGATTTTATATTTTTACAAACAGTTCTTTTCAGAACTAAAATATCTTAAAAGTGGAAAACTATTTCTAATTTTAATCGTATATAAATGAATTAATAGTAAAAAATGCATGGAAGTTTGCTGAAACGACTCTTACGATAAAAATATAGGTGGCAAAGTAAAGGGAAAGTTGACGAGCGCGGACCAAGAGAGAGACTAGGCTTCCTGAAACATTGATAGTTAATCAATAAATGCGGGTGGCAAAGTAAAGGGAAAGTTGACGAACATCTTATTATAATTACATTTTTTTAAATCAGTTCTTTTCAGAACTAAAATATCTTGAACGTAGAAAAACTATTTCTAATTTTAATCATATATAAAACAATTAATAGTAAGAAAGTGCATGTATGTTTGCTGAAACGACTCTTACGATAAAAATAGCGGTGGCAAAGTAAAGGGAAAGTTGACGAACGCGAAATAAGTTGCTCTGAAAAGGACTTGTAAGAAATATTTTCACAGCAGTTTGTTCTACATTAAAAAATTTTTGGCTCTTAAAAGGGCCGATTTGATGCTTTTAATAATAATTTTAAAAAGTAATGTTGCAAAATTATTAAGTTTATAGCAACATTACAAGAAAAGTTTGATGGATTTATCACTTTCGTTCTTGAAACGACAATAGCCGAGTGCAAGCGGTTGTAGCCGAACGTGGTGCGCGCTCATTGGTGCGGCGTAGCTGCCTGCAATTCGCGCACTCTCATAAAATCTTTGCGTGTGGAGTTGACATAGAGATTTCAAGATTGTTAGCTTGTGATTTTATATTTTTACAAACAGTTCTTTTCAGAACTAAAATATCTTAAACGTGGAAAACTATTTCTAATTTTAATCGTATATAAATGAATTAATAGTAAAAAATGCATGGAAGTTTGCTGAAACGACTCTTACGATAAAAATATAGGTGGCAAAGTAAAGGGAAAGTTGACGAGCGCGGACCAAGAGAGAGACTAGGCTTCCTGAAACATTGATAGTTAATCAATAAATGCGGGTGGCAAAGTAAAGGGAAAGTTGACGAACATCTTATTATAATTACATTTTTTAAATCAGTTCTTTTCAGAACTAAAATATCTTGAACGTAGAAAAACTATTTCTAATTTTAATCATATATAAAACAATTAATAGTAAGAAAGTGCATGTATGTTTGCTGAAACGACTCTTACGATAAAAATAGCGGTGGCAAAGTAAAGGGAAAGTTGACGAATGCGAAATAAGTTGCTCTGAAAAGGACTTGTAAGAAATATTTTCACAGCAGTTTGTTCTACATTAAAAAATTTTTGGCTCTTAAAAGGGCCGATTTGATGCTTTTAATAATAATTTTAAAAAGTAATGTTGCAAAATTATTAAGTTTATAGCAACATTACAAGAAAAGTTTGATGGATTTATCACTTTCGTTCTTGAAACGACAATAGCCGAGTGCAAGCGGTTGTAGCCGAACGTGGTGCGCGCTCATTGGTGCGGCGTAGCTGCCTGCAATTCGCGCACTCTCATAAAATCTTTGCGTGTGGAGTTGACATAGAGATTTCAAGATTGTTAGCTTGTGATTTTATATTTTTACAAACAGTTCTTTTCAGAACTAAAATATCTTAAACGTGGAAAACTATTTCTAATTTTAATCGTATATAAATGAATTAATAGTAAAAAATGCATGGAAGTTTGCTGATCGACTCTTACGATAAAAATATAGGTGGCAAAGTAAAGGGAAAGTTGACGAGCGCGGACCAAGAGAGAGACTAGGCTTCCTGAAACATTGATAGTTAATCAATAAATGCGGGTGGCAAAGTAAAGGGAAAGTTGACGAACATCTTATTATAATTACATTTTTTTAAATCAGTTCTTTTCAGAACTAAAATATCTTGAACGTAGAAAAACTATTTCTAATTTTAATCATATATAAAACAATTAATAGTAAGAAAGTGCATGTATGTTTGCTGAAACGACTCTTACGATAAAAATAGCGGTGGCAAAGTAAAGGGAAAGTTGACGAATGCGAAATAAGTTGTTCTGAAAAGGACTTGTAAGAAATATTTTCACAGCAGTTTGTTCTACATTAACAAATTTTGGCTCTTAAAAGGGCCGATTTGATGCTTTTTAATAATAATTTTAAAAGTAATGTTGCAAAATTATTAAGTTTATAGCAACATTACAAGAAAAGTTTGATGGATTTATCACTTTCGTTCTTGAAACGACAATAGCCGAGTGCAAGCGGTTGTAGCCGAACGTGGTGCGCGCTCATTGGTGCGGCGTAGCTGCCTGCAATTCGCGCACTCTCATAAAATCTTTGCGTGTGGAGTTGACATAGAGATTTCAAGATTGTTAGCTTGTGATTTTATATTTTTACAAACAGTTCTTTTCAGAACTAAAATATCTTAAACGTGGAAAACTATGTGTTTTTCTAATTTAAATGATGTATACAAATTTAAAACATATAATTTTTAAAGTATGACTTCGTGGTCTAGAGGAATAAGCGAGAGTTTCGCATCCAAAAGATCGTGCAGTCGATCCCACGTTAAGTCTTTTTTTATAAATTATATATTCAAATAATCTGTTCTACATTAAAAATTTATAGCTCTTAAAACGACCGATTTCTTAAAACAATTTGTTCCATGTTAAAAAATTTTTTGCCCTGAAAAGGGCCGATTAGTAATTTTTATTGAAGAGCGCATTAGACCGTGATGGAGAGTTTCAAAGCGCTAATATCTCCCCCTCTTTCTATAAAGAAAAATCGTGCGTACAATAATGTGCGCGCGCGATGTTCTCTCATGATAGGTCAGAATAAAAATGCGTTGATCTTCGCGTTGAATATCCCCTCTTTTTATCTATATATACATGTGCGCAGAATTCTCTCGAGCAAACTTGGGTTATTCATGTAAGCATGAACATGGGTTGCCGAGTGTGCTGTGCTGAAAATCGACTGTGTTAACACAAACATGGGTTGCCGAGTGTGCTGTGCTGAAAATCGACTGTGCTTGAATCCCCCCTGTGCTTGAATCCCCCCTGTGCTTGAATCCCCCTAGTTTACCTACTTTTTTTGATGTAATAGAATAGTCACTGTTTAAAAATTGTTTGAAAAAAGTGATATTTAAAGTTTAAACTTTTAAAGATGTACTAATATATCTTTGAAATTCATTTAAAATAATTCTCGTTTTTATATTATTTTATTCTATTTTATGAATTCTTAATAAAAGAAAATTACATTTATCGATGATATCCTCCAGTGCAATACTCTTGGAGATGCGATAGTTTATAATTTTCTTTACATGTGGAAAAGAGGATAATGTGATAAAAGTCACTATCGACGACTCCATTGAGTGCAATACTCTAAAGAGTGTGACAATAAACTTTTTTATTATTATGAGATATGAAGAAAAGTGTTTAAATCGATGACATCTTTTAGTGCAATACTCTTAGATGTGCGATAAATAACACTTTTATTCAATGCAAGATAAATAAAGAAATTATTATCGACAACATATCCAAGTGCAATACTCTTCAATGTGCGATAATTAATTTCTTTAGTATTTCTATGAAAAATGATAAATGAGATGAGATGAGTTATACTCTTCTAAATAACTTTTGGAACATAGTCTCATTTAATTTGAAATACTTAATCTTTTTATTACAAAATTAAGTATATCTAAATATTTTACAAAGATTTAAAAGTTACATAGTACTTTAAGACAGAATGCTTAGATCTTACACTTCTGACAGTATAAGATCGAATACAGAATAGAATCCATGTTAGATGTTACATGGTTGAACATCTAAAAGATAATGAGAGAGCTTGCTTGGATTTACGCTCTTTTATATTATTTCATAAACCTTTTATAAAGTTCTATTTCTCACTAACCAATTATATGTTAAGAATTAAAATGTTTGATAACATTTATTTTATATATTTGCCGAAGAAACATTTAATTAAAATAAATATATTTGTAAAAGAAACATTCTATTTCCTTTACATTCCAAAAGACTATTTTTTATAGTTTATTTTATTATTTATCAATTAAAAAATCTAATTTTTTATATTTTAATTTCAAACTTTAAATAGGATAATCATTTTT
This sequence comes from Anastatus disparis, assembly GCA_017163975.1. Classification (NCBI taxonomy): domain Eukaryota; kingdom Metazoa; phylum Arthropoda; class Insecta; order Hymenoptera; family Eupelmidae; genus Anastatus; species Anastatus disparis. Next base: position 502,997 of record JAFFSR010000395.1, on the reverse strand, counting down.
ATACATGTTATAGAAATAGAATGTTCTATTTATATATGGCTGATTTCATTCAGATTCATGCAGGCCGTCACTGATCGAATTTTTTTTATTCTTCTAAGTAATAAAAATACCTTCTATTATGTATAAAATTTAAGATAAAATTTACCTCGTAGAACGCTCAAAAAATTTTTTTTTTCTTTACTACAGCAATTTTAGTGTTGGATGTAAAAACGAAAATTCAAAAATGGAAAATGAATCTCTACTTTTAAATGACTATAGCTCCGTCAATTTTTAACCTTTTTGAGCGTTCTTTTAACAAAAATGTGCGGAATTCTGTCTAGCTTTAAATGCAAACTCGATTTTTGTAATACAATTTGATTATACTGAGTATAAAAAATCGAAAAAAGCAATTTTTTTCAAACACGATTTTCTCAAAAACTATAATTTTTTTTTCTTTCAAATTTTTATATGATTTTATACATGAAAAATATTAACTTTAAGGGTAGGTGAAAATATGCGATTTTGCCTAATTTTTTTCTAACAGATTTTTAAACGTTTTTTTTATATTTTCGATTTTAAAACATTAATACCATGGCACATCGTACTATTTTTCCAACTTTATGAGTTCTTACAACTATTTCTATGCTTTTATTTATTAATATATCAAAAATATTAACAATAATCTTTAAAATAAACCTCGGATCGAATATTTTGAACAATTAGAACCAAAGTTATAACGATTTAAAGTTTAAAAAAAAATGCTGAAACTTTAAAAAAATATGATATTTATATTGAAGAAACGCAATTTTCGTTAAAGATTAAAATCTGAAGATATAAATTTTTTAATTTAAAAAAAAAGTTATTTTGAAGAAAGAATACATAATCAATTATCCTCTTTTTATGGTACATTATTATAATAAAAATTTTTTTTGTTGAAGAATATAATTTTTTTATCAGTTAAAATTTTGCACCTAGAATTTGAATTTATGTTGTAGGGAGTTGACGCATATCACCACTAGGTGGCGATGATTCGTTCTTTGCATTCTCATTAACGACTTTATGCGTTTAAAAAAACGCTGCCAAGTGCTTTGGCGGAATGCTTTCTCATAGAGCTCTTTGAGTTTCATTAATTTTTTTATATTTATTTAAATGTGATTTTAATATTAAAAAATTGTCTAACATTAATATTTACTCATATTGTACTTTATAAATTTCGAACATATATGCTAGCTGTTTGCTTTTTCAACATTTATAATTTATTTCAAATCATCAATTAATACAAAAAAATTTGTGTTATTGAAAAAATGATATAATGTAGTAATAAAAAGAACGATGACAACGAAATTTCTAATCTTTACAAAAGCAATCATATTTATAGATAAATACAGTTCATGTTTATGGCTCTATAAAAAAACTACTCTATGAATACCAATCTTCAATAGCTTCCCGTCTAGTTATACAAAAACATAGATAGTATGCAAAATTTGAAGCAAATCCATCGAGTAATTTTCGAGATCTAACTGGTTAAATAAATAACATTTTCTTTTCAAAATTTCTTTTTCAAAATTTTAAAAATGATCTAAAATTGAAACTACACTATGAAAATCAATTGTTGAAAATTTCCCTTCTTTCGCAAATAATTTCCCTGCAATTTTTAGAACAAATCTATCGAGTACTTTACGTAGAATGAAAAAAAATAAGAAAAGAAAAATCGAAATTTTTTTATAAATCTTTAAAATTCTCTAAAATTGTAACCACACTAAGAAAATTAGTTTCCAAAAGCTTATTTTTTTCAGACAACAGCAAATTAATTGTATAAAAATTTCGGAGAAAATTTATAGAATGGTTTACGTAAAATAGAAAATAAATGAAAAATAAAAATTTTTTTGAAAATTTTCAGTGCTCTAAAATTAAAACTACACTGAGAAAATTAGCTTTCCAAAGCTTGTTTTCTTCAGACAGTAGTGAATAAATTGCAAACAAATTTTGGAGCAAATCTATTGAATGGTTTTCGTAAAATTAAAAAAATTAAAAATAAAATATTTTGAAAAATTTTTAAAATGCTCTAAAATTAAAAGTGCGCTAAGAAAATTAGTTTACAAAATTATTTATACTTTTGGCAGTCGAAATTAAGTTCCGTACAAATTTTTGAACAAATTTTCTGAGTGGTTTACGTAAAATACAAAAAAAAATGAAAAATCGAAATTTTTTTAAAATTCTTAAAATGAATCGAAAAAAAACTACGCTAAGAAAATCAATTCTCAATAGCTTCTGCACCAGTTGATCAAAAATTGAATTGTATGGAAAATTTGAAGTAAATCCATCATGTCGTTTTTAAGATTTTATTGGCTTAATAAATAGAAACATTTTTTTTTATTTCAAAATGCTCTAAAATTAAAACTAATCTAAGAAAATCAGTTTTTAAAAATTTATTTTATCCGGGCAATCACAAATAATTTTCGTGCAAATTTTGAAGCAAATTCATCGAGTAGTAAACAAAAAAAAACCAAAAAAAAGAAAAATCGAAATTTTTTTTTTTTTTAAACTTTAAAATGAAAACTGCACTAGAAGAACCAATTATCAATAACTTCCCAGCAAGTTAGTCAAAAAACTAAATTTCATGCAAAATTAGAAGCAAATCCATCGAGTAGTTCTCGAGATAAAGTTTACTAACTGAAATCATACATCCACACACACACACACACACACACACACACACACACACACACACACACACACACACACACACACACACACGCACGCACGCACGCACGCACGCACGCACGCACGCACGCACGCACGCACGCACGCACGCACACACACACACACACGCACGCACGCACACACACACACACACACACACACACACACACACACATACATACATACAGACATTTTCTGGAAACCACTTTTTTCGACTCACCGAGTCCAAATATGTACAAATTAATGAAAAAATAGAAAAAATTTTTTTTTATCGATACAATGCTTTCTCTATGAGAAAGCAATATAAGAAAAGGAAGATAAGAAAATAAAGATGTTTAAGGAAAATGATTTTTTTCGATCTTTCATTGAACAGAATATCAATAATGGCATCACTGATTGTTAAAATAAAATGCAAGGATTTAAAAGAAAGGCACAAAAAAGTTGTTTATGATTGCTCCAAAAGTCCGCTTAGAGAATCAGGTGATCTAACGAAGTCTTTGAAGCGCTTGTATCCAAATACTTTTTTCTCTAGAAAAGATAAGAATGCTGAAGATAGATAAAGTGAAAAATGCGCCTATTTCATCGACTTCAAGCAGTCAACAATCTTCGAACGATTTTATTCATAGTGAGGCTGTGGTAGAACAGCTCAACGAGACTTCAAGTAATTTGAAATTAAACATTTCACTAATTAAAATGCCTCAAAGTATCAATACCAAGAGGCGAGAATCTTATGCTCTCCGAAAAAGAAAACAAATGAACGATGCATTTGATTCACAAATAGCAAGTAAAATGATGAAAGTCTACGATATAACGGATTTGCCCGCATTGAATGAAAATAATGAATGTAAAACAAATGATAAATAGCTTGAGAATATTAAAATTGCATTAGATAATTGTTCAAATTTCCTTGAGAAAGTGCGATTGTTGAGTATTATACCAAGTGATATTTCCAAAGATTATTTATTATCAGTTTTACCAAATGTAACTATTTATATGATTGATCAAGCACGATCATTGGTAAATAATAAAAAAATTTACAAGCAGTCTGAGAACTATTGTGGCTATTCTTTAAATAGTAAATTGTAATGAAAGCAGAGGATTATTATCTTAACAATGATTTTAATTGTTCTCGTCAAAGTGCAAATAAAAGCGTCACTGTATCTATCAAAGAAAATGGTATAAAAACTAAAAAAATTGAACGCTTTCTTACGCGAAGTATGAAAGAAATATATCAATTATTAATCATCTTATCAAATAAAAACAAAAATTGGTAAATCAACATTCTACGCTTTAAGACCGAAGTGGGTTATACCACATCCACCCACCGATTCGTGTCTTTGCGTTTACTGCGAGAATCTTAAACTTATGTTAAGAGGACGCTGTATCTCTCTATCTTTTTCTAATTGAAAAATGTAAATTTTTGGGAAAACTAGTTATTATTGATAGAAATTAAGGGTTGTCCGCAACTTCTATAGCGAAAAACAATATTTTGTCTGATGAGAGCAAATTAATTTTGTTGCTTTTTTTTCAAGTAAAGTTTGACATACTTACAAAATCCTAAATTAGGCTAGAGAATACACGGAAAAAGGTAAATACCATTAAAATCAATACTACACGTAGTATGTATTATTTCTGTGATAAAGTATTGAAAAAAAATGTAATAGTGTAATTTTAATCAATACTATACTTCAAATTTTAACTACTAATGCTGGCATAACTATATTACGAACTGAGTGCATGAATTTCCGCTACGTAGTACCTATTTTTTCGGTACTAGGACTGATATTTCACCTATCCGATCCAGGGGTAAAATTTTGCAGAGAATATAATTGCTATATATAGAACTGATTTTCCCATACTAGAATTAAAAATTGATGATTCTAAAATCATTTTTATAATATACAACCCTTTTAAATTACTAATAATTAATTTTCAACTTAACAGGATGTCAGAGCTGTTAGAATCGATTTTTGATTTTTTTATTTTGTTGACATCTTTTTAAATTCATTAATCAAACAAATATTCTAACTTATCCGCACTATAGCTATGTTAGTACAATCATTTTTGTTAAAATAAAAAGTCATTTGAATTTATTTCTTTTATAAACTTAGATTGAAAGTTAGATCAAGCTTGACAAACCTAACCTCGAAATACTATACATCGTAAGTTTGTATATAACTTTTTATGTATAGCATCTCGGTGGATTTCATGAGTTGTCCGCACTCAAGCTTAATCTTACAAATTTCTTTATTGTAGCAAAAAAATTCATCTGCTTTTTCCCGTTTATAATAATCAACTCAAGTTTAAAATTAATAATTAGTAGTTTGAAATTTTTACATATTATATGATCGATATTATATTTATTGATTGCTAAAAATTTATATACAATTTAATGGTTTTTACATTATGATAAATTAGCTGTATTGAAGTTTCATATTCGACAGCGCCGCAGTAAATATTGTATAGGTACTATGTTAGTAAAAGATAATGTAGTCCCGTAGTACGGAAAAATTCGGTACTATACCACACAATTCTTGGGACGAGTCGCGTTAAAAAATGTACTTATATAGGTCGTTTTAAAATATATACTGAGTATCAATTAAAAAACGACTAGTAATATTCTTTCTAGTACTGACTCAAATTAGTACATTCTTTTCAGGTATTTTCCTTTTTCCGTGTACGTTATTTAAGTATGTCAAACTTTACTTGAAAAAAAAGCAACAAAATTAATTTGCTCTCATCAGACAAAATATTGTTTTTCGCTATAGAAGTTGCGGACAACCCTTAATTTCTATCAATAATAAGTAGTTTTTTCAAAAATTTACATTTTTCAATTAGAAAAGGATAGAGAGATACAGCGTCCCCTTAAAAGCTTTGAATAATTATAAAAAAGAGAATAAACAAGACATTGCAGATTTGGAATTGAAAATATTTCCTTCACTTTTTTGTTCAAAAGATGATATGAAATGTGTACTAAGAGAATGTAAAGAATGTCCCATTGGAGATTCTATTGATTTACAAGTAATTTCTTTGACAGAAGAAGATTCATATAAAGAAATAATTTTTGGTGTTTGGGAAAAATCAAATTTACTGAATAAAACTAGCACAATTGAAAATTTCTTAATAGAGTTAAGAAAGCGCGCTCTCACTGTAAGTGCTCATAAATTGGTCAAAGAAATTCAACGTATAGCAATTAAAGAGGTTAAACTTTTAGCGAAAAATAATGACTTCCAATTAGTTATTCCTGTCGATTTTGCAGAAAATTGGACAGTTCTGCTTCCAAATGAAATTCAAAGCTATCATTGGAGTAAAAACCAAATATCAATATTTACGTCAGTATGCTATTTTGAAAATGATAAAACAGTCAGTTATGTCACCGTCTCTGACGATATTAAACAAGATTCATCTCATGCCCTAATGGCTATAAATTTAATTATGGACAATTTAAAACAAAAACATATTGCGCAAGATCTTAATGAAATCATAACCATTTCTGATGGGGCTGCTAGTCATTTTAAAAATAGATATCAATTCTATAAGCTTCAAAACTCAAAAGTAAACAGAAAATGGTTTTTTTCTGCAACAGGTCATGGTAAAGGTACTTGTGACGGTATTGGTGGTTGAGTTAAACATTATGCTACCACGCATAATCTGTCCAAGAAGAGTGCAGATTTTATTAGAAATGCTGAAAATTTCGCTACTCACGTGTCAAAATATACTCCGTTGATTAACATTCTTGTTATCCGCAAGGATGAGTTAGGAGTTTTTCGACAGACAAAAAAAATGGAATGGTTAGAAGATGCAAAAGAAATTAAAGGTATACAAAAGATTTACTGTTGGAAAAGTGAACGACACCAAATCTACACTGCCAAAACTTCAAGACATGAGTGGCAAGAAGTAAATTGAAAGGTTTTATTTAAATTCGGATTTTTTTATTCACATTAGTTCTCAATTCATTAGTGTTCATTTCTTAATTGTATCGCATATTATTTGTTCATTGAAAATGACCAAATAATATATTTTAGTATTTAAAAAATTCACCTTTTCAAAATTCAAAATTCAAATTCTAAATTCAAAATTCAAAATTCAAAATTCAAAGTAAATATATTTATTTAAAGTTTCAGCATTTTTTTTTAAACTTTAAATCATCATAACTTTGGTTCTAATTGATAAAAATATTCGATCCGGGGTTTATTTTAAAGATTATTGTTAATATTTTTAATATATTTATAAATAAAAGCATAAAAATAGTTGTAAGAACACGTAAAGTTGGAAAAATAGTACGATGTGCCATGGTATTAATGTTTTAAAATCGAAGATATAAAAAAAACGTTTAAAAATGTGTTAGAAAAAAATAAGGCAAAATTGCATATTCTCACCTACCCTTAAAGTTAGTATTTTTTATGTATAAAATCATATAAAAATAAAAAAAAAAAAAAAAAATTTATAGTTTTTGAGAAAATCGCGTTTGAAAAAAATCGCTTTTTTCGATTTTTCGTAAATAACTCACTAGGAGAGTGTTACACCTCCGGATCACGGATTTCGCTGAAACTTCGGGATAAGTTTTCAGATGATAAAATATGGAAAAAGCTTAAGTTATAGTCACAAACACTCAATATTTCCCTAGTTACAGGCAATTGAAGAAAAACACTAAAAAAGTTACTAGATTTTTAAATGCATATAATTCTTAAGCATCGATAGCTATAACCTTGAAACTTTTTTTAAATTAAAGCTGATCTCAAATCCTTTCGAAACAGTAGTTACAGCTTCTCAAAATATTATTTTTTCCCAAAGTTAAAGCGTAATAAAGATTGGAACTAAATTTTCTTTTTAAAACATTAATTAATAATAAAAGCTGAAATCAGGTCCAATCTTTATTACGCTCTAACTTTGGAAAAAAATAATATTTTGATATGCTGTAACTACTGTTTCGAAAGAATTTGAACTAAGCTTTAATTTAAAAAAAGTTTCAAGCTTCCAGCTTTTAATGCTAAATAATTATATGCGTTTAAGAATCTAGTAACTTTTATAGTGATTTTCTTTAATTGCCTGTAACTAGAGAAATATTGAGTGTTTGTGACTATAACTTTAGCTTTTTCCATATTTTATCATCTAAAAACTTATCCCTAAGTTTGAGCAAAATCCGTGATCCGGAGGTGTGACACTCTCCTAGTCAATAAGATCAAATTGTATTACAAAAATCGAGATTGCATTTAAAACTAGACAGAATACCGCATACTTTCGTTAAAAGAACGCTCAAAAAGGTTAAAAATTGACGGAGCTATAGTCATTTAAAAGTAGAGATTCATTTTCGATTTTTGAATATGTTTTTACGTGACGGCCTGCATGAATCTGAATGGAATCAGCCATATACACAATTATTTTAACAAGTTACATCTTTTGTTACTAACAATTAAATATTGATAATACTTTTTATTAAAAGAAATAGAACATTTCATTTCTATATTCATTTTACTATATTGTAACGGTATTCTACCGTGTTTGAATCTTGCGCGCTCAGGTATTAATATAGGATAAACGCTCGGTCATATATCTTGTCTAAGACGAGTAAAGAAGTGCGTATCTTAACGACCTGCACGCGAGAGAAAAGCACGCCGGCCGCGAGGCGCTTCAGAGAGTTTCCGGCTACCGTTGCGTTAACACGAAACCTAAGCCACGCTGTGCTTATTAAAAGATTTTGCCACGTGGTCGTATAATACGGTAGACTAAGTTCGCATTTGATAGCGCAAGACATTGTCTTAATTAAAAGTCGTTAATTTATATTGACTAGCGTATTATATTTTATTAGCTAGTTGCAACTCTCAGGAATTCTTTCTGTAGAGTTTTGCTTGACCGCTTTTCGCGCGTCTTAGCAGTCAGCCATTAAGTGCCAACATATACGTTGATCGGCGTGTATAGGATTCTACCGATCTACGTCAAGGCAACCACGTTGGCAGAGCTCAGCGGAATTCAACGATTGGGAAGAGACGTATTCCACCGATCTATTTCAAAACATCTACGTATTGCTTACGTATAGGGGAGAAGCTACGATGACGGGCGAGCGTCATCTACGTGCACGTAGGTAATTAGTGTAAGCTGGCCAGTGCGTTATTGCAAGTATAATTATACTGTGCGATATCTAAGTATCTCTTCCTCGAGAGATACTTATTGAGGTATATTGTATCATCGGTTATATAACCGATCAGCGTCATAAGCGAGTATCATTTAGTTCGCGACGCGCCCCTTTGCTCACTCTTTCATAGACGCGTACATTACTTTTCATATATTATACAGTTTTATTTCTTTTCAATTCATATTTTCTCTTTATATTCTTATTTGTCTTATAATAAATTGATTCCGTTTTTCTATTAAACGTGCTTTTAACTGATTTATATTGCCTGACTATATATAGCATTAATTATATTCCCCGCTGCTTACTCCGACGCCTCCACGGTTCTTGTGAGCAGTTATAAATTATTTAGTTACATAATATCATATATTTTAATATAACGTATTTTGGAACCTGCCTCACGGAGGAAAACTGCGCTATCGGAAACGCGTCTCTCGATCAGGTACGAGAGAGAGAGAGAAAGACGCAGTGTGTGCAGCAAGCGACAAGTATATCTCATAAGATTTTGTCGTTTATCAATAGGATTGACTAGCTAGTACAATCGGAGTTTGTTACGTAAAATTCAACATATTTATGATAATTCTCAGCAACTCCGCATATAGTAAAATTTATAGACTTAGCTAAAATAATATTTAATTAAAAGCTAATTCTCTTTTGTAACAGGCAAAATAACGGTTATAATATCTATATACACAGATATTTTGAGTTATCTTCATTACCGGCCTCGATCGGTAACTTTAGGGCCGTACTTATATTTTTAACGTAATTTAAATTTATTATAACCAAAAATTATTCTATGTTTTAAATAATATAGACTCATTTATGACATATTTATGTTGAATTTGATAATTATATCCAAAATTGATATGAGCCGTTACAATATATATATATATATATATATATATATATATATATATATATATATATATATATATATTTATATACGTATGAAAAATTTCACATGAATTTACACGACTAACTAATAAAAATCAATAAGTCTAGGAATATATTCCATTTAGTTTCCAAAAAAAGAATAAAAAATTTTGGGGTTAAAAATTCAAATTAATAGAATATTTTTATTTTTTCAAATTTTTTTCTTAAATTGTTTTAATAAATTTTTTATTAAAAAGTATTAAACTATTGTTAAAACTTAATAGAACTATTTTTGTTGAAAATAACATGTACAATATAATCGAATTTCTAAAAAATACAATATGAAGACTTTTCAATTTATCTGTTAGGTTGAAAAATCACTATTGAATATACACAAAAACTGCTTAAGTTGATTTGATATTTAATGACTTAACTTAATATTTTTTTATAAAGAATGAACAACTTTTAGCGATAATGAAGAAAATTTTAAAAAACACCTGAATTCGCGGAAAAGTATTAAAAACAGTCATTTTTAATCAATCATAAGATTTTCTTTCTTCAAACGCACTTAGTTTTGAAGAAAACGTACAAATACATTTTTATCAGATATCATGTGTAAATATGTTGTGACGATATTACCAATAAATCTTAGTTGTACCAGGATTTAAGTATTTTTTTCGTGGAAATATTTATTAATTATTTATTATGTATCTAAATTAATTTAAAATTTTAAAAAGCATAAAAATCATTTGTAAATATTATTCCTTTTACGACAAGTGAATACAACTTGCGTATGAAATTTGAAACAATATAATTAAGAGGAGGTCACGTATCTCTGTCCTTTTTCTAATCAAAGAAATGATTTCTTTACAAAAACTAATAACTTTATCAAAAAATGAAGAGAAAGCCGCATCTTGTATCAAAAAAAGCAATATTTTCTTCAATAAGAAAAAATTAATTTTATTGCTTCGTTCTCAAGAAAACCTTGAAAAACCAAATTGCACACCCTAACCTCTATGATTTAAGTTTTTCAAGGTTTTCTTGAAAATGAAGCTATAAAATTAATTCTTTCTTATCAAAGGAAATATTGCTTTTTTTGATACGAGATGCGGCTTTCTCTTCAATTTTTGCTAAAGTTATTAATTTCTGTAAAAAACTCAATTCTTTGATTAGAAAAGGACAGAGATATGTGACCTCCTCTTAAGGTAAACTAATGTTTAGTAAAAACTTTATAAATGTTATCATCCATAATCACATAAATTGTTTGAAAATTACAAAAGTTATTTCATTTCTCAATTTTTAATTTGTTTTATTTTTAGATTTGTTAATAAATTTATTAGTATAATTTTTTAACTATTTAACTTTAAATGTGTGCTAATAAATCTAAAAATAAAAAAAAAAATCAAAGATAATACTGCACTTATAAATTATAAATTTTTGAAAATAGTTCAAAATTATGAATTCACATAATTACATGAACATTAAAAAAAATATAAAAAAAAGTAAAAATCATCATTTTTTCAATGTTATTTATCTATCAAGCAAGCGTGTTCAAAGCGTTGCTGCAATGCTTGAGATCGGCATTCACAGCAAGAGACCACGCTATAAATCGCTGTTTTGGATTCATCTTTTTGTATACGTTAGAGTATGGAGAACCCTAGTGAGCGACTACATAGTTCATTCGCAGTGTTTGCCTCCGGCCTTCTGCATGATTAAATGCGAAGAGTCGGAGCTAGCAACAAGGCACTTCAGTCGCTGGGCTTGGATTCAGCTTTCTGTGCGGTAGACTACAGAGAGCCGTAGCGAGCCACAATGCAGCTTAGTCGAAGCGCTCTGCTCCGATCAATATAATCTTTTATACAGAAAGTTTGAATGATTGGCTGCGATATTGTAACGCACTTTTATATTGGGATCTTCTGTTATTAATAGCTGCGAATGTTTTCCGAATTATTCACAACAATCGACTTCACAGCGCATGAATTCGGCTTTTTTCAGTGTAGAGCTTGTAAAAACTTGTTTCCTTCTTAAAACTTAAGCAAAATAGAATAATGCCTTATTCGAACCTATATAGTTTATATCTCCGTAGATCATATGATAGCTGTTTGAATGTATCACTAATTGAGTTAACGTATAGGGTTCTTAAATTTTCATACTCATATCACAAACTTTCACACGCGAATAACTGCCCTAGGTTTAAAGGTATTTTACTTGTAAATGCGCTTTTGCTGAAATTCTTGCTTGAACTGATTGTAGTAATTGTAATTTATTGTGGTAGGCACCACCCCACAATTATATCATATTTGATCAGACTATGAAAAAAGGCGTAGTATATTACTTTTAGCGTGTCAGTATCCATAAACTTAAATAATTTACTGAATAGGAAAACAAGATATCTGGTCTTATTTACCAAATATTCAAGAGCGCGGTGGCGTAATGGATAGAGCTTTTGCCTTCAACGTGGAGGGCATGAGTTCGAATCCTGGCCAAGTACCTCTAACTTTTTTTTCGAAAGAAAATTAGTGTATGTGCCATTTATATCGCGACTCTTAAGAAATCCGACCTCATTGAGTATCGGTTGATTGTTGGTCACAAAAGTGGTTGACCATCCATCGGTAGTCAAAGTTTTCGGTGTGGTGGATCTGACAGTCTAGCCTGATGTAATGTGTTAAACGGGAACCGGGCTGGGCTCCCTCGACATTACCATAGAAAAAGGTTAATCATATAGAAGACAATATCCTTTATATATTAATTTTTTTTTTAATATAAATAAAAAAAAACCAAATATTCTATGTGTGCATCCCACCTCATATGCGAGTCAAAAATAATGCCAAGATACTTAGTGATGGATACTCTTTTAATTGTTTCGTGGTTAATTTTAATTTTAATTTTTCCTGATGGACTATCCTTGTAGTTTCCAAAAGTCATGCATATAGTTTTTTTGTACATTTAAGGTTAATTTATTCAGTCTAAGCCAGATCGATACCTCTTCTAGGTACTTATTTATTTTGCATTCCTCTTCAGTTTAGGTTTTACCAGTCGCCATTAGTGCTATGCCATCAGCATATGATACAATTGTACTCTCGAGCATATTATTGAAGAGATCATTGACATAAATTATAAAGAGTAGGGGTCCAAGTATTGTCTCTTGTGGGACTCCTGTATTTAATTTTTCGTTTTCGCTAATGTTTTGACCTATCCTTACTGTTTGTTTTCTGTTGCATAAGTAGCTGACAATAAGTTTATGTTCCTTCCCTCTAATACCATAGGCGTATAGCTTATTCAATAAAATTTAATGATCGACAGTAGCAAAAGCCTTCGCGAGATCCAAAAAAGCAATAGGTTTACTTTTGTCCAAAATTGAATATATTATTTCGGATATGAAATTAAATGCGTCTTCAATTTCCAAATTTTTAATAAAACCAAACTGTTTGCTACTTAATATTTTACATTTATTAATGAATTCTAGAATCCTATTGTGAATAATTTTCTCAAAAATTTTAGTTATATTGGATATTAATGATATTGGTCTATGATTACTCATATCATCTCTTTTCTCTGCTCTATATATTGGTATTACTTCTGCTATTTCTAACACGTCTGGCTATATAGATGTTTCAATGCATAGATGAAAAATATCGGCCAATGAATCTGATATAAGTACAGCTATAGCTTTTTAAACCTTTGCGTTTATTTTGTCGTAACCACCATTTTTTAATTTAAAGTTATTAATGATGTTCTGTACCTTATTTTGATTCGTAGATATAATGAAACACGATTTCGGGTAACATATAAGTAATTCAATTTTTTTATGACTTGGTGTTACAATTCTATTACTGAGTGTTTCTCCAAATTTGCAGTAATATGCATTCATATTATTGGCTATTTTCTTTTGATTTCTAATTAATATGTTATTATCCATTTTGATTGGATGATGTTCTTATTTTTTATTTTATTTTCGCTAATTTTGGTATTAATGTAAGCCCAAAGTTTTTTGGGGTCGTTATTATTTTTTTTTTGTATAATTTTTCTTTTATATTTTTTTTGCTGCTTTGATAACCTAATCTAATTCTTTGGCAAATCTTTTTTATTCATTTTTGAGTTGCATGTTTTTTGGACTTTGTTTTAATTTATTGTATAGAATTTCCTTTGTATTACACGAGTTTATCATTGCGCTTGTTATCTAGTTTTTCTTAGGAATATTCTTTTTTGATTTTGTCTTTTTTTTACATATTTAGAATTTTGTATACAGAATTGAATTTCTTTTATTATTAAATTAATTGCTCCATTTAGATCTCTCAGACCCCTGTATTTCTGCCAATTATTTTGATTAGCTGTATTAAATAATTTTTTGTAATTATGAAAGTAATTATTTTTATATATCTCGATATTTTTGTTGATATTCTTAGTATTTTTCAATTCCAAGAATAGTGGGTAATGATTTGTTATTGGTACCATTATAGTGAGAGATTTTGTCATTACTCTATCAATTTTGATAAACATATTGTCTATACAAGTTCCCTTATCAGTACTTGAATTTTTGGTCTAATTAATTTCATTTCAAATAAATTATGAATTAAAGTCGTTTATATTTATATTAATATCATTATATTGTTACGAATTTTATTTTATTATTAAGCGACCAAACATAATTAAATTATAAAAAATGCAAGAAAGCGTCCGTGACGTGGATCGAACCCCGAGCCTCTTGCACGACATATAAGCGCTCAAACGTTGAGCCAACCCTAACCGATGCATTTTCATTTCTTTTGTCGCTTCATATTCTATAAACTGCACACTTACATTTTTTCTATATTCGCTACTATACGGCACTCTTGACACGTCTCAGGCCGTGGTAATGTCGTCCCCGGCGTTTTATATATTAACTCCCATAGTTATTGTAGAAATCTTCTTCATTTATCAACCGCGCTATTCGGATCCTTTCGTGGAACTTCTGACTTCACGTGACATAGTACGTATTTATTTATTTACTTTATTATTTTTCCATTCATATTAATTATTTCGGAGTAGGTAGGGTAGGCGGCAACTAAGAACACACAGTCTTCTTCTAGGTGATAGGGTAAGATCCCATTAGCTGACCCCAGTTTTGTTACGTATTTTATTTTATTATTAAGCGACCAAATATAATATTAAATTATGAAAAAGGCAAGAAAGCGTCCGCAACGTGTCTCGGTCCTCGAGCCTCTTGCACGACAGACAAGCGCTCAAACGTTGAACCATTTCCACCGATGCGTTTTCATTTCTTTTGTCGCTTCATATTCTATAAACTGCACACTTTCTATATTCGCTACTATACGGCACCCGTAACAATATGATAAATGGATTTGCTTTTAAATTGTAAAAATAATTTTGAATTCATATTGAATTCAGTACAACTTTAACAATGTGATCTATATGAGGATGATAATTCAAGTTGATTATCATTATTTAGTTTTATAATAGTGTTTACTATTTTGAGTCTTCCAATTTCTATAGTTTCAGCAGGGTGTAAAATATCATTCCTTACATATACCACTATCCCATCATTCTTATTAATATCTCCATTGCTATAATATATTTTATAATCTTTAAGTTTATAATATTGATAGTGATATAGTTTTCATACTTCCGCACATTCAACAATACAAGACTTGATCTTGAGTCTTACAATGAAAATTTGTAACTTATCAAAATTAGCATTTAAATTTTTAATATTTAAATAAAATAATAAATATAGAATCAAACTATTATTACTTTTTCTTTTTTCATTAAAAGTCTCAAAATCATTATACAATTTTTCATTTTGTAAAAAATTTTTTTGTATCTCTTGTATGAAGTTCACCTGTTCCATTATTTAATTTATGTAGTTGTTGCACGATGAGTATATTGATGATTGTTACCACGTTACGACGCTGTACACTGAAAGACTTTGAGAGTTATCTCTACTCTTTGTCAGCGTAAGTCCAACTCTTACTAGGAGAGTAAAGGGGAGAGAGTAACTATAACGATGCGTTCGAGAGTAAGAGCTACTCCCCGACTCGCAGAGTCAATTTAACTTATAACTTATGGAGTAAGCGCGTATGGCTTGGACTAAAAAAGTACATCAGACAATAACACAAAATTTTTCTCATAAATTATTAAGATTGTACATTTATAAATAATTCCATGATACTTTTAATATTTAAGAAATTGTATATAAAAGCTATTTATTTAATATGACCAATAGCTAAAGAAAAATTTTTCATATCAAAGAAATCTTTGAAAATATTAGACATTAAAATATTACATTTCGTTTATATAACTGAATCATTTTTGTACAAAAAAATATTAAATGAATCATTGTATCTTTTTCTGGTTATAAAGAAAAAGATTGTTTCTAAAGAAGAAAAGTTCATGAAGTTTCTAGGAGCGCTTAGAAAGAATTGCAAAAAATCCTTCCTTATCGTATTTTTATAATATATGTTGCGTCGCAACACAATTTCTCAGAATTCGTCAGAGCTGGCGCGCGCGAGCTGGTTAGAGTGGGCAGCACCTCGCCGGCCTAACACGTAAATTTTCTAGAAAACAAAGTTTAACGTTTAGCAAGTCAAGGCGTGAAACGCGCTACCGAATAAAGTCAGTATTCTGGGAGTCGCCAACGAGGAAGCATTTCTAATCAGCTCGCTCGCTTGGCAATCTCAGCATTGAATTTATCTCATTGCATTACTTCTTCAGGCGATTCCGTTGCTTCGTTAAGTAATTATTGTGCTTCAAAAGCATTAATACGAGTGGTACATAAATCCAATAAAAAATTGTGGGCGCACGTGACTGGTCGGCTAAAAAAAGCCAAACCATGCATCAATGGTTCTAACGCCATTCGATCGCTCTTGAATCACGAAATTAAAGCTTTTTTATGTGTGTGTATGTGTGTAAAAAAAGTTGTAAAAATCGCGTTCTTATTTTCATTCGTTCAGTGTGTTGGGTTTTTATTAAAAGGGTTTTTTATGCCGCAACAGGCTTTTTCCCTTAAATTAGCATTTAATTTATTTTTTCTCAATTCCTTATAAATAATTGATTATAGTGTAGTGTGAAGTTAACATAAAAAAGGGAGTTTAAATTAGTTAATTTCAATAAAATTAAATAATAAATAGATTCTAGTATTTAAGTGATTTTATTCATATATTTTTTTGTTCTCTTATTATTTCTTATTAATTCTTGCAGTAAACTTAGCTAATCAATTTACAAATTAAGGCGACTTCGGATTTTAGGTTAGGTTTTATTTTTGAGTTTACAAATTATTCTTTCAATATGTAAAATTTTTCAGATTTTTTAATTTTCCACCATTCTACGAATTATAATAAATGGTGGAGAATTAAAAAATTCAAAAAATTTTAGAAACTGAAAGAGTAATTTGTAAACTACAAAATGAAATCGAACCGAACTTCCGTAATCGCCTTAAAGTGTTTTATTTAGTCAATTTTTTTTGTATTTTTTATTTGTTTTAAAATCAGTTTGAAATGAAAATTTGATGATTAAAAATAAGATTTAAATAGTTTTATTTTAAAGTCAAGATTTAGTTTAATTTCCATTTTTTAAATTGGTTATACCTGTCACCTACGGCAAGATAACCTACGATCGAACATTTTGGTGCCTCCAATTTGTTTTTGTAAAATTGCAAAATTGAAATTAAAAGCAATAGTTCATGTAAATTGAACACATTTTAAAATCATTTAAGAAATTGCATTTTTATCAAAATACTATTTTTATGTATTGATTAGTTTCTAGATATATTTAGCTTGCTTGTTTAAAGTTATTTGTTCACTTACAGTTTGCTTAAAATTTAATAGTTAAATTAACTTGCTTGTCTAAAGTTTATTTCTTTTCAGTTAGAGTTTGTTTAAAATTTAAAATAAATAAAACTTCATTCAATCAAAATAAAATAAAATAAAGCTTTAAATCAATTTGATTACATAATACTTTATGTATGTAAATTAGTCGGCCAAGATAAAAAAAGAAATTTGAAATATTGATTCAAAATTTAGTTGGATTGTTCCATAGTGTTTCAGTCGGTTTGTTTTTATCAAAACTAGAATTTTTCAGATAGTGAAATCGTATAGATTGAATTGACGACAATTGAATCAGTGTATGCAAAAAGGGACCTAAGTCCAATTTTGCGTAAAATTTAGATAGCTCCATATTACGTAATAGAATTGCAATCTTCATATAATGCAATGTTCAAATGCTATATAAAAGCAGTTTTTAAATATTGAGTTTTGCAAAAAGGGACCTAAGTCCCAGACTTAGGTCCCTTTTTGCCGAATTAAAAATTTTTGCATATATTGAAATCCTTTAATTTTGAGAACATAGTACAAGATATATGAATCGGTGCATGCAAACAGGGCCTCATCCATTTATTGGAAAAAATGAGATACGATCAAAGTGCATGAAAAATGATGCTACATCATAATGTAAATAGTAAATAGTAAAAACCTTATTTTTAAAATTTTAGTTTCTGCAAAAAGTTAAAATTAAAAAAAAAATTGTTAAAGAAAAAATAGTAAAAAATAGTTAATAGTTTTAGTTAAAGTTTTTTCAGATGGTTACGTTTCTATAAAAAAACCAAAAATTGAAGATTTAAAAAAACTGATAAATTACATACCAAGTCAATATAAAAAAGTTTTCAACGTTCTTCTTAAATATCCTACTTGTGATTAATAATTTTTATCTGTATTCATTTATTTATTTACTTATTTATTTATTTATTCATTCATTTATTTATTTATTTATTTATTTATTAATTTATTTATTTATCTATTCATGTTAGTATTTAAAGAAATTTAATAGTTATTTGTTAATGAATTGTTGAAAATTATTTTTCTAAATAAATCATTAGTTTTATATGTATGAAATAATATAACAATATTGTAAAATGTATTTGATGAATAAAAGTTAAATATATTTCCATAAAAATTTTAATTTTTACAGATTCTGCAAAAAGGAACCTAAGTCCATTGGCTTTTTTATCAATTAAAAAAATTCATCGGCCAGTTTTAGCAATAGCAAATGTATTATCTTACTTTTGACAATACCAACTACGTATGTAATGAATTTTAAGTAAATCCACTAAGCGTAAGAGAAGTAATACACTATTTTTCATTTTTCCAAAATTTGTTAGAATGGACTTGGGGCCCTTTTTGCATGCGCCGATTCAATTGACGACATCAAAAAGATTTCAGTATTGGATATTCAACTAAAACATTTATCAAAACAGGGTATTTTTCTATTTTACGCCATTCAAAGAAAGTTGTTTAAAAAAAAAAAAAAATTTTTTTTCATATGACCACCTAATATCTTTTATCTAGTTTAAAAAATTTAATTCAGTAATTAATAAATAAAATTCTTTTGTTCATTTGAATTCTACTTTATTACGTTAGCTAATAATCCAGCTGTTTAAAATAATTTCACAATTAATTTTATTGATTCTAAAAAACAACGTTGTAATAGTACATTACGTAACGGGTATGGAAAGGCTTTATTTACGAAACGAGAAGTTTACAGCCTGAGCCGAAGGTGAAGGTCGTAACGAGTTTCGTAAAAAAGCCTTTCCATACTAGTTGCGTAGTGTATTTTTCGCCATGAGAGCCAGAAAAGAGCAACGAAATTGCGATTTTAGGGTAAGAATGGCGAAAATAAATTTACAACTTCTTTCTGAATCATAAATGCGATTTTACTTTGAATGCTCTTACTATCATTTCATTTGACTATTTAAATTTTGCATTTGAGATCTCAAAGTAAATTAATTGTTTGTTTACATTTAACTTTCTTTTGAATTACTTGTTTGAATTTATTAACGTTCATTGCAAAAGTAAATACTTTAATTTTTTAAATTTTAACTCAAAATTTACCGAGTGCAACTTATCTTTACGTGTTGCATTTCTTTATTTTTATTTTTGAAGTAAATTAAATTTATTACTGCCAAGTTAAAGGTTTCAATTCAACGTAACGTCATCTTTTAGCATTAAGAGGAGGTCACCTATCTCTGTCCTTTTCTAATAAAAAAATTGAGTTTTTTACAGAAACTATTAACTTTGGCAAAAAATGAAGAGAAAGCCGCATCTCGTATCAAAAAAAGCAATATTTTCTTTGATAAAAAAGAATTAATTTTATTGCTTTGTTTTCTAGAAAATCTTGAAAAACTCAAATCATAGAAGTTAGGGTGGACAATTTGGTAGAATACTTCGACCTCGCGTCAACAGTCAATTGCTTAACTCAAGCAACTACTCTATCTAATCCACTCGCTAACTCAACATTAAACACAAGTTATATCACTATTACACAAAGACATGATGCACCTAAGCTACCAGAGATAAAAATCACTTCTTTCGATGGTAAGGCTGATCAATGGCTTTTGTTTAAAAATCAGTTCTAGGCATTAGTTCATTCTCATACGGATTTCAGTGATTTTGTCAAACACACTCAACTTTTAAATGCTCTGACAGGGTCAGTTAGGGTTGAAATTAGCGCTCTTGAAACTAGTTCTGAAAACCATTCGAAAGCTTGAAAGGCTCTCACTGACGCATTCGATCATAAGCGTGGTAGATCATCTCAATGTGATAATCGATCTACCGAAGGTTCCTGTCGCTACAACTGAAAGTGTGTCTAAACTTCTCGATACGCTCCGTCAACACTACACTATGCTTGAACAAATTTTAGGAGACTTGTTTTCACCTGAGCACTTCGTTGTTAGAATAGCTAAACAATGTTTGCCACCAAGGACGTTGAGCAGATGGCAAGAGAAACTTGATATCGATCAACCTCCGACTTTGGCTGAATTTCGTTAGCTTATAAAGGCCAACATCTTCAATCTTCAACGATTGGAACATTCAACATAAGACTCAAAGGGTAAATCAGATTTTAAGAGAAAGTCCTAAACTTATAGACGTTTTGCTAGCTTCCAACATCGCGTTGTCAATTTTGTCAATGGGTCAGATTGAACTTTAAAATCAAGAAATAAATCTTGTTTTGCAAAAAACTAGTTTAGGATGGATTGCTGCTGGTGGTAGCGATAGGTTAGTTCATTCAACAAACAAATCTTGTAACGTAGTTAAATTAAACAAACTTGTAGGGCGTTTTTGGTTGATCAAAGACTTTGATCACGAACCAATTCGGTCTCGAGACGAAATTATGTGCGGAAAACACTATTTAATTCACACTACACGAGATAATTCAGGTAGCTACATTGTTCGTTTGACATTTAGAGATAGCAAATTCAATCTAGGCAAATCAAGAATGCAAGCGCTCAAACGGCTATATGCTCTCGATATAAGGTTTGCTTTTGATACAGAGTTAAAGACAAAATATTTAGAAGTAATTAATGAATACATTTACCTGAGGCAAATGATTGTTTGTAATGACACTGAGGGCGGTTATTACCTTCCACACCATGTAGTTATAAAGGAGTCTAGCGAGACTGCTAAGATCAGGGTAGTATTTGATGCTTCGGCCAAAATGACACACTCATGGTAGGGCCCACTCTACAAAATACTATTTTTCAACAGTTAATTTCATTTCGGTTACATCCGTACGTAATCATAGCAGACATAGAAATAATGTATAGGCAAATTTTAGTACACCTCGAGGATAGGAAGTTTCAAAGGGTCTTATGGTATTAACAAGGTAAAATCACGACTTTTTAATTGAACACCGATACATTTGGAACAGCAGCAGCTCCATATTTAGCTATTCGCACTATACATTAACTTGCGCGAGATGAAGCAGAAAATTTTCCGCGTGCTAGCAAATTACTTTTACGCGACTTCTACGTAAATGACTTCGTCTCTGGGGCAAATTCACTTGAGGAAAATTTAGACATTTGCGATAAGGTGATAGGGTTGTTAGCTCACGGAGGGTTCTTTATTAAAAAATAGGCATCCAATCATTAACTAGCCTTAGATAATATTTACAAAAAATACTTTAATGTATTGTGACCTCACTTAAATAAAATACAAAAAATAAAATATAATATAAACAAAAGTAAGAGAACTTGAGAGAAAATAAGCTAGAAAAAAGAATAAAATAAAAGAGAATTAGCAATAAACTTATTCTCTCCCGAATTCAAATCATTGCGTTAGAAGTATAGCCATTAAATTAAAATTGTGTCTCTTTCTATCTTATGCGTCGGCGCGGCGTAGCAATTAAAAGCTATACTGACACGCTAGATAGAAATTAATATAATATATGTGCGCGCTTGTATGTGAGCTGATACATGCCTATAAGGTGACGTATGCCCAGCACACATCCAAGCGCACCTGTATTCGTAATATGTACACTGAAAAATAAGTGGTAGTCCACGAGTCCCTCGAAGTACTTCTGCTCAACGAAACCGTAAGTATGCTTCCTCTCCAGGGGAACGTGACGCCCCACTGTCGAAGCAAACGGCTCTCTTTGTGGTGCATGTCTATTTCCACTCACGTGGCGATTTCGCCATGCGTCATGCGAAGTACACCTTTCTCCCCACAGTGGCACCACTGTTTTCCCGAAGTGGCACTTCGTGCGCACGAAACGAAAAGAGTATAGTTTCGTTACCGATAGTAGTGCTTTTTTGCTACTTATTTTTCAGTGTAGATACATTATAAGATTTTTCTTTCCTGTCTATAGAGCGGTCACAGGACACTTTGCCGAATTCCACTTGGCCGAATCCCATTTGGCCGAATTTTTGTGGCTGAAAGTTATTTCGCCGAATGAGTCATTTGGGCGAATGGTACATTTGGTCGAAAGGTATTTGGTCGAAAGGTATTTGGTCGAAAGGTATTTGGTCGAATGAATCATTTAACCAAAAGGGACACTTGGCCGAAAGCCATTTGGCCAAAAGGGATATTTGATCTAATTTTAAATAATTTTTCTCTTGAGCAGTTAGCATAATTCTTTCGTAAAAGAAGCAATACTTTGTTTTTTATGCATAACAATTTCTATATACATTTCTTGCGATTAACGTATTATTTGTAATATATATTGTCAATAACCACCCGCGATGTGCGCCGGATAATCAGCAAGTTCTATGTATAACAATTTCTATATACATTACTCGCGGTTAACGTGTTATTTGTAATGCATACTGCCAATAACCATCCACGATGTGCGCCGGATAACCAGCAAGTTCTATGTATAACAATTTCTATATACATTACTCGTGGTTAACGTGTTATTTGTTATGTATACCGTCAATAACCACTCGCGATGTGCGCCGGATAACCAACAAGATCTGTGTAAAACCATTTTAATGCATTTTTTAAAAAAATAATAACTTTACTATATTTTTCTTGCTAAATGTTCAAGCTTATTGTACATTCAACACTGATTAGTATTTATTCGAGCGAATATTCCTTTCGGCCAAGTGTCGCATTCGGCCAAATAATTTTCGGTCAAATAACTTTTGGCCAAATGGCTTCCGGTTAAATAACTTTCGGCCAAATTTATCATTCAACCAAATGTTCCATTCGGCTAAATGGCTTCCGGCCAAACGGGATTCGACCAAGTGGAATTCGGCGAAGTGTCCGGGATTCTATAGAGCATACACATGGTTTGAGGAGGAGAGATTTCGTATACAAAACGTGGTATGGAGACGGCGGACTCACACAGAGCGCAAGTTAAAATGAGATACAGCTTCCCCCTGAGTAAGTGTAAGTGAAAGATAGCGGCGACGGCGACTCAATTAAGAGCGATCTAGTCGCTTCGACAAATTTTGTACGGTACTTTTTGGCCTACTCCCCGAGTAGAACTGTAATTACGGCGTACATCCGTCCCGGATCCAGAGCCTGAAGATTATTGTCCGATCCGGATCCGGTTATCCCCCCCAATGTCACCAGGGGAGGTTCCGGTCCGGATACTAGTATACTTATTTCAGGCAAAACTTATCGATACCGGAGTGGTACCGTAATATTTTAGTTCATGTCGCCATTTATATTTATAACCTAATTTGTGAAATTTTTATAAAACACTTATTAACATATTTTTATCGTTTAAATGAACAATTGCTTTATTTATTTTGAATAAAATACTTAAATTATTACTTTGGAAACAAAATATGAGCTAATTATATATTTTATAAAAATTAAAAAAAAAAAGTCGTTTACAGGCGCTACACAGGCACTTATCTGTTGAGCCTGGAATAAGGATTTTAGTGGCCGGCACGGATCTTTCCCTGGTGACAGACCCTTATTTGAATCTTATGTTTAGCCAGATAGGGTACTGATTACAAGTACGGTTGGCCTTTATACGTTTCTACTCGGGTCTATAAATATAAAGTCAAATTTAAATTAAAATCTCGCGTCAAGAGTCAAATTATTTCACGAATTTCTATAGATCCGCAAAAAGTTGGATATAGAATCCCAACTCCGTACCGGTAGTAGAAATCGCGAGTCGTTTTTATATTAACATTAACTTAAATTTATTTCGTAAATTTTATAAGAAAACTTGATATTAAAATTTATAGTTGAAGAAAAAAAAAGTAGAGTCTAAATAACTTCATTAACTATTGCTTAACTTTGCACATTAATAGTGTAAAGTGTTTATTGCTGTGTTTAAGAAATTCAAATAAGTAAAATTTAATTGATTAATGCTCTCGATAAGACTGAAAGTCTTATCGAAAAAAGAGATAGGAATAGGCGATTCCTCAAAACTTATGGCTGCGTTTTCGTTTGCATGGTTTCTAAAGCTGTTCATATTGAATTAGCAACAGATCTTTCTACTCTAGGGTTTTTATCAGCATTTTGTAGATTCATAGGTCACAGAGGTATTCCAGAACACGTGTACTCTGATAACGGAACTAATTTTGTAGATGTAGATAAAGAGTTACATAAGATTTATGATCTTGTCAACACTCCTGACTTTAGAGAATAAATTGTTGACTTTGCCTTAACAAAAAGAATCCAATGACATTTCAATCCGTCTTTATCTCCTCATTTTGGAGGTATTTGGAAAGCAGCTCTAAAGAGCTTCAAACATCATTTGAAAAGCGTTTCAAAGGATCAAAACCTTACTTATGAACAAATTAACACTTTGTTAATTAAGACAGAAGCTATTCTAACTTCACGACATTTATACGCTCTTTCAGCTCCAAACGACCTTACCTCAATAACAACTGCTCATCTTCTTATAGGTAGACCTTTCGATTTCTTACCAGAACAAAATTTTGTTTCAGTTTCAGACAATCGATTATCCATCTACAATTTCATCAAAAAGGTCAGATAAGATATCTGGAAAAAATGATACAAAGAGTACCTTCACGAATCCCAAACTAGAAAGTAATAGCATTCGTCCAACGCAGAATTGAAGGCAGGGTCTGTTGTCATTGATATCAATACTTGTGCTAAATGACCATTGGGAGTGATCTTCGAGGTCTTTCCTGGGAACAACGGTAGAGCCAGAGAAGAATCAATCAAGACATCTAAGGGCGTTTATAAATGAAGCATTACTCGCCTTTGTATTTTACCGATGGCGTAATTCTTAGCTTGATTAAGCGAATCCGGGCATATTTTTGTAAATCATGTACTGCGTCTCCCCATTGTAAAATAATTGTCACTCTGCGATCTGATTAATTACTCAATCATACTCGCAGCTTACGCCCGGAGTATGTTGTGTCGAAACACAATTTCTTGGAATTTGTCAGAGTTGGCGCGCGCAAGCTGGTTGGAGAAGTCGGCACCTCGCAAGCCTTATATGCAAATTTCCTAGAAAACAGAGTTTAACGTTTAGCGAGTCAAGGCATGATGTGCACTACCAAATAAAGTCAGTATTCTGTTAGTCGCCAACGAGGAGCCACTTCTAATCAGCTCGCTCGCCTGGTAATCTTAACATTGCATTACCTCTTCAAGCAATTCCGTTGCTTCATTAAGTAATTATTGTGCTTTAAAAGCATTAATACGAGTGGTACATAAATCCACTAAAAAATCATGCGCGCATGTGACCGTCGGCTAAGAAAAGCCAAATCACAGATCAATGGCTCTAACGCCATTTGATTGCTCTTGAATCACGAAATTGAAGCTTTTTTATGTGTGTGTGTGTGTGTGTAAAAAAAGTTGTACAAATTGCATTCTTATTTTCATTCGTTCAGTGTGTTGGGTTTTTAATAAAAGGGTTTTTTTCTGTCCTAACAGACTTTTTCCCTTAAATAAGCATTTAATTTATTTTTCCTAAATTTCTTATATATAATTTATTAAAGTGTAGTGTGAAATTAACATAAAAACGCTGCCAAATGCTTTGGCGCAATGCTTTTTCATAGAGTTCATTGAGTTAAAGTAATTTAATTTTATTTTTTTTAATGTATTTTCAATGTGAAATACAATTTCTATTCAAGAAACATTAGTGAATGAGAGAGAGTAATTAGGAAATAAGAGCAGAGAGACAAGGATGAATGAAAATAGGGTGAGAACGAGGATTAATCTGAGATAGAAGGACAGAGAGGAAGTGAGGATGTAAGAAAAGAGCTACGCTAAGAAAATTATTTTTTTAAAGCTTGTTTTATAAAGACAGCAATAAATAACTTGTATACAAATTTCAGAGCAGATCTATTGAGTACTTTAAATGGAAATAAAATAAAAAATAAAAATATTTTGAAAAATTTTTTTAAATTTTCTAAAATTAAAACTACGCTAAGGAAATAAATTTTTGTAAATTTTCCTTCTTTTGGCAGTCGCAAATAATATCCGTGCAAATTTTAGAACAAATCCATCGAGTACTATAAATAAAAATAAAAAAAAGAATCGACATTTTTTTTAAAAACTTTGAAATTTTCTAAAATCATAACCACTCAATGAAAATAAGTTTTTGAAACCTTATTTTCTTCAGACAATAGATTTGATTGTAGACAATAGAATTGATTTTATAAAAATTTCGGAGAAAATTCATAGTATGGTTTACACAAAATAGAAGATGAATGAAAAATGAAGATTTTTTTGAAAATTTTCAAATTGCTCTAGAATTAAAACTGCACTGAGAAAATTAGTTTTTCAAAGCTTGTGTTCTTCAGACAGTAGCGAATAACTTGCATACAAATTTTGGAGCAAATTTATCAATGGTTTTCGTAAAATAAAAAAAAATAAAAAATAAATATTTTTAAAAAATTTTTTAAAAAGCTCTAAAATTAAAAGTACTCTAGAAAAATCAGTTTTCAAAAGTATTTCTTCTTTTGGCAGTCAAAAATAAGTTTCATAGAAATTTTCAAGCAAATTTTTCGAGTAGTTAACGTAAAATACAAAAAAAAATAAAGAATCGAATTTTTTAAAAATTCTTAAAATGACTAAAAGACTTGAGAGTACGCTCAGAAAACGAATTTCCCATAGCTTCCCGCCGAGTAAGACAAAAAAATAAATTGTATGCAAAATTTGAAGCAAATCTATCGAGTAGTTTTCAAGATCTAATTGATATACTGAACACACACACACACACACACACACACACACACACACACACACACACACACACACACACACGCACGCACGCACGCACGCACGCACGCACGCACACACACACACACACGTACACATACACGTGCACACGCACACGCACACGCACATGCACACGCACACGCACACACACACACGCTTACTCCGATTAAACTATTAGGCACAAATATATGGTCTATAGTGCTTCTATTTTTTCTAAATCCCGGTCGACTCTCTTTGATAATATTTTTTTTTCCAACCAAAAGTTTAGTCTTTCTTTCATTATTCCTGCTACCACCTTATATCTTACATCTAAAAGTGATACTCCTCTACATACTAAGCCTGAACAGCGGAAAAGTTAAACAAAAATGACAACAAAAACTAACGAAAGGATCGACTGAAAACTACAGAAATATAATATAAATAAACTAATAATTAATACCTACAAATATTTTTTAGATTTTATTGCAACTAAAACATATATTTAGTACCATGAAAGGAAAAATAATAATCTAAAAATTTGTAATCGAAGACTTTTTAATATATATTAGTATGCAAATATGTTTCGTATGCAAGAGTGTGTGTACAGATGTTCATAGTTAAATAGCAATATATATATATATATATATATGGGACGTTTCACATCAACTCACCTAACAAAAAAATAGAATTCGTCGAAAATCTGTGAAAATGTTCTATTTGATACCCAAAATATACAAAAAAAATTTTAGAGGTCCAGGTCAAAGGGGTCAGGATTTAAACGTGATGGAATTTTTCGAATTTTTCAAATTTTTTGCTAAATAAATATTTTAATGAATTTTTTCCTCAAAAACTATCAATTTTTCATTAAAACTTAATAGAATACTTTTTCTTGGAAATTAGATGTAGAATTCACCTGAATTTTTGCAAATTATAATAAACTGATTTTTATGCTTACTTGATCGATTTAAACATACTATTTAGTACATCTAAAAATCGAGCAGGTTAAATTGGCTTTTTAAAGTCTTATTTTTTTTGTTTTTTTATAAGGAAAAAATATACGAAGCCTCCAGTTGGGCAGCCTTCTCAAAGTTACTCAATTGTGCAAAAATGTCTGAAAAATCGTTATTTTGGATCAATGATGAGATTCGTGATTTTTTTTCTGAAAAAGTATTGATTTTTGGGACAAATGTATAAAAATGTTTTTTATTGGAAATCGTATGTAAAATGTATGTAAATTTTTGTAAACCATTATTTGCTAAACATCACAAATTATAAATGAAATTTTGAAATTTTAAAATTTATTTTTTGCTAAATTTTTAGTATATATGGTTAGATTTCACGGCCGCTGTCGACGCTGCCGCCGTGTATAAAAATTTTGTGTGTCCCCAGTTAGCTGAAATTCAGCTAGAAATTAACTAAACATCAGCTGAAAGTTAGCTAAATTCGAATCAATTTTAAGCAATTTCAGGTAAATTTTGGTTTGATTCCTGCGGAATTTTAGCTGAATTGTCGACGCTGCCATCGTGTATAAAAAATGGATGTGTCCTTAGTTATCTGGAATAGAGCTGAAATTTAGCTATAATTCAGATAGAATTTAGCTAAAAGTTAGCTAAAAGTGAGCTGAAAGTTAGCTAAAATTTATCTTAAAGCATGCTGAAGTCAGATCAAATCACATAAAAGTCAGCTACATTAAATTAAAGGTTAGCTTAATTTAATATTAAAATTAGCTGAATTCATCCACAATTTTGATGTAAATTAGTTAAACGTTAGTCGAAAGTTAGCTGATTTTAAATTGATTTCAAGCAATTTTAGGTAAATTTTGGTTTAATTTTCGTGTACAGAAAGTTGATTTAAATTAATTATTTGAAAATATTTTTTCAAAAATAATTATTCAAAAAATATTGTTCAAAAGATACAGTTCTTATAAAAATATAGTTGTTCAAAAATCAATTTTTCGAATGATACAATTAATTGAAAATTAATTTTTCGAAAAGCGCAATTCTTCAAAAATATGATAAAAAGCGAGAGATAGAGACCACCCGCGATGTACGCCGGTTAACCAGCAAGTTCTATGTATTTAAAAACTCTTTTCGAACAACAAATTGTCGATGAATTCTTCGTAAATCTTTATTGCAGCTGAATTTCAGCTAAATTTTAGATCTATTTCTATTATGTTGATACAAGCTTCAAATTGAAGTTATCTTATTACCCACCCCAAACTTCATATCCTTTTAATTGCGTAAGAAAAAAATTTTTTTTAATGATTTATTGTTAAGGAGATGTAAGGCGGACACTACACCTGTACTCATAAATATTAACTGTATTTCCATTTTATTGTTGAATTTTCATAAAATAAATGCATTAGCTTGTAGTATGTACCATGATGATTATTTAGTTAAATTTTCAAATAAATATATTCATTAGTTTTTAAGATATTTGGATTCTGGTAAAAAATCTAGAAATTCTAGTAATTATTATTGGAATCCAAAATTCTCGATAGCTAATGAATAAATTTATTTGAAAAAAAAAACCATGTATGGCAGTCGTGGGGACTGGCTGACAGAAGTTAATACTTCTTTTGACAATTTTGTTTTTCATAAAATGAACAATTTTCCGTCACGCTTTGCTTAAAAATATATTATATATTAAATAAATATATATACGCACAACAAATTATCAACTCATGAAGTAGAATAATGGAAGTTCTGGTTCTGGGTAAAGAGAAGGCCCCTAAATACATTTGCAACTTATTAAGCTACTCAAACCCATGCAGGAATTATTTAAATAATAATCATATAACGATAAAATAAATATAAGAATAATTAATTTATTAAAATTTTTTAATGATTTGATAAAAAAAACTTTATAAAAAATATATATGTTTACCCAATACAAATTTGTAGCTCACAAAGTAGATGAGTGCGAGTTCTGAGTTAAGAGAAGGCTTTCTAAATACATTTGCAACTTATTCAGCCAAAGTTACGCGAAATAATTTATTTTCAAAATTCATAAGCTATATCTCAGCATATTATAAAAA
Organism: Anastatus disparis; assembly: GCA_017163975.1. Lineage (NCBI taxonomy): Eukaryota > Metazoa > Arthropoda > Insecta > Hymenoptera > Eupelmidae > Anastatus > Anastatus disparis. The sequence goes on along the minus strand of JAFFSR010000395.1, from coordinate 472,876 downwards.
AATATGAAATAAAGATTTACGTAATTAACAAAAATCTTTACTATTATGAAAAAATATGCTAAATTGATTATTACTAATGACAGTTATAAATCTTTATAATATTGTCAAATCATAGGTCAACAATATAACGAACTCTTAACTATTTCATGAAGTACAATGAGTATCATATATCATACATATGCTACAAGGGTCAATTAGTTTAAATAAGTAATAAATTTTTAAGTCGGCAAATAAACTATTAATCAATAATCAAAATTATGACGTTGAAAAATAAGCATCTTTTATTGATTTCAACAAAATTTATTATTTTTATTATATTTGTACATCATAATCTTTTTTATGCAAATTTGAAACTCAACTCAATAATAGTCAACAATATAATTAATTTTTCATAGTTTTTTAAAAATATTAAAAAAATGCACAGTGCGTATATGAATTATAACTGCAGTTCTAAACTATAGTTTAGTCGATGTTTTTCTTGAACCTTCGAGTTGAGCACTAAATATAAATCATTTCAAAAATAATAATTTTACTGTAAGCATGTTGGAATATTAGAATTTAGCTTTTCAGTATATCAGTATATTTTTTAAACGTTTTTTATACGAAGTGTATGCCTCCAGTAAAGAAGGTTTCATTTAAAAAAATGCATAGATTGGAGAGTCAATGAGTTACTTTCTCATAGGAAAGATCATGTTGCACAAAGTATGTGCATAATTAGAAGTTAAATGTCTTTCATTACCTTCTGTTTCATATGTTATAAATCAAGTCTCGATAGGATATTTTTCAAGTACATATGAATCCGTACTCGAGCATAGTTTTCCAAAAAGATGAGAAGAATTTTTTTCTTTTTTTCTTTCTTTTTCTTTTTTTTTCTCTTTTTTCCAAAAAGAATCTAATGATGACCTTAACTTCGACCTAAAAGATAACTTTTAGAAAAGATTGTAAATCCATGCCTTGTTATAATCAAAGAATTAATTTTCATGCGAAAACTAATAATTAAAGCAAAAGAAAATCGAATTTCATTCTACATAGCAGGGGAAATCTTTAGAGAGTATACCATGAAACTTTAAAGTATATACCAGTGTAAGCTTCTATTAACCTTTTCGTAAGCTGACAGAAACTTTTTATAATACTTCGCAAGGTCCCAGTAAGTTAAATGTAAGCAGAAAATATTTGTTCCTAAATGCTCGCATGTAATATTTCGTAGAATCTTCTTGGAATTTCTTAGTAACCGTACACAAAAGTTACAATAAATGAATACGGTGACTTGTCAAAGACAAGTTACTTAAGAGGAGGTCACGTATCTCTGTCCTTTTCTAATCAAAGAATTGAGTTTTTTACAGAAACTTTTAACTTTAGCAAAAAATGAAGAGAAAGCCGCATCTTGTAATAAAAAAAGCAATATTCTCTTTGATAAGAAAGAATTAATTTTATTGCTTCATTTTCAAGAAAACCTTGAAAAACTTAAATCATAGAGGTTAGGGTGGACAATTTGGTTTTTCAAGGTTTTCTTGAGAACAAAGCAATAAAATTAATTTTTTCTTATCAAAAAAAATATTGCTTTTTTTGATACAAGATGCGGCTTTCTTTTCATTTTTTGATAAAGTTATTATTTTTGTAAAAAAATCATTTCTTTGATTAGAAAAGGACAGAGATACGTGACCTCCTCTTAAGAGGCGGTCGGAACCAAATCGGTGACTTGCGGTATATATCAAGTCAGCATTTTTCGCTTTACGATAATATTTTGTATATTTTTATGGCTTAAACTATTTCAAATTATTCTTTATATACATGACTAGAGGAAATGACTATATTTTTACCATATGAATAAGTAAATAAATTATTATAAGCATTTATTACAAATATCAAACTGACTTGACGTATACCGCATGCAAAAAACTGTCGTGTCGATTGTTAGGTGGCATTTTTCGCTTTATGACAATATTTTGTATATTTTTGTGGCTTTAACTATTTTAAATTATTCTTTATATACATGACTAGAGGAAATGACTATATTTTTACCATATTAATAAATGAATAAATTATTATAAGCATTTATTACAAGCACCGAACTAAGTCACCGATTTGGTTCCGACCGCCTCTTAAGAGCAGGTCGAGTATATCTGTCCTTTTCTAATCAAAGAATTGACTTTTTTACAAAAACTAATAATTTCAGCAAAAATGAAGAGAAAGCCCCATCTCGTATCAGAAAAAGCAAAATTTTCTTTAATAAGAAAGAATTAATTTTATTGCTTCGTTTTCAAGAAAACCTTGAATAACTTAAAACATAGAGGTTAGGTGAACAATTTGGTTTTTCAAGGTTTTCTTGAAAACGAAGCAATAAAATTAATTCTTTCTTATTAAAGAAAATTTTGCTTTTTCTGATACGAGATGGGGCTTTCTCTTCATTTTTTGCTAAAATTATTAGTTTTTGTAAAGGAATCAATTCTTTGATTAGAAAAGGACCGATATACTCGACCTCCTCTTAAGTTGACTTTAACTTACAAGGAGAGTATTTGACCTCCGGGAAACAGATTTGGCTGAAACTCCAGGATATGATTCTTTGATGAAAAAAAATGAACCCGTGTTTTTTCTTTTGTGCTAATAAGCCCTATAGTCCAGTCATTGGAGGCAAAAATAGGGTATAACCTGGAAATTCTTTCGGTTAGCACCGATTTTCATAAAACTTTAGGATTAAGCTTATATTACCCTACAGATCAAAAGGTATATATCGGCGAGGTGCGCTTTTTGCTTTAAAGGGGTAAAAACTACCCTTAAAGTTGAAAAATAGTAAAAATGCCGATTTACGCTTATAAATAATTTAAAAAAATTGGAATGTCTAAAATAAGTATTGTTTAATATTGTGAAACATAATTAATAATATTAAGCATTTTTACAACCCTTAAAAACCACCCCTTTGACTTAATAAAAAGAGCATATATAGTTTTTAATATTAAAAAATATTTTTATGATACAATTATGGAAAAATATTAACGTTTTAAGTTTATGATATTATATTTTTTAATTTATTACATTATTTCAACCCTTAAAAACTACCCCTTACGATGAAAAATAGAAAAAAATAATTTTGAACATGTAAATTATTTTGTAATGACATATTTATATTAAATAAGACATTTTTTCACAGTTTATAATGATTTTTATTTTATTGTAACATTTCAACCCTTAAAAACAACCCTTGATGATAAAATGCCAAAAAAACGAGTCTTTAGTACTTTTAATAATTTAATAACTTTTATTCTATTAATAATATATTTTTTATGTCTTATTATAGAATTTAGAATATATTTAAGTATTTTACATTTAAAAATGACTATTTATGGTTAAAATTATAAGACTATCATAACTTAAAAATTATTATTATTATTATTATTATTATTATAAGAACAAAATAAAAAAATACAAATATTTCACTTAAATTTTAAACAAATTTTTTTAAATTCTATTCATTATCAATTTCGACTTCTTCTTCTTCTCCTGGATCTGTAATCGGAGGACAGTTTAAACAATTGTCACCGGAGCATGTTCCACATGTCGAGTTACAAAATAATCCTAATTTTCTGCAACTGCAATTAGCACCGCAAGTAGTTTTACAGTTGCAAAAAATCATTCTTAGAAGCTGTCCTGGTGCAGGATGGTTTAGCATTTTTGTAGGCTGTAAAAAACCATCTTTATGGATCCATCCCCAATTTGTCGGAAGAATATTTTTATTTCCAAACCATATTTGCGTTTGCAAATATACTCTTTTAAAATGTTCGCATAAAGCATCAACTGTTGGAACTAATGATGACAATTTTACAGCGCTATTTTTAGTTGTAGCCTTAATAAAGGTCTGGTAACGCATATCTTCGAAATACGTAAATAAATTAACTTTCTCTAATTTATTAATTTGTATATCTTTCGCAGTCCCATATCAAATCGACAAGCTACATAGTCTCATTTCTTTTCTTCTACCTGAGTTTATACTTATATGATATATATATATATATATATATATATATATATATATGTGTGTGTGTGTCCACTTACAAAATATACATATAGGAACTGAAAAGAATAGAAGCTATATACCGTACAGACTCAAGGAAACTGTAAAATATTTATATGTATGTATCTAAAATACTCGAAAATAAACGAATTTATGCGCTCCGAAAATTTTACCGAAAAAGTACAATTGGTTTTTTATGATAACTCCGCTAATTTTTAAGCTTTTTAATTGTTCCAAAACGGATTTTGTAGGTAATTGTATGATCTTTAAGTCATGTAAATATCAATTTTTAAAAAGTTTTATTTTTTGAGATTTTTTAGTTTGAAGGGCCAAAAATAGGTGGTACTTGGCTCTGATTACAGAATTCTAACACTGATATCTCAGTTGATTTTTATCGGACAAAAATAAAAAAAAGCAAAATATTCATGAAAAAAAGCTATATTTTTTAACTTTAGTACTTTTTACGTACATCTGTTAATTATTAAGATATTTTAAAAAAAGGATGAATTTTTGAAAAATAAAAAAATTTTTTTTTGTATAAACTTGATTTTTTTAAAAAATAAGCATCCTAAATTGCTAAAACTTCTAGAACACATAGTTGGTACCTAAATAAGATAAACCTTAAAATATTTCTTTATATTTCAAAACCTGTCCTAATGACAGTGGTTTTAATATTGAAATTTTATTGTCAAACTATATAAAATAATTTTATTTTCCTTGTAACTCCTTTAATTTTTATACTATTGACTTAAAACAAAATTGATTTTAAAGATAATCTCAATACCTTCAAAAAATATTATATACATTTTTCTCAAAAAGTATGCCATTTTTCTGTTATTTAACGTTGAATATTGTTCTTAAAGTTTCAAGCGTAACAGTATTAATATTCAATAATTTATAATTCCTTATGTATTGTATATAAAATAATGATTAAAAATGAAATCGTTTTGTTTTTCTACAAGCTTTATTTTAGTTATTTATGAGTTTTTTTATAAAATAAAAACTTTTCAAGTTATTTCATGAAAAACCGTCAGAAAACATGTTTTTTTACACTAAAAATCTATGTTTTCAATCACCTATAGCTCGCAAAGTATTCATTTAACAAAAAAACTCATTAAAAACTTTTTGCTTCAAATTGATTTTTACATCAAATTATATGGTTTCTTTTTTTTTTTCTCACCGCCCCCGAGAAGGGGCGGCTCCCGCCCCCTGGGCAAAAGCGCACATCGGCATTATATAACTTTTGTTTTTCGGACTATTCTTTACCTACTGACAAATTTTCATGTTAATCCATCCTAACCAAAATTTCCAGCTGAAATGCTTCAATGACTGGACTACTATGGACGGAGATGTAGACATTTCTTCGAAAATATAGAGAAAAGAAGCGTTTATAAGAACTTGAATAGCTAAACAACTAAAACTCTCACAGAAAAGTGTATGGAAAATAGAAACAAGTACAAGTTAAGAGCTTCAATTTAAGCCTTATTGCATCAAAAAAGCTTCTGTAGTTCAAAAGTTGTGCCTAATTAAAAATTACTACATATTTATTAATACATTTTTAGCATGTAACATACGATCAAATTTTTACCCTATTTCATTAGAATTTTTTAATCGTCTGTAAATTTTGAACCATATGAGATTTTTTAATGCAACAAAGCTTAAATTAAAGTTTTTAACCTGCCCTCTCTTTTATATTCCATACGATTTTCTGTAAGAGTTTTAGTTGTTTAGTTATTCAAGTTCTTATAAAGACTTCTTTTCTCTATATTTTCTAAGAAATGTCTACATCTCCGTCTATAGGGCCTACTAGCACAAACGGAAAAACACGAGTTCATTTTTTTTTAATCAAAAAATCATATCCTGCAGTTTCAGCCGAATCCGTTTCCCGGAGGTCAAATACTCTTCTTGTTAGTTTATTTATCCTTTGGGTGAAACCCTTTCTGACACTAAGGAATTAAATACAACGATGAATAACATCGTTGAATTTGATTGATATTTTTATCATAACATATGCGTAATCAATTTGAAAAACAAAAATATATGAATTTTCTTATAATGCTTAACATAATATGAACGATGCATCAGATAATATAAAATAATGAAAATCATAGGAGTAGCCATATACAAAATAATTTAACTATAATAATGCTAATGTTAATATTGCAATATAAAATATAAAAATATGAAAAACATTTTAATAGAATTTGCTAAGTAAGGCTTAATGCAGTTTACAAATAAATAAAATTTCAGATAGAATATATAGCAGTTATCAGTAATTTATACCAATAGCAATAATAATATTACAAACAATATAATCAAGTAAGTATAGCCGTTGCTACTAAAATTAAAATTCAATTCAATTTGCAGGCATCAGCGAAATTTTTACATTTCAAATATTTCAACTGAAATGATACTCAGCCGACACCAGTCTCAAGTTGCCACAGCTCACATTCACTCGATAAAAGACTATTATACAAAGAACGTTTGAAAGAGAGAGAAGCCTCAGAAGAAAACTACTCCAGAAAGGATAACATCTTATTGTAATATTTAGCTGCCGAAAAGGCAGAAGAGTGTTGTAGTGCAACAGTACATACATTTGAATAGATAAACAATCTAGGGGCAGTCTCGATGATGAACGCACCGATGCATCGACATGTTGTGTTGTAAACTTAGAAGCTGAATATGACGGTAAATTATGAGCTATTACATTGAAAGCAAAAGATATCTTAAGATATAGACGTCTGTTTTGCACAGACAACCATTGATAATCCAGTATATAAGGCGTGACTCTACTACGCCAGCCATGTAACCATGTACAAATCGAATACAGGCATTGAAGGCTCTATGCAGGCGTAGATTTTGAGTTAGAGGCAGATCATCATAAGCGACCGCTGCGTAATCGAGAAGCGGAACAATTAGAGACTCCACTAACAGTTTCCTCGTATTTAAGGCCAGAGCATGTTTATAGAACTTCAAAGATCTTAGAGATAGATAGATATATTTTCATTCTTGTATCATATGTACAAAAAAGGGCGTGTAGAGTGGTGTGTATCTTGCCCACGGTAAAAGAGAACTGCTTGTTCCAGTCCAGTGTAAGAGGGATCCACAAACCAAGATTCTTAACGAAATAAGAATAAGGTATAATGGTATTTCCAACAGAAATATATGGAATAGAAGAATGATCATTTAAGCGTGTAATATATTTCTCACTGTCGATGAAGATGACTTGAGTTTTACCTGCATTGAGCAACATCTGCAGTCACCTGGGACCAAATAGTTAGCCAATTATTTTCATCTATAATTGAATAGATACGACCCCTCAGGTAAGACGCAAACCATCTAATGTCAACATCAGAGCAGTTCTTCCTGCGAAGCTTGGTGAGCAGTCTATCATGTATAACCCTGTCAAAGGCTTTAGAAAAGTCAAACAGAAGTAATAAAGTAATCATTCTTCGATCGATAGCAGACCTACAATCATCAAGCAGATGTAATAGAACAGTCTGAGTACTATGACTCTTTCTAAAACCAGCCTGGTAGCAATCAAGTAAAGAATTAGCCTCGTGGTGAGTTGAGAACTGCGTGTGCACAACCCTTTCCAGAAGAATTTTCCTTAGAGACTTCACATAGCTTAGCTATTGGACGAATTTGAGAGGAGTTTTCCATTTTAATTTGCTTTGCCAATGGCAAAAGAAATGCCCTTTTCCAGGTTTCAGGAAAATGGCCAAGAGCTCAGGAGTCATTCACGATAGAAACTAAATTAGAAGGCACAGTAGCAACAATCATTTTAAGCATATAAGCTGATATGTGATCAGGACCGACCGCCTTAGAATTCGATAATCGAAGTAAGTTCACTAGTTTAGAGAAGTAAACTGAGACAAAGTCGAACACCGGTAGATCCAATCTAAGTGGTATGACAAGAACCCGCTCAATATCAGTATCAATTAATGCTGGACTCTGAAGAGAGACATGGGTATAGTGTTTTAGAAGCATCAATGAAGAAAAATAGTTAAGAGGTAATGGCAGAGCACTACTAGCCAGGCTCAGTTTACGCAATTCAGACCATCTACTCTTGACTGTAGAAGCCAAGGAAATTTACCAGCAATATAGTCATTTTTCAACTTTCTTAGAGAGTTAAAAATTTTATTTCTAAGGCATCGATAATATGAGCACTCAAAATCTGAGGTACCTGCAAAATATCAGCTGAACTAGAACTAGGGCTACATGTAAAATTTGACAACAAGTTTAAAGAAGAAGAACACAAATAAGAAAGACTTACAGGAGGACAAGAAGAAAAACTGAAACCCACAGCAGCATTGAGTGCATCAATGCTACAGTTAGCAAAGTTCCTCGTTACAAAAGATTTGATAATCCTTTCAGACCTAGAAAGCTTGAGCCTAAGATTAATCAGATCATGACCAGCGATGAAAGCAGCAGACTTCTCATATGACAATAATAAAGAACTATCATTAATGACAAATAAGTCTAGCCAAATATGAGATTCATGATCTGATGTAATAGCATGAGGAGTAGCATCTGAAGGGACTATGAATAAAGAATAAGATTAAAAATATGATCTAAGAGTGTCTGACGAATAAGAGGATTTTAAAAGATTTATGTTGAAATCGCCAGTAATTACGATATTCTTATAGTTATAAGTATAATTTGAAAGGGCATTAAAAAGGATATTAAATAAAGAGGCCTTAGGCCTAATGTAAACAATACAGCATAATATAGAGTTGACACCATCATTAACCCTTTGAAGCGCACATTTTTCTATTAAGAGTTATTCGCTGAAAATTGGTATACAAGAGTTTTTGGGATGGCTGATTACGAATCTGATGTCATGTTTATTAAATTCTGTATCCAATATAACAAATTTAAGATGGCGGACAATGACTTTCCTCCACTATTTTGAATTTTTAACATCATATTCTTATTCAGCGACCCTACAAACTCTTATGTACGAATTTCCATAAGGATAAGACCAAAAACGTGATCAAAAATGAAATTTTCTAAAAAGTCACGTATTTTTTGCATATGATTGTTTATAAACGAAAAACCATTGTTGTCCAAGGTATGTGCAATTGTTCTACATGTTCCTTAGCATCTTAGAGATAAACAAAGAGCAAAAACCCCATTTTAAATCCGTTGTAAAGAGAATAAATAATTAAGAATTTAGGTGGTAAGTATACTTACCACTATGCTTCAAAGGGTTAACATAAAGCAGAAGATATTGTGGAGTATTGTCAAATGATGGGTCAGAATGGTGCAGAATCCGAGTACTGAAACTATTACGAATATAAGCACCAACACCGCCACCTATTTCACCTTTTCTATCATTACGAAAAAACTCATAACCATCGATGTTGATGACTAAACTGGAGTCCAGATCAGTTAGAAAAGTCTCAGTAATTGCAAAAATATCATAATTATCTGATCTGTACTTTCATTCGATTTCATTAAAGTGAGTCTTCATACGATTTACATTGGCATGAGCGATAGAGATAGAATTTATTATGGAACTATTTCTTACATCCATACTCAAATTCCTAGGAGACAAAACATTGGACAATACAGCTTACGAGTCTTTAAAAACTTAATTTTTTTTTTTCAATGAGGCCAAGTCAGACTCAGAAGCGATCAAAATACGCATTAAGTCCTTTGGTGGATCTCATATAAACCTTTAAATCTGTAACAAAGGGCCACTCATAATTCAACTCCCTTGAGGCAGTCTTTGCCTAAGCCAACAAAGAATAGACTACCCAAGGCCATAAAGCTCTTACAAGAACTTTCGAGGGCTCATCACATCCAAAAATGCGTTGACAAGGAAACTCCTTAAGCCTGATTGACGCCTCAGCAACACGGTCACGAATATGACCAAAAGAACATTGGATAACAACGATGTTTTTATGATCAACCTCCATTGCCTTACCATCAACAAGCTGAGTCTTAGGAGTCTTAAGAGTCCATTTACGAGTACAGAGGAAGTGCGACCTATCGATGTTAAGACCCATCGGGACCAGGACTTTCATAAAAAAATCAATGTTGAGGAGGTTAATTTCAGTTGGTGACCCTGTGACAAGATGTTCACAGGGGTCCTTAAAAGGACACGAAATCATAGCCTCAGTAAGTGCAATACGACTTTCAAGATGACGTGAATTAACAGCACATTCAATTCTGGCTTTTTTCATAGAAGATCCTACGTTATCCATCCTAGATACGATACCTTTTATATCAGAGTATCCAAGACACTCGTTTTAAATTCAAGTAACCACGGAAGAGGAACATCATCTTGATTTGTGGTCTAATTTTGTTCAGGTGGCATTGTGGCGCCAGTTATCAGATCAGAGAGCTTAGAAAAGAGAGGTCTAGTCACTAGTTCAGATTCAACATTAATAGCAGGCGGGGATTAGGCGTCAGCAAACAAAAGCGACGAATCTAATAGAGTAGGCGTAGACGCATCACCTTGTGGTGAAGAAAGATTTTAGTGGGAGGAGTTATCCCCTGTACTAGGGCAGTGTCTGCGAGGCAAAGGTTTAAGCGATGTATTAGGCGAAGCCACGCCTCTCTTACCACCATGCTGAAGCGCCGCAACAGCAGCTCAAGTGCGCACACTTGTTCTGCTCCTACAGAAAAATTTTCCAAGCGAGATTCACGTGGCTTATATGCACGTGTAGAGCAAATGCAGTATGCAATTTCACGTTCGCCTAAGAACCACTCTGATTTACAACAAGTGAAGTAAAATAATGTACTGCAGTTTACACACTGCAGTGAAAGATGAGAGCGATTTATCTCAGATTTACATACCACACATACAACAGTTACACACACATGTCGTGGCAACTAGAGTACAAGTACAAACCTCGTTACACAGCAGAAGAGGTGACAGGAAAAATAACTGTTATCTTTTTAAAAGATTGACCAATTAGATGTCAGAGAAAGCTTTTAGGAAGTTTCCAAAAAGAGGCTAGAAGTTTACACAAAATATTTTAAAAAATGTCAGTGAAATCTTTAATGAGAAATCAAATAAGCAAATAAATCTATAAAAATATATCAGAATACTAAAACTTTGTAGATATCTTACTGAAATCTTTTATTTAGATTTCTCGAAAATTTACCTAGGCTAGTCAAAATAAGGTTTTGTTCTGTCAAAATTAGTAACTCGAAACGACCTGTGCGATCATTTAAAAAATAGTCCGTAGATGTTTACTTATGTATTTTGGACTAGCGCCTATGATTTATTAATTAGTTATTAACAAATTAGTGCAGAAAAAAGCGTTTTTTTTGTTTTTGCTAATAAAACGAAAACTATTTGACTAATTACTATGATGTCAATCGGAAAGTTGTACAGAATTGAATTATCAACAAAACGAGAGGTCAAACTTAAAACCGAAAAAAATTCGGAAAAACCAGAAAATTATTCTTTTTTTTTTAAATTCATAACTCTATTGTTTATAAATATTAAAAGCTGAAATTTGGCACAAAAGTAGATAATTATATCTACGTTTGATATGTCAAAAGCAGATACTATCGAATTATTAGTTTCTGCGCAATTGCAATTTTAATTTTTTTTGGTATTATTTTGCTTTCTCATAGAGAAAGCATTGTATCGATAAAAAAAATTTTTTTCTATTTTTTCATTAATTTGTACATATTTGAACTCGGTGAGTCGAAAAAAGTGGTTTCCAGAAAATGTCTGTATGTATGTGTGTGTGTGTGTGTGTGTGTGTGTGTATGTGTGTGGATGTATGAATTCAGTTAGTAAACTGTATCTCGAGAACTACTCGATGGATTTGCTTCTAATTTTGCATGGAATTTAGTTTTGTGACTAACTTGCTGGGAAGCTATTGATAATTGGTTATTTTAGCGTAGTTTTCATTTTAAAGTTTTTAAAAAAAAAAAAAAAAAATTTCGATTTTTCGTTTTTTGTTTTTTTTTTTGTTTACTACTCGATGAATTTGCTTCAAAATTTGCACAGAAATTATTTGTGATTGCCCGGATAAAATAAATTTTTAAAAACTGATTTTCTTAGCTTAGTTTCAATTTTAGAGCATTTTGAAATTTAAAAAAAAAAATGTTTCTATTTATTAAGCCAATAAAATCTTAAAAATTACTCGATGGATTTACTTCAAATTTTCCATACAATTCAATTTTTTGATGAACTGGTGCGAAAGCTATTGAGAATTGGTTTTCTTAGCGTAGTTTTTTTTTAGAATCATTTTAAGAATTTTAAAAAATTTTCGATTTTTCATTTTTTTTGTATTTTACGTAAACTACTCGAAGAATTTGTTCGAAAATTTGTATGGAACTTAATTTCGACTGCCAAAAGTATAAAAAATTTTGTAAACTAATTTTCTTAGCGCACTTTTAATTTTAGAGCATTTTTAAAATTTTTTTAAAAATTTTTATTTTTAATTTTTTTCTATTTTACAAAAACCATTTGATAAATTTGCTCCAAAATTTGTATGCAATTAATTTGCTACTGTCTAAAGAAAACAAGCTTTGGAAAACTAATTTTCTCAGCGCAGTTTTAATTTTAGAGCACTTTGAAAATTTTCAAAAAAATTTTTATTTTTTATTGGTTTTCTTTTTTGCGTTAACCATACTATAAATTTTCTCCAAAATTTTTATGCAATTAATTCGCTATTGTCTGAAAAAAATTAGCTTTTGAAAACTAATTTTCTTAGTGTGGTTACAATTTTAGAGAATTTTAAAAATTTTAAAAAAAATTTCGATTCTTCTTTTCTTATTTTTTTTTATTCTACGTAAAGCACTCAATAGATTTGTTCTAAAAATTGCAGGAAAACTATTTGCGACTGCCAAAAGAAGAGAAATTTTCAAAAATTGATTTTCATAGTGTAGTTTTAATTTTAGAGCATTTTTAAAATTTTGAAAAAGAAATTTTGAAAAGAAAATGTTATTTATTTAACCATTTAGATCTCGAAAATTACTCGATGGATTTGCTTCAAATTTTGTATACCATCTATGTTTTTGTATAACTAGACGGGAAGCTATTGAAAATTGGTACTCATAGAGTAGTTTTTCTTATAGAGCCATAAACATGAACTGTATTTATATATAAATATGATTGCATTTTATAAAGATTAGAAATTTTGTTGTCATCATTCTTTTTATCATTACATTATATCATTTTTTCAATAGAACAAATTTTTTTGTATTACTTGATGATTTAAAATAAATTATAAATGTTGAAAAAGCAAACAGCTAGCATATGGACAAATCTTTAAAACTTTTAATTTTCTCGTGATGCTTTTGAAAAGTCCTTTCACGACTGCTAGTGGTTTGCCGCATGATGCACACTATCTAAACTGGGCTCACACCTTTCGGGCAATCCTGTGACTCTATTTCTGATAGATTTGGTAAGTGTGCCATCAACGGCACAGTAGATATTTCTATAAAACGTAAATTTTTACATACATAAAATTATGTAATTTTTCATACATAAAAATTTACGTTTTATAGAAATATCTACTGCACCGTTGATGGCACACTGATTAAATCCATTAGGAATAGAGTCACAGGATTGCACAGAAGGTGTGAACTCAGTTTAGATATTGTGCATCATGCGGAAACTCAGTAACAGCTACAAAATGACTCGCCACTAGTACATAAAAAGTTTTGAAGATTTGCCCATATATGTTCGAAATTTATAAAGTACAATATGAGTAAATATTAATGTTAGACAATTTTTTAATATTAAAATCACATTTAAATAAATATAAAAAAATTAATGAAACTCAAAGAGCTCTATGAGAAAGCATTCAGCCAAAGCACTTGGCAGCGTTTTCTTCTTTATATTACCGATTGAGAACGTCGTAAATACATTTTTAAAAGGTTTCGAAAACTAGAAACAATATACTATCGAACGTATATTCTAAGTTTTCATTATAATTGTGTAAAAAAGGTGAAATATGCACTCGAACATCGACGCAAACGGTCGAGCGCGCGATACACAGCAAAAAGTGGGGATAGAGGAGAAACGATGTATATAGATATACCGGCGCACAGCGTTAAATGTTCAATTTTTTAACGTGAAATCTGAATAGAAATTCAGATTCCTCGGTGAAAAATACCCTAATTAAAAAAAAAAGCTTTAATATAAGTGCATTAATCGCCAAAAACAAGCCATTTCGAAAAGTGAACGTTTCACGCTGCGCGCCAGTATATCTATATATATTGTTTCTCCTCCATCCCCACTTTTTGCTGTGTATCGCACGCTCGACCGTTTGCGTCGATGTTCGAGTGCATATTTCACCCTTTTTATACAATTTTAATGAAAACTTAGAATACACGTTTGATAGTATGCTGTTTCTAGTTTTCAAAACCCTTTTAAAAATGTATGTACGATTTTCTCAATCGGTAATGTAAAGAAGGAAATAATACCGAAAAAAAATTAAAATTGCAATTGCACAGAAACTAATTATCCGATAGTATCTGCTTTTGACATGTTGAAATTAGATATAATTATCTACTTCTGTCCCAAATTTCAGTTCTTAATATTTATAAACAACAGAGTTATAAATTAAAAAAAAAGAAATTTTTTTTGGTTTTTCCGAATTTTCTTTGGTTTTAATAAACCAATCGGATCGTTTGACCTCTCGTTTTGTTGATAATTCAATTCTCTACAATTTTCTTGTTGACACCATACTAATTTGTCAGATAGTTTCCGTTTTATTAGCAAAAAAACAAAAAAAAACGCGTTTTTTGCACTAATTTGTTAATAACTAATTAATGAATCATAGGCGCTAGTCCAAAATACAGAAGTAAACATCTACGGACTATCTTTTAAATGATCGCACAGGTCGTTTGCAGTTATTGATTTTGGCAAAATAAGACTTTTCTTCGGTCTATTGACTGGCCTAACCGTAGTTTTCTGTAAAAGCTTTCTAGGTTTCCCAAAAGCTTATATCAACCGTCATTTACCGTCCTCGTGTCCTTTCATTCACAAAAGACTCTGATCCAATTGATATGTTAATAAATCTGACTCCCGATTTTTTATTTAAAACTATAATGGGATATCTGAATGCCAATCTTCTGCGAGAAAGCAATAATGCGAAAATTCCTAATAAGTTGTCCGCTGAGCTTTCGCTTCAGTTGGTCCAGCACGGTGTCATGCATATAACTTCATCTAGCATATAGATAGACCTGATTTTCGTAAATGACAATGACACAATATTTAACGCACGTAACTTACCTGCGAACTTTCATAGTTGTCACAACTTAATTGATGCTCTTATAGTCTACGATGTATGCAGTTTGGTGCAAGAACCAATTAGATATCAAAACCACAAGAATATTAGTGAAAATTTATTATTGGAGAAATTAACTGGCTATGATTGATCTCAATTCACAACTGGTATAGTGAATCCCGAGTCTGCACTTGACTGCATTTGCGATAATCTCACTGCTTCTATTAAAAATTCAGCACCAATAAAAATATTCAAAAGTAAAAAATAGAAGCCACCACGAATGGATAGAGTTATTGCAGATGCAGCGCAGATGGGATGACACATATAGGTGATACAAACGGACAAATGACAATCAATATCTCTCTGGATTTGAACATTTACGCGAAGCAGTGGATGAACAGACCGAATGTGCAAGAAGTGAATACTACCATAACAGACTTTTTAAGGCTCTTGCGAACGGTAATGTCTGGAAGAAGTTAAGAAAATTGGGACTTTTACTCGGACCTCAAGGGGATTTGAATGGATTTACTCTAGATGAGCTCAATGCGCACCTTGTTGGGGTGTTGGTTTCGCCACATAATGATTGTGGGGAACGCAAGAGGATTCTCTATGAATGCAGCGAAAATGGTTTCGCTTTTAAATCAATCAACGTTAGCGACGTTATTCTTGCAGTTTCTCACTTCTCATCGCAGGCTCGTGGTGAGGATGGTATTTTGCAAAGCGTGATACTTAAAGCATTACCGTTTATTAGTAAACATCTTATATTTCTGTTAATCTTTTCTTTTGCTCAGGGGTCTTCTCTTGTCTTTAGAAGCACGTATTGTGCCATTGAAGAGGTGCTATGCACTCAAATCGCCTAAAGACTTAAGGCCTATTGCTATTCTATGCTTTTTTCAAAGGTACTTGAGAAGATCGCTTATGACCAATTGCAAGAGTACATAACTGCAAATAAATTACTTGATTTGTTACACACTGACTTCAGAAAGCATGACTCGACGTAGACAGCTATTCTTAAATTATTCAATGACATAAGATGGGGTCTAGACATAAAACTCGTCACGTTACTTTTCTTTTTGACTTTAGTAAGGCATTAAACACGATCTCTCCCTCCAAGTTACTTGATAGGCTTTGATCGATGAGTTTTTCCAGGGCCGTTCTCTAGTAGATCAACTTCTATATAGCAGGAAGAAAACAAATGGTTTTCACGCATTTAAATGAGGAATCAAGCTGGCTGACAACCAATCTAAGAGTTCCACAGGATTCAGTACTGGGGCCTCTGTTGTTTTGCCTTTATATTAATAACTCACGTGACGCTCTTGACTCTAATCGTGTCAAACACCTGCTTTACGCAGATGACCTGCAAATTTACACACAGGTACCTCACGAGAATGTGAAAAAGGGTATTCTTATTCTACATAAGGCATTCAAAACGGTGTCGGAGCGGGCTGCTGGTGTCTCTCTCACTTTAAATACTAATAAAACTGAGGCAATCGTCTTTGGTAGTAGTCGTTTCGTAATTTTTTTTTATGCTGCAAGGTCACAGACGATCCATCTCAAGAGAGGCATTAGTTTACCTTTCTTTGACTCTAATGGGTCTTAGTGTTGTGCTTGATCTTAAACTTCCTTGGCAACCGCACATTAATATGATTACAAAAAAGTTTAATAGAGTTTTATATGCCCTGTGGTTTTTCCATCAGTACACCACGGAGACTCTACGTAAACAGCTCGCAACCGCCCTGCTGTTTCCACATCTCGATTATTGTTCAGTAGTTTTGCTCGATACTTCTCAAGAGTTGAGATGAGAAATACAGAGGTTACAAAATTCATGTGTGAGATATATATAATGGGTTTGAAGATGGGTAATCATGTCTCTTCTTATAGAACCGCGTTGGGCTGCGCACTGATTCGAGGAAAAAGTATTTTTTGGCTGTACTTTGTAAAAAATTGTGCACTTGAACACTCCAGAGCATCTATCTCTTCACAAGATATCTACCCAGAACGGTTACTAGGGAAGAGGCTAAGGATCTGGCGGTGCCCTTTATGCGTATTGCGACTGGAAGGAATTCTTTCCAAATTCAAGGTGTGCATTTTTGGAATTCCTTGCCTGCTGCAATTAAGTATCTCCCATCTCTCAGCAGGTTTAAGATGTCGGTTAGAAATTACTTGCTTGATTTTAAATAATAGATACTCTCTTCATGTTAATTTACTATGTGTAGTCCCGTATATAGCTTAAAGGTGTGCTTGTATTTATAGTTTGATTGATAAGAGTATGGTTGAGAGTGAATGTGTTACTTTTTACTTCTAATTATAATCTGTATTATATTATTTTATTTTAATTTTTATTCGTTTGACTGATGGGTATTAATTCGTCAGATTTGTTTATTTTTATTTTATTAATAATGTTCATGTGTATATTTTAGCTGTGATATCACTTTGAAATAGTATTATCAGTTTTAGGAAATTAACTGTAATATAAGTGCAATATCTACGTATAACGTTACAGTATTATCTTATTTTGTATTTTATTTTGTATTTTATATTATATTTTATTACGAACCTTTGTAGAGCCGCAGTGGCTCAGGGGCTAGAGCATCTGACTCTCACGCAGAGGGCTGGGGTTCGAATCCCGGTGAGGTCGGGATTTTTTCTCCATTTTGCTTCCTCATAGAAAAAGCATTGTATCAATAAAAAAATTTTTTTGATCAACTGGTGCGGAAGCTATTGAGAATTGGTTTTCTTAGCGTAGTTTTTTTTTAGAGTCATTTTAAGAATTTTAAAAAAATTTCGATTTTTCATTTTTTTTTGTATTTTACGTAAACTACTCGAAGAATTTGTTTGAAAATTTGTATGGAACTTTTCGACTGCTAAAAGTAGAAAAACTTTTGAAAACTGATTTTCTTAGCGCACTTTTAATTTTAGACCCTTTTGCTTCTTCATAGAGAAAGCATTGTATCAATAAAAAAATTTTTTTTCTATTCTTTCATTAATTTGTACATATTTGAACTCGGTGAGTCGAAAAAAGTAGTTTCCAGAAAATGTCTGTATGTATGCGTGTGTGTGTGTGTGTGTGGATGTATGATTTCAGTTAGTAAACTGTATCTCGAGAACTACTCGTTGGATTTGCTTCTAATTTTGCATGGAATTTAGTTTTGTGACTAACTTGCTGGGAAGCTATTGATAATTGGTTATTTTAGCGTAGTTTTCATTTTAAAGTTTAAAAAAAAAAAAAAAAAATTTCGATTTTTCGTTTTTTGTTTTTTTTTTTTGTTTACTACTCGATGAATTTGCTTCAAAATTTGCACGGAAATTATTTGTGATTGCCCGGATAAAATAAATTTTTAAAAACTGATTTTCTTAGCTTAGTTTCAATTTTAGAGCATTTTGAAATTTAAAAAAAAAAATGTTTCTATTTATTAAGCCAATAAAATCTTAAAAATTACTCGATGGATTTACTTCAAATTTTCCATACAATTCAATTTTTTGATGAACTGGTGCGAAAGCTATTGAGAATTGGTTTTCTTAGCGTAGTTTTTTTTTTAGAATCATTTTAAGAATTTTAAAAAATTTTCGATTTTTCATTTTTTTTGTATTTTACGTAAACTACTCGAAGAATTTGTTTGAAAATTTGTATGGAACTTAATTTTGACTGCCAAAAGTGTAAAAAATTTTGTAAACTAATTTTCTCAGCGCACTTTTAATTTTAGAGCATTTTTAAAATTTTTTTTACAATTTTTATATTTAATTCTTTTTTATTTTACGAAAACCATTTGATAGATTAGCTCCAAAATTCGTATGCAATTTATTCGCTACTGTCTGAAGGAAACAAGCTTTGGAAAACTAATTTTCTCAGTGCAGTTTTAATTTTAGAGCACTTTGAAAATTTTCAAATCAATTTTTATTTTTTTTTTATTTTCTATTTTGCGTAAACCATAATATAAATTTTCTCCAAAATTTTTATACAATTAATTCGCTATTGTCTGAAAAAAATAAGCTTTTGAAAACTAATTTTCTTAGCGTGGTTACAATTTTAGAGAATTTTAAAGATTTAAAAATAAATTTCGATTCTTTTCTTATTTTTTTTATTCTACGTAAAGTACTCGATAGATTTGTTCTAAAAATTGCAGGAAAACTATTTGCGACTGCCAAAAGAAGAGAAATTTTCAAAAATTGATTTTCATAGTGTAGTTTTAATTTTAGAGCATTTTTAAAATTTTGAAAAGAAAATGTTATTCATTTAACCAGTTAGATCTCGAAAATTACTCGACGGATTTGCTTCGAATTTTGTATATCATCTATGTTTTTGTATAACTAGACGAGAAGCTATTGAAAACTGGTATTCATAGTGTAGTTTCTTTTTATAGAGCCATTTTAAAAATTTGAAAAAATTTTCTATTTTTAATTTTTTTTGTATTTTACGTAAGTTAGGGTAAGTGTGCCAGTTATCGTTGCCCCCCCCCCGACTACCGTGCTCCTTCGATATTTTAATACATTAAGATAGGTTTAAGCCTTAATCAATAATACAAAAAAATTTTTTTAATATTTTTGAAGTATAATTTAACTATTAGAAAAATAAAAATTTAATTTATCGACGTTTTATATTGTATAAATAATGTTTGAAATTTTTGTAACGTGATTTATGCGTTTTTAGTGCGCGCGTTATCAAAAAGCTTAAGGATTGCATGTTTAATTCAATCATTTAAAGTATTAAAAAATGTATATTAATAATATGTACATGTATTTTACTATAATAAAATACTTACAAATTTCGAAAAAACTTACAATTTGTGTTTTTAAATTATTTGTTATTATTTATTTATAAAATATAGTAACTGGAACAGATTTAAGCATATGATTCAATTATCGTGCACGATAACTAAACCAATTTTTTGGTATAATCTTAGTTATCGTGCCCTCTAACATGTGAGCATCGAAGAAAACATAACCTCAAAAAAATATAAATCGACGAAAAATGCACGGTATTCGACGCTCGATATTTGGTTGAGGGCTTGCTTACTGACAAAACGCATTTAGTTGGGGGCGCGGAAACTGACACACGGTATTATAGAAATCTGAAAATTGAGCAACACGGTATTTGACGCATGCATCAATTCTTATATTTTTAATAATATTTCAAATATTTTTCCATACATAATTAATCAATCATGCTTATTAAATAAAAGATGCTTCAACGTTTGTAACTGATATCAATAGTTATCAAGCATTAATAGAAAAATCTGTTTAATTTGATAAAATCTGTAAGAGGTTACGTTAAACCCACGGTAACTGGTACACTTACCCTACTTGATAAATTTGCTTTGAGATTTCCATGGGAATAATTTGTATCTTTCAAAAGAAGGATAACTTTTATAAACCGATCTTCTTAGCGTAGTTTTAATTTTAAAAAATTTTCATATTTCAGTTTTTTTCCATTTTACGTAAAGTACTCGATAGATTTGCTCTAAAATTTGTATACAAGTTATTTGCTACTGTCTTTATAAACCAAGTTTAAAAAAAATAATTTTCTTAGAAGTGATCAAAAAACTACTTTTTTGATCACTTCTTTTGATTTCTGAGTAACTTTTAAGAATTTATAATAGTACTACTGTTTTAGATGTTGACTTGTATTATTACATTCAATTACCCACATAGCATAAAACAAAACAGTGAAACATTTCAAAATCTTTCAGTGAAAAATTTCTTAGAAATATTTTATACATATTTTTGAAATATTTCGTAGCAAGATATAACAAACGAATAAAAAATCTTTCAGCAATATTATAGTAATATTATATTGAAATATTTCATGAAATCTCGATGAAATATTACAAACAATATTTCATAAATCTTTCAACAATATTTCTCTGCAAGATTATTGGTTTACTTATATTACAATGAAAGATTGCTGAGAGCTTTTAATAAAAGTTTTCACGAAACATGATTGAAAGATTTATGAAAGATCTCTCACAGGCGTTCTCCTAGCTGTACCTCGAAAACTTTACGCAATCTTTCATAAATCTCTTATGCAACATTGCAAGGAAATATATTAGCGATCTTACAGAGAAGGCTTCACGGAATATTTCATAAATCTTTCAACAATATTTCACTGCAAGATTTTTAGTTTACTTAGACTGCGATGAAAGATTGTTGGAAGCTTTCATCGAAATCTTTTAGGAAACATAATTGAAAGATTTATGAAAGATTGCTCCTGAGCGTTCTCCATGCTGTTCCCAAAAATCTTGACGCAATATTTCATAAATTTTTCATGTAATATTGCAAGGAAATATAGTAATAATCTCTCAAAGAAAGCTTCATGGAATATTTTATAAAATCTTTCAACAATATTTCTCTGCAAGATTTTTTGTTTACTTAGACTACAACGAAAGATTGTTGGAAGCTTTCATAGAAATTTTTAAGGAAACCTGTTTGAAAGATTTATAAAAGATTTCTCTCCAGTGTTCTCCATGCTTCAGCCAAAAACCTTCACACTATCTTTCATAAATCTTACATGGGAGATTTTTAAAACTGTGGTAATTTTGCAATGAAAAATGAAAGAAATCTTTTATAAATATTTTCTTGAAATATTACCGTCAATATTGCTAAAATCTTTCATAAATCTTTCATGAAAGATTTTTGTAACTCTGATAATCTTGCAATGAAAGATTTTTGTAACTCTGATAATCTTGCAATGAAAGATTGCAGAAATATTTCATAAATATTTTCTTAAAATATTACTGTAAATATTGCTGAAATCTTTCATAAATCTTTCATGAAAGATTTTTAAAACTATGATAATCTTACAATGAAAGATTGCAGAAATATTTCATAAATATTTTCTTGAAACATTACTGTAAATATTGCTGAAATCTTTCATAAATCTTTGATGAAAGATTTTTAAAACTGTGATAATCTTGCAATAAAAGATTGTGGAAATCTTTAATAAATATTTTCTTGAAATATTACCGTAAATATTGCTGAAATCTTTCATAAATTTTTCATGAAAGATTTTTAAAACTGTGATAATCTTGCAATGAAAGATTGTGGAAATCTCTAATAAATATTTTCTTAAAATATTACCGTAAATATTGCTGAAATCTTTCATGAAAGATTCTTGTAACTCTGATAATCTTGCAATGAAAGATTGTAGAAATATTTTAGAAATATTTT
Source organism: Anastatus disparis (assembly GCA_017163975.1). Classification (NCBI taxonomy): domain Eukaryota; kingdom Metazoa; phylum Arthropoda; class Insecta; order Hymenoptera; family Eupelmidae; genus Anastatus; species Anastatus disparis. The sequence goes on along the minus strand of JAFFSR010000395.1, from coordinate 450,493 downwards.
CCCGAAATATTACTGTTGATATTGCTGAAATCTTTCATAAATCTTTCATGAAAGATTTCTATCATAGTTACAATATTGCAATGAAAGATTTATTTGATTGTTTAAGTCCGGCCACGATATATTGTGTAAATATTTATTCGAAATGATTTAGAAATCTTGTTAAAATATTTCAGAAATCTTTCAATGAAATATTTTTAGGAGTTATTTTTCTGCAACGATTGAGTTTCCTAATCACGCCGATAGGAGGACGCGCGTTCAATGCGCGTTTTGTCCCCAAGCAGTGATGGATTTCGAAGATGCTTATATGATATCCAACAGCCAACTTCAGAGTATATACTACAGAATAATATATTCTGCTTATACTCTAATTCTACGGTATACTCTGAAGTTGGCTAAAGGATATCCTAATATATAGATATACATAAATGTATAAAGCATCCTCGAAATCCATCACTGTCCCCAAGTGATAAAAGGATAGCTGACTTACTATATAAGGCAAAAGCTTTGATTAGTGCATACGTGCGCAGTGATTATCTCATCCAATATAAATGCGACTTTATAAGTAAATGTAAAATTATGTATGCGGATATGTATTTCATATAGAAGTATAATGAATCAAAATATAATATAGTATCATGTAAATAAAAACTATAATTATTGTGAATATATGTGTGTGTGTGTATATGTGTATGTGTGTGTGTATGTGTATGTGTGTGTGTGTGTGTGTGTGTGTGTGTGTGTGTGTGTATGTGTATGTTATATCGATATCACCGACAGATTGTAAAAATGAAAGAGATTCCTATGACGTTAAGAATCTTGCAATGAAAGATTGTAGAAATCTTTCAAAAAGATTTCCGTGAAATATTACTTTAAATATTGCTGAAATCTTTCATAAATCTTTCATGAAAGATTTATTTGATTGTTTAAATATTGCTTCGAAATATTGCATAAATATTTCCTCAATATTTATTTGAAATATTTTAGAAAATCTTGTTGAAATCTTTCAGAAAACTTTCATTGAAATATTTATTTGCAGTCCCTCAGGCGGGCTTTCAACAATTTTTCATCGAAAGATGTTTGAAATCTTTCATTCTTTCCTTGCAAATATTTCTGAAAGCTTTCATAAATATTTCATGCTATGTGGGAAGTATTTAAATATAATCATTATTATATATTATAAATTAAATTGTTTTTTTAATAAATGGAAAAAATATTTGAATAAGAAGAAAAAATTACAGATATTGATAATTACGAAGTTGAACAAGTAAAAAAAAACGCTCACTCAAATATATCTATAATACATTTCTCTCTCGCGCGATTAACGTAATAATAAATCTATCAGTTTATTTTAATTATGATATTGTTAATTTAATTACCGTCACTAAAATTTACTACTTGGATTTACCAAGCTTAGTCGTGATAAAAAGATATCCACAAGATAAGAAATCATTAACGTGAAAACGTATCTATCTATTAAACAATGAATTTTTCAATTATATCTTAATAAGTCAGAAAAGGTTTTGTAACATTTATAGGATATAATGTTATTGATGATAATACTTGTATTTCATTGGATAAAATGTAGTGGTTAACATTCAAATTAACCTTATTGAATTATAATTTTAGTGATACAGAAAGAGTACCAGCATCATGCCAATATGCTCCTTTATTGGCATTTACCTATTTGAAATTTAGTTAAAAAATCTCTTTCAATGTTGAATGCAATTTGTTGTAAAGTTGCTATAAACATGAACTGTAAGTTTGAAGAATTACCTTGATAAAATAATAATTCAAAGTGATAGTGCTGAAGAAGAAAAAATTACAGATATTAATAACTACGAAGTTGAACAAGTGAAAATAACGCTCAATCAAATGTCCATAACTTAATAGTCTTGTTACGGGTGGAATATTCTAAAAAATAATAAAACGTAGAAGTATAAGAAATATATTAAACAAAATGAATGAGCCAGTAAGAAAGCGCTGACTAGATGTCTGAAATCTGCTATAGACGTCTGAAACCAGCTAGAAACAACTCGTGATCGAAAGAAATGATAACAAAAGAATAGAGAAGTGGAGAACAACGAATCAGCAAGTATAATCACGACTGGGCGAACCAGGGAAGACTCATGCGTATGTTCAGTGGTTGAACTCTTTTGGCTTGAAGGGCAGACTTTTCGGCTCAAAGCGTCGACTTTCCACAAGTCTTGTTACTGGTCTTGAGTGAGGGGAAATTGCTGAGCGAATAACTTCTCAGTGTACAAGATATAATGTTATCGATGATAATACTGGTATTTCATTGGATAAAATGTAATGGTTAACATTTAAATTAACCTTATTGAATTATAATTTTAGTGATACAGAAAATGTACCCGCGTCATGCCAATATGCTCATTAATTGGCATTTTTATTATCTTTCTTATTTTTTCATTCTATTGTCACGAAAAAATAAAGAGATTTCATTCAAAAAAACAGAAAGATATTTTTTTATATAAATTTTTTACAACAATATCATAATACCTTAACAATATGATTAGAATTTCAAAAAGCAAAAGAATTTTAAATGAAGAAGGGGCCGAACCATCTGTCTTTGTCTAATAGCGTTTTTCATCATTTATGTAAACACTATCCGGTATGACAAGAAAAAAATAGCAGCCTCCGCTAGATATTAGTATAATAAGTAAATTTTGTAATAACAAACTAATTTTTTTACTGCGTAGTCTTTGAATAATTAGAGATCTACTAAAAAAAGATAGGTTATATTCTAGATGGCTAGAAGGTCTCTAATTAGCCAAAAACTATGCGGTAAAAAATTTGATTGTTATTGCAAAATTTACTAATCATACTAATATCTAGCGGGGGCTGCTATTTTTTTCTTGTTATAAAGGATAGTGTTTATATAAATAATGAAAAACGCTATTAGACAGAGACAGATAGTTCGGCCCCTTCTTAAGGCGACTTTGAAAATAGGTTTATTTTCCATTTCACTACTTATACCTATTTAAATTTTAGTTCGAAAATTTCCTTCTAAGTCAAATGCAATTTGTTGTAGAATTGCTATAAATATGAACTGTAAGTTTGAAGAATTACCTTGGTTCGTTATCAAGATAAAAAAAAATTTTTGCAATATTATCGTGATATAATTAATTGTAAAGTGCAAATCTAATAGAAGAAGTTAAAAAAAAGGTTGCCATCTTTTGGAAAATAAACGAAGTAAGTTGCATTATTCAAAATTGTGTTTAGTCATAAAATTAAAATAATTAATTATAAGCTATTAGGAGGCTAATATGAGAAAGAAAAGAGAAATATATAGAAAAAAAAATACCTAAATAGTAGTAGCTCAAATACAACATATACCATTTAAGAAACGTCAGATTTATATAAAACTACGTTTCAAGATTCTTTTGAATTGAACAAACAAACGAAGTGAGAAATATATTAATGTATATGCTGTAATATAAAAATAAAATTTTTTTTTATAACAGTTCTTTTACGGAAACCTAACTTGAGTATCCAAGTAGATAAGAAACTTCGACAAATTCTTCATCATAATTTTTTGATGTTTAGAATTTATTTAAGTAAAATTTTAATCATTTCTTTTATATTTACTTGTATATTAACGACCCTTTCTTACAAATTTATTGTAGATTTAAAACATATAAAAGTAATGCTTTAATTTGCATAAATGGAATATAAGGAAAAATCATTCTTTCTTCGAGAGGTTATAATTCTTTAATACTTTCTTAATGAATTGTGTTATTTCTAGTAATATTAATGTTGTAATAACTCAATTTAAAATTCTGTAAAATATTGTTCGATATTACAATTATATGAAAATAACAGATTTCCACACCACCCAAAGAGGTACTGTTATTTAAACCTTACATTAAATAATTAATAATAGAATTTAAATAATAAATAATGTATGGTATTTTAAGGCGCGTTCGTTTTTTTTATTTTATTTTAAAATAATTATATAGAGAAAACTTGATTATTAAAAGTAATTTAAAGAAATGTTAAAATTAATTAAAATTATTTAATTATTTTTATATAATTAATTAAAATAAAATCGTGATTACTATCGCCTGTAGCCCTACACAACCACGAGAGTCAATATTCCTTCCTCCTTAAACCATTGACTCTACCTACAATCCATCATCCACCATTTCGTGAATACATATTTAAGCAAAGTTTTAGAAGATATTTAAATATAAAAAAAATTTATCATCTATTTATATGATATACAAACTAATTATAAATAAATAAAAGTAATTAATAATTATTTTAAAAAATTAAAAATTTTTTTCATACCAATTTACAGATTTTTAAATAAAATTAAAGTTATTCAAAATTAATAACTTAATTAAGCAAATTATTTTTCCGTCTATATAATATACAAATTAATCATAGAGATGAATAGTAATTATTCATAATTATTTGAAAATATTTTTCTGTTAGGACTGGTTTTTCTAAAGAGTTGTATCTCTCACGAAAACCCCGTCCTTCATACATTTAATTTTATTTTCACCTTCCGGAGTTGAGAGATTTTATCTAAGGAGTATATTCGGCCTGATCTATACGAAAATGTCATAAAATAAACACTCCGATCACAATAATAACTCTAAGTTAAAGGAATGATTGAGTCACAAAGGTTTTTCTAATCATGTGACATAAATAAATTTTCAAAAATAGAATACGAAAATTTTTTATTTTTTTCCTCTAATGTGATGCGCATAAGTATTACATATTATTTTTGTTCTTTTCAATTCAATGCGCGGAACTCAGCTTAATGTTTAAATACATATATTTGACATGGGCATTATGTTATTTTAAAAGACAATGTACAATTTATTTTTACACCATTTCTAAGTACTAAAAATAATTACTTAATTCCAATAACGAAGGATACTCATGTAAAAATTACTTACTTCAGACGTTTTTATTTAAATTTAAGATTTTTAATTGAACGTGCTAAACTCGATTTTCGTATGCAATTAACTGCCTAATATACATGATTTATACACTAAAGTACGGACACATAATTTATATGAAAATACCTAATCATACCAAATTTTACTCAAAATTAAAGTATACCTTATAAAAATCAGTTATGAGTGTTATTATGAAAAGGATTGATTTGTTTTTCTATTCATTTGAATTTTCATAAAAATATGTAGTTTTTAAAATAATTATTACTTTAACGTCTAATTCTTTTCAATGTCTGTCCAAGCAACTTATTTCTGTGGCATATTTATTAATTGTTATGAAGTACATTAATAAAATATTTTTTTAGATAACTTAAAAAAAGAAAATTATTTAATTTTATCGACGGCCCCTAACTATATAATCCTATCTCCGAGCTCCGAATCATAACAGCTTACGTCGTTCTTATAATAAAGGTCAGTGATATAAAATTGAAATATGTCGGACATTCCTTATTAGTTTAATAAATCCACTTAAGTAACAATTACTTGCAAAACTCCCACAATAAATCTCTAATAAAGTTACATACTTAAATAAAATTTTTCACTTATATGAATTCATCAAAAGTACATTCTAAAAATCTTTACAAATAATTTATTGTCAACCCGCGAAAATTTTCTAACGCAAGGTGCGCTGATTTCCTTTTATTATTTATGCAATATTGTATAAAATTATTTATTATAATAATTTTAAAAATAACTTATCTGCTGATGACAAGGGTGGCCGGCGGAGCAGCATTGCCGGCTCTCCTGGTCTCCCATCCCTGCTCTGGCTGCATTTGCCTCTGATTATCTGCTTCCCTTTTTTTTTATTTGTCGGTATATCTACACCACCGGTGCACTTCAATCCACGTGTATGACAACTCGGGTCGTTGTCCACGGAATTCGTGTCGTTAATTTTTTTAATTAAAAGCTACACAGTGACAAGGTGGAAATTTGAAGTTGCAGCTGCAGCCTCGCGGGCTGCAGCATACACGTACTGCCCTTAGGCCTGGTCGCGCGCGTCTCTCTCAAGAAAATTTTTCTTCGCTTGACAATCTTTCGTCAAGCCAGCTTCAAACGTTTTTAATTGTTGTGGGGGAGAGCGCGAAGACAGAGAAAGGTAGTTCCTTCTCTCCGTTGCTCTCACCCGTCTTATGCATGGGAACCGACGCTAAGTCCCCACTTCAACTCAACGAAGTAGAGAAAGAGTGGAGACGAAGCAAAGGCTCCCGTCAACGATCGAGCTTGGCTTCTTGGAAAATTGATAACAGCGTGAAAAGAAATTGGCCTTGATGCTTTTAAGACCTATTTCTCCTCATCATTGTAATAAATTAAAAGAATAATTTTAAGAGTTAATAGATAAATAAAGAAAATTAGGAGGCGAGAATTTTGTCACTTAACACCCCCCCTTACTAAAAAAAACTGCCGTCCCCGGTAGTAGAAGGTCACGCAGGAGCAGGCATGGGATTCCAAGAAAACCTGCATCACAAAGTTAAATATACATAATAATTATATGGATTAAGAAAAACAAAATAGCGGATGGAAGAAATGGTTGATGACAGCTTATATCATAAGGTGGGTTGGCTTGGTAAAATTTTAAACATTTAGGAAGGGATAGGGATTCCGCTTTACAATTATTGATTTGAATAGAAATATAATCTAAGTGCAGTAGGTGAATAAGTTAAAACTAAGAATTTCTTTAACGTTCGCAACATCTTTAAACTTAAGAGCAAAAGGAAATGATTTTACGGTAATTTTACGCAAAGAAAGAAAGATTATAAACTGAACTAAAAAAAAATTTTATCAAGATTTGAAACATTGTATTTTAAGTGTTTGTTTGAAGAGGAGAATTCCCTTCTCTTTTTTTTTTTTTTATCTTCTGTTGGCGTCTTGAGATGGTGATGTACCGTCTTCACAGGAGGAGCGGGGTCCTCTTCCGTTTGCTCCCCCTGTAGATGGGTTGATTTTTGTTTTTATCGCTGCCCCATAACGTAGATATACACATTGGTCGAACCTGGTCATACCTTGGGCGGTTGATGTTGGTATATCCCAGCAGTTTATACTGGCAGTTGTCGGAGTTTGCTTCTCGTTTCATTACCTAAAACAAAAGTGTATTAAAATGTTGTTATGATGGTTTGTCGGGTTAGTCGCATGCACTGGTTAATTAAATGCTATTTATATGTTAATTAGCAATAGTAAAAATAATAAAAAAAAAAATTTATTTGAATTGTTAGTCAAGTTCTAGGTTTTCTACATATAAAGCAAGCGGTTTAGGTTCTGCAGGATTGAGGATGAGGCGTATTGCCTGTTGGAGCACTTTATACTCCGTCAAGGAAAAAGAATGCTTTTTAGCATTGTCGCAAGGTATAGAAACGGTGGGCGGGGCTGCACTGTTGGTAGCCACGTCTGCCCATGTCAATGAGTTAGGTTGTAACTCAGTCGCATCGGACACCTGGTTAAAGGTGGTCTCCGGTAGTATAGGTATGTCTTGTGCGTGGACGCAGTCTTTACTATGCAATGCGTAGTTACCTGTAATTGGTTTCTTACACAGGTTGCATATAAAGTAAATGTGGTCATCATGCCGTCTTTCGGAACCGTCTGTCTGGGCAGAGTTTTGGGTAGACACGCTTGCCCAAGTCAAAGAGTTAGATTGTAACTCTGTCTTTTCAGATGCCTGACTAGAGGTGGCTACCTGTAGTTTGAGTTGGTCTTGCGTATCTACGCAGTCTTTACTATGCAGCGCATAGTTACCTGTGATTGGATTTTTGCATAAGTTGCATATACACGTAACTAGCTTCTCCTGCAGTCTAGCAGAATCGTCTGTTGATCCTGACTGGTCTTTGCATAACAGCTCATGTGTGCGTCTATGCAGTGTAGTTACGTTATAGTTACAGTTTTTACATTTAGTCCATGGGTCCTGAGTGTCGTTGCGTTTGCGTTTTTGTCGTATAGGCTCAGCTTGTCTTGCTCCGTATTTACTACGGGTCTGCAGCAAAGCCGTTTGAGCGTCTGTTTTATTTAGGAATCTTACGTATCCGTATCTACTGTCGTTTAATTTCCCACGGGTAATGTACACATAGTCTAACGGGCCAAACCGTCGGAATGCAGAAGCTAAGGTCTGCACTGTGTCATTCTTTGTTACTAAACAAAAAAGTCGGTTTAGATCAATGTCTGTCGCGTCAGCTTTGTCAGTTGGTACAGAAGTTTCTGCAGGCACTGGTTGGAAAAATTTTATTTGGAGTCGGGTATACTTATGGTTACGATACTCTAACATAGTGATTTGTTGGATAGGCCCTTGTCGTTCGAGATCTCGGATGATTTCTCAAAGGGTCTGGTTTTTGTTGTTGGTTAACTGCAAGGTCTCATTTGTCGACATCTTGAGAGATGGTCGTCTAGAAAGAGAGACGTCAACTTACATATTAACTGTCAAATAAAGCGGTCTGTGCAAGCCCTCGTTCGTTAGTAACTTCAGTCGTCATAGGGTTGTTTTCAGTCTTGTGGTCGGTATTGTCTTTTCTACCCGAGGTCACGGTTGTTAGTTTTTGGGTGATTTCAGATTTGCCTTCTTCCTTGTGGTTTATAATTACCATGGTTGCGTCTACACGTTATGACCTTAGCGGATAATATTATAACCGTAATGCACAGTAGTATTCCCAATCCTAAATTCCCATACATAGCGTGATGTATGTGGTTGGTTTCCAGTTTATGCTGAGCGATCTCTTTTAATTTAGAAGAGATTTGCTGCATGTCATGGTTATTCCAATTGTAGTCACCTTTAAGATTTAAGATTTGCGGTAATTCATTAGGATGAATCACATTGTCAGGAATACTCTTGGTCAACAGGTTAGTGATATCCAGTTGTAGCGTAGGTTGGTAAGTATAAAACTCCGTACTTGTCCGAGCGGTCATACCTCCTAGAGTCACCTGTGTTGTTCTTCCAGTACAGCCTTCAGGTATTTGGATCTTCCCGGTTCCGTTTAATTGCAATATTTGATCTTTCTGCTGGTCGCAGGTAATCCTGACGGTAGTGAGTTCAATCAACGAATACAGCCATGCAGCTTCGTTGTGAAGGTAACTCCATTGAGAGCTAGGCTCGGTTAGATAAAGTATATTGCAATGCTTAAAATGGTTCTTAGTAGGCTGTGTCAATAATAACAGTTCACAATCTTTAGAAGTTGGAACGTCCAATAGCGGTCAATGGGTCTCGCATATTAACCCGTACGCATGAGTAGTACATTTGGTATTTCTTGTCTTTGGCCCGTCGATTCTTGATTGCGACGAGCCAGCCGCCAGTTTAAAGCAGGCTGGTTGTTAAATACTGGTTGGTCTGGAGCTCCAGTTGGCGTCAGGAGCATCTGGTTATAGTTATCCGGTGCTCTTTATGCATTGTACCCTTGAGCATACCCTTATGTTCACTAGTAGCTAGTGGAGGGTTGTGGTTCTCTGGGCCCATAAGGATTGAACAATCGAGCGTCCTGTGAAAACATCTGCTGCTGTTGCTGCGCGTATTGCGGTCGAGGTGTATTTTGGTTTTGATGGTACCTCGGTGGTGAGTTGTTATAGTTGCGTGATATCTGTCGGACCTGAGGTTGATTAGCCCGTTGCACATTGTAGTTCGTGCGTCCTTGCCTTGGCTGATATTCAGGCGGCATACTAAAGTTTTCTCTTTGTTGTTCAGTCTTCCCATTGCCCCGCTGGTCAGGGTTTGTCCTTGGCCTCCATTGGTTTACCGAAGAGAATTCCGTCTGTTCCCAATTTACTTTGGGGACTTGTCCGTGGAACTTGTATCTGGTGTCTGGTAAAATCTTTGCTTCCATGCGAGTCTCAATTCGCACTGCGTCTTTATATGCATCGGCCAGGGTGGCGGGATTTTTCCCATCCACTTGTACGGAGATGTCCGCGGGTAATCCTCTAATGAAGATGTCTTTGGCTGCGTACTCTAAAGGTTTTATCATGTCATTCCGGTTGGCGTCTGCTGCCTCTGGTATGTTGTCTTTTAAAGCATTCTTAGCCCCGCTGAGCAGAATGTTTAGTCGATCGTAGAAATCTCCTACGGTCTCTCCCTGTTTCATTCTCATGTCATTTATTTTAGTCGTATAGTAAGTATACGTCTTGCCTGGCGCGAATCTAGTCCTTAAATGATTCACAAGGCTGTCAATGTTGGAAAAGGAATGTCCGTATGTGCAATCTCGCGCATTTCCGCGCAATTTCGTTAACACGGCCTTGACATACTGTCCTTCACTTCCTGCAGGCACATATTCTTTTCCATTTCGAACATCCTGTATAAAGTCTTTTAAAGGCATATTATGCCCGTCAAAGCTGCGCAGGCCCTGCAGGGCATTATGTAAGGCGAAGCTATTCGCCATAGCCGTCATCATCAGCATAGATGGATCGACTTGTCCGTCTCGGTTTTGAGCGTTATTCGTATCGTCTGGCATTGCTACTTCCAGTCAGCGTTATTCGTTACCTAGTCTTGCTAAATACCCCCAAATAGTAACAATAGGCTAATTTTAGTGATTGCCTACGGCAATACTATCCTTGAATTAGATTTTCTAGCTATAGATTCAATTCGCAGAATTTCGCACCTAAAAGGAAAATTTACACAGTTAGTGAATTCAAGTTTCTACCTTCTTAATTGAAAATCTGGCCAGTTGCCACGCATTCACACGTCCAGGTGTCGTATAGTAGCTAATGTTTAAAATAATAAGCAAAACAATTACTAAAGGAGAAAAATTTTATTAAACGACAAAACACAAAAAAAATAAAATAGTGTTGAACAATTTTTTGTTTTTAGTAATTCCCTCAGTATGTTCAGAGCCGTATACATCGTATCTGCGCGTTCATCGACCCTACTTTCGAATCAGTCAATCCACCTCACTATTCGCGTTCAATGAATTTTAGCAACAAAAGGATTCCGCAATCTCACGGCTATAATTCAGCTTTTAACGTTTGAACTTAGACCGAGTGAGAATTTGAATTTAGAATTAATGTACACAGTGCATTATTTCTTGTTGTTTTGGGAAATTAAAGAAAGAGATTCGTATCGGTAGCTGCAGTGGCTAATAAAAGATTATTGCCTAGTAACAATTCCCAGCGTATTGGCATTGTAACCTGATGGTATCATGTTAAAGAAAGAAATTGGGAAGGATTTAGGATGAAGAAGAAGCAGAATTTAAAAAGTTATTTATAGTGATCTAGAACCATGCGTTATATTAAAACACGGTGGCGCAGTAGGTTTTTATGGCGATAATTATTAAGTGTATTTTTAATTTTAAATAAAAGAATATGGTCACACAGAATGGATCAACACGATTTAACGGAACGACAGCAATGATCTCCGAAGAAAATAGAGTTTTTCAAGAGGTTACTAGGTATTATAAACGGAATCTACCGTGATGGTAACAGGCACGATCTTCTCCAACAATCGAGATTATTCAGAAGACCATTACATCAAAATTACTTATTGGCAAAAAGAGGAAAATGTATTAGAATTAGATAGCTTTCAATAACAAGAATGAAATAAGTTCTTGCGCTTGCTTAATGACAAGCCGAGAAGTTTGCCATAGTGTAAGAATGTTGGACAGAGCCGATAATGTGAAATTGCTAACGCGAGAAACAGAGTGTGGCACTCCATTAAAGAAAATTTGAGTGATAACCATTTGGACATTTGAGAATAATTGTTAATTCTTGTGATTTAAAATTACTATAATTTTAAGAAGGATACAGAATTTCTTTTGTCTTTCTCATTCCCTAGCCATAAATATCTGTTAGTTAAGACTGGAATTTTCTTCTAAAAGGTAAACTTCAGGAGGAAAATTCCTGTTTCTTTACACAGGGCGAGACTAAATGGTGCATACGAAATATTTATCAGAAGTCTATCAGAAGTTTATAATAGTATATTACACACAAAAAGGAAGTAAAGTATTGGCGAGTCGAAAGCGAGATTACAAAATACAACTAAATTTGACCCTTGAAAAAATTCAAAGAGCGCAAAAATACGAATAATCGAGTCGAATTCGAGCTGCTGGTTGTTATTCTAGAAACGACGAATATCAGACACGAAAGAAATTAATTTTTGAGGAGAGAAACTCAGGTATTAATACTTAGGTATTAATTTATTTGATTTTTAAAAATTTAATAAGTCATTTGTTGACCTCTCCCCCTTACTAAGTTTATTGTCGTCCCCGACAATTAACCTTAGCCAGAGTGAATATTAGACAAATGGAGTTTAAATTCAAAGTCATTAAAATAATGAATTTATATTGTATTACAATTAAATGTATGAAAAGGGTTAGAAACTGACTTTTCATTTAGAAAGTACAATAAATTAACGAATAAGAGGCGAAATTCGCTCAAGTATAGAATAGAGTTAGAGACTGATTATTCTTCTTTAAACTGTTATAAACGGATATAATTCAAATCAGTTGTTTAATAGTTATTTGTTATTCTTTTATTCAATTAGACGAGTTATATTTATTTGTATACTTTTAAGGAGGTTAGTGCGCACAGGACCGTATCTACTCAGGGCCCCGCAATAAGGAACAAAATATTATTTTTTTATTATAGAATTATTTTCATAAAAAGTGTAAATAATTTATTATTATAGTTGTAACTTCAATTATATTTAACTCAGTTTAACAAAAATTCTGTTTATATATGCACACCTTCCCCTCTCGTGTTTTACTCGATGAAAACTTCGGCGAGATAGTCCATTAAATTGCTGTATCTACGAAACTATGAAGCTAGGCCTTCTGAAATTTTAATATTATATTCTAATTATAATTGTTAAAAACATGTCAGTTTTTTGGTTTATTCTTAAGAAAATTTTCAGGGTTATCGATGAAAACGTTTGCTTTTTTCTGTCTCATACCAACCTTCCCATAAGACGCTGTGTTAAATTTTCGAACTTTCAGACTTCATATCTCGGCTTCGGTGAAGCTAAGCTATCTGAAATTTTAATATGATATGTAAAATAGTACTATTTTTATTGTCTTTTAATTTTAAGATATTCTTAAGAAAATCGGGATATCGCACTAACCCCCTTAACGATACGTGAGTTTTTGTGTCTACGTAAAATTATTGGATATTTGTACAATTTTTTGTTAATACAAAAGAAGAAAAAATATCAACTAACGATTTGAAAGAAATAAAATTCTTTATAGATTGTTATCGATTGATCAATAGTTTTATCTCTTTTTTTTTTTAGAATTAATATTCAGGAGTTATTGTTAAACATTAATTTACTCTAAAGGACAGTCCAATATTTACTTGTAAATCGAAATCAATTCGTTACTATATTCTATTTATCGAAGGTTAAGATTGACTGATCATTTCGGGTTAATTTGCGTCGCTTGGATGAACGTATCATCATAGGGAAAAATTACGCAAACATTGAAATTTATTTGAGAGAAAAAAAAAAAAAATTTAATATGAGCATTAATAGTTAAGTTAAAATATATGAAAGAGTAGTATTATATTAATAAATAAATTAAATATTAATAAAATTATTATTGTAGGACATACGATGGTCGCATATTTAGAGTATAAAAATAAAAAAAAAATGATTTTACCTAGGTTTATCCTAGTTTTTGTCAAACTTGAATTCACTAGACGGTGTTACACTATTACTCTATATAACTGCTAATTTGAACACTGTAATCTTATTCAATAACTAACGATTTTCAGTTTATGATAATTATTAAAACTCGGTAAAAGTTACTGTATTGCTACTGGAACAAGACTGATGCGCGTTGTCTTGTTCAGGTAGTTTATATACTTATGATTTAGTAGGAGAGGTACTCTCTCTTTTGAGGTGTGCCATCTTTATAACTAATTTTTAACATTATTTTTCTTTTAAATCCCCTCCCTGCAGTTACACTATTCTATGGGAACGCATCAAATCTTATTTTATCTAAACGTTTTTACTGGAAACAATAGATTCTGCGCTTGCAGTTTTTTTTTTTTTGTGTCGGAGTCACATATTTAGATAAAAAGTATGAAACCTAAACTTTTGAGCAAAACGATATTTTATTATCTTAACTTATCGTGAGAAAGAGCCTACATTAGTTCTCAACAAAAAGAAATTTATTTTATTCGTTTTACGTGGTAATGCTAGTGCTGCTTTATTATATCTTTGGAATTAGTTTTTGTAAGTAATTATAGATTGTTACTATCTTGAACCTTTAGTACAAGATTTATTGTCCTAAAACTAATGTATGTATGATTTGTGCAGTTCCTTTGATTCATTACACTTTTTAGATATTTATTTCTTTATTTCATCTTGAACCTTTAGTACAAGATTATTATGTAAATTTTTGTTTTTTTTTCTTCTTTATTTATTCTTGGTAATTTCCTTGTTTGTTTCCTTATTTTCTTTTTGTATTTGTAATTATGTTGCCTTAGTTATACTATTAGCGTATGCTGTGGGCATCTGTACTCCCTAATAGTGTTCGAATAACATTCACAAGCGTATGCTGTGGACATCTGTACTCCGTTGCGATGCATTCGACGTCTTAATTATGCTACAGTGGGTGATCACAAATAGCGCTCGAATATCAACCGGCCAGGGTATGCTTATTGCATCTGTACTCCCCAGCGCGTACCCGACGTCTTAATTATGCTACAGTGGGTGATCACAAATAGCGCTCGAATATCAACCGGCCAGGGTATGCTTATTGCATCTGTACTCCCCAGCGCGTACCCGACGGCTTAATTATACTACAGTGAGTAATCACAAATAGTATACGAGATTAAGCTACGCGATTTTCTTCATATTTCTTCATTTTGTAATTTTTTATTTAGTCATCGGACCTTAACAAAAAGCATCCGGTAATAATCATCATCTCACGACCTTAACAAAAAGCATCGGGATGGCATTCATTTTTAATTCATTTGTATTCAATTTTGTATCTCATTTTTTTTCTTTAATTCAATTTGTATTCTTTTTCATTTCGTAGTTTTTCGCATTATACTCGAGTCGCACATCTGATTCGACTAACCATGGTTGCTTTTTCTATGATAGAACATGGTGATCAGTCATGTCCTATAAACCATCGTGCGTGGACCATCTGCCCACTACCATGAAAGTCAAATATTTCCTAACCTAACTTACTAACTGCAGTTGTCTAGGTACCGTTTTCTTTCCTATTGTTTTTCTTGAACCTTAGTACAAGAAATCCTACATTCAACTAATCTTTTCTTTCTCTTGCGTCTTTAGTGCAAGAGTCCTATTATATACAATAAAGCAGCTTTTATATTAATCCGTGTTTTTTTTTTTTTTTTATAAAATTGAATTACAAAACTAATTATGTAAGTTAGAAAGATCCGATTAGACTTTTGTTTAATTTTCGTTAGATATTCGCCAGTAGATACGCTATTAATTATTCCGGAATTGAAAAATATTATAATATTTCAACGCGGTTATATTTAAAAATTTATTTAGTGACTCCGCCCAAAATTTATTTGAATTTGTTAAAATTGATATTAAGGATTAAGCTACTACGGTTTTATTATAGTATTAGACCTATCTTAAATACTTCATGCTACAAATGGTTAAGACTAAATGGGATGCATATTAATTAAAATATGCATACCTGCTATTTATTTATTTGGATAAGCGTAAATATTCCCTCTGATTTGGATAGGTTGAATATGTTCATCTGAAACTTACGAAATTCCATTAAAGTATTTATTTAAATATATACCTATAAATGTGTTATTTAGCACAATAGCAATTCGTTTACGCGGTTTTTATTAAAATATACGAGATGATATAATTTATTTATTTCTGTGTACTATATGAAATCTTAAATATAATCCCAGCGAGAAGTACTTTTATTGCCTTACTTGTTGTAGGTGACAATGTGAGAACGGCAGTTAAATTTTAAAAGACAAATCGCGTTAAATTCCTATCATATTCCGGCATGCAGCATTCTTTTGTATTATTAGTAAGCATTAAATTTCGAAATTAACGGTGGTAACAGAAGATGTTGAGTTTTTACGGTATAACCTGAGAATTATTATATTTTTGTATAGATATATTGTAACATATGAATTTTAATTAAATACAAGGGGTTTAATAATACTTTAATTTATTATACCGATTACGATTAACTATAAATACAAATTGTAATTGATTTAAAACATATCGAGGTTGTTTCAATTTTTTAATTTCAAAATTATTTAAAATAAAGAGTTAACTGTGAATGTGCTTTAATTATTAGTATTTACGTAACAGAATGATTTACATTATTAAATTAAAATATTCGAGCAATTATAGCTTGTAATTTTTAAACATTTCTTTTATTTTTCTGTTTAAGTGTTTTACTGTTAAATTACCTGTTTAATATTGATTTGTAAATTTAGTTGAGTATTATTATGGTATACAGGTAGATCATATAATTTATTTGGAAACAAACTCATAAAAAAAATTAATTTCGAAAAATGGATAGTGATTTGGTTGTTTATTAGTTATTATTATTATAAATATTAGTTTATTTTAAAATAAAGGAAACCAAATATTGAAAATGACCTAAGAAGTTTTCGGATAATCGAATTAGCAAAGTGCGTTGTTGAAATTAAATTAAATTACATTAGTTTAAAAATACTAAGTTTAAATTGGAGTTACCATAAATGATATTGATTATAGATCGTTACCATAAGTCATTCCGCCATGGATGGTAACAGATAATTTCAGATTTCAGTTACCATGTAGGTAATTTTTAGTAATTTTATCGATCGGAAATAAACTTTATAAAGATTATTTCAATTTTCGCGGGGGATTTAATACGATTGTATGCTATTCAATTGCTTATATGATTTTAAATTTAGAAAGTTTCTTTAAAATTTTAAGTTGATGTTTTGGGTTTTAAAGAAAAGTTTTTAGTGCTGCCTAGCAACAATTTTGTGTTATTAAGTAATTTATATTTAAATTGAATTACCAAATTGGCTTATAGTTTATTGAGGTTTTAGTCACATCATCACTTCTACGCATAAGGTTAATGATAAAATTGAAGTTGATAATAATTTATTTTAAATTTAAAAAAAATTGGCAACAATTAGAATTACTTGTCGGCCTAATTTATTAATCGTAAAAAAAAAATTGCTATTGTTTACTAAAAATAATTTGGCTAAATGCTTGCGAATTGGCGGGCATTTTATTTATTTTCAGATAATTCACTATTTATTCAAAGGTGTCGCATTTGATTTAAATTTTTACATTTAAACTACTAATTAATGCGAGCAAATTTGCATGCATTTTCCTGTCTTAAATTTAATAGTTTTGAAATTAATGTCAATTTCAATTTATTTCTAAAGTAAATGGATTAACCATTATATGATTCGCATTAATTCAAAAAAAAAAACTTTTACCAAATTCGAACTTTGCACTCTTATTATATCTTACGCATTTAATATTATTCATTCGTATCCTATGAAATTTTCCATTTTTGTTGGTGCATGGCGAGGAAGTCAATTCGTTTTTTAAAAATTAATTAAACACTCCAATTTGTCACTGCTAACGTCTCCCCTCGAGGACAAGGTTAGCACCTTAGATGAAAGGAAGCGTCAACAGAAAACTCGTTGATCAAAATTCAAATTAAAATGTTATAGAAACATCAAGACAAGACTTTTCTCGTCATGCTTGCAACAAGTTATTTATATTATCTCTAAAATTCTCATGTGGTACGCTTAACTACGGATCGCATAGACACTAGTTTACGAGTGTCTGGTATATTTTAACTTAGTTGATTATTTCGCATCTAGCAGGTTTTTTTAGAATTAACTGTGTAAAAGCATTGAGTTTAGTTAGATAAGAGAATATCCAATCGTACTCTGCTGCAATTTAGCACGAAACTCGTGGTTTTATATTTAATTCTCGATGAAAATGAATCCCCTCACTCCAGCGACCAAAATCCCGCCGTGTGAACGCATTATATTTCTTTTAAGTTTGAAATTCAAGATCTTTTGTTTTCAGCCTTCTCTTTTATGATAAGTTTTCTATTTTATGTGAATGTTATAATAAAACAACTTATTTATAGTCGAAATGTACAATTTGTAATTTTACGTTTAATATTGTCACTAATGTTTTTGTTTATTTAGATTTATTAATTTAATTAAGTAAAGAAAAGAAAAATTCTCTTAATTTTGGGACGTTTCAGGTTTTCTTAAACTTCTAAACAAAACATTCATTGATTATAGGAGTATATTATTATCCTCGTATTTATTTTTTTGTTAAAGGGGTTTTATCTTCTTGAAATGTAATTTAGTAAGTAATTTAATTTCAAACTTTTGTTTGTGGTGTTATATATTGTTTCCTTGAAAGTTATTTATTAAAATTTAATTGTATGTGATTTTTATTGGAATAATCTGCGATTGTACAATTTGTGCAAAGATTTTTATGTTAAAATTATTCATCGATTATAAGGACGCGGTACAAAAACTAGAATTTCATAGAGATAAAATTAACTAATATTTAATAAGCATTTTCTCATAACATGCAAATTATTTAGTTTTAAATAGAGTAATGTTTGCAACTTTTATATTGGATTTCAACAAATTTATATTCATTGTAATTAATTAAGTTGAATTTTGTCATAGTTTTCATTTTAATTTTATTAATAATTAATGAGCGTGTAAATTAAAACTATGAATTTATTAAAAGGATTGAATTAATTGAATTTTATTCTAAATTAGTATATTATGTGCACAATGAATCATTTCATATTCTATTCATAAGTTTGAAATGGCATTATTTAGTTTAAAAATATTGTGAAGGGGCTTTTCTAATCCGAACAAAAAAAATTATTAAGAAAATTATGGCGGAAAACAATATTTTATCAAAATTAAATTTATTTGGGATGAAAATGGTTTTAATTTCAAAGTAAAAGGTTTCCAACAGCACTCATTTAGATACCATAAAGTGGATATGCTTTTAAGCTTAGAGCGTACTGTAAGCACAAGCCAGCATGACGTCACCTTGCTTCAAACTCGAGCTGCTTTAACAGAGCACGCTAGCACATACAACGTATACTTCAACGTAGAGATTGAAATGTGCGTTATCGCGCGCAAAGAATTTCAGTCTCACTGTTCGAAAACGAGTACGTTTTACGCTTGACTGGTTTTATTCATAGATATTATTTTTAAATTTTAAACATTGATGATTTTTGTTTTATTTGACGATATCTCTTTATTCGAGTTAGATATTTATATAAATCATATTTATTATTTTTGATGTAAGATTTTTACCAAATTTGTAGTTTTTACATATTTTTGACTTTAAAAATAATTTTAACTTTTATTAGCACTTTAAAATTATTGTTGTTACATTTTACTAGAATTATTTTTGAGTTGAATTTATTTCTTTGGGTTTTCAATTATGTTTTGACTATAATTTATTAAAGAAATTTTAAAAGTGTAAATGATAGATTTAATTATATTAACTACTATGTTAACATTATTGCGTTGTGACAGTTATTCTTTAATCAAACTGTGATTAGTAAATTTTTTGTTAAAAAAAAATTTTTTTTTTACGTGTGGTAATTATACTTAAAGATTTTGATTTCAATTTAACTGCTGGGATTAAGTTGACATTTATTCCGAATAGTACTTTAATGAACAAGCTGATATTTTTGTAGTTTCAACCCGAACCGTTGCCTTGGGATTCGATTTTCGTTTAGACGAGTAACATTATACTTTTATGACTTCGAACTTCTATTTTCTTTCTAGCGTAAGCTTAACCAGTTTGAAACCCATTGCAATGTTTCATTATTCGCGTTGACGTTTAACAAAAATTTTAGCATTTTACTTTAGTATCATTTTAATTAATATTATTTATAAGCTGTTAGAATTTTTATTAAAATTGTAAAATTTTAGGATTCATGAATACTAAATTTTCGATGTTTTATGCTTGGAGTTTGTTGTTAAAAATTTTTTTTTTTTCAAAAATTATTATACGGTAGAAAGTATGAATTTTATTATATTTAGATATGTTTATTTCATCCGAGGTTAAATTGTTGTACTTTCCTCATTAAATTTTTCTTATCAAAATAAATTTTAACTATTTTAGCAGTTATTATAGTCATGTTTGTTTTTATAAAAGTTTAAGTCTTATGAAATTTAATTTAATAAATTGTTAATTAAATTTATGACTTTCACAGGGCCTTCCCCACCAGAAACGAAAGGACCCATCTCCCTCAATACTAATGCCACTTTTGTATACAAATGCTAGAAATTCGAGAAAAATTTTTTTTCTCACGGTTGCATTATATGTAGGTACTTTAATAATATTCCAAACGGCATTTATTGAAAGTTTGCGAAACTATATGCTTTTACACAGACTTTTTATGCTTCATTTTAAACCTATACATTTATGATAGTTACGCATCCTATACCTGCCTACCTACTACCTTTATTCTATGATGCGGAGGCTCAAGGTTAATATCTATAAGGGTTATTACCCCTATTAACACTCAAAAATGTCGGAATTACTTTATTATTTTAGATGCTTAAAATATTTAATTTCATGTTAATGCAATTTGTAAAAAAAAAACAAATAAAATAAAATAATTGTTTTCCAGTTCTTTCCCTCTGGAATAAAAGAGAAAATCAGTTTCCAAACAACTATGATGAATTTTTACTGTGTCTGTTTAACAAATGTATTTTAATCGTTAAAGTTAGTTTTATCAATTTATCTCTTAGAATTTTTTCTTAATTGTGTTATTGTTTAAAGAATAAAAGAAAATTTAATTATTAAATAGAAATATAACAACTGCAATAATTTATAATTATTTGATTGCACTATTATTGTTTAACATCAAGGTTTTAATTACTGAGAATATATCTCCGTGTATTGGTTAAATTTATTAAAATTGCTAAAGAAAATTTTTTATAGATTACTTAAAAAAAAGAAAATTGTAAATAGTAATAAAATGAAAGAAAAATTTAGTCAAAGGTATTGTAGGTAAAAGTTTCAAAATTTTTAAGTCACATGATTTAATAATTTTTAAAACACGCTTGCGTTTGTGTGTTCGGAACTCATTGTATTTATCTCGAAGTTAATTTCTTAAGTTACACTATTATTACTTGCTGACTCGTGTGAGACCAAAAAAGTTTAGTTCTGAGTAGCCAGAATATTTAGGTAATAAGATATTTTTCTTTTAAACTTCAAACTAGAGCTTGATATTCTTATTTTTCACTCGACCGGATGTAACAGTATATTAGTCTATACGAAGCTATGTGAAAATACGTTATGGTTCGCACTACATGACGCAATGACATTCACGATAAGAAAACTTTGGTTTAATGTTCACCCGGTTAACTGAAAAGAACGTTTTATAATTTGAATTTATTTCAATTCATTTAATTTTGAATAAATTTTTATTTTAATAAGAAAATTCGATCCTAATGAATTACGATTTTACTTTTATTACAAATTGGTTAATAATTCTAAATGATGAATTATTTATCATTATAAATTTTCACATTTTTATTTAAATTACCTAAGAGTTACTATACTGTCGGATTTTTCTGTCTTTATGTTAAAGATAAAATTAGAAATTTATTGATTTTCACTTGAGCATGTACCGCCCTAAATTGATTTTAATTAATTCGAGAAGAAAAACAATTTTTTTTAGTGTGATTTACTTAATTCTCAGAATTTATAATTTCGGTTTTGAGAAAAGAAAAGAAAATTTTTAAATGTTTAATCCTTAACAGTTTTATATAATAATGCTTATAATTTTGTGGCAAGAAATTAAATATCAGTCACGATTTTTTTTTTTTTTATTCAATTAAGGTGAGTGAAACGGCGCAGAGAATTTATTATTAAAACTTCTGTTAAGGTTGAACAATTTGGCGATTTTTATTATTTTTTTTTTTGAATGTTGTAAATTTCATTACCATTGGTTACATTTTCAAAAACTTTCTACCTCCAGAGGGAAAGCTTTATGAGATGTAGTTATGTTTTCATTTTATTTAGCCGTCTTAAACCGCTCTAAGACGAAAATCTCTTTTTCCTTTTAGGAAAGAGAATTCTTCAATGGTATAAATTTAGTGTTTTCCCTGAACCCTCGCATCAAAAGCAGGTAAACCGAATCTTCCTAAGTACTACTTCTATTATTGTTAAACCAATAAAAGTTTATTAATAAAGGTTAATATTTATTCTATATATAACGCTTCGCATCTATATAATATGTTATTAACATGAATTTTCGATTTTATCATTTTTTTTCGTTTAGAACATAATCTGTTCTACGTTAACATCTCTAAATTTTACTTAGTTTTCCCCGCACGGAAAAATCGAATACTTAAAATAGTTAAATTTTTGCTGAAATCGCTAAAGAAAATATTATTTAAATCCTATTTTTTTTCTTTTTCGGTACATTTTTTTTAAAATCCTTGTTCCCTTGCGGAAACACTCTCTTGATTACTGCCTCAATTTTCTACTTTAGAGAAAATTAAGCAGGTTATAATTAAGGGATTTCTTTGGAATCAGCCATGATGATTCCCTCGCGAACGCGGCTGGGTCAGAAAAATTTCGTTGCTAGTTTCTTTTTTTGTTTATTTTGTTCTCGTTTTTAATGTTTTATGTGAGTCAGATCGCGTATTTAGCGCAGGTTAAAAAGCGGATGGCATATAGTTTTTGTTTTTTTATTATTTGTTTTTTAAAAAAAATAAACCGTTTTCGTCGCGGTATTTACTTTTATACTCCTGGTCCACCTGAAAATTTTTAGAACGAGGGGAGATTCCAATTCGTTCACTCCCCTTTGTTTTGTCGCGGCCTACTCTTAATCGAACTATTGTTTCTGGCAACTACTAAGCGATGGGCCTACTCATCACTGTTCGTACCCTTCCGCAATAGCCGATATGGATAAAATTGAGGATAAAAAAAAACAGAAAGTACATATTAATTAAATATAAATGTATATGTATATGTATATTATATAATTATATATTTATGTATATCGAAATTCATTACTTTAATATTTGGACTAATACATTGGGCTCGTGGGTTCGAGTCCTGACCGTACTAGAAGAAAAGAAAATTGAGACAGCAATCAAGAGTACTCATAATAACAAACGAAAGTAAAATTTAACAGTTTGTACCCCTGAATTTGCAACTCATAATAAAAAACGCAAATTTAAAATTCGGTGCTAAAGAAAAATAACTTTTCCTTCTTACTTGTTTGGTTTCTTGATTTTAACGTGAAATTAATTTAAAAATTAACCTATTAAAATTATATTACCTATTAAAACGTTTAACAACATTTTTCGAGCTGATTCGGGCGCGAACTTACGATCTACGAGATGCGATGCATTGACGCTACCTATTACGCTTCGAAACGCTGGTTATAATTTACTATAACCCCCCATATTTGTGGATTAATTGGTCGATAATTCAAGGGGTTGATAATTATCAATCAATAATTAATTAATAATAATCAAATAATAAAATAGTGGAGCAAGGTAAAGGAAAATTATTTTAAGCAAAAATTGAAAGTGATTATAAAAACTTTACTCAAAATAAGTGATCATTATATTAATTGTTAACAAAATAAATACAGCTATCAATTCGCTTAGAATATAGTGAATAAAGAAGGAAATTCAAGCTATCAGCCGATACATTAATATTTCTCTTTGTTACTGGTTACATTTCATATACATATTTTATGTAATATTCTAAAGTAACTAAAAAAAATGTAATAATTAATTTTCTACTGGTAAATATCAAACTAAATAAAAATAAAAATAATTATTGATGGATCAATTATTTCAGTTAGCAAAATTTCCATTAGGGCTATTTTTAAATTATAAAATACACAAATATATAAGAATGCATTTTTTTATATATTTAATAAAGTAATAAATAACTTTTTCTTATGCACGGTGGCAAAATCTATTAATTATTAGTAGCTTGGATTTAACTGATTTTTAAATATAGATATGTTTTACGTGAAATTTTAAACAAATTGTTACGATTATTTTTATTTAAAAATAAATACCTTTTAGAAAATAAAATCAGAAATTAAATGTGGAAAATAATATTTGACAAACAAAATAATTTGGACATGCTCCTATATAACCTTTTAGTTTATAATAATTACGGATCGTATTTTTACAGCAAAGAATATACTTTATTTACTAATAGCATTCTTACTCTCTCTCGAAAAAGGTCGCGGTTCTCGCTGTTAAAGGGTTCTCTATATAAAACCGTCAGCATCTCATGCAAAAATGATCGAGCCCCCGGCAGGATATGTTGCCGAAATCTCGGTCATTTTTATGACCCAACGAGCTCCACTCTGGGCGCCAAGTGTTAGGACTGGTTTTTCTAAAGAGTTGTATCTCTCACGAAAACCCCGTCCTTCATACATTTAATTTTATTTTCACCTTCCGGAGTTGAGAGATTTTATCTAAGGAGTATATTCGGCCTGATCGATATGAAAATGTCATAAAATAAACACTCCGATCACAATAATAACTCTAAGTTAAAGGAATGATTGAGTCACAAAGGTTTTTCTAATCATGTGACATAAATAAATTTTCAAAAATAGAATACGAAAATTTTTTATTTTTTTCCTCTAATGTGATGCGCATAAGTATTACATATTATTTTTGTTCTTTTCAATTCAATGCGCGGAACTCAGCTTAATGTTTAAATACATATATTTGACATGGGCATTATGTTATTTTAAAAGACAATATACAATTTATTTTTACACCATTTCTAAGTACTAAAAATAATTACTTAATTCCAATAACGAAGGATACTCATGTAAAAATTACTTACTTCAGACGTTTTTATTTAAATTTAAGATTTTTTAATTGAACGTGCTAAACTCGATTTTCGTATGCAATTAACTGCCTAATATACATGATTTATACACTAAAGTACGGACACATAATTTATATGAAAATACCTAATCATACCAAATTTTACTCAAAATTAAAGTATACCTTATAAAAATCAGTTATGAGTGTTATTATGAAAAGGATTGATTTGTTTTTCTATTCATTTGAATTTTCATAAAAATATGTAGTTTTTAAAATAATTATTACTTTAACGTCTAATTCTGTTCAATGTCTGTCCAAGCAACTTATTTCTGTGGCATATTTATTAATTGTTATGAAGTACATTAATAAAATATTTTTTTAGATAACTTAAAAAAAGAAAATTATTTAATTTTATCGACGGCCCCTACCCGCGTAAAAAAAATTAAGTGTATCATAACTTCATATGAAGTTCATGTCTCCTCAAATTCATATTAACGTGTCCAACGAGACTTTCTGAACTTGTAATTTTTTAGGTTTAATTAATAAATGTTTATCGAGAGTTTCTCTTAAGTTCATCTGAAATTTATCTGAAGTTCATGAGGAGTTTATCATGGGTTGATCGAAAGTTGATCCGAACTTTATTAAAAGTTGATCCAAAGGTGATCACAAGTTGATACAAAGTTGATCTAAAGTTTATCGAAAGCTTCTTAAAGTTTATCAAAGGTTAATCTTAAAGAAAAGTCAAGTATATAATTATTTCATATGAAGTTGATATGAACATCTGCAAAGAGACTTTCTAAACTAGTAATTTTTAAGTTTAAATAAAAAGATGTTTATAAAAATGTAATTAATTTTTTTATAAAAAAATTAACGAATATGTTAAATATTTTTCAGATTCACCTCTCTTTTTTATTTTCAGTTTACGCAAATTTTATTTATTTGAATTTTAATAGTACATTATCGCACGAGTCAGGTCGCCCGAGCTGCGCTCGGGCGACAAAAAAGACGAGTGCGATGATCACTTTACGCTTGAGTTGCGTATATTATTTTTTGCCATTCTAACCCCAAAATCGCAACTTCGTTGCTCTTTCTTAGCTCTCATGGCAAAAAATACGGTTCGCAACTGGTATGAAATGTACTATGTTGTAACGGGTATGAAAAGGCTTTATTTACGAAACGAGAAGTTTACGGCCCGAGCCGAATGCAAGGGTCGCAACGAGTTTCGTAAAAAAGCCTTTTCATACCAGTTGCAAACCGTATTTTTTGCCATGAGAGCCAAGAAAGAACAATGAAGTTGCGATTTTGGGGTTAGAATGGCAAAAAATACTTTTTTCTAACAAGTGCGCAAAATTCTAAGAATGACAAACTTGCGTCTGTGATAGCATGCACAATCTTGTTCGAAGGCTATGAAGATTGTAAGAGGTAGCCGAAGTTGGGGTGCAGGACGGGGTCCAGGGGCAAAGCCCCTGCCGGGGGATTCGGAGGCGGGGGCAGCGCCGTCCGCCTCTAAAATAATAAATAATATTTCTGATACAAAAATACAATTATTAAAACAATTAAATTAAAATTCCATGAAAATATATTATTAAAATAATAATTGAGAATTCCCCCTCCATGTTTAAAACAATAAATAGGAAATTATTTAAATAATTAATTCTAAATAAATATTTAGATTAATTAATAAAAGAGTTCACGTATTGAAAAAAAAATTGTACATAGCACTTGAAAAGAGCACCACAAGAGCTTTCAAATGAGATGTATGAATGTCTGTTATGATGTATAGTTCCTAAAATATAACACTTTAAAAAATAAAAAAATTTTTTCCAGATGAAATCATTTTACGCACGTTCAAATCATTTTACGCGCACTGTTAGAAAAAATAATTTATTAAATTGTTCATTTTTTATTTTTTCTCCCCTCTCCTTTATCTCTGGTTTTATTTTTACCCTGGTTCTATTTTTTAACTCGTCATGGTTTATATGAAAGAATTAAAAAGATTGTATCCAATAGTGGCATGTTAAGGTTATTATACTCCAGATTTAATTTTAAATTTAAATTCATTATTTATTTAAATCATAATTTTCTATATTTTTTATATATTCTGAAGTTTGGCGACCTAAGTTTTAATATTCATGCAATAAATTTTAGCGGTTTATTTGAATCAACAAATTCAATTCATAAAATTTAATTATATTATTATAATAAAATTATAAAAGAAAATATTGTTTCATTAGATTATTAATTATTATTATTTTACTTTATTATATTTTCATTTTTATTTTAAAGTTTAATTTATAGTGAGCTGTTAGCTGTTGAGTTACATCAGTAGAACATATGCAAATAAAAATCAACTGATTACTGGGTTGATGATCGAATTAAAGAAAATTTGTTAAAGCAATATAATAAAATATAATAAATAGTATAATCAATCATAATATATGATTATGCAATTAAATTTTATGAATTAAATATTTTAATTAAATTCGTTGATTTAAATAGACCGCTAAAATTTATTTCGCGGTTGCCATTTGTGTTACTGGCCAGTACTGTCAGCAATTTCGGAACAGATCCTGAAGCTTGTTCGGAAATTTTCATCGTTCTGAAATATAAATTTAATTCTATTAATATTGGGTTTGTATATATTTTTTTAATCTTTCATTATGATTAATTAGTTTACACACACACACATATATATATCCTGGTGGAAATTGTAACTTTTTTACCATTTTATGATCAGTAAAACTGAAAACGCTTTTTTTAACATTTTATGGTCATTTCGTTAACATTATTATTACTAATAACCTTGTGGGTACCAGCCCACAATGTATGTATATATATGTATGAAGGAGCAAAGCCAGGAGAGGATGGGACCTGGAAATATAAGTTAACAGCTATATAAGTATAATGATACTTTATTGATGAGTCAATGCGACTGATCGCAATGACTCTTGGAACAAGACTGAAGTACAGAGAAGCAGTCGCTGAGCTGCTTCTTCCTCGACTAATTTGAGCCTGCGCAGAGGCGTTCTCATGTACACGCTTACATGTGTGTTGGTGCGCTTGCAGCGCCGCACGCATACATAGATAGTGGATGTCCCCACATCACTCCCCCCCCAACAATTAATTATTGCTATGGGTAAACTTTATTAGTATTTTTTAGTGCGAAAAATGCACTATATCACAGAGTAAGAATAATACAATTGTACATAATAATCATTAAATTAAAGATGGCGCTGAAAATTTCGCATAAACAATTTTTATTAAATAATCGCAGTAATATTGTAAATATCGCAGTTATATCACAGTTTGAAATTTAAAATTACAAATATCGCAGTTATATCACAGCTTGGAGTACATTTAATGCAATTTATTAAAAAGATATTGAACGTTGCATATAGTTCTTGTGAAGAAATACATTTTAGTCCCAATAGGGATTCGCAAAGGCACGATTACCTTATCACAGTGAGAACTGTTAAGATTAATTAGCTGGATTTATGCATGGAAATGCTTTATCACAGTAGACACTATCAAGTCAATTAGCTATTATCGCTATTATTATGTTCGCAGTGTAAATAGATTTTTTTTATATGCACTTAGAGTGCAATTAACATTATAGATGGTTTGTTCGCTTTGAAAACAGAGCGTAGTGAAAATGTAATTTTTTATTTAATCGCGCTACACACACACTGTTACGTACGGAACGTATTTTACTTAATTGCATTTATTTTAAAGTGTGAGCGCTGTTATGTACAGACATTTTGTTCGCTGTGAAATATTACAAAAAAATTACATAATTACAAGGTTTTTGCGCATTAGTTACTGCAGTCAAATGCACTATAAATGCTGTTCAATAAGTACAACTCGTTGTGGTTTATTCGTAAGAATAATTTGATGCATTAAAGTTTTTTAATTATCCAAATTGTTACTTGTTATGTGGTTTGATTTGCATTAGTAATACATGAAGGAGAAAAAATAGTTGAGTGTACAAGAAGAAAATGTATAATGCCTATGAAATGTATGATTATTACTTCAAAAGTTTTGCGCAGTGCATCTGACTGTTTAAAAAAATTGCATGCATGAGTTTACGTGTTACAAAAATTGACTCTAAATAAAGGTAAAAAATTTATCCAAAAGGATATATATATATATAAATGAAGTGAAGTTTACAAAAAAAAGGAATGAACTATGCGCAATTACAAAAGGTGTTAGTAAAGTATACGCGGGCTTGGGCCACGGTGGATCTAGTTATAGATCCAGACTTCGAAGCGCTCATAATATGAGGACCCAGATGTTACGGGGTTTTTCTGCGTGACATAAGCGCCAAGCGTGATGAGCTGTCGCCGCATCGTGTCACGCATGCGGATCTTGCACCCGAGCGCAACGAAGTTGAATAAGGGCACTCCGGAGATGACGTCCATAATGAAGCGTGGGCTAAACGCTCGATTTCGTTTGTTGTTCTTCCCCAAGGTGTTGGTAATGGTGACGTCACGAACTTGGAGAGTACATAATGACTCCAGGGTGTCCTCAATGCCCTGATGGTAAGGCAGTTTTACTGTGATCAGATGTTGGAGACCCGAGAAGTTTAATCTTTGTTGGGGAATGTCCAAGCCCGTGTAATCAACCACACGAAGCTCTGGGGCATGGTTTAAGAAATCCTGCAAGCTCTGCTCTGTGAATCTACTGCCTTTGAGGCTCAACTCCATCAAAAAAGGATGAATGTGGAGGTCTGGTCGATGAATAAATTCCAGAGGTTCGGAGGTTGTAGTGTTATATTCCATGTAGAAGGCCCTCAAGGAGTTAGGCTCCCTGAAGACCCTCTCAGGGAGAGACCACATCTGCAACGTTGCGTCGATGTTGGTGCAATCCACCAGGCTGAGCTCTGAAATTTTAAAATTCTCTTTTAGAAATTCGATTAAGAACTCTATCCGTAATTGAGGACACGATACTAGCCGTAAAGAAGAGAGCGTGCAAGCAGCCTGGTGGTTGAGCCATGGAATGAGAGTGCGCTCGTCGGGGTTATCCTCCTCACGCCCTCCCATCCAAGCGAGACGAACCGTTGGGTTGTCATGGACGGCAAGATGCACGACACCTTCTAGGCTGACTCGACTCTCGAAAAACCCGGTGGTTTTTCCTATAACTAACCTTTCTATGGAGAATCGAGACAGCCCTTTCAGTATCGTAGGCATCACCACGACGCCGCGCAAGTCAACGCCCGTGAGGTGCGTCCGCTCCACCCGACCCGACGGGTTAAATAAACTAAGATCCAATAACTTTTGGAGAAAGGACGCATCCACGGGCCACCATTCACGGATGGTGATGCCTGAAAAGTAAAATTGTTGCGCATCTTCCAGCATCCTCTGCCGCCCATTTGCCGTCCGGTATCGCCCGCTACCCGAATCAAGAGGCAGGTGGCCTATTTTATACTTGACCACGCGCCATCCTTCAAATGCAGTGATAAATGCTAGCTTGGAATCATTGTCCAAGTGTTTTAAAATGCATGCTACTATAGGATCGAGTCGAAGGGCCGCGAGGCACACAGGAGTTGGCTCTGAAGAGCTCTTTGCCACCGGTTCTACGCCGGTGGTCACATTATAATCCGTGAATGGAGATACCTTGACATATCTCCTGCGCGTCTCGCCCCCCCGCTCGCTTTCAAAATACAACTTATTTAGAATAGCGTCGCACTGCATTTTAGTTGATGACGCGAGGTTATCGCAAGTCACCCGCGCACTGAACCGCGAACCTTTGACGTAGACCGCATCGATGTAAAATCCGCTCTGTCCGCGCGCAAGCAGCATGTCGCCTAAAACCCTCTTTGAAACCCTGTGCATATTATAAACTAGTAAGGTGCGCACATGCTGGTTGCCGACGAACAGCGTAGGAAGACGACGGTCGTAGGTGGGTGGAGTACGCGGGTAAGTGCGTTGGGAAGCACGAACGGCCGCGTTCATGGTCTCGGTGGTGCGTCGCATATAATCTTCCTTAAACTCCGAGAGAGTGATCTCCGCCATACGAAGATGGTGTCTCATAGGAGAGCCCTCTGGAGTTGCCACAATGGCGTCCAGAAGACTCTCATGCAGGCGGAGGATCTCTGCGGAGATGTCCTGCGTTTTGACCCAACTGCTGGAGGAGGCCATGCCTACAAGCAAGCTGGAGCGACAGGAGCTAGAGAACAAACGAAAGAGAATTTTGATTAGTTGTGTTTATATATTTTGTAAGGAGGGTTTTAATTTCCTCCAGTTCTCTAGCAGTATCTAGCTTACGTTTTTTGTACAATTTAGGAATTGAGTGCGAGGCCCTACTTACATATTTGATTGAGACTTGGTCGCAGAACCTAACTTTTTTACCTGCTTCCCCACTCTCCATTGCGAGAGAGTTGATGTTTTTTCTCTTTAGGATATTAGGAATGAATTTTTTCTTTTTGGGTACGGTGGGAGTAGGATGTGAAGGAATGTCAGAGGAAGACGTGTTGTCTTGATTAGAGGTGGGGATCTCTGGAGTTTCTTCGCATTCCGGTGCGTCGGGAAATGCGTTCTCGCTGGTTAATCTATTGCTAGTCGCTTGAGTGTTATCGCCCATGGTGCGACCATCCCCCCCCCGGCGACAACTCGTCTCTCTCATTATTTCTATGTATAAGAACCTCGTGTGTAATAGCATGGGGCTCGGCAACGGAATTTGTTTCACCGATCCGCGAAGGCTCTTGGCCATTTTGCTCGATTGCACTAGGTGCAGTGTCATTGTTCTGTGAGAAAGGGGGTCGCAAGGCTGTGTCCTCCGTGTGGGCATCGCGGTCTTCATTGACAGACTGCTGTGTCAAGATGTTATTTGATTCGCAGTTATCATTCTGCACGTTATTTTTTGTCACATCAGAGGGTAAGGATTGCGACGCCCTGTTCTCCGTGTCGTCAACAAGTTTGCGCACTGTGGCGTTTGTCGGTGCATTAAAATTCGGAAAAAGAAAGTTTTGCAGAGATCTTCCATATGCATTATCGTTGACGTTTGAGTTCACGTCTAAATCATTGAATTCCTCGGCTAGAAAGTATGCTGGTTTTAAGCGTTCTACGTTTACCATGACGTGTTTGCCGTGTTTGTCAAGTGTAAATGTGCGCCCGTCTTGGTGTCGCGATATGACCTTATAGGGCCCGGTGTATGGTTGTGTCAGTGGTGGCTTTACGGCTCTTACTCTCTCGAACACGTGTGTGCAAGTTTTTAGATCTTTGAAGATGAAGGGCTTGGCGGAATTTTCATGAGTTACCGGGACAGGTTTCATTTGTGCGATATAATCTTGAAATTCCGATAAAAAGCTGTTGTCTTGGAAACTGCATGTATCGCGAAACTGAAGGATATCGCCCGGTATTGTTAATTTTGTGCCGTACACAAACTCAGCTGGACTCGCATTCGTATCCAGGCGTAGCCTAGTACGTAAACCTAATAATACACTTGAAAAAACTTTGGTCCACTCGTGAGTCTGCGCAAGACACATTAATGCAGCTTTAAGTTGTCTATGCCATCTCTCGATCATCCCGTTTGCTTGCGGATGGTAAGCAGTCGTACGTGTTCGATTGCAGCCTATCAACTCTAAAAGCGAGGTGAATAACTGGGATTCGAATTGCCGCCCTTGGTCCGTAGTGATTGTTACGGGTGCACCGAATCGCGATACCCAGGTGTCAAAAAATGCGCGTGCAACCGTTGGTGCTGTTATGTCGTACAGAGGTACCGCCTCTGGCCAGCGCGAGAATCTATCAATCATCGTAAGCAGATATTTGTAGCCTTCGCTCGGGGGCAAAGGACCTACAATATCAATATGCACGTGTGCGAATCTCGCGTCCGGTTCGACGAAGTGCGATGGCAAAAACTTATTTTGGCGAGAGACTTTTGCTCGTTGGCAGTCTATACAATTTTTGCATTGCTCTTTTACTTCTTTCGCCATATTAGGCCACACGTAGTGCTGTCTAATAAGTCTGTCGGTTACACGGCCTGAGGGGTGAGCGTTATTTATGTGAAAGAGTTTAAAGATTTCGCGTCTAAGCGACCTGGGCACGAATGGCCTAAAGATTTGCGCGGCGAAGTTACAATATATAGCCGTCCGTTTCGGTCCCCAGCGTAGTTTTGTTAATTTGAGAGGGTGATTTGGATCCGATGTTATGTTTTTTAGTTCGTTGTCGCATTCCTGCTCTCGAGAGATCTCTTCGAGCGTGAAGAATGTTGGAAAGTTGAACGTTGTTATGCTTGCGAGGGTCTTTTTTACAAAGGGTTCGCCCGTTGATATCTCATTGTTCCAGTCAAAAGAGGCTGGCGCAATGGAGGAATCAACGCGCGAAAGCGAGTCCGCAACCACATTGTCTTCACCCCGCAAGTAACAAATTTCCGTGTTAAATTGCGATATGAACGATAGTTGGCGTGCGCGCAACGGTGTGCATGTGTCTATTTTTTGCGCGAGTGCATAAATTAATGGTTTATGATCCGTAAAGATTTTAAAGTTACGTCCCTCCAAAAAATAATTAAAGTGTTTTAAGGCCTCAAAAATTGCCATCAATTCGCGATCATATGCACTGTATCTTGATTGCGCGGGGTTGAACTTCTTCGAGAAGAATGCCAACGGCTGCCAACTGCCGTCTACAAATTGCTCCAAAGAAGCACCCATGGCGAAGTCCGAAGCATCCGTAGTTACGCGTATTTCTGCGTTGGGGCACGGATAAGCTAATGTAGTTATATTGACTATGTCTTTTTTTGTTTTTTCAAAAGCTTCTAACGCGTGTGGGGTCCAAATGACGGGTGTTTTATCTTTCTTCTTGTTGGTTTTTATGAGCGCGTGCAGATGGCGCTGTGTTTCTGCTGCGTGAGGAATCGCTCTTCTGTAAAAATTGATTAAGCCGAGAAACCTGCGTAGTTCGTCTACTATTCGCGGTTGAGGATAATTTTTTATTGCATCGACTAATTTTGGGTCAGGCTTAAGGCCTTCTTTGTCTATTGTATGACCGAGGAAAACTAAACTCTCTGCGCCAAATGTACATTTTTTAAGGTTTAGATGCAAGTGGAAGTTCTGCAATCTTTCGAGCACTATGTTTAAGTGCTTTTCATGTTCCTTGGGTGAGGCGGACGCCACCAGGATGTCGTCGATGTAGGCAAAAATGAAGTCTAAGTCCCCCAGTGCTAAATTGACATATCTTTGAAACGTCTGCGACGCGTTTCTAAAACCGAAGGTCATGACGAGAAACTCGTATAGACCGAATGGCGTAATTACTGCCGTTTTGGGGATATCATGTGGAAAGATAGGAATCTGTAAGTATGCGCTCTCCAGATCTAAGGCGGAAAAAATTGTTTTACCGTGTAGGTTACTCGCGAAGTCGTGCAAATTCGGTATGGGGTATCTATCCGGTACCGTTACCTCATTTAACTTCCGATAGTCTCCGCAAACTCTCCATTCCCCATTTTTTTTCGGTACGATATGTATAGGCGTGGCCCAAGGGCTTTTTGAGGGTCTGCACACGCCTGACTTACACCACTCTTCAAATGCCGATTTGGCTATTTTTAATTTTTCAGGGTGCAAGCGTCGCGGTCTCTGTGCACAAGGAGGGCCTGTGGTTTTAATGTAATGAAAAATGCCTCTCTTTTTAAGAGATTTTGGCCTATCGATGCCTATCACCGCGGGAAACTTGTTTAAAATGTGTGAGTACTTGACTTTGGGGTCAATCAGAGAAATCTGTAGATCCGGCACGGTCTTGTTAAAACCATTTATTATTTCATTTGTATTGGCATTGATTAATATTTTTTTGTTTAAATCAGGTAAAAGGTGAAAATGATTTAAAGCGTCTCCCCCCAGTATAGGGTAAGGGACGTCAGCAATTATGAAGGGCCATATTAGCTCCTGAGTGAACCCAAAATCAAGTTTTTTATTTAATGTGCCATATGTGTCTATTTTAGTGTCGTTGGCTGCGTATAAATGTATGTGTGTTTTTTTACCGATATATTTTTTTGGTCTAGGGATTACGGAAATTTCCGCGCCCGAGTCAATCAAGAACACCTCGTTGGTAGTTCTGTCTTTTACGTGGAGACGCACAGATTTAATCCCGGCCACGCTGGTCTCCATGACGCGCCGAGTTTCTAGTTTACCGACTCTCCGGAGTTTTTCTTGTTGCCTTCCGAGCTATTTTTATCTTTATGTTTTACGTTCGGTTGGTCTGCTTTCTTAGAATAATTCACCCAATCACACGGCTTCGAGCATTTATCCGCATTTTTGCCGTATTTACTATGATAAAAACAATACTTTTTACCGTCTCTACTTTGACTACGCGCACGTCCTCTAGATTTATTGCGCTCAAACGATGTTCTTTCACGCGGGCGCCTTTCATCTGCACTGCGCTGATTGACCAATGCGTCGACTTTAGTCATCATTTCCGTTAATATATGTGATTCACTTTGTTTAATTTCGTTGATTTTATTATGATTTTCGTATAGATCAGCGTGAATTTGATCCGCGAGCTCGACCAACGCCATTTCATTTTCCGTGGTTATCTCTTCTCTTAAGAATGGACGAATATTGCATGGTAAGTTGGCTTTCCATGCTTTGAGGATGGAAGCACGCGACATTTGCTCTCCCCCTAAATTAATTAATTCATTTAAATATTCCGACGGTTTCCTCGTACCTATTTGACAGCCCCGAAACAGTTTTTGTAATTTAGTGTCTTGCGTTTGAGTATATTTCTTTACTAAAATATCTTTAATCCCAACGTAGCGATAGTTCGGCCTTAATAATTTAATGCTGTTAGATATTTCATTTACTATATTACCATTAAGATTAGGCATTACATTTACAAATTTAATATTATCATCCGTAATATTTTGTGAGGCGAGTTGATATTCGAACATTTCAAACCACGTTATGGGATCATGTTGCCAGAAGGGCAATTTAATCGGTTTAAGGTTAACGTTTAACGGTATTGACGGCTGAATGTTGTGATTAGGTGTGTTTAAGTAGTGTATGTTTGTTCTATTGTGTGTGTTTGTTGTTGTTTGCGGATTAGAGATGTTAGGTATTGAGTTTTGCTGTGTAACGGAAAAATTTGAAGGATGTATAAAGTTTGGAAGTATTTTATTGTTTGTTATTGTTGGTTGAGTTACTTGAGTGTTTTGAATGTTTGAGGTTGGTCTAAAGGTTAAGCTTTGTTCTGTAGAGTGAGAGTGTAATGTTTGTTTATGTGTCGCAGTAGAGGCCGAAGGAAGGTTAAAATCGTCTTGATTATCGAAAAATCTAGAATTTGAATTTTGTGACTCTAACGGATTTTCTTTTCCGGTTTGACTTAAAACGAGAGATTTTAATGAGTCTATTTGCTTTGTTAAGTCCGAGATTTGCTCTTTGTGTGAATTATGTGATTGCTGAATTTTATTATTTAGGGTTTTTTCCATCCTTTCGTAGGTCTCTCTCGGAACCGTTTTTTCATTTTGTGTATTTAAAGGGAGGAGTCTATTTTGGTCAAATTTATGCGCGATTCTTTGCTTGTAAGCCAAAAAGGGTCTTTCACCGTATTTTTGAATTTTATTTATACTCGACGTAGCTAAATTTATGTCAAGCCCGGTGGGTGGGCTGCCGGAGATGGTTGGCTCCATCGCGTTCTCCGAAGCTCCTAGGACGCCCCCATCACCCGAGTACATGCTCTCTGAAGGAGAGCTGTTTTGTTGCGCGCGTAGCGTATCTTGCGTATTTTGCAAGTCTTGTGTGTTGCCGAGTTTCACGCTTTTTAGAGGAGAGTGGATCACATTTGCAGGCATTTTGCAGACGAGAGGTCGCAGAAGAGGAAAAACCGCCCTTTCTTATTTTATATCGGAAGCAGTCCGAGAAAACTCTCTCTGCGAAAGTAGCTTTGCTACAATTATGCTTGAAGAAATAAAAAATATAAACAAAATGGCGTCTGTGCAGTCGAATTGACCTCCACGTGTTCAGCGTATAGGACCTGGGTGGTCGACGACTGAGACACGCAAGGAAGCTCTCCGATGCCCAAGCGCAAATAATTATAATTACGCGCACTCGACGCTTCCAAGTTAGCCCCCGGCGTTGGCGTTAAGGACCGCATGCGGTCTACGACCAAACGACGAAAGGTTTCTTCTCTGCGTGCGAGTGAGAAAGAGAAAGAAAAACAGAGAGAATTCTCCCTATGACCGCTTACTCGAGAAGATGATAATTGTGGGTCTCCCGCGTTTGCTTGAATAAGAAAAAAAGGAAAAATTCTTGGCACCCGCAGTGCTGTTGAAAGTCTTCGAGAAAGATCCCAATGAGATCGGCGAAAGAGCTTTCTCAGGCAGTGCCGGCGCCTCGAATATAAGTGAGATTTTCTCACAACAATGTAAAATAAAATGTAATGTAGCACCACTGTGCTGTGTATTTAGAGCGAGAGGCCCACAAGTACTCACAATTAAAATTTATGTATATATATATAAAAAGTATAAAATGTGGTATACGGACGAAGGCACAAACAAAGAAAAAATAATAAATATCTATATGATAAAATAAATAATTACGATACAAACATATATGACTAGTTAAAAGAATATATTGCACTAAGTTTGTTCGCAAAACCATAAATTAAGAGAAGCCTCCAGAGAATTCGTAAAAGTTAATTTCTAATTGTCTGAAGTCGATACCTTCACTAATTGATAAGAAAATTTAATTTTAATATAAAACGTTAAGCAAATATAGCGAATGTAATTTTAATGAAGGTTCGACCCCTCGCACTCAGCACTTAAGATTATAAATGTTGATTCGTTGTTGACCGTGAGATGAGATAGCTGATTTTTTGAAGAGTTAGTTATTTATTTCACGACGATAGACGACTTTTGTCTGCAATACGCATTTGCCTCACTTGACACTAGCCGTATCTTGTGCTTGGCAAAATTGCGTGATTTCCGGTCGCGAAATTTTTACCACGCCAGACAGAATGCAAGCACAATTGTGCTGCGTGTCTTAAGGCATGAAAATTTTATGTTCTCGTTGCAGGTTAGGATTATCTGCGAGAGAATTTATCAACGCCAGACAATATATGTGCATAGCCTGCACTTATGTCAACGGCGTGCTTTTTAATATTAAAAATCAAATTCACTCGCGAACCTAACCTATTTGACGGCCACAACACGCACTGCCGTAAAAAAGAAATTACTTTTCGTTAGAATGCGTGTAAAATAGAATATGGCGCCACGTGGTCTAAGTTTAATGAGAAAGAAAAAATTTTTCGCGAGAACTTCGCACTTTGTGCGTAAGTGAAAGAAAGAAAAAGAGAGTGTTTGGTGTAACAACTCTCGCTACCTTACAAAGAAGTTCTGCGATGCTCCGTGAAGGAATGCTGAGGCTAGCCGCAAAAGAAACGTTCCTTATGGAAGAGCTGCAGAAGGTCGGAAGTTGTACGGGCGCGATGTTCCAATAAAGATAAAAAGTCCAGTCCAAAAGAAAGTGGCTCTCCTGGTGCGTGAGACAGCGAGGCAGCGGCAAACTTGGTGCTTGGTCAGCACAGAGCGTCCAAAATGGCGGCTTCGAGGCATCCCTCTCGTCCGTCGTTCGGCGTTGGAAAATGGCCGCTTGGTCGTCGCTGTTTTCAGCTGTCGAGGTCACCAGTTATGTGGGTACCAGCCCACAATGTATGTATATATATGTATGAAGGAGCAAAGCCAGGAGAGGATGGGACCTGGAAATATAAGTTAACAGCTATATAAGTATAGTGATACTTTATTGATGAGTCAATGCGACTGATCGCAATGACTCTTGGAACAAGACTGAAGTACAGAGAAGCAGTCGCTGAGCTGCTTCTTCCTCGACTAATTTGAGCCTGCGCAGAGGCGTTCTCATGTACACACTTACATGTGTGTTGGTGCGCTTGCAGCACCGCACGCATACATAGATAGTGGATGTCCCCACAACCTCAAATTTTTATATACACCATTTTTTATGTTCACATTTCTACCAGGGTATACATATATGCATATTATGAAATGCTCAAGCTGAGATATTATTTATAACGTAAAAATCTATTTTAAATACATTCCTGAATAAATATAATAAGTGATAAAACATAAATTTCACAAGACTAAATTTAATTAAAATTAATAATTAATAAGTAATTTCTTCCTTAAGGGGATAAAAAACGGACTTTACACTAGTACTCATGAATATTGTTTATCTTTTCACTTTATAGAGCAAGATTTCAGGGAAGTAGATACATTAGCTTGTAGCATGTATCGTGAATATTATTCAGTTTAATTTTTAAATAAATTCATTTATTAGTTTTTAATAACTTTGGGTTTCAGGTATAAAATCGAAAAATTTTTATATATGATATTGGAACTCAAAATTATTAAAAACTAATGAATAAATTT
This sequence comes from Anastatus disparis, assembly GCA_017163975.1. NCBI lineage: Eukaryota > Metazoa > Arthropoda > Insecta > Hymenoptera > Eupelmidae > Anastatus > Anastatus disparis. Next base: position 411,404 of record JAFFSR010000395.1, on the reverse strand, counting down.
ATTTTAAAGTTTAACTGAAGAATATTCACGATGCATACTACAAGCTAATGTATCTAATTTCCTATAATTTTGCAATAAAATAAAAAAACAGGCAATATTTATAAGTACAGGCGTAGTGTCCATTTTACATCTCCTTAAAATCAAATTTAATAAATTAAAAAAACATTAATAATTTTAAATACTTACGTGTCTTTAATCAAAAGAATTCGCTTCTCGAATTTTCTCAAAATATCTCCAGTTATATATCATCTCATCAAAACAATCTGAAAAATAAATAAATTTACACAAAGTAATTATTCTTATGAATTCGGAGAACGTAGAAGGAATTTTATTTTTATTCTCATAGTTTTTTAAAATTATATAATGACATTTTAGGGTTATTTGATTAGAAGAAATATAATAAAGAATTTAAAATTATTTTTTTTTCATTTAAATAAAACTGTAATGAATATTTATTAATCTTATACAAAAAAGTTATTTATTACTTAAAAAAAGGTTAAAAATTTGGGTAATAAATTTAGTTATTAAAGTTATATTTAAATTTAAAGTAAACTTTTTACTTATCTGAATGAAAATTGATAGTTTTAGTTGTTTTCCCTTTTTCTAAATGAAACTTAATCAATAATTAAGAATTAACATTACCAATATTCAACAAAAATTATTTGCGTCTTCAGAATATGGAAACAACTTGAATTCGGTTACTCCCGAACAGCTGTCATTGATTTTCTCTAACCATGCTATTTATTGATGACGTATATAAACAAACAATTTCAAGTTGTTTCCATATTCTGAAAATGCAAATTATTTTTATCAAAAAGTGGCAATGTTAATTCTCAATTATTGATAAAGTTTCATTTAGAATTAAAAAGACAATGAACGAACCTGAACGAACCATCAATTTTTATTCAGATAAGTAAAAACTTTACTTTTAATAGAAATTCAATAACCTTAAATTTTGTTTTTTTTTTAGAAATAAATAACCTTAAAGTATAACATTAAAAATATATATTTAAGTTTAATTTAGACTAAAAAATTTAATAATAATTGTAATCATTATTATGTTTCTTATAAATAAAAAACCTTAAGAGGCGGCCGTATAGTTCTGTCCTTGTCTAATCTAAATTTTCTTTATTATTAATAAATTAAATATTTTCATAGAAAAGTAAGACAACCGCCCAATAGACCAAAAGACAAGCAAACGATTCTTTTTTATGAAAAAATACGAAATTTTGATTATTTTGCGAGTGAAGTCTGAAACGGAAAAACAGTTGAATCAACTCAATCAAGTTCGATTGTTTTTCCGTTTCAGACTTCACTCGCAAAATAATCAAAATTTCGTATTTTTTCATAAAAAAGAATCGTTTGCTTGTCTTTTGGTCTATTGGGCGGTTGTCTTACTTTTCTATGAAAATATTTAATTTATTAATAATAAAGAAAATTCAGATTAGACAAGGACAGAATGATACGGCCTCCTCTTAAAATATAACATGGTTTTAAAAAGCTGTGAGAACAGAAAATTGTTTCTACGTCTAATCTATAAGAATAATTACTTTGTGTGAATTTATTTATTTGTCAGGTTCTCTTGATGAAATAATAAGGCTGGAGATATGAGGAATTTTGAGAAGCCAATACTTCTGGATAAAGGCATGTAAGTACATGAAATTATTTAAGCAATGTAAAACCGACACTGTACCTGTACTCATAAATATTAACTACTATATTAAATACTCTTAAATATAAGTATCTTTTTATTTTATTGTGAAATTTCTGAAAAAAATTCTTTAGCTTATTGTACGTACCATGAAGATTATTCAATTAAACTTTTGAGTAAATTCATTTATTAATTTTTAAGAATTTTGGAATTCCACTATTATATTGAAAAGTTTTAACCTATAATATTGAAACCTGAAATTCTTAATAACTAATAAATAAATTTAATTAGAAATTTAACTGCATAATCTCTATGGTACATACTATAAACCAAAGCATTTCTTTTTTCTGAAATATTGCAATATAATGAAAAGATAATCAATATTCACTAAGTAAGAAATTACACATAAATTATTTAATTGGTTTTAATTTAAGTTAGTTTTATAAAATTTGTTTGATTACTTTTATGATTATTCAGAAATGTATTTTCAATAGATTATGTTAAAAATAATATCTTAGCTTTAGCATTTCTTTCAAAATTAAAATGGAAAACTAAAAAGATAGTTATTTAAAAATTTTCTATCTGTATAAAAAATAGTTAAGGGATGTAAAATGGACACTACACCTGTACTCATAAATATTCACTATCTTTACATTTTATTGCAAAATTTTCAATAAAAAAATGCATTAAGTTGTAGTATGTACCATGAAGATTATTCAGTTAAATTTTTAAATGAATTCATTCATTAGTTATTGAGGATTTTGGGTTCCAAAATTATTTATTAAAATTTTTCAATTTTGTACAGGAATCCAAATATCTTAAAAGCTAATGAATAAATTTATTTGAAAACTTATCAAAATAATCATCATGGTACATACTGCAAGCTAATGCATTTCTTTTCTGGAAATTCAGCAATAAAATAGAAAGGAAGCTAATATCTATAAGTACAGGTGTAGTGTCCGTTTTACATCTCCTTAATGTTGATAAAAGATTTTTAAAATATACAAACTCAATATTGACAGAATTGAATTTGTTTTTCAGAACTACAAAAATTTTCGAACAAGCTTTAAGGTAATTCTAGAACTTACATCGATGGACACATCTCAAAAGTATGGAAAAGAAATTCGACATAGAAAAAAGTGTAAAAAAAAGTCGCGGAACTTTCCAAAATTTTAGAAAAAAATATAGAAGAATAGATCATAATAAAGAATAGATTGTGTTAGGAAATTAAGAAAAAGACGCATCTTCTATCATAAGAAGCAATTTTTTCTTAGATAAGGAAAATATAATTTCATTGCTTGGTTTTCAAGAGAACTTCGACGATCGAAACTGTTTATCTTAATTTCTACAATAAGTTTCAAGGAAGCAATAAAATTAATTTTTGTGTGTTAAACGTCCTCCAGGTTCTAGAAATAAAGGTTCAGATCGTACAATGTTAAAAAAATTGCATAAATATTAAAACTTAGGTCGTCAAACTTCAGAATATATAAAAAATATAACAAATTATGATTTAAATAAATAATAAATTTAAATTTAAAATTGAATCTGGAGTATGATAACCTTAAAATGCCACTATTGGATACAATCTTTTTAATTCTTTCATATAAACCATGACGAGTTAAAAAATAGAACCAGGGTAAAAATGGAACCAGAGGTAAAGGAGAGGGGAGAAAAAATAAAAAAATGAACAATTTAATAAATTATTTTTTCTAACAGCGTGCGTAAAATGATTTGAACGTGCGTAAAATGATTTCATCTAAAAAAATTTTTTTTATTTTTTAAAGTGTTATATTTTAGGAACTATACATCATAACAGACATTCATACATCTCATTTGAAAGCTCTTGTGGTGCTCTTTTAAAGTGCTATGTACAATTTTTTTTTCAATACGTGAACTCTTTTATTAATTAATCTAAATATTTATTTAGAATTAATTATTTAAATAATTTCTTATTTATTGTTTTAAACAGGGAGGGGAGATTCTCAATTATTATTTTAATAATATATTTTCATGGAATTTTAATTTAATTGTTTTAATGGTTGTATTTTTGTATCAGAAATATTATTTATTATTTTGGAGGCAGGGGGCGCTGCCACGCCCACGAACCCCCCGGCAGGGGCTTTGCCCCTTCACCGGTGCTCCGCCCCTGGACCCCGTCCTGCGCCCCAACCTCGGCTACCTCTTACAATCTTCATAGCCTTTGAACAAGATTGTACATGCTATCACAGACGCAAGTTTGTCATTCTTAGAATTTTGCGCACTTGTTAGAAAAAAGTATTTTTTGCCATTCTAACCCCAAAATCGCAACTTTGTTGCTCTTTCTTGGCTCTCATGGCAAAAAATACGGTTTGCAACTGGTATGAAATGTACTATTTCGATAGTAGTGCGTGAGACTGATTTTTTACTCGTGTGGCGGTTTGCGCCCGAGGGAAGCAAAGGTGAAAAGGTCACACGAGGAAGAAATCACTTTCCCGCACGAGTATCGAACAATATTTTTTGACACGACGTGTAAGAAGCTCCATTTTCGCACGTGTCCATTGTACAGCGTGCGCGAAATTGTGCTTCGCGCACGGAGTGTCAAAAAATAATATATGCAACTAATGCGTAAAGTGATCATCACACTCGTCTTATTTGTCGCCCGAGCCGTGCTCGGGCGATAAACCCGACTCGTGCGATAATCATATATTTTACACATTCGTTGCGTGATGTACTATTAAAATTCAAATAAATAAAATTTGCGCAAACTGAAAATAAAAAAGAGAGGTGAATCTGAAGAATATTTAACATCTCCGTTAATTTTTTTATAAAAAAATTAATTACATTTTTATAAACATCTTTTTATTTAAACTTAAAAATTACTAGTTTAGAAAGTCTCCTTGCAGATGTTCATATCAACTTCATATGAAATAATTATATACTTGACTTTTTTTTAAGATTAACCTTTGATAAACTTTAAGAAGCTTTCGATAAACTTCAGATCAACTTTGTATCAACTTGTGATCACCTTTGGATCAACTTTTAATAAAGTTCGGATCAACTTTCGATCAACCTATGATAAACTCCTCATGAACTTCAGATAAATTTCAGATAAATTTCAGATGAACTTAAGAGAAACTCTCGATAAACATTTATTAATTAAACCTAAAAAATTACAAGTTCAGAAAGTCTCGTTGGACACGTTAATATGAACTTGAGGAGACATGAACTTCATATGAAGTTATGATATACTTAATTTTTTTTACGCGGGTAACTATATAATCCTATCTCCGAGCTCCGAATCATAACAGCTTACGTCGTTCTTATAATAAAGGTCAGTGATATAAAATTGAAATATGTCGGACATTTTTTATTAGTTTAATAAATCCACTTGAGTAACAATTACTTGCAAAACTCCCACAATATATCTCTAATAAAGTTACATACTTAAATAAAATTTTTCACTTATATGAATTCATCAAAAGTACATTCTAAAAATCTTTACAAATAATTTATTGTCAACCCGCGAAAATTTTCTAACGCAAGGTGCGCTGATTTCCTTTTATTATTTATGCAATATTGTATAAAATTATTTATTATAATAATTTTAAAAATAACTTATCTGCTGATGACAAGGGTGGCCGGCGGAGCAGCATTGCCGGCTCTCCTGGTCTCCCATGCCTGCTCTGGCTGCATTGGCCTCTGATTATCTGCTTCCCTTTTTTTTTATTTGTCGGTATATCTACACCACCGGTGCACTTCAATCCACGTGTATGACAACTCGGGTCGTTGTCCACGGAATTCGTGTCGTTAATTTTTTTAATTAAAAGCTACACAGTGACAAGGTGGAAATTTGAAGTTGCAGCTGCAGCCTCGCGGGCTGCAGCATACACGTACTGCCCTTAGGCCTGGTCGCGCGCGTCTCTCTTAAGAAAATTTTTCTTCGCTTGACAATCTTTCGTCAAGCCAGCTTCAAACGTTTTTAATTGTTGTGGGAGAGAGCGCGAAGACAGAGAAAGGTAGTTCTCTCCCTCCGTTGCTCTCACCCGTCTTATGCATGGGAACCGATGCTAAGTCCCCACTTCAACTCAACGAAGTAGAGAAAGAGTGGAGACGAAGCAAAGGCTTCCGTCAACGATCGAGCTTGGCTTCTTGGAAAATTGATAACAGCGTGAAAAGAAATTGGCCTTGATGCTTTTAAGACCTATTTCTCCTCATCATTGTAATAAATTAAAAGAATAATTTTAAGAGTTAATAGATAAATAAAGAAAATTAGGAGGCGAGAATTTTGTCACTTAACATTTTCATAATTATTTAAATATTTTTAAAGATATTTATAGTTATTTACAATGATTTACTTTAATCAACTATTATTTATTGTTAAAATTTTTTTTTTTTTATTTAATAATAACTTTAAATGTATTCCATTAGTGGTGACAAGATGTGTAATAATCAAATCGTCAATCATATTTATCTAAATCTGATTCAAACTTTAAAAGAAGGAAGAAAGAGGTAGGAAAGAAGACAAAGTAAAACTTTACTAATGAATCCATATTTAGAGAAAGAGATGGAGAAGATATTTAAATATAAAAAAAATTTATCGATTCACATGATATACAAATTATTTATAAATAAATAAAAGTAATTTACAATTATTTAAAAAAATTAAAAAATTTTTTTATACTAATTTACAGATTGTAACGCGGCTTTTCTCTTTTTAATAAAATTTTTTTTTTCTTAATGGGAGATAGAAGAGGTTGTTTATATCCACATCTTCTCTCTCACTCTAAGACTATCTTTTCTCTCTTTCTATTCCCTCTTAAAACTTAACAGAATGAAAATGTTAACTACCTTACCGCACACTCGAACGCTGCATACACATGCATACCAGGACCACGCCATTAAAACCCTGGGTACTAATCCACCTGGTTGTTGATTTTTTTTGTTCCCGGTGCTGATGCTCAAACCTGTCAACTAGTAACACCTGAGACCGTGTTTTGGAGGTTATGCCCAGGTGGGGACACTCACTAACACAAACCAAGGCACACATACACACATGGTTGCACTCACGTCACTCGTGAGTCACAACGAAAGCCTCGAGCAGACGATTCTCATTACCAAACGTCCAGGAGGTGGCGAAGCGGCGCCGACGGCATAAAATATATATACGAACACGTGCTTGCGCGAACATGCTATTGTGGCGCTCGCGTGGAGTTAGTTAAAAAGTAGAAAGAGAGAGAGGTAGATAGAAATAGACTGAGATAATAATTAAAGTCGATAAAGTAGGATAAACGCGTATGGTAAAACGATAACACATGTATAAAAAACTTAATTATGATAAAAAGAGATGAAAGATTAACTGATAGGAATTGTAATGAGTCATATTATAGGGGGCGCTCAAAGACTAACAATATTTAAACATAATTTAAATAATAACTCCTGATTGCTTGTTGTAAATATCTTTTCGTATATTTTTATAGATGGCGTTACAGTACAAATAAATAAATTAACATTGTGATTGTACGAAATAATTGAAAATGAAAATCATTAATAGAATAAAGATTCAAGCGAATCTAAAATAACGAATAATCAGAAATTATTGTTTATATTACTAATTAATGTTCGTTTATATTATTTGATAAAAATGAAACTTTGTATTGTAATGAGACAAAGAATTAATTATTCATAGAGAAAATAAGATAAACTGTAATCAAATTAAGCGCGCAGATGGCGTAACAGGTATAGTGTAAAAATACTACACTAGTAACAGGAAATAACCTGTAATTTGACTAGCGAGTAGTAAACTACACCAGAATAAATTAATGAAAAGAACCTTACTTGATTAGTGAGTCGCGAAATAGACAGAGATAATAGAGGTAGCGTAATAAGAGTAATGAAGAGAGCAATAGAGTAGGAGAAGTAACCAACGCTCTGCGTTCACTTCTTTCTTCCTCGTGCCTCATTATCGTTTCGATAGCCTTGTCGCATAGTTGTCTTTTGCCATTTTTCTTTCAAAGCTAAATTTCCCGCTGTTATTTATTAAAGTGCTCATTGTTTAATTATTACTGTTGAGTTTTTCTTTGTGGTTGTTAAAGATTAGAGATTATTGTTGTTAAGTTTTTTTTTGTTAAATAAAAATCGGTTTCGCGTGGGGATCAACACCAACCGCCAAAGACAACCATCATACTAAGAGTCTATAGCACCGATTGCCGGCCATTTTGGGAGACAACTTGTATAGATTTTCTGGGTTTTGCTGTTTGCTTCTTTTGATTGAGAGATTATCCAATGATGGCTGAGGTAGAGCATAGCAACGAACAGAAAAAGGTATAATTTGTATTAAATTTTTTTTTTTTTTGTGGAAAATTGTGATAAAAGAGACAAATAGTGCGCGAAATTGAAAACATAAATTCTCTCTCTCTCGTGTCGAAATAAGGGAATGGAATAGTAGCGTATAAATTAATTTAATTTGCTATTATTATACGATAAATAAGAAACCAGAAAGTTTAATTAGTTTTCTTTTTGTTGGAATTGCTGGAAATTTTAGTGGAAAAATCACGGCGGGCTATAGAAATAGCCACGTGGTTCCCTAACCTAAAATAATTCACGATTATAATTGTGGTATAACGAAAATTTAAGTTGTTTTCTTTCGATTATTAAATACTGAAATAAAAATTGTTATTAAAGTGAACAGTGAAAATTAATTGTGGGACTTTCTTTCGTATTCCTAACCTAAAACATCGAAGTGTAAAAATAAATTTAGGAATTTAATAAGTGATTTTTCTATAGATTAAAGCTATTTCTTTCTATTGAATTATGTTTGATGAAAGTGCAATTTCAATTATTTATAAATAAAAAAAAAATAATAGTTAATAATTAATTCTAGAAACTTTCTTTTTTTTTCTTAAGTTCTCTTTACTCAATTTTTATGTATTATTGAATTTATAAGATTATCCATTTATTATCAACTTATTAGTAATATTCGAAAGTGATTAAAAATTTCGTTTATTGGTGGAAATTCTAACCTTGCGAGAAATAAATAAGTGATAGTTGTTTGATAAATTCTTTGGAAATAATTTTTCTTAGATAAATTTTCTTTGATTTAAAAGTAATTTTCTTAAAACTGTGAAGATAGTAAAATATTAAAATCAAATAATTAAAATTGTATTAAAATCAAAAGTTACAGTAATCTAATTTTTGGATATATATATATATAGGAAAAATATATATATTAAATTGCTACAAAATATATAACCTCGCTTTTACGAAACGCCTATTGAAGGTTAGAGAGAGAAAGACTCAGAAGAAACTCGATACTAGCGCCACTAACAGGAAAATTGCGTAATCTGGGATACGCACTGCTGTTCGAGCCCCCACCCTTACATAACCTAAAATATAAATTGAGCACGTGTTGCATCCGTTGTTCAATTTTTATAATATTAAATAGATTCAAATTATTATTATTGCTTAATATTTTTAACCAATAATTTTCTTTGCTGTAACTTAGTATATCTTAATTGAATTTAATAGTTTCTTTCTATTTTAACTTAACCTAAATTTATTTAAAGAATTTGTCTTATAAAGGAATTTGTCTATGGTTTAACTTAAACTCTTTTAATTAAATTATCTAAAGTTTATTTAGTGAATTTTACTCTTTATAATTAGACATTTATTAATTTATTTATTGAAGTGATCTATAACTAATTAGTATATTAAAGGTAGAGTATTTAATGCCTTTGTTATACTATTATTATTATTTTTGTAGGCTGGTAAATCTCAGAATTTGGGAATTATAAGCCAACTATTATTTCGTATTTAATTAAACATATTTATAATCTCTCAAATAAAAACCACCCTTACAAGATTTTTAAAGAAATATATAATTATTCAAAATTACTAACTTTAATTAAACAAATTATTTTACCATCTATTTATATAATATACAAATTAATCATAGAGATAAATAATAATTATTTACAATTATTTAAAAATATTTTTCATAATTATTTAAATATTTTTAAAGATATTTACAGTGATTTACTTTAATCAACTATTATTTATTGTTAAATTTTTTTTTTGTAAAAACTTTAAATATAAACTAATTATTATATACTTTTATTTACATTTACAAATCTTTTCATAATGCTACTTCTAAATCTTTCTTTAAAGATGTATATTAGGATATTCATAATAATTACATTTTTTTTATTAAATATTATCATAACATGCCTTACAACAATACAAAATAAAATTTTATTGTATTATGATTATTCTAAATATTATAAATATTTTTAATATAAAAATTATAATATAATTAATAAATTTATATTTAATATTTATATTATAATTTAATGAAAATTATTCATTTTAAATTTTTTATAAATATTTTTTTTTATATATTAACCTTAAAATGATATATAATTAAATTTGAGCACAAGTTAATTGTTTAATAATTAATGCATTATTTTTATTTTCATATCTATTAATGTTAATAATTCATATATATTTCATAATATATTTATTAGTTATCACTTTTAATAATTATTGATTAATTCAATATTTAATTCACTATAAAAATAGTAAATATTTTAATATTATGTATTTACATTTTCCAAAAATAATAAATATGAATTATTTGCATATTTTGGCCAAATTGTTGGAGTTATTTGTTGATCGTTCGCTTTAAAGCAATTATTGTCATCTTTTAATAAATTAGTATAATGCCGTTTATGTAAATTTTCACCATGATGTAATATATAATTTATGACTGAATAAGATTTTTCATTTATTATGACATTTTTCAAAATATCATATATTTTAAAATTTTTTCTAATTTTTTTTTATTATCAATTTTAAATAATAATAAATTTAAAATTATTATGTTATTATAGATTATAAAATTACATTTTTGTTTCAGATATGTATTATTACATAAATTACAATTTCTTTCAATTTTTTCAGAACTATTTGTATTATTGTCAATTAAATATTGTAAACTATACGTTTCTTCATTTTTTGGTAAATATAATCTTATCATACATCATTCGTTATTTCTTCGTTAATATTACCACAATTTTCACATACTGTTGTTGTAATATAATCATATCTAAAACAATTTTGAAGTATTTCCGATTTGGATATAAGATCAGTAAGAAATTCTGCTGCATCTTGTTGACGATTAAATGTAAATTGTATATTTACATATTTTCTAATATCAATTATATTTAAATTTTTATTAATATAATTATTTAAAATATCTTTCATGATATCATTATCAAAGTAATCATTAATTATTTTTCGTATATAATTTATATTTAATAATGATTGAATTGAAACATTTGCATAACAAGATTTACGGTCTAAATTATCGAGTCCATATATAATCCATTTAATTTTATCTTCTATTTTTTCATTATTTTCAATATTTTTACTATCATTGTTAATTTTATAAATTTCGTTATTAATTAAATTATTGTTGATATTATTACTGTTATCATTGATTTTATTTTCATTATTATTAACATTAATATTATATTTATTATTATTTCCGATATTATTATTATTATTATTATTATTATTATTATTATTATTATTTTTATTATATTTTTCGTTATCAGTGCTTCTATTATTATCAACATTATTAGTATTTTCAATGTTGTTATTAATACCTATAAAAATAGGTTTATGGTCAGAAAAAAATGTTTCATAAACTCCTGATATATAATTTTTAATTTTATCATTAATAAATATTATATCAATTTGTGTATTAAAATTAGTTGTTAAAACATATGGATGTAATCGGATGTAAACCTCTCTTGAAATTTTTTAATCTGAAATAGTTTTCTATGTCAGTATTATTTGTAAATGAATCACAATTGAAGTCAACAATAATAATTATTTCATTACTTAAATAATTATATATTTCAATCTCTAAAAGACAATCGTACAATATTGTTTTTATAACTGATGGTGATTTGTATCCTGTTAAAGTATAAATTTCATTTACTTTTAATAATAAAAGATGAATATGACAATCATGTTCATTAATAATAAATTCTTTATATATTTCATTTAAAATCTTATATTTATTATCATTTTTTATAAAACATATTAATCCTTTAGGCATTCTTTTAAATTCATTATCAAATCTATATATTATTTTAAAACCATTTATATCATAACAATCCGTTTTTAAACTTGCTGTTTCAGAAAATATTAATAATGTTGATTGTAAATACCAATTATCAGTTTTTATAAATTTAATATTATGATTTAGTGATCTAATGTTTTGATAAATTATAATTAATTTATCTCCTTTTATCTTTTGAATGTAAGAAAATTAAAGATTTTTATTACTACGCAGATTTTCTAATTCCTTTTGAAGACTATTATTAGTAGTAGTTGCAGGAGGAATGAAATCCCCAATAATGTATAAATCTTCTATTTTTCTTACTCTGCTAAATGCAACATACATTAAATATTTTTTTAATTTATTCTTTTCATTTAATTTTATACAAACTTTATCAAATGTTTGTCCTTGACTTTTATGAATAGTTAATGCTTCAGAAGGAATAATAGGTATTTTTTGTCTATAACAGTCATAATTTCTTTTTAAATTTATTTTCACATCAATTTTTTTAATAGGTACTAATTTAATATTAATATTATTTTTAATCTGAAATTGTTTAAATTTAGATCTAATTTTCAAACCGATTTTCTTATCATCAAATCTTAACCAAGCAATAGCTGGTTCTTTTGTATTATTAAAAAACGTAATGAATTCTAAAATTCCATAAGCTCTATTAACTAATCCATCTTCAACATCAATATTTGATATTATCATATATTTTATACCAATTTTCAATAATGATCATATAGCAAACCACCACATTCTTGTCTTTTTTTATTTTTTAAATTATGTAAAATAATTTCTTTTTCAACTTTATCATCAAGATGATAAATATAATCTTTGCTTTTAGATATGTATATTTCACCTGATCCCATTTTAATTTTTTTTTAATAAATTTATCGACGTCATCATTTTTCCAAAATAATCTTACAGCAGAATTTGGAATACTATCTTCATCATATTTTCTTGATTTTATTAAAGAAATATCGTTTTCATCCATAATACCAGATGATAAATTATTTAAAGCTTTTGCAAACTGTACATCATTTTCTTGTCTCATCATTTTATTTAATTCTAAAAATTTAAATTCTTCCCATAATATGTTTCCTGAAAATATACTTAGACTTGATATTTTTGGTGGTTTGAAAATAATAGAATCATGAACAGGTGGTAATTAATTCAAGTCTCCTACTAATATAACTGATATACCACCAAAAGATTGATTGCATCCCATTATTTGTTTGAGTCGAGTATCAATCCTTGATAACATGTTAGATCCTACCATTGAAAATTCATCAATTATTAATAATTTCAAATCAATTGATTCTGATCTAATTAAATTAGCAATTTTTTCAGACGTTTCAGGCATTTGACCAGAATATTGATTAATTGGTAATTTAAATGCTGTATGCAATGTTAAACCATTAATTAAAAATGCTACTAAACCAGATGGTGCACATAATAATATTTTTATTTTATCATTAATATTGCCAGGTAATTCATTAAAATATGCATTTAATATAAGTTTAATTGCTTTAATTACTAAAGATTCACCTACTCCTGCAGGACCACTTAAAGCAATTTTTATAGGCAATTTTTTAATTTTAAAACAATTAAGTACATGTATTACAAATGATTTTTGCTCTTTATTTAATAACAATCTTATTTCAAATAATTTTTGTTTAAGTATTTTTTCATCCAATTTTTCAATATTAAATGTGTTTATTTTTAAATTATTTTTTTTTCTCTATAATTTTATTTTGATTGTAACGGGGAATATATTTAAATCAACTAATCAAATATATTTGTGGGTTTCATATGTACTTACTTCAAGTACATACGCACTCACCGTTAGATAACCGATTTTCGATTTAGAGACGATCAGCCTCGTACATCGTCACTGATCGACTATGACTGTCTTTTTCATACCATGGAAATCAGTTAAGCAATATTTAATACTATTGCAGAACTTCGCTTAGAAGTTCTGCCTCCCGGACGTCTGGTACGACGAAACCCACGGCGTGTACCTTAAGACTCTGTTAAATATCGTAGATCAAAAGAAAGCAAGTGTATTAAGTTTAACATATAAAGACAAAACACGATTTTAATCAGTGAGAAATAATATTATGTAACAATTCAAAATAACTTCAATTTTACTTTAATTTATTCAAAATGACAAACAAATTCAGTACACCAAAATAAGTTTATAATGATAGTTATTAGATACAAAATTTAGTAAATCTCACGAAAAGAAACAAAAGTTAATTCAAGCTATCCTATTCTATATGACGCGGCGCACACGACGGTCTCGATATTTTTACATATATCGCATACACGTATTCAATAATAAAACGCAATACGATAGTCTGCAGACTTACATTTTTCTATCGGTCGTTGAACACGAAGATTTTCCGACGATCCTCTCTAACACAGACGAATCGATGATTCAACAAAAGCGGCACCGAAGATATGCGGTGCAGCTCAAGGCTATCGTAGCTCTCGTTACAAGGACGCTCCGATCTCTCTTCAGAATTACGGCAAACCCACTTGGTTCTTGTACACGACACGACGATTATATCAGCAAGAAGATCTGCTTTTCAATGTCTCTCAACAAGCCAATATTCGAAGCAGAGTCACACAAATTAATTACATCAGCCAAAATGCTTCTATCTAAAGAACGGAAAACTATCCAAAGCACGAGCTCGCACAACGCACAATATGGCTGCTAAATCCTTTCTGCCTTGTTAAAAACGACCCATTTGCTATTCTCTCTTGCCTAAGTCTCCCCGGCATGTCTTGCGCGCGCCTTCGCTAACCGTCAGCCACGCAAGACGATGAAATATCCACTCTCTGTCTCACTCTTATGCACATAATGTAAGCATGAAAGCTTACGCTTACAATAGGCTGTGCGACTCACAACGAGGAGAGAGACAGAAGTATACTGACATACGGTATATGTATAATTTGATATCCTCGTTACATGATTTAATATATCTATTTCAAATCTATCATCGATATCGTCATCAATAATTTCATCAATAAATAATGCAGATGATAATGCATCCTCAAAATATTTTCATTAATTCTACAAAATTTTTCTTTATTTTTAATGATAATATTTTTATTTTCTTCATAAATTTTCTTTAGATTATGATATTTATTATTTATTTCATTATCTTCATTACGAAAAGGTATATAAAGTAATATTTGTTCTCTATAATAATTCAATTCACCGTGTTCTAATTTGTAATTTTGATACCGTATAATTTTTTCTTTCGACCTTGTTTTAATTATATCATTTTCAGTTATCTCCAAATCATGATTTTGATCATCATTATTACAATACATTTTTTTGCTATCATTATATAAAGCAACAAAATCTGCTAAACATACATTTTCTAATGATTTTATTCTTTTTCATATTTTTCTATTATATTTATTATATAAATATTTAATGATTCATCAGCCATTTCTTCAATACTTTTTTTATTTTTTAATATTCTTACTCTGTCACTTTTCGGTAAAGTATTTATATAGACGGATTGTCGTGTACTCATACAAAGAGGCATTGATAATACATGATATACAGCTTCTTATGCTGACATAACATTGCTGTTTATAAATACATTAGCAATTTTTTTAAATTTAGTTTCAATATCGGTATTACCTTCTTCTATATCAGCAGCTGCCACCTTCAATAATTTTGAAAGACCAGAATCAATTTTAGCTACGTAATTAATCATATAAGAAGCACAACTATATGCATTTAAAATAAATTAAATATCCATATTGGATTCTAAAATTGTTAAAATAGTAAGATTATAATTATTAATTGCTACATCTAAACTATTCCTTTTGTAAAAGATAGTATCTTTATTTCAAGTGCTTTTTATTGCATTCAAATATTCTTTTTCAGTTATTTTTAATTTATTTAATATATCATCGAATGATATATTTATATTATTTTTAAATAATTCGAGCATTAAATTTTTAATTTTATCTAAATTTTGTTTATTTTTTTCAAAAATATTGTTATTTTCTTTTAATGGTTTTAA
This sequence comes from Anastatus disparis, assembly GCA_017163975.1. Taxonomy (NCBI): domain Eukaryota; kingdom Metazoa; phylum Arthropoda; class Insecta; order Hymenoptera; family Eupelmidae; genus Anastatus; species Anastatus disparis. Next base: position 395,596 of record JAFFSR010000395.1, on the reverse strand, counting down.
TATCATTGTATTTTTCATTACATACATTGGATAATGAAATCGACAAATTTTAATGTTTTTTCTTCCCTGGTAACATGTTGCTTCATGATTATGTCGTTGAAACATCATTAATGGATTTTTTGGGTTATATTCACAAGTTACAATTTTATTAATAAAATTTATAACATTAATTTCTGAATCATAATCGTTTTCAATGTAAGTAGGACCATTATTATTCCATGTTAAAACATGTGCATGTGGTGATCCTCTTGATTGAAATTCAACTCTATAAAAATAATCTTTTACATAATGATCTTTGAAAGGACCATTTTTATTTTGTAATAAAATTATTATTTTATTGAATATATTTTGTATATATCTAACGCAAGTGACTGGATCAGATTAAATTAATTTTGTTTTTTCATTTTTATCTGAATTTATTACATTTGATGTTGATATTTCTTTATGAAATTTTAATTCATATAATATTTAATTGATTCAAAATTTTTTATTTCCGAAGCGGATAAAGTAATAAATAAATGAGGATTACCTAGTTGACGTATTGTTGAAAATAAATGTTACTTTGTGTGTTCCCAGAAAACAGGTAAAGATCTGACTTGTTTTAAGAATCTATAACCTTCATCATGCCGAATTAAATCATTAATGAAATCATTATTTTTTATTTTTTGACAGTTTAAATTCTCTGTTTTTTATAATTTTCTCAAACAAATATACATTTGTGATAGAACAGACAATTCTAATTTTTTTTTGCCATAAATAATAATCTTAATGGATCACTTGCTCTTCGATCATTTCTTCTGATTTCTGATTTAATTCTATTTGTATAATTTAATTTTTTGTCTTTATTAAAACTATAACAACAATAAATTTTTGGAAAACACAATTCGTCTATATCTTCAATTGAATGCCAAGGAATAGGTTTTTTATTTTAACCAGGAGCAATAATATAAACATCATTAACAATATCTTTATTATGATCAATTATTAAAACTTCATCGTTAATATCAGTACAATTTAAATCATTTTCAATTTGTTCTTCGAATAATGATTCATTATTAATAAAATCAATTTTTTTTTGTTCATTAATTGCAAATGAATTATTTTCTAATTTATTATTTTCATCATCTATTATAAACTTTAATTCTTGATTTAATTTATTTTCATAACTATTGAAGAAATTTTTATTAATATCTATATTATGTGTAATATATAAAGGTGAATTTATGATAAATTTTAATGCATCACAAATTTTTGTCGGTCAAATATTTTCATACATATAATTTGATTTATGTTCTACGTTTTTTTTTCAATTTTAATTGAATAATTGACATTTCATTAAATTTTCTAGGTAAAATTTTAATCATTTCATTAATATCTACTTGCATATTAACAACACTACCTTTCAAAGATAACTGTGAATTTAAAGCATATAGTTGTAATGCTCTAATTTGCATAAACGGAATGTAAGGAGCAATCATTCTTTTTTCAAGTGGTGATAATTCTTTTAGACAATCCGGAATTATTGGATAACGTAAATTTTTAGTAATTGCAAGGTTAGGTATTTCTCCCTTTAGAATATATTTTTTACACGTTTTACAAATATATTTTGATTAAATGTTCATTATTTTATTTGAAAATTCTTGACAATCTCTTTCATTCATTTTTTTTCAATTTTAATTTTAATTTTTCTAAATTAAATAAATCTAATGAATGTTTAAATAATAAATTATCGCAACATCAACATACGTTATCAGCACCTTCTTTTTTATAATTAATAAAATCGTATGATAATTTATTACTATCAGTATCATTCCGTTTTTTAAATTACTTATTATTTGATTATAAAAATTTTCTTTTTATTTATAAAATTCATCTAATCTTAAATCTTGTTTTTTGTTTTTATTTTTTAATTTTTCTTGAATTATATAATTTTTATTAGATCTTATAATAATTTAATTTTTTTTTTATTTTTTATCAATTCATTTTCATTAAAATGTGTATTTTTCTCTTTAAATTAATCCTTTTTCTATTATTTACATATTCACTATTTTCGTATATTGTATTAAATCTTAAATTTCTAATTCTATATTTGTTAATTATATTTTGAGTTATTTTATAATTTTTTTGAGATCGTAAATATTTATTTCTTAATAGATTTTTAATATTTTCGTTTAATTTATATTCATCTTTTTTACGTAAACTTATATTTCTGGTAATATTTTTTATTTTCTCATTCAATTTATAATCAGCTTTAGAACGTAATTTTTATTTCTCTTTAAATTTTTAATATTTTCGTTCAATTTATAATTATCATTTAAACGTAAATTTTCATTACTTATTAAATTTCTATAATTTTCATTTAATTTAAAATTTTTTGGAGATATTTATTAAATGCTATTTTCAATATTTTTTTGATTTTCTTTTATTCTATATTCTTTTGATTTTCTTATTATTTTCTTATGATTATTATTTTTAATTTTTTTATTTATTCTATAATCTTCTTGTTGTCTTAACTTTGTACATCTCGATAAATTATTTTTATTTTTATTTACTCTGTATTGATGATTTAAACGATGTATTTTTAATCTAATATTTTTTCTTTCATTTTCATTATTTTTTAATTTATTATTTATTTTTCCCTTTTTTTCATCATAATATTTTTAAAATTTTTTATGTCTATCAATATTATACAATAAATTTTCACTTTTTATTTTCAATTCTTTCTTTAATTTTTCATTATTATTTTTTTTTTATAATTGATATTTTTCTTTTATTTAATTTTATGTTATTTAATTTTTTTTCATTACTATTATTATTAATTTTCGATTAACTTATTTTTTGTTTTTTTAATAATTCATAAAATTTTTTATTTTTTATTTTTTTTAATAAAACTGAAAGTTTTTTTTTATTTTAATTGAATTCAAACTTATTTCATTAGAATTAATTATATCTTTATTTGTTTTTTTTTTAACATACATTATTAAAATTAAAATTATATATTATTTTCTGTTTTAATTAATAAATTATATAATTCATAAATAATGAAGTTATATTAAAAATAAATGATAATGGAATTTGTTACTTATCTTACATTATCTTGAAATCAAATTTAATATTCTTTAAAGATTAATTTTTGAAGAAAAATATACAACTCTTTATAAAATCGAGTGTAATTTTAAATAATTTTTACCAATTTGAATTCTTATATTTTATTCATAGCCAGATTTTATATTAACAACCTGTAAATTAATGAAAATTGATAAAATTATAATTAAAAATTATAAATATAATAATTTTAATTATTTTTTCTTATAAAAGTGAACATTAATAACATTTATATAATTCAAAAATATCATTAATCTAATGTTATATAAAATACCAACAAAAAATATAAATTTATAAAATTATTATCATATTTCTAGAAGTCTTTCATGAATTATTTATGAAAGATTTTTTCATTATTTTATAAATATATTTACTGTATTGTTACGTGCTATTTTCATGCCAGTATATTTTTTTTCAATTAAAAATAACTATTTCATTTAAAACCAATTAAATAAAAATCATAAATGATTCCTCGAGCACCGCCCTCTATACAAGAAACTTTAAAATCACAATCAACAACGTTAGTAACGAGAACTAGTCATCCTATACTCCAACAACATAAACAGAGAATTAAATTACTAAAAGAATCAGAATTACCTATCTGGAGCAATTTAACATTACCACCTCTAGGACCACAATGGAAAAGGATATCTGTGCGTCTTTCTCTAGAAATCGAAGAAATACTAAGGAGGAAAACGGAACTCCAAGAAGAAGAAAAACAGCACAGGTGATTCAAAATCTTTATCTAGAGAGATATTTGCTTATTTCAAAGCCGATAAACATCGCATTACAAGATTCTCCTGTATCTGTAATGAAATGAGGAGTAGGAGGAACTTTAAATATAGCAAATAATAACGGCAACGTGCAGATAACGAAGATCAATAACTCAAAAAAGGCTCTTAATAATTCGTGTAGTGAAAATAGTACTTCCTAAGATCCCAGTAGTGGTGACGAGATGAGTAATAATCAAATCGTCAATCAAACTTATCAAAACTGATTCAAACTTTGACAGAAGGGAAATGAGGAAGAAAAGAAGACAAAGTAAAACCTTACCAATGAATCCGTATTTAGAGAAGCAAGATGATCGAATTCTGAGACAACGCTTTACACATAAAGCAAACAAGTTCTTTCCCTTGCAAAACAAGGGAAGGGGAGAGAGGCAATGCGAAACACATAAAATTTTTCATTGCATATAAAAGAACAGAAGAAGAAAATAGCAGGAATGTTTACAGAAAATAAGAATTTTCTTCGAATTATTTTGTCTGGAAAACTATTTAAAGCATTGTTCGACCCTGAAGAAATGGTATCTTTGGTTGCACCTCGCGTTCATGAATAATTCCAAGACAAATTTAAAGAAAATAATACGCTGATTAAAACTGTAATAGGTAAAATATAGAAGGTTGTAGGAGCACTTCAACTTAGTTTGGACATAGATGGCGTCGTCAATTTATTAACAGTAAAAATTATTAAATACGAGGATCAAGATATAGTGTTGGGAGTGAATTTCTGCTAAAAATTAGATTGCGTCGCTAGTTAAGGGAATGTTTATAATTTATTTAAATAAAATTTTAATCATTTCGTTCATATTTACTTGCATAATAACGACACTTCCTTTAAAATTTAATTGTAGATTTAAAGTATATAAAAGTAATGTTCTAATTTGCATAAATAAAATATAAGGAAAAATCCTTCTTTCTTCGAGAGTTAATTCTTCAATTCTTCAATACTTTCTTAATAAATTGTGTTATTTCGAGAAATATTAATGTTGTAATAACTCCATTTCAAATTCTGTAAAATATAGTTAAATCTTACAATCATATATAAAAATAACAGATTTCCACACCACCCAAAGAGGTACTGTTATTAAAATCTTACATTAAATAATTAATAATAGAATTGAAATAATAAATAATGTATGGTATTTAAAGGCGCGTTGGTTCTTTTTTTATTTTATTTCTAAAAAATTATATGAAATAAACTTGATTATTAAAAGTAATTTAAAGACATGTTAAAATTAATAAAAAATTATCTAATTATTTTCTTAAAAAGTTGAATGAATTTTGTATATCCATATCAATGTTTCACAATTTAACTCAGCATCATTACCTAAAAATTCCTTAACAGGTTCATTTATGAAAATTGCTGAAAAAATATTAAAACATAAATTATCTATTTTATTGAATGTTCACATACAAAATATTTTAAATCATAACTATTGTTACTATGAAAAAATATTAGAAAAAAAAGAAAAAATTACAGATATTAATAATTACGAAGTTAAACAAGTAAAAAAAAAGCTCATTCAAATATATCCATAACTTAAAAATCTTGTTACGGGCGGAATATTCTAGAAAATAATAAAACGTTGAAAAATAAGAAATATATTAAACTACATGAATAAGCCAGTAAAAAAGTGTTGACTATACGTCTGAAACCAGCTAGCAACAACTTGTGATCGAAAGAAATGATGACAAACTAGCTGACAAGTTGAGACCTATAGAGAACCAACAAAGTAATGCATGGAAAAACAGAAGTCACAAGGTAGAAACTTCTAGAAGAATAGAGAAGTGAGAAACAACCAACTACCCTATTAAAAAAAGACACGTGTTTTTTGCACGTGAAAAAAACACGTGTAAAATACACGTATTTCTTACACGTGTTTTTTACATGTAAAATTTGCGTGTTTTTTCACGCATATTTTTCACGTGTTTTTTTCACGTGTATTTTTCAGGTGTATTTTTCACATATTGTTTTATAGCTTTTCGAAGAGCTTCTACTGTCCGGCCTCTTATATCTGCGTCTCCTAAATTTGTGTAAGGAATGACAAAACTTAAAAAAACGCCACCTAGCGACTTAAAGTCGAACTTGACTTTATGTCGCTAGGTGGCGTTTTTCTAAATTTTGTCATCCCTTACACAAATTTGGGAGACGCAGATATAAGAGGCCGGACAGTAGAAGCTCTTCGAAAAGCTATAAAACAATATGTGAAAAATACACCTGAAAAATACACGTGAAAAAAACACGTGAAAAATATGCGTGAAAAAACACGCAAATTTTACATGTAAAAAACACGTGTTTTTTTTAAATAGGGTAGCAAGTATAAATACGACTATAGCACCAAAAAAGAAATAGCCTACTAAAATCTGACCAGAGCATAGAGAAGCACGAATCCACGATCGACGCAGCGAAGACGTATCTGCGATTTTACACCAGTAGTACAGTAGACATTTCTCACTATCGCGATTAACGTCATAATAAATGTATCAGTTTATTTTAATTATCATTTTAGTAATTTAATTACCGTCACGAAAATTGATTACTTGGATTTACCAAGCTTAATCGTAATAAAAAGATATCCACAATATAATAAATTAATAACGTGAAAACGTAACAATCTATTAAAAAATGAATTTTTTAATTATATCTCAATAAGTCAGAAAAGGTTTTGTAACATCTACAGGATATAATGTTATCGATGACAATACTGGCATTTCATTGGATAAAATGTAGTGGTTAACATTTAAATTAACGTTATTAAATTATAATTTTAGTGATACAGAAATAGTACTAGCATCATGCGAATATGCTCATTAATTCATTGGATAAAATGTAGTGGTTAACATTTAAATTAACCTTATTGAATTATAATTTTAATAATTTTAGTGATACAGAATGAGTACCAGCATCATGCCAATATGCTCATCAATTGTCATTTTCATACATTATTTAATTATAATTTTAGTGATACAGAAAGAGTACCAGCATCATGCCAATATGTTCATTAATTCATTGGATATAATGTAGTGGTTAACATTTAAATTAACCTTATTGAATTATAATTTTAGTGATACAGAAAGAGTACCAGCATCATGCCAATATGCTCATTAAAAGCAGGCCGGATTCGCTGTCCTTGTCTAATTGGCATTTTTGTTATTTACTCAAGTTTTAATCGGCGTATCTTCAAATTAAAGATCGAGCGCAATAGATATTATTATTATGAACATCTATGCACAAGAAAAAAAATATCTACTGGTTTGTTTTTGAGAAAAGTAAGTAACGCGAAAATATTATAAACATAAACTTTTACTTTGGCGTTACTTACTTTTCTCAAAAACAAACCGGTAGATATTTTTTTTCTTGTGCATAGATGTTTATAATAATAATATCTATTGCGCTCGACCTTTAATTTGAAGATACACCGATTAAAACTTGAGTAAATAACAAACAACTCAATTGTTACTCGGTCGGTATCAGGTTCTACTCCGGCCTACCGTTAATTGGCATTTTCATTTACTTTATTACTTTTTCATTCTATTGTCACGAAAAAATAAAGAGATTTCATCTAAACAAAATGAAAAAATATTTTTTTATTACAATTTTTTACAACAATATCATAATACCTCAACAATATCATTAGAATTTCAAAAAGCAAAAGAATTTTAAATTAAGGCGACTTTGAAAATAAGTTGATTTTCCATTTCACAACTTATACCTATTAAAATTTTAGTTAAAAAATAACCTTCTATGTTCAATGCAATTTGTCGTAGAGTTGTTATAAATATGAACCGTAAGTTTGAAGAATTACCTTTGATTGTTGATATTGCCTTAAAATCTTTTAATTAATTATAGAATTTAATGTTTATCAAGATAAAAAAGAAAGATAATTTTGCAATATTATCGTGATATAATTACTTGTACCGTGCAAATCTAAGAAAAGAAATGAAAAAACTGGTCGCCTTCTATTGGAAAATCAACTAAGAAAGTTGAATTATTCAAAATATATAGAAAAAAAAGACCTAAATAGTAGTACTTCAAATGTAACATATACCATTTTAGAAACGTCAGATTCATATGAAACTACGTTTCAATATTCTTTTAAATTGAACAAACAATATGAGAAATATATTAATGAATATGCTGAAATATAAAAATAAAATTTTTTTTATAATAGTTCTTCTACGGGAAACCTAACTTGTGTATCCAAGTAGACAAGAAAATTCGACAGATTCTTCATCGGAATTTTTGATGTTTAGAATTAATTAAAGTAAAATTTTAATCATCTCGTTTATATTTACTTAAAAAAAACTCTTTCTTTGAAATTTAATTGTAGATTTAAAACATATAAAAGTAATGCTCTAATTTGCATTAATGGTATATAAGGAAAAATCATTCTTTCTTAGCGAGGTTATAATTCTTTAATACTTTCTAAATAAATTATGTTATTTCGAGTTATATTAATATTGTAATAACTCAATTTAAAATTCTGTAAAATATTGTTAGATATTTTAATTATATAAAAATAATAGATTTCCACACCACCCGAAGAGGTACTGTTATTTAAACCTTACATTAAATAATTTATAATAAAATTTAAATAATAAATTATGTATGGTATTTTAAGGCACGTTGGTCTTTTTTTTATTTTATTTTAAAATAATTATATAGAATAAACTTGATTATTAAAAGTAATTTAAAGAAATGTTAAAATTAATTAAAATTATTTAATTATTTTCATATAATTAATCAAAATAAAATCGTGGTTACCATCGCCTGTAGCCCTACACAACCACGAGAGTCAATATTCCTTGCTTCTTAAACCATTGGTTCTACCTACAATCCATCCATTTTGTGAATACATCTTTAATGTATTTTTTCTCTTTAACTTAATTCTTTTTATATTATTTACATATTCATTATTATTGTATCTCTCTATACTATTAAAAATATATCGCCGCTGTCGACGCTGTCGCCGTCTGAAATACACCGCTCATTTTTGGCTCCTAAATTTAGCTGAAATTCAGCTGAAATTAAGCTAAAATTCAGCTAAAATCAGCGAAAAGTCAGCTAAAATTTTGATGAATTTAGCTATAATTTAGCTGAAAGCAAGCTAAAAGTCAGCAGAAAGTTACTTATAAGTAAGTTAGAAGTTAGCTAAAATTTAGTTGAAAATCAGCTAAAAGTTGGCTAAAATTTAGATATATTTAGCTGTAATTTAGCTAAAAGCTAGCTATATCTCTTTATATTATAAACAGACTCCGCCGTCGCCGTTGCCGCTGTGTGTAAGAATTCGATTTGTCCTTGGTTAGCTAGAATTTAGCTAGAATCTAACTGAAATTTCGCTAAAAGTTAGTTAAAAATTAGCTAAAAGGTAGCTAAAAGTTAGCTTAAAGTTAGCTGAAGTCAGATAAAATTAAATTAAAGTTAGCTACATTCAATCAAAAGTTAGCTACATTCAATCAAAAGTTAGCTACATTCAATCAAAAGTTAGTTACATTAAATCAAAAGTTGGCTAAATTTAATGTTAAAATTAGCTAAATTCATACAAAATTTAGTTGGAAATTAGCTGAAATTTAGCTAACAGTTATCTAAAATCTATAGTAATTTTAGGCAATTTCAGGTGAATATTGATTTGTTTTTAATTGAATTTTAGCTGCGTTTTAGATCTATTTATATTATACGTCTCTATATTATTGAAAGTATATCACCGCTATTATCGCTGTTATTGTTAGAAATGTGCCCCTCATTTTTAGAACTATATTACAGCGTTAAATTTAGCTGGATTTAAGCATGTAATTAGCTAGGAAATAACTAAATTAAGCTATATTTGAGCTTTAAAATAACTGAAAATTAGCTGATTTCAAGCTTGTACTCAACTTCGTAATAGCTAATTTTAAGTTTTGTATATAACGATATATGATAAAATATAAGTTTAAGATTTATAATAGATGAAAAATAGGTAACAATATATTTTTACAATTAGCTAACTATCCTGTGATCATCGTGAAGTTTAATCATATAAATAATATTCAATTTTACGATTTTATTTAAAGTATAGGGTTGAAAATATCATTTTGAAAAAACTAAATTGAAGTTTAATAATCAAATGATAAGATTTAAATTTTGTTAAGTCAAAATCAATATCTAACACTTAAATATAGTCTTTATAAATTAAATTTAATATGTATATTTAATTATAAGATGGCGGGTAACTTTTGTATCACGACTAATCTTGGTAAACCCAAGCAGTCATTTTGCGTGAAGAATTAAATAAATACTCACTAGGAGAGTGTCACACCTCCGGATTACGGAGTTTGCTCAAACTTCGGGATAAGTTTTCAGATAATAAAATATGGAAAAAGCTAAAGTTATAGTCATAAATACTCAATATTTCCCTAGTTACAGGCAATTAAAGAAAATCACTAAAAAAGTTACTAAATGTTTAAACGCATATAGTTCTTTAGCATTAATAGCTACAAGCTTGAAACTGTTTTTAAATGAAAGCTGAGCTCAAATCCTTTCGAATTAGTAGTTATAGCATGTCAAAATATTATTTTTTCCCAAAGTTAGAGCATGATAAACATTGGACCTGATTTTTCTTTTAAAACATTAATTAATAATAAAAGCTGAAATTAGGTCCAATCCTTATTACGCTCTAACTTTAGGGAAAAATAATATTTTGATATGCTGTAACTACTGTTTCGAAAGGATTTGAGCTCAGCTTTCATTTAAAAACAGTTTCAAGCTTGTAGCTATCAATGCTAAAGAACTATATGCGTTTAAAAATCTAGTAACTTTTTTAGTGATTTTCTTTAATTGCCTGTAACTAGGGAAATATTGAGTATTTATGACTATAACTTTAGCTTTTTCCATATTTTATCATCTAAAAACTTATCCCGAAGTTTAAGCAAAATCCATGATTCGGAGGTGTGACACTCTCCTAGTCAGTAGTTATAATATGAATATGAGTTTATTAATACTTTCGTCGAGAGAGATATGTCCTATTATTAATTCGTCGCCTAATACGTTCCTTGCTGCTTGCTCCAAACGGGCGTACTCCCGTCGTTCGTGGCTAAAGGTTGGTTGCTTACTCTCTCTACATCTCTCTATTGATGGTCTACTGACTAACTCCTCGTGGGATGTCCGGCTGTATTTATACTCGCCAAATTCGTTGTTTCCACGTGCCTATCCTTCTAGAATATTCGTTATTGATTGGAATTTGCTGATCAGTCCGTCAGTGACTTTTCGTTCTGGTCTTAACCTGTTGCTGGGTGGTCAGCTCTTTTTCTATGGTGCTCAACGCTTTTCGTTGTTTCCAGGCAGGCTATAACTTGTTAGTATGACGGTCAGCGTTTTCTGTCTTTACTTGTTGGAACGTGTATTCGTCGCATTCTTTGTATATTGCTGATATTAATTCTTATTCATTTTATAGGATATAGAATCCGTAACACGTCTGAGGCCGTGGTATCGGCGCCCTCGACGATTAATACCTTAAAAAATTTATTTTTTGTTTTACCTAAGGCTCTATATAATTCAATGAAATTTATTTAAGCTCGCCTAATTGTATGTGTTACATTGGTTTATGTAGAGTAGTGTTGTGTAGCTATCAAATACATTTCTATTCTGACTATATATCTCTCTCTTTGTGTACATTAAAATTTACATAAGATTATGTTTTTAAAAGAAAATGTTTTGTTCATGTTTTCCTTGCATTCATCGTTGGATTAATTGCTTTTGAATATGTTTATTCTTGATTTCTCTGGATACGATTTTCATCCTTTTTGATTATACATATTCCTCAGAAACTGTACTGGTACCTGAAAATATTCTTAAACAATTAATTACAAAGGGGCCCCCCAATAGCTGGAGGCTTCCAATTTTTAATGCAAATTTTAAGTCAGTTATTATTGTTATAATCTTAATTTTTCTTGGCTTATTAATCCCTGTATGCCTGCAACATGTTAGGCAGGAATCTTATCTACTTTTTACCTTGTTATAAGGTGACTGTATGTTTCATGCTTATTTATGATCAATAAGTTCAGTTTATTATATGCACTTTATTTAAAAATCTTTTTCTATTTAAACATGTTTATTTTATTAGTTTTATGGTTTTTTCCATAAATGTCCTGTTATTATAATATAATATTCAAATTTTATTATATCGTATTTTTTTTCTTACATATAACTTGTTTATTGATAATTAGAGGTTATAATTACTCTTTACATTATTTAACTATATCTAATTTATCCCTTTTAAGGTTAATAATGATTTTCTCATGTGTCTCGATATTACAATATAGTTTGTATATCTGTCCCGAAACTGTAACATGGTGTGTCCCGAAATAGGGTCATGCGTTAATTCTCAATTTTATTGTATATATAGTCATTATTTATTGTTTAATTATTTATATTTAATAATATTAAGTGACTATATGATTACTATAACATTTATGTATGTTTATTAATGATTATATAATAATTTTATAATTATTATTAATGATTTTCCTATTCTTGTCCTGATATAGGTATGTGAGTTTATTCTTATTTATTGTTCAATCAATTATGTTTAACAATATTAAGTGATATTATAGTGTTTATTTATGTATATTATATAATAAATAATTTATCATCTTTGTTTATTATTATTTATTGTTTAATTAATTATAATTCTCTCTTTTTTGTGAGTGGCCCGTCTATGTACTCTTATGTTCGTGCCTATACTACACGTGCTTTATTCCTCTTTGTGCTGCAATTCGTTGCGCACACTGTTATACAGTTCGTATACCTATTACGACTGTATGCGTCTGAGTGCTTGATCGCTAGCGGTGGGGGCTCTTACTGCTTGAAGTCTTTAGCCTGTGTAGGTGCATACGTGATTACGTACGTGTGAATTTGACTGCAAAGTGTTTGTATTCTTTTCATTGTGAATCGTATATGATTACGTACGTGTGAATTTGACTGCAAAGTGTTGGTATTCTTTTCACTGTGAATCGTATATGATCACGTGCGTGTGAATTTGACTGCAAAGTGTTGGTATTCTTTCTATATTTTTATTTTATAAGTTTAAACATTTCTGTTTTGCTGTTGTTAGTTATTTATTTGATTAATTACTGTATATTTTTATCAAGCTTCGGATATAATTATTTTGTAGACTCTAGATAATTTATTTAAATTATTACCGTTAAATAATAGATATATTTTTGATAATTTCGAGCATATCTATATTTATATGCCTTTAATCAGCATTTCTAGATAATTTAGTATTTTAATATTTTTTTTTTGTTAATATTTAATGCGCGTATTTTAAGACTTCTTTACGTTTATGCAAGTTTTCACTTAACTCCCTTTCTTCTATAATTATATAGTTATTTGTTCCTTCTTCTTGCATTGTGTGTTGTTTTTTTCTCTACATATATTTGGGTAATTCTTTCATACTTTTAAAAATCATGTTACTGCGTCATTTCTCCTAAATATGAGATAGCACATCTTGTTAGCAAATGTTCACTGATTTATTGAGTTATTAGAAACTAATTTTGTTATATTTGTAATGATAATTAGACGTGTCATTTTATGGCGGATGGGGAAAAGAGGTTTTTTTTTTGAAATTTAAATGTTACCAGGCCATGTAAAATGATAAATTACCGCTATAAAAAAAATGACTACTGCTTTTTTGATTTGAAATTCACACCAAAGCTTTATCTATACACATACTTTTGGAAAATCAAGAGCATGGGTGTGTGCCTGTTAACAAAAGTACTTTCTGAAAGGTTATTAAAATGTTACCAAAAATTTATATATTTTACTTTTTTCTGGAAAATACGATGCTGTAAAAAAGACTATTCAGCGGTGACATTTTAAACTACATCAAAAGGTAATATTTAGAATCACAAAGAGAAATTTTTTTATTAGGAACGTGTGCCTAGTGTAGATAAAGTTCTTTGTTCGTTTGAAATTATACTTAAAAAACGTGACTCACTTTTGAAAATAGGTTTTTATCCACTAATATGAAAACCTAAGCTTTGATTCATCTTTTCTCTGTTGTGAACTTTGTAATTTACTATTTTATAATACTCAATGTAATCTTTAAGTTGCTTTTGAAGTATTATTTCGAGTATTCTGGAAATCATTGAATTTTTCCCCGGCTATTAAATTTTCCAAATTTACATCGATTACCTAGTTTCTATCAATGTTTTAATTCTAAAGAGTTTAAACTTTAAAAAGCTCAGTTTTAGTATGTATTTAATAGCTTACACCTAGAACGTTGAGTTGAATCATCACTGAAATTTCTAGATTTAAAATTTAAAATTTTTAGATTTAATGTTTATTAAATAAACTAAAATATTTGGTTAAAAGGAATATAAGTATTTTTATTCGAAAACATAAACTACACAAATCTATGTCAAATTTCATACCCTAAGATTGACAATTTTAGCAAAAATAAATTGATATTCCACTCACTTATGATTTATAATCAGGAATCCCAAAAGCCATTGGGTAACTAATATCACTCAATTTTAATACCCGAATCGCCAAAAATGAATTTTCCAAAAAAATTGCCATTTCTGGCATATTTTATTTATTACAAAAAATTTTGTAATTATTAATGTAAATTGCGTATTTAAATATTTTCTGTAACATATTAAACATGTAAAAATGAAAAAGCTCAATGGAAAATGATCTATTATAGCCCAAAATACTTAAAAAACTGATCTGAGATAGGTAAAATATTATACCTGGGTGTGATAATAATGAATATATTTAAATGTCTTATATTAAAAAAAGCTATCTTCAAAAGTGAGTAATGCGATTTTTTCTTTTATTATCATTTTAATATATCAACATTTAAAAAAAATAAATTTGATACATGTGTCTTCAATTTTTTTTAATTTATTGAAAGTAAATTTTAACACTATGAAAAATTTACTCGAAAATCTGTCTTTTGATGTTTGTTAAAAAGACTACCCTTAAAAGTGAGTAACACGATTTTTTTCTTTCATTATAATACGTCAACATTCAGAGAAAATTAGTTTTATACGTGTGCCTGTATTTTTTTTTTTTTATTTGTTGCAGGTGAAATTTTAACATTATGAAAGATTTACCCATTTATTTCTTCATCTTTTTCTTGTTTTATTTGTCCATATTTCTTTCCTTTTACTTTTATTTCTTGGACGCATGCATATACATATATACTTTGTTTTCAATCCTATCACATGTCTAGTTTTTACATTACTATAAATATTATTACTTTTGTCAATGTTATTATTAATATTATTCCCGTAACCAATTTTGATAAGGTTTTTATTATAATTTTGTTTACAATTTATAATAATCCGTCCCTTGACTAATTAAAATTTTATTATCGTTCTTTTTGTTTGGTACCAGGTAATTTTTTCTTTTTGACGCATATTTTTTTTGCGTTCCTGGTCCGATAATTTCTTAACTTTTTATTGTGAATTATGGCGGACATATCATATACTCTTAGTGTATGGTGCCATTTCTTAGAGAAATTTTGGGATTCCACTTGTGGATCCTCTTTGCCATGGGCATTCATCAGATAGCACGTATGCAACCTGAGAATTATTTCTCGAATACTTGTATCAGCAATTTTCCTGACAATAGTTAAGCATTAGTGCGCTTATAATTTTCTTTTTTCTTTTTTTTTTTTTTTATTTATTTTAATGCTTTCGAGGGAGGGATTATTTTATATTTGCTATTTTAATAATTTAAGCCTTAGTTCTTTATTTACTTATGTAATAATCTATACCTTATTCAATTAATCGCGGGAATATTCTTTATTTAATATAATTATTGAATCAATTTTCTTTACTTTTTCTCGACATATATATGTATATTTTGCGAATATTGTTCAGTCTATATAAAACTTTTTTGTTTAGGTTTGTTTTATATTAAGATTTGATTTCTGCTCCATCGATTATTGTGAGATTTGCGCTTTGGAATTGAGTTTTCTTCTTAATTATATGTGTGCGCTCTTTATCCCTTTTGTTCCTTTTCTCTTTTATTCTTTATTCTTCTCTTTTATTATCTCTTGATGATTTTACTATTTTTCTTAGTTTCTTCTGCTACTGTTTTCTGTAAGTTGACCAGGAATATTTCTGTTTCCCTGATGTATGGTTTATCTTATACTATTCCGTGTATTACTTTTCTTTTTTTTTTTTTTATTAATGATGCAAGGAGAAGGATATTTAATAGTTAAGTATAGCCATATTAGATGTCTTTATATAATCATAATTTGTATGTTATATTTATTTTAATATAAGTGAATTCCTGAATAAACGAAATAATTTTATATCTCATTTCTTTTATTCTCTTTATTTCTTCTAGAATTGCTGATTGTAATAATATCTATTATTTTATTATTTATTTAATTAAATTCTCTTACAATACATTTTACGGTTTTTTTTTCTTATATCAAAGTAACTTGTCTATTAGTTTATTTGTATGTTATTATTATAAGTATGTTTGTTGTTTTATTTAATATTTTTTGATTACTAAATTTTTTATATATATATGATTCTATTAATAATTAAATCTATAGTTACTTTGTAGTTACTAATTTATATTTGAGACTGTCGTCGGCGTCTGAGGGCCGTGAAAAAAATTTATCTTACTGTTTCTTTGATTGTTATTATATTTATTTAATATTTTACGATCGTCGGCGTCTGAAGGCCGCGGAAAAATTTTATTTTACTAAATTTATTTATTATTTATAGAATTTTATAGTTATTATCCATATTCTTTATTCGTTTTCTGATGTTTTGGCTTCTTCATTAAGTAAACTATTTCTCCTTCTCTGAGGTGTTTAATATTTTGCTTTTGATCATAATAACACTTCGATTTATAATTGGATGGTGTTAGATTAACTTTTGGTGGTTTTGTCACTATCCACATAAATGAGGAATACAGGTTCTCCGATGGCTTAGTACCTCCTGATCCCAAATGTTCTTCTATACGTTGGTGTCCAAATCTTGTGGTTTTTACTGGTACTTCTGTAATTAACTCATTTTTATGCTTTACTAAATGTGTTTTTCTTAGTTTTTCTCTAGGTGACTCAATTATAAATGGTCTTTCTTTTATTAGTTTGTTCATATTTTCTATTTCTTCTATATTTAAATGCCTTGATATTTTAGATTCAGTTTGGTTAAGTATCTTTGCTGCTTTATTCTCGTTTTCCTCGCTTGATATGTTTAATTTTTGTGCACGTAACATCCTCTTATTCGCTTCATTATTATTTATTCTTTTATTATTATTTATTTCGATCATTTTTTCTTCTTTATTTATAATATTCATGACCTTGCATACATCTGACTTGACTTCTGGCGGTTTTACTTCTACCGCGCTGTCATTAGTATTAATACACATCGCATATACTTTGCCTTCATTATATTTGGCTACGAAATTGCCAACTAAGATACTCGATCCTATATCTTGGAGCGGTACAAATTCTATATCTTCACTGATATCTTTGACACGTGCATAATTAATTTGTCTTGTACGAGGAGTGATAATAGAGCATTCTTCTTCAATAAATGGTAATATATTGCTATTTAATTCTAGGCATTTGCGAGCGGCATTAACTTGTCCTTTATATTTATTGATCATATCCCAACCTATTAATCCATCTGTATCTATTGGGAAATTATCTGGGACTACTTGTACTTCAAATAATGTTTTATTCAGAAATAGATTCACCTGTCCTAATGACATACATTCACCTGGAATGACACCGTTTATTGAAACAATCTTATGTGGATTCATATACATATTATTTGATATTGTGCTTTTCTTTATAATAGTTACGTCAGCACCTGTATCAACGCAAAAACAAGCTTTTCTGGACTTTAAAAATGGCCCACTTAATTCAACTATTGGGGGCTTTCTTCCAGCTTGTATAAATTCTATAGTACATTTCCGTAAGCTGGATCGTTCGTATATCTTGGCCTGATTGCTTAGCTGCTCGACTCCACAGGACCCTAGCGTCGAGCATCCTGGGAGTTTAAAGGTTCCACGTTGCTTTGACTATCGCATAGTTGATTTTGGCTAGAATCATTGTCTAGTCCATTACTATTATTTTCACACTCGTTATTATCATTATAATTATTATTTCTATCGTTATTGTACCGAGGGTACGTATTGCCTTGATTACGGCCTTGATTTCTGTTAATATTATAATTATTACGGTTATTATTATAATTACTACTGGAATTACCATTATACTGTGAGATATTTCTATTATTTGCGTTTTGGTAATTGTTATTAAAATATTCTCTGTTATCTTGATTATAAATATTGCCTGATTTTAATGCGTTTTCTAGCACATAGCATTCTGCGTAATTATGACCTTTTTTCTTGCAATAATCGCACTTTTTACTATCGTATTCCTTTTTTCTGATTTGTGCTTCTAAGTGACCTGTTTTTCGACAGTATGAGCATATTTCTATTGCTGGTGCTAGTCTGATGTTTGCATTATTTTGCTGTGTTAGATTTATTGCAGATAGTTGGTCAGCAATTTTTTGTAATAATATATCAGTTAGTTGACCTGAGTTTTCTGCTGAGTTAGTTGAAAGTTGCATTAGTCGCCTCGCGCTTGTACGTTGTTCGAATGAAATAGCCTCATGTATGGCGTCTCTTAACGTTATTGGATTCTTTGATCGAACTTGGTGTTGTAGATCGCCGTCTAATCCGAATAAAAATTGTTCTAGGGCTTCTTTATCTGCCTGATTCTTGTAGGTTTCCACCTCGAAAAGTCGTAGAATTCTGCATGAGTCATAAAAGTTAAAGAGACGATTGTGTAATATTTGCATTCTTAGGCCATAGTCTCCTGCGCTCTCGCCGGGCATCTGTTTGATTATTTTAATTTCTGCTAAAATCGTGTCTGCTCCTCCAGCATAGCTATAATGTTTTGTTAGATCGGCCAGCAACCCTTCTACTGTATGGTATTGAGTTAACCGCGTTGTGTAACCTTCTGCTGCTCTTCCTTTGAATTTAGTAGTTAGTGTGTTTAAAACCCATCTTTCTGACTGCGGTCCATACGTTCTTACAATGTCGAACTGCTCTGCAGAATAGAGGCAGTACATCAGAGTTGCCATCAAAGGTAGGAATGGTATTCAATGCTTGATACAATGAAAGGCTATTAGGTATTTCTCTTGGTGTTCCTGTGGCCATTTGCTGTGGTGTAGAGCTAGCGAAGTGTATATTCGCTGGTGATTCATACATGTTAAATCCTGCAAGAGGATCATCGTCTTCCAAATTGTTGGCTAAGGCGTTTATATCTCTTGTATCTATAGCCTGATTTTCCCTGCGATTGTAATAAGTTCCATAATTGATCCGTTCTTGTATCATGTTAATTGCATCCATGTTTGATGTAGCTCCTTGGTCCTTTGGAGGCGATTTTATTAGCACTCGGTGGGCTAATCCGTGTTTTCTTTCAAATTAGTACAACTGTTGTGCCATTTTCATTGCTGCAGTTTGGGGATCTGCGTCTGTGTCAGGAACGTTTGCTGGTTGATCCGCTGCGTCGCTGGTTGTTGCGGGTATTTTAGATCTGGCTCCTTAGGCTATTTCTTTGTTCAATTTTTCTTCAGCCTTGCTTATTTCAGTAAGCGTGCGAGTTATGTATATTCGGGCCTGTTTTACGAAATATTCCTCTGCATCGTTCATTTTACATTTATCATTGACCACTATGTCATTTAATCTTCTTAGCGCAGATTCCATTAATCCTTTATTGTCACTTTCTTGGAGTGCACAGTCTGCTAATGATAATGCGTTGCGGAGTTCTATAAGTGCTTCATCTTCCGGGGTTCGAGGATATGCGATTGGCATTGGCTTTGTTTTGTCGGAAGGGTTATGTGTGTCGTTGTCTTGTGTCATTTTGTTATATGTATATTTTATATCGTGTATATTTTTTATATTGTATATATTTTATATTGATAGACACTTGTAATTATATTTATGATTTATAGCACTTGCTGTTACTTTAATTATGTATACTTTTCACTAATTAATTTAATTTGAATTTTATAGAAATTATAATTTATTGAATTTTCACTGTTGAAAGGCTCGCAGCGGGCGCGTATTCCCCTCGAAGGACGTATAATATGGTAATAAAAGTTTTTACTTACCCAATGATGGTGATTAAGGCGATGTACGCGTAGAACATCCTCTCGATTGATTTCAATGTAGTTAAAATAGTTTCTTCACAAGTGATACCCCACACCTAGCACCAGTTTTATGTTACGTCTTTACGTATATGTATATTTAATTATAAGATGGCGGGTAACTTTTGTATCACGACTAATCTTGGTAAACCCAAGCAGTCATTTTGCGTGAAGAATTAAATAAATACTCAGTAGTTATAATATGAATATAAGTTTATTAATACTTTCGTCGAGAGAGATATGTCCTATTATTAATTCGTCGCCTAATACGTTCCTTGCTGCTTGCTCCAAATGGGCGTACTCCCGTCGTTCGTGGCTAAAGGTTGGTTACTTACTCTTTCTACATCTCTCTATTGATGGTCTACTGACTGACTCCTCGTGGGATGTCCGGCTGTATTTATACTCACCAAATTCGTTGTTTCCACGTGCCTATCCTTCTAGAATATTCGTTATTGATTGGAATTTGCTGATCAGTCCGTCAGTGACTTTTCGTTCTGGTCTTAACCTGTTGCTGGGTGGTCAGCTCTTTTTCTATGGCGCTCAACGCTTTTCGTTGTTTCCAGGCAGGCTATAACTTGTTAGTATGACGGTCAGCGTTTTCTGTCTTTACTTGTTGGAACGTGTATTCGTCGCATTCTTTGTATATTGCTGATATTAATTCTTATTCATTTTATAGGATATAGAATCCGTAACACTATTTTCAATATTTTTTTGATTTTCTTTTTTTCTATATTCTTTTGATTTTCTTATAATTTTCTTATAATTTTTATTCTTAATTTTTTCATTTATTTTATAATCTTATTGTTATCTTAACTTTTTACGTCTGAATAAATTATTTTTATTTTCATTCACTCTATATTGATGATTTGAACGATTTATTTTTAATCTAATATTTTTACTTTAATTTTTATTATTTTTCAATTTATTATTCATTTTTTCATTTTTTTCATTATAATATTTTTTAAAATTTTTATGTTTATTAATATTGTATAATAAACTCTTTATTTTTTTTAAAAATATTTTCTTTAATATTTCATTATTTTTCTTTTTTTCATAATTGATATATTTCTTTGATTCAATTTTATATTATTAAATTTTTTTAATTAAATTATTTTTTATTATTATTAATTTTTGATTTAATAATATCTTTTTCTTAATAATACATTATTACTATGAAAAAATATTAGAAGAAAAAGAAAAATTTACAGATATTAATAATTACCAAGTTAAACAAGTAAAAAAAAGCTTATTAAAATATATCCATAACTCAATAATCTTGTTACGGGCGGAATATTCTATAAAATAATAAAACGTTGAAGTATAAGAAATATATTAAACTAAATGAATAAGCTAGAAAGAAAGCGTGACTGGACGTCTGGAACCAGCTAGCAACAACTCGTGATCGAAAGAAATGATGACAAACTAGGCGACAAACACTTTTAATTTTAGAGCATTTTTAAAATTTTTTAAAAAATTTTTATTTTTAATTTTTTTTATATTTTACGAAAACCATTCGATATATTTGCTCCAAAATTAATATGCAAGTTATTTGCTACTTTTTGAAAAAAACAAGCTTTGGAAAACTAATTTTCTCAGAGCAGTTTTATTTAAGAGCATTTTGAAAAATTTCATTAAAACTTTTTTTTTATTCTTTTTTGTATTTTACGTAAACTACTCAATAAATTTGCTTAAAAATTTGTTTGTGAACTATTTTTAACTGCAAAAAAAAAAGAAAAACTTTTAAAAATTACAAAACATTTATTAAATAGAAATATAACAATGCCTGAATTCAATTGCCTTATACATTTATATACATAAATCATATTTAGCGATGATAAATTGTAAAAGTCATTTTGATTTATCTTTACAAATCAGAATTTTTATAACACTTTTTGAGAAATCAGCATGGATGTCTCCCAATTTAACTCACCATTATTACCTAAAAATTCCTTAACAGGTTCATTTGTGAAAATTACTGAAAAAATAGAACATAAATTATCTATTTTATTGAATGTTTATAATATATAATATTCGGAATATTGGTTTTGGTTTACATTTGCTTAGTTGAAAAGTTGAAAGAATTTTGCATATCCATATCACTGATTCCTATACTAGATAATTTTCCATGTTTGTGGAATTTTTTAAGTACAGTTAATACACGTTGTAAAGATAGCAGTGCATCATCAGTGTTTTCTTTTTTATGAAGAATGATTACAGTTATGTATTCACATACAAAATATTTTAAATCATAACTATTGTTACTATGAAAAAATATAATTTTATTCAAAATCATCACCAAAAAATTCCTTAACGGCAGGCCGGAGTAGAACCTGATACCGACCGAGTAACAATTGAGTTGTTTGTTATTTACTCAAGTATTAATCGGTGTATCTGCAAATTAAAGGTTATGCGCAATAGATATTATTATTACAAATATTTATGCACAAGAAAAAAAAAATCTATCGCTTTGTTTTTGAGAAAAGTAAGGAACGCGAAAATATTATAAACATAATCTTTTACTTCGGCGTTCCTTACTTTTCTCAAAAACAAATCGGTAGATTTTTTTTTTTCTTGTGCATAAATATTTGTAATAATAATATCTATTGCGCATAACCTTCAATTTGCAGATACACCGATTAATACTTGAGTAAATAACAAAAATGCCAATTAGACAAGGACAGCGAATCCGGCCTGCTCTTAATGGGTTCATTTGTTAAAATTGCTAAAAAACTATTAAAACAAAAATTATCTATTTTATTAAATGTTTATAATATATAGTATTTGGAAAATTGATTTTGGTTTACATTTACCTAGTAAAAAAGTTGAATGAATTTTGCATATCTATATCAATGTCTCCTAATTTAACTCAGCATCATTACCAGAAAATTTCTTAACAGATTCATTTGTGAAAATTGCTGAAAAAATATTAAAACATAAATTATCTATTTTATTAAATGTTTATAATATATAATATTCGGAATATTTATTTTGGTTTACATTTGCCCAGATAAAAAGTTGAATGAATTTTGCATATCCATATCACTGATTCCAATACTACACTGAAAAATAAGTGGTAGTCCACGAGTCCCTCGAAGTACTTCTGCTCCACGAAACCGTAAGAATGCTAATGAATTCTCTCGTGAGGAACGTGACGCCCCACTGTCGAAGCTAACAGCTCTTCTTGTTGTGCATGTGTATTCCCACTCACGTGGGATTTCGTTTAGCGTCATGCGAAGTACTCCTCTCGTCCCACAGTGGCACCACTGTTCTCCCGCAGTGGCACTCTGTGCGCACGAAACGAAAAGAGTATAGTTTCGTTACCGATGGTAGTGCTTCTTTCCCACTTATTTTTCAGTGTAGATAATTTTCCATGTTTGTGGAATTCTTAAAGTACAGTTCATAAACGTAGCAAAGATTTCAGTGCATCAT
Organism: Anastatus disparis; assembly: GCA_017163975.1. NCBI lineage: Eukaryota > Metazoa > Arthropoda > Insecta > Hymenoptera > Eupelmidae > Anastatus > Anastatus disparis. The sequence goes on along the minus strand of JAFFSR010000395.1, from coordinate 372,110 downwards.
CAGTACTTTCTTGTTTATAAAGAACTGAACAGAACCTTTAAAATTAGAAATATCTTATAGAAAAATCTTTTTTATCAACAAAAAAATTAATGTACTATATTCAATTAATAAAAAATGAAATCCTTTTGTTTTGTTAATAAAGCAGATTTCTACATAAATTTAAAAATAAATGATTTTTAAAATATAAAATTAAATAATTGATAATTTATTATCAATTATTTAATTTTGGATTTATTTCATGAAAATTTTTATTTTTTATTTATCTTCTTACTTAGCGTGGTTACGATTAAAAATTTCGTTGTCATCCTTCTTTTAAAGTACAAATTTATTAATAAATATTAATATTAGACAATTTTTTTATATTAAAATCACATTTAAATAAATATAAAAAAAATAATGAAACTCAAAGAGCTCTATGAGAAAGCATTCTGACAAAGCACTTGGCAGCGTTTTTTAAATTTTTTAAAAAATTTTTATTTTTTATTTTTTTATATTTTACGAAAACCATTCAATGAATTTGCTTAAAAATTTGTTTGTAAATGATTTTTGACTGCAAAAGGAAGAAAAACTTTTGAAAATTACAAAATATTTATTAAATAGAAATATAACAATGCCTGAATTTAATTGCCTTATATATTTATATACATAAATCATATTTAGCGATGATAAATTGTAAAAGTCATTTTGATTTATCTTTACAAATTAGAATTTTTATAACTCTTTTTGAGAAATCAGCATGGATGCCTTTATTATTTTGTTCTATTGATACGAACTAAATAACTTTTTGATGAAAGGACACTTATCATGAATTTGGTAGTGTGTCACTCAATTTAGCTCAGCATCATTACTAAAAAATTCCTTAACAGTTTCATTTGTTAAAATTGCTGAAAAAATATTAAAACATAAATTTAAGAGCATTTTGAAAATTTTCATAAAAAACCGTCAATCTCTTAACGATAGTAATACCTTAAAATTTAAAAAAAATTTTATTTTTCATTTTTGCTTCCTATTTCACGAAAACCATTCGATTGATTTGCTCCAAAATTTGTATGCAAGTTATTTGCTGCTATCTGAAGAAAAAAAGCTTTGGAAAACTAATTTTCTCTTCAAATTAATTCAAGAACATTTTGAAAATTTTCATAAATTTTTTTTTTTTTTTGTATTTTACGTAAGCTACTCGAAGAATTCGCTTAAAAATTAGTTTAAAACTTATTTTTGACTGCTGAAAGAAGAAAAATTTTTTGAAAACTGATTTTCTTAGCGCACTACTATTTGATAGATTTGCTCCAAAATTTGTATGCAAGTTATTTCTAAAGAAAACAAGCTTTGGAAAACTAATTTTCTCAGCGCAGTTTTAATTTAAGAGCATTTTGAAAATTTTCATAAAAATTTTTATTATTCATTTATCTTTTTTCTTAGCGTGGTTACGATTAGAAATTTTGCTGTCATCATTCTTTTTATTTCTACATTATATCATTTTTTCAAGAGAACAAATTTTTTTGTATTACTTGATGCTTTAAAATACATTATAAATGTTAAAAAAGCAATCAACTAGCATATCACGGTGGTCCTTGATTAATTTTAACCGTGAAGTCTTTGCACCTCTGATTTTCCTTTTGGATATGATCCTAGACATATTTAGGATCAAATTCCAACAAAAACCAAAATCGAAGAATAAGCACTTTTTTATTTATTCAAATTTTAATTTTTATACATAGTTTTTTATAAAAAAAAAATATTTTATTGGTAATTCATGAAATCAATTTCTATGGCTTGTTTGAATAATATTTCGAATTACTTACATATTTTAAGCAAAAATTATTGTAAATATATTTTGAAAAATCTTAAGTTATGTAGCAATGTAAGCAAAAGATTGAAATTATTTTCCTCCGACATATTATCGTAATGAAAACTATTGCAAAATATAAGTACAACAAATACCTGAATACTTATTTATGAATCAAATAGTACATAAATATACACATTTAATTTTATGATTGAAATATATATATATATATATACATATATACACACAAATAACATATACACAGTTTTTACTTAAGTTACATGCAGTGAATTATATTCACAGACTGCTCTTAATAATTTATCTGCATGATTAGAATTATTTTGCTATACTTTGTATTTAGCCCACGTTGCAGCAAAATCATGATGGACCGCTTCTATAGCCTGTTCACTGTAAAAACCTAGGCCTCGATTATGTTCAATGCAAAAGTCTTTTACATGGAAAAAAACTGCATGTACTTTTGGTGTTACTGAAATACCTAAAGATAGATAAGCATCTTTAAACGCATCGATGAATTCAATAAATTTTTTATTTAAAGGAACAGTTAAGCAAGAGTTGACAACCACGATAAACTTTTCAAAAACCTCAACATATTTTAAACAATTCAAGTTACCATTGGATCGCAAGAAATTGATATTATTTAGTAATATTTTGCAACTGTTTCCTTTAAAAGAAGGAGTTCCGTAAGTTATTTCACGTTGAACACTACAGTATTCTGCCCAATCATTGGCTTCCTTTTTAAGTTCTTTTGACATATGTAAATGCACTGTACAGATTTCTTTTGCAAAATGGACACACTACTTTTGGAAGACACTTATTTTGTTCATCATAAGTTGTAAATAGCTTAGTTATTTTAAGTTTTAAAGCCGGGTTACGTTAACCATCAATTCACTTTTATTAAAAACGATTTTCCTCATGAGTACGCGCGTGGTTTTTAATAATATTTGGCGGCATGGTGTTTAATTTACTACTACAAAACGACTGACTTTATTCATAAACATTAATAACATTGGAATTTTCAAAAATTCAACAAAACGTTCGTGAATAGAAGCGATGATTATGCTTTCTTTACAAATAATTTTCATCTCAACTGGAGCTACGTTACTTTATATATTTTCCTTTCGTATCATATTTTTATAGAATATTAATACACAGTATTTTCTAATTACAATCACTTTAAAAACGCATCATTCGTTATAGTTTTTATCACTATCATGTTTTATAAAAAAAGATCTTAATTTTAACGTTACGTTAACATTGCTACATAATTAAAAATTTTTTTAAATATATAATGTTCGCTTAAAATATGTAAATAATTCATAATTTTATTCGAAAACGCCATTCTAGAAATTAATTTCATAAATTATCAATAAAAAAATAGAAAAAAAATAAATAAAAAAAATTGCATAAATAAAAAAGTGCTCATTCTTCGATTTTGGTTTTTGTTGGAATTTGATCCTAAATATGTCTAGAATCATATCCAAAAGGAAAATCTGAGATGCAAAGACTTCACGGTTAAAATTAATCGAGGACCACCGTGATCTATGTCCGAAATTTATAAAGTACAATATGAGTAAATATTAATGTTAGACAATTTTTTTATATTAAAATCACATTTAAATGAAAATAAAAAAATTAATGAAACTCAAAGAGCTCGATGAGAAAGCATTCCGCCAAAGCACTTGGCAGCGTTTTTTAATTTAAATATTGAAAGTGGAGGATGTCCCAAGCTCACTGACAACGCAGTGGACCACCCTAGAGAGACTTTTTTCGGTTTTAACAAAAACGGACGAAAGTCACTCGAGGGCCGGTAAGGCAGAACGCGACTGTTCTACTATTATAGTTGAGCCGAACCGTTCTGCCGGGTAGGTGTTGAGCTCCCGATGCGCCAAAAAGGATGGGTTAAGCAATGCTCCCCGCCTAAGTAGGCCTGCATGATCGAGCACCACCTGCCGAAGTTAGGGACTAGGCCAAATAGGCTGTAGGTGGTTAAACCCCAAAGATAGATATTACAAACCTTTTGTAAATTGTTACATTCAAAAAAAAAAAAAAAAAAAAATATATATATATATATATATATATATATATATCTAACCTTGTTCAGAATATTTCAGACAATCGATTTGGCTCAGGCATTTAAGGTGGTTTACTTGAGTACAGAGTTGATTCAAGATATTCTTGAAATTGTAGGTATAGTTAAATAAAGGCAATGTGAATTTCATATTAAAATTTCAGAACATTTCATAGTTTCGTTTTTGATTAATCAATGTTCAAAGTTTTACAAATTACATTGGAAGTATATCTATATATATTGAAATTTTTACATTTCGTAGCTGTTAATCGCAATATCTCATAAACTACATTCAAATTGTAATTGAAAATTTAAACATATATAAAGGAACTGATAATAAACATTTTCCAACAAGATTCACGTAAATTCATCGTTTTATTAAATAAATAAAGTGTTTTGAAAATGTAATTAGTAGATAAACGATGCATGTTTTGTTCACATTTACGTTGCTGCGCATGCGCAACTGGATCATATGAGCGCTATCTTTTTCTCTCACAGCTAGCTTTCTCTCTCTTACCGAGTGAACCACCTTAAAGCATTGTAATATTCTTTTCAGGTTTTTTTTGGATTATTTGAAGGAATCTATTTGTAAAACTCTTATGAGTTTACCGTACTTCTTTACCACTGCTTCCTGAAGATTTCTCCAAAAAATTATAATAATCTTTTAGAGAATACTTTTTTAATTAGTTTGCTTTAAACATTCAAAATTTCTTAAAATATTCTTTGAAAACTTACTGCAAAATTTCGAATATTATTAGGAAGCTTCCGAAATGCTTGTGTACTATATGAAGTATCATAAAAAATAATATCTTTCTTGTAAAGAATTAATCAATTTTTGCTTTGTTTTCAATGGATGCTTGATCAAATTAAATTCTTTACTCTAACCTCTATTTCTAAAGATTTTAGATTTTTTATTGGAAATGAAGCGATATAATTAATTGTTCCTTACAAAAAAATATTGTTCTTCATAATATGAAATATGTTTTTTTCTCCATTTTTTGCTACAGTTATCGATTTTCACAAAATAGTGAATTTTTAATGTTGAAAAGCAGAAATATATGCGACTTGCTCTTGAAGGTTATGTGTCAGTCGACTTTTTTGAACACATAAGCCCCCTTTTTAGTATAACCGCCAAAATCGTAGGAAATTTCATAGTTAAATAAGTCTCGTTTGACTACAAAAGTTACTATTAGACCATCAATATCTAAAAAAAATTTGAATACCTTCAACAACAGAATTAAAAAGGAGATAGAGAAAGAAAGTATAGAATACGAGATGGTAAATATTATTAGTGCTTCACATACTCATTTTATAGATAAGATCATTTAAACCTGATTAATTTTATAGCTTATTAAGAACAATTAATAATCTTGAAAGTTAATTTTTTTATAATATGCGCAAGCAAAAGAAATTTGAATTTCTTAAATGTTTTATTAGGCCACATCACTGAATAAATGCTCTTGTTTCTTAAGGTTTTATATTTATCTTATAGTTATAAAACCTGGAATCTTAAATACTTATAAAAAGAATACATTTTTTTATTGAAATATTTTGTTTCAGATACGGAACTTTAATTCCTTTGATTCTTAATTTGCTGGTGCCAATGGGAGCACAGATACACTATTTTTTGGTTTTTGCCCTACGTTTCCTTATGGGATTCTTTGGTGTTAGTACATGAGTATTAGAATTTTAAAAGTAGGTACAGTACACCTGTAAAAATCCCATTTGGCTGAGTCTTATTCAACACAAGCTATTTGGCCGAAAGAAACATTTAGTCACAAGCCATCTGGCCAAAAAAAAAAACAATCAATTTTAGCTCTACCTGACCCGTAAAAAATCTATAACCCAATAGTCCAAAAACCAATAAACTAATAACCCGAAAACCTGATAACTGATACTATTAGGGTTTAGAAATATAAATGAAAGAAATAATATGATTTTATTAAATATTTATTTAAAGTAGGATACAATTAACAAAAAATATCTTTTAGCGATCACAATAATCTATCGTAAACATGGATTATATATAAATTTTTAAATACATTTTAAACATTTATCAAAAATATTTATTTATTTCAACAGCTCGAAATAAACATTATTTAATATTTGATCAAATATCTCTTTTGGCTAAATGTATCTTTCGGTCAAATATCCCGTCCAGTCAAATAACTTTTGACTAATTGTTCCTTTTAGCTGAATTGTTTTTAGTCAAATAGCTTTGGCCAAAGATGATTCGGCCGAATGGAATTTAAGTGTACTGTTATGGTGCAAATTTATGAGTTTTGCTATTCTTTTAATCGAATAAAAATTATTTATAGGGTGTAGTATATCCGGCACTTCAAGCTATGATGGCTAGATGGGTACCACCTGGTGAAAAAGGAATGTTTGCATGGACATCACAAGGTAGTCTAATAAATTATTAAGGACAGAGTTCCTGAAAAATAAGAACTATGAAAACGAAAAATTATTCCTACCTCAATTATATTTTTGTTATTTTGAAATGGGTATTTTCTTTAGAATGATTCTTTAATCTGATTATCTTAAAGGTGGTCCCTTAGGTGCCTTTGCAGCGTTTAGTCTCTGTGGATTTGTAGTTGAAGCATTAGGTTGGCAATATGGATTTTATATAACGAGTCTCATCATATTTATGTTCTATCTTTTATGGATATGCTTAACGTACAATACGCCGAATGACCATCCAACAATCTCAGATGAAGAAAAACAATATATCTTATCTTCACTTGGTTCTTCAGTTGGTATAGAAAAGGTAAAGAACAATATTCAAAGTGATGATGAACCTTTTGAAGGTCATAACAGGCTTACAGATTAAATGCCCCTTAAGGTAGACCGTCATGGATATGTGTCATTAAGAACATCATCAGAAAATTATTTTTCACTAGTTTTTATATAAATTTCATGACGAAAATAAATGAGAATGTAGGAAAGGGATACTTTAGGAGGTTGAAAAAAATTATTTGATGAAAATTGCAACCCCATTAACGCAGACATTAGTGATTAAAAAGAGATACAAAAAAATATCCTATAAACAGAATAATCTTTTTTATTTTTTATCGTATCTGAATGAGAAAAAGCTCATTTTGTTCCTTAGAGAATTCCAGGGGGAGTTTCCAATGAAATTTCAGTGATAGCGCTTACAGTTTAAACGAAAATTCAATTGTTCATTAAAATACTGAACAATTTTTTGTAAATAATTCTGGTATACATTCAAACTGTAAATTCTATCACTCAAATTTCATCAGTAACTTCCCTTAAATTTTTTAAGGAACACAATGAGCTTTGTTCCTTTTGGATACGATGAAAAATAAAAAAGTTTACTTTGTTTTTAAGACATTTTGTCTCTTTTTAATTACTAATATCTACGCCAATAAGGTTGCAACTTTTATGGAATCATTTTTCTCTGCATCCTAAGTCATCCCTTTCTTACATTCTCGTACATTTTAGTTGTAAAATTCATATGAAAATTAATAAAAAATAATTTTTCGATGATGTTCTGAATGACACATATCCATGACAGTACAACTTTAAAGAAAACTGCCCTATTGAAAATAATGACGTCTTTTAAAGACGTCTTTCGATGTGTCTGGATTTGGAACAAAAAAAGACGTCTTTTTTATCAATATTTTTAAAATAATACCCACTAAAATGTTTCAAAAAAGAACGTACTTAAGCTAAAGTGTATATACTTAAAGTACGTAATTGTAGTATGTATACTGATTTTCAACTGTGAATAAACACGCAAAATTATAACCTCATATACCTGCATCTCTGAAATTTGGATAAGGGATTGCAAAGTTCAGAAAAACGGCACCTCACAGTTAAAAATATAACTACTGAAAAAATTATTCGAATCGACTATTAATTCTATCTTTGACTGTTAGGTGGCGTTTTTCTTAATACGCGAACTCCTACGAAAATTTTAGTGACTCGGGTATATAAGGTTATAACATTTCCAGTTTGTTTGCTCAAGCTTTTCGGTCTGCAGAGAGCTGATGCTTATTTTGTTTCTATATTCCTAAAGAAAGATACCCTATTAAAAATAATAACGTAATAAAATAATACTTTTTTAGAACATTTTAGTAAGTACTTTTTTAAAAATTTTGATAAAAAAGACGTTTTGATTTAAAAGACGTTTTCAAAAGACGTCTTTTAAAGACGTCTTTTTTTGTTCCAAATCCAGACACGTCAAAAGACGTCATTATTTTCAATAGGGTGAATATTGATCTAATGAGTTAAGTTATTTACGAAAATTTTTTTATACAAAATTTGAAGCTTTCGGAGCTGCTCTTAATAAATCTTGATTTTATATAAATATTCCTGAAATCTTTTGAGAATATTTTCAACTCGACTCTATATAAAAATTACTATACTATATATATATATATATTATATATATATATACGCAGTGCGGTTGTTTCTGGGATCCCATAAAGTTTTTCACACAACAGAAAGTGTATATAAAAATAAAACGTGTGCAGACCTTTACAATCAGGGTAGGGGGTGGTGTGTGATTGGCCAATTGATGATATTTTAGTGATTTTTAATAAAAAAAGTAATAAATTCTTACTAAAGAAATAATTTCTCTTAATGGAAACAATTGTGAACGCCGCTTGATCCCTAATCTACACAATGTTACAGTTTCTGGGACGTCCCAGAAAAACGAAAAAATCCCAGAAATAGCCGATGTATACTACTTTTCGTCCCAGAAACATTTCTTATATAAATTTATATGTATATATATATATATATGGTAGAAATTGCTAGATATACGAGAAAAATACCAGCAGAAAGTAAATTTTTTGATTTATAACATTTATTTCAATTATATATACTAGGGGGATACTCCCTGTTCGCGCTGCTCACCAACCCCTCATTTACAAATTTCACATTTAAATTCTAAAATATTATATTGTTAAATATATCAACTTAAGTTAATTTTAATCAACCATGACAATTGTTTCAAATTTTTATTTAAAAATTATGTTATTTTTTCTTGTTTACTTTTAAATTCTATAAAAATGACAGCTCCTTACACTATATCTTAATGCCTTACATTGAATACCTTATAAAAGTAGTTAAATAATAAATAATGTATTGTATCTTAATCCATTAACACCTGAATATACGTGATATTTACGCACTGATAAAAAAAAACTCTATTTAAATAAATATATTATATAGAAAATGATTTACTTAAGTTCAATAATAAATTGCTTCAATTCAGTCGATAATATTTAAAGTAAGTAAATATTAATTAATTTTAAGATATTTTATTCACTTAAAAATTATTTATTTGAATGTAACAATCAGAAAAATGATTTAAACAAAAATTATTATAACAGAAAAATTAGAATACATTAAATTATTTACTTATAATTATAAAATCAATCAATTTGAAAGTAACAATCATCGATGAGTAAATATTCAGTAAAATATAATTAATAAAATATACTTAATTAAAAAGAGTAAGTATTCTCTTAAAGTTTACAGCTTATTAAAAAATAATTCACTTGGAACGAGAATTTATAATCTTGAAGTGATCAAAATATTTCTGTTTTGTAAAGACAATTTACTTAGATTTAATAACCAAATCATTTAATAATCCATTTTTTTAGTAAATATTCACTTACATTAAAAAATAAATGATAGATAGATATCTTGTAGTAATAGTAAAAAAATACATGTGATACATTAAACAATAAATAATATCAGTATTATTTGTATAAAAAGTATTGAACATAATACGATATGATATCATAGTCAAACTGTATCAGTAAATCACCATATAAAAGCGATATCACCGACTATTGTGAATACACACAGACAAAATATAAAATATAAATTACAATAAAAATCAATTTTAAATATCTATCAGTCATAAGATCAGGACAAGATAAAGTCAAGTAAGTAAAATAATTGCAGTTATGACATCAATAAAAATAAAATTGGACAATACAATAAAAAGTAAAAATAAATAATAAAAAGTAAATGTCAAGAATTCATTATCAAATCACGATTTTAAATGAAGTGCACTATAATCAAAGAAATACAGACAGATATTATATAGATATTAGTATCTCTTTTTTTCTATTGCTTATATAGTAGTTAAATAGAAAATAAGAGAAAGAGAGATAGCAACCATAGTGACTATATTTAACGCGCCCATCCACTATATGAGCGCGCGCACGTATTCTTTATTCTTTTTTTCTTTTTCTCTCTCCTTTTCTCTTCAACCCCACTCCGCTTAACTCCATTCTTTTTTCAAGCGTGCAGAAACCATTTGTTTCCTACCTGATAAATAGGAGCTAATTTACTAAAATGCAGCCCTAGAAAATCCCATCCAATCTAAGCCTCGCAAGCAGCTTAAAACGGAGAGATCGAATGCCTTACTGAAGTCAAATAGAAGTAGTATAACGTGATGAGTTTCTTATCTAGACCTGATCTTATGTTATCTGTTAATTTAATTATATAAGTCTGCGTTGAATGGTGCTTTCTAAAGCCAGTCTGCATAAAGTGAAGCAGTTTATGTGTCCTAATGTACTCTTGCAATTGGTCATGAATAACTTTCTCAAGGACCTTTGAAAGAAAACATAAGATTGCTATAGGCCTGAAATCTTAAGGCAATTTAAGTACAGGACAATTTTTTAATATCACAATGCGTGCACGCTTTTAAAGCCAAGGGAAGACAAAAATGAGGAAGAATGCAAAAGAGGAATCGAATAGAGTCATAAGATATTTTCTAATAAACAGTAAGGCCTTGAGTATCACGCTCTGCAAGATACCATCCTCGACACAAGCCTGTGATAAAAATTGCGAAATCGCAAGGACTAAGTCATTAATATTAATTGGCTTAAAAGCAAAGCCACTTTCACTACATGCAGAAAAAAGTCCCTCACGTTCCTCATTATCATTGTATATCGAGACTAAAGTGAGCATTAAGCTTATTTGGAGTAAATCCATTCAAGTCCCCTTGAGATCTGGACAGGAACTTCAGATCTTTCAACTTCTCCCAAATCACTTCTGGCAAGAGCTCTCAAACAGCCAATCATAATAATAAGAAGTCTTAGCTAGTCCTGTCTATTCGTCAATTGTTTTACACAGTTGCAGAAATTTGAAGAGATATGTGGCATTTCTCTTGCGCCGCATCTGTGACAATCCTTTATCTATCCAAGGAAATTTGTCTTTACCAATGTTAACTATTAAATTTTTTTTTTGCTACTTTACAATTTAATCAATGAAAAAAAAATTAATTTAAAAAAAAATATATTATTAAAAATAAAATCATTATGCAAAATTGAGAAAATATTTACTTAATCAACAATAATAAATTGATTACTTCAATTTAATGTATAAAACGTTAATATCAAATGGATACTTACAAAAATTATTAATAAGAAAATGTAAAATATGTAAAATATATACTTTATTTGAAGAATCGAATGACTTTAATTCATAGATAATTCTTTTAAAACAAAATGTCACATTTAGTGCTATATCATATACAAGAAACCTATGGGAAATAGAATTTATTCTAAATAACTATTTCATCAAAACAAAACAATGAACCTTACATGTAATATAATACTCCCGGTAAAAAAAACATCTATAAATATAGCTAAAAATATAGGTAAAGAAAATACAGCATTATTGATGTATATTATAGATATATTGATGTGTTTTTTTAGCTGTATATCTATGAGAAATATAGCTAGATTTTTAGCTATATTTCTAGCTATAATGGGCTAAAATAGGGATTGTACCTATGAAGATAGGTAAAAATATAGCTAAAAATCTAGCTATATTTCTCATAGATATACAGCTAAAAAAACACGTCAATATAGCTATAAAACACAATGTAGCTGTATTTTTATCTATATTTTTAGCTATATTTATAGATGTTTTTTTTGCAGGGCTTAAATGCAAGATATAAGCAAACTTTGCTAAACACTTAAATCTTATTAATATTTACTTGATTGAAGTAGCTGATTTTTTTACTAAAAGAGGAAAGAGTATGTAAAATATGTATTTTTTTCTCAGAATTTCAATTACTTAAATTCATACAGAATTCACTTAGAAGAAAAATATTATTGGTCTAAATGTCAATTGTGAAAAATTTTGTTTCTTCAAGTGAATAGAATATTTTATAAATAATTCATATCATGCTGTATCTTAGTTAATAGTATTTGAAACAAGTTCCTATCTATTAAAATTTACACATTTTATTTACTTGAATGGAGCAATCAGAAAATTATTTTCTAACAAAAAATATGGAAATGTAGTAAATTATTCACTTAGAAGTAACCCTACCCAAGTGTCACTCGTCAATTTAAATGAGACTTTGCACATTGATAGAACAGTAAAAAAAACGCCAAGTGCTTTGGCGCAATACTTTCTCATAGGGCACATTGTGATTTTATTGTAAATTTTCCTATTGACATTTGCGTTATGTGATTTTTCTTTTTTTTCACCCATATGCATTTTGTACATTGATTATTACGTTGCTATTCATTGACGTAGTGTGAAAACCTGTCAGACAAGCATTAGAACTTGTTTTTGCAATTATCAATATGATTATTTTTCTGTTCTATCCGTATGTAAATGAAAATCGTAGTTCTCAGTTAAACTCCTGTACGCTCTAGTGTGTAAATACAAAACTTGAATCCAGCAATGATATTAAACATGATAATCGTGAATCATAAGAAAAATAAATAATCATTTTTTTCAAAATTCTAAAAATGCTGAAAAACAATGCTAAAAACATCAGTTTTCAAAAGTTTTCCTTTTTCTTACAATTATCAATGATTTTCATGCTAATTTCAAAGAAACCCCATCTAGTACTACGTAAAATGCGAAAATAATAAAAATTTTTAACAAAAAAACCAACTTTAAAAACATTGCACAAAAAAAATTTTTAACAAAAAAAACGACATTAAAAACATTGCATGAAAAAATAACAAATAATATATTAGAAATTATACGCATACTGCGCATCTAACACATGTGTAGCGAACATATTATAGACTATTTAATTAATTGCAAGAGTACAAACAAATAATTTTTTTTGTAAGGCTGCTTACAAAAAAATTAATTAATAGATAGACTAAGACGATTAGTAGATAGAATAAGACGGTGCTAGCCTAAAAAAATTCTCTCCATTCAAGAAAAAATTTTTGAAAGTGAACAAAGGAAGTGATAGATACCGCATAAAACATTAAAAAATATTAAGAAAACTATTTATAAAAATATTTTTTATTTTATTTTTTTTTAGATTTAAGGCAGTATTTTAGGCTGACTCCGACTTCAAAAATTCTAATATTTTTATGGACTGATCCCACTCAGATTCATGCAGGCTGTCACTAATCGAATTTTTTTTTCTCTTCTAAGTAATAAAAATACCTTCCAATACGTATATAAAAAAAATTTATCTCATAGAACGCACGAAAATATGTTTTTTCCTCGCCACAGCGTATTTAGTGTTGGGTGCGAAAATAAAACTTAAAAAATTGAAAATAAACCTCAATTTTTAAATTGTCATAGCTCCGTCAATTTTTGACCTTTTAAGATCCCTACTGAAAAAAACGCTGCCAAGTGCTTTGGCGCAATGCTTTCTCATAGAGCGCATTGAGTTAGAGTATTTTGATTTTATTTTTTTAAATACGATTTAATAGAAATGTCCCTATCCTCTGTATTGAAGGCTGTCTTAATAACTACGAAAACTATATGAATTTTACTCTTTCTTACTTTTGCCATTTGCATAATGTGATTTTATGATGCTCTAAAATTAAAAATGCGTTTATAAAATTAATTTTCCCAAGCTTGTCTTCTTAACACTATAACCAATAACTTGCATACAAATTTTGGAACATTTTCATTGAATAGTTTACAAAAAATACCGAATAATTGAAAAATAAACATTGTTTTAAAATTTTCAAAATGCTTTAACGTTACAACTACGCTAAGAAAACCAGTTTTCAATAGTTCATTTTATTTAGGCAATCGTAAATAATTTCTATACATAATTTTAAGCTACTTCATCGAGTAGTTTACGTAAAATACCAAAAAATAAGTGAAATTCTATTCAAAATTTACAAAATGCTCTAAAATTAAAACTGGGTTAAGAAAATAAGTTTTTCCAAGCTTGCTTTAATTAGGCAATAACAAATAATTTGTATGAAAATTTTTAAGGGGATGTAAAACAGACACTACACCTGTACTCATAAATTTGGCGTATCTTTTTATTTTATTGCAAAACTTGAGGAAAAAAAATGCTTTAGCTTGTAATATTTACCACGAAGATTATTCAGTTAAATTTTCAAATGAATTCATTCATTAGTTATTGAGAATTTTGGATTCCAATAATGATTATTATAATTTTTCGATTTTCTACCAGAATCCAAACATCTTAAAAACTGATGAATAAATTTATTCGAAAATTTAACTAAATAATCATTATGACATATACTACAAGCTAATGCATTTATCTTCTGAAAATTTAACAATAAAATGGAAAGACAGTTAATATTTATGAGTACAGGTGCATTGTCCACTTTACATCTCCTTAAGCAAATCTATCGAATGGCTTTTGTGTAAAAGAAAAAAAATGAAATATGAACATTTTTTCCAAAATTTTCAAAATGCTCTAAATTTAAACTGCGCTAAGAAAATAAGTTTTCCAAAGCTTGATTTATTCAGATAATAGTGAATAATTTGCATGAAAATTTTTGAGCAAGTTTATCGAGCGATTTTTGTGCAATAGAAAAGAAATTAAAAATAAAAAATTTTTTCAAAATTTTCAAAATGCTCTAAAATTAAATGTGCGCTAAGAAAATTGAAGAAAATTAGTTTTCAAGAGTTCATTTTATTTTGACAATCATAAATAATTCCCATACATAATTTGAAGCTCCTTCATCGAGTAGTTTACGTAAAATATAGAAAAAATTAGAAAAATTTTATTCAAAATTTTCAAAATGCTCCACAATTAAAACTGCACCGAGAAAATAAGTTTTTCAAAGCTTGTTTTATTTAGGCCAATGCAAATGATTTCCATAAAAATTTTCGAGCAAATCTATCGAATGGTTTTTGTGTAATAGAAAAAAAATTAAAAATAGAGATTTTTTCCAAAATTTTCAAAATGCTCTAAAATTAAAACTACGCTAAAAAAATGTGTTCCAAAGCTTGTTTTCTTTAGACAATAGCGAATAATTTGCATACAAATTTAGAAGCAAATCTGTGGCGCGCGCGCGCCTAGCCGGCGCCCGGGCTATATGAGGGGGGCCCGCCCCTCGAGTAACGAGGCGAACGCTCTTCTGGTCGAGCGCGCTATCAAACGATACGGAAACGGTTGTGATTTCATCTATGAACAGTGAATTTAATCATATACAAGGGTAAGTGATATTAGGTTATAAGCCCTTCATTTGTGAACGTAATATTTAGTGTTATTGTGTTTAAGTAGGGCAGGTGGTGCCTAGTAAAAACGCGGTGTTAAGACAAAAGTAAGAATTATAGAACACGAATTAACGAAACAAATGGTGACCAGTGTCAGTGTTTTGTGCTAGTGACTCAACAAAAAAACTAAAAAAAAAGTGTAAAGTAAAAAAATAAAAAAAAGACAACGAAGTAGAAAAAAAAAAAAAAAAACATTTTAACAAAAAGGCAGTGATGGGTGTGAAAATGGGGTCTGCCAGTATACGCCATAAGGCGTGAACGGTGGCACAGGATAATGAATTAGATGAAACAGATAAACGCTATAGCGTTTGAAACGAACGTCCATAATAGCACGCTAGTCGTAGAGTGAGAAATAAGAATCGTTTGGGTCTCAATTGGGTCCAGCGTGGCCAGAGGACGTAGTTAAGCGGAAGAGAAGAATGAAACGCAGCAGAGCATAAGCTTAACGATAGCGTGTCAGAAAAGCTAACAAAGCTAATCAATAGAGATAAACCACGACTACGGCAAATAAAAGAAGGAAAAAGATGGAGAAAAGGAACAAGAAATATACGAGGAATAGATAACAAAAACAAAGAGAAACGTAAAAGAGCATAGATCAAGGGAGAGGGGTCAGGCAAGCAAAAGGGAGAGGGGAGGGAGGAGGGCAGGAAAAAGTGAAGTTCAGTGGTGTAGGACACTTTAGCGAGAATGATAGAGGGCGCAATGCAGCGTGAAGAACAGGGGTATTGCACGAGGTAAGACGTGCTAATAGTACGGAATGGGGGATGGTTGTGGTAAGGATATAAATCAGCACAAAAGGTTAAGAAAGGGGTCCGAATAAAAGGTTACACTCAGACAAGTACGGCCGAAGATCGAAAAAGTACAGTACTAAACAACACGTAACAGTAACTTAGGATCAGTAACCACCGGCTTCTTTACAAAGCTTTGACTGGTAGAACTCGTCGTAGTTGATAAAACGGAAGAAAGTATGAGAATTCAGTTGTGTTCTGGCGCAGAAAGAGAAAGGGGAACGATCAAGTGCTACTGGTTCCAGTACGGAGTTTCAAAAAGCTGGTGGAAAGACAAGCGGGTGGAAAACGGGAGTCGGAAAGGTGTTGGAGTTGGTGTGTGATGGGGTGGTATGTTGAACGCCACAATCAGACGGTAACGGTCAACCTACGTTGAAAGTGCGTGCGTGTGTTCGCCAAACATGAGATGTTGTGCGGCAGAAGCTCTGGCTTGGCACAACTTTAAGAGTCAGGAGAATTTTGAACTCAGGACTCACATAGATCATATTTGTAGTAGTTCTCTCCCTATCATCGTCAGGCAATCTAGGCTTAGCTTCAAGCCGTAACGCGTCAACCTCATCTCAGTCAGACCTAGGTTGGGTGGAGATTGCGTGTGCATAAGTCAGGCTCATGGGTCGTACTGTTCGGCGGGGCCAGGGAGTGGTGTCGCTGCCTGCCGCGCGCGAGCTCGACCGCACTTGGTACGGCGCCGGCGCGCTTCCGTCGGAGCACTTCAACATATTATCCTGTCATTAGGTTAAAGCCAATCTCATATTTTTTCGGTTATTCTGTCAATGGCAGCGTGTGCTAGTACGGTTTTACCATCGATTCGTTCATATCAGCAATACCAACCTATAAAATCTATCAAATGGTTGTCGTAAAATAAAAAATAAATGAAAAAAAAAATTTTTTTTTTTAAATTTTCAAAATGCTCTAAAATTAAAAATGCGCTAAGAAAATCAGTTGGTAAAAGTTTTTCTTCTTTTGGCAGTCGCAAATAATGTTCATACAAATTTTCAAGAAAATTCTTTGAGTAGTTTACGTAAAATATCAAAAAAATAAAATAAAAATTTTTTAAAATTCTTAAAATGGCTCTAAAAAAAACTGAGCTAAGAAGATCAATTTTCAATAGCTTCCCCCCCCCCCCCCCAGTTAGACAAAAAAATAAATTGCATGCAAAATTTGAAGTTAATCCATCGAGTAGTTCTCGAGATCTTATTGGCGTACTGAATACATACACACACACATACACACACACACACACACATACATACAGACATTTTCTGGAAACCACTTTTTTCGACTTTAAGTCTAAATATGTACAAATTAATGAAAAAATGGAAAAAAAATTTTTTTACCGATACAATGCTTTCTCTATGAGGAAGCAAAATGACATAAGATCTCATGATTGAAAATGAAACGAGATCTTATGAGAACTCATATGAGATCTCACGTGAGATCTCATGTGCCGCAAAATTTTATTTTTCCTGATGCCCGATCTCATGTGAGATCTCATGTGAGATCTCATGTGCAAGAAAATTAATTTTTTCCGAAACCCGATCTCACGTGAGATCTTACATGAGATCTGATGAGCAAAAAAATTAATTTTCCCGCTACCCAATCTCACATGAGATCTCATGTGCAAAAAATTTTTTTTTTCCCGATATTCGATCTCATATGAGATCTCACGTGAGATCTCATGTGCAAAAAAATTTGATTTTTTTCTACACTTATAGTTGTAATTAATGTCAACAAATCTAAAATCTTAATTTTGGTCTATAATTCAATTTATTTATATATAGGGTCTGAGTCCCGGTTACTGTGCCTGAACCTAATTCTGTGCTTTACATGTATTTCAAATGGAAAGCACAGAATTAGGTTCAGGCACAGTAACCGGGACTCAGACCCTATTAATAAAATTATGATTGAATAATTTTACACTACATCTATAAAACAATCGTTATCTAAAGCATGCTATTATGAATTATGGTTTTAAACTATATTCAAGCGTAATTATAATTGGCGATTGAATAATAATAGAAACAAATTTTTTACGAAGATTTAGACGTTATTAACAAGTAATAGTTAAGATACTAGTCACTACAATTATGCATATCGCCTTTTACACTCGAGAAGGCCATCACTTTTCAGTGAGGTCTGGAGCGATGCCGTTCGTATACAAACGTTTGTACAGAATTTGTGTAATCACAAATTCAGATACTTATTTGATATCGCAGACGAAATCATGTATACAAGGCTTGGGGTCAGTTCACTGATTAATAACAGTTTTTCTAATCAATAGGTAGTGTCGTTCTATGACGCACGCTGCATCTGGTTTAGATTTACGGCATAACACGTTTTACCAATTGTTACACAATTTGCATGTCGCTGTGAAAACAGTTGCAGCTTTATTTATGTCTTAGAACCTTATGACAAACTACCTTCATTGAACTGACAATGACTTAGTGCTAAATATCTTTTTTTTATCATACTGATAAATTATTTTTACATACCATTTACAATAGCGTCTTACAGATTTAAATAATATAGGTTTTTCTGGCTCATGAATTTTTTATTTAACCTCTATTATAGAGTATTATCGTAATCTCATTGCTTGTTTTCCTAATCCAGTCGTGAATCCACCGTAATCTGAAAAAAATTTTTAAATCTTGCTCGAATATAATTTTAAATTATGATAAATAATCATATTCAGACAGACTATTCACATAGTTGTCATAATAAGAATTATATTTGTATGCAATGTAAGTCTAAACATTAAAAGTAAGGTATTACACATATTTCAGTATTATACTATTTGACATGTTAAGAGCAGGTCGTATACCTCTGTCCTTTTCTAATCAAAGAATTAATTTTTTTGCAAAAACTAATAATTGTAGCAAAAAATAAGGAGATAGCCCCATCTCTTATAATAAAAAGCAAGATTTTCTTTGATGAGGAAAAATTATTTTTATCGTTTCGTTTTGAAGAAAACCTTTAAAAACTTAAAAAATAGAGGTTAGGATGGACAATTCAGTTTTTTCAGGTTTTCTTAAAAACGAAGCGATAAAAATAATTTTTCCTCATAGAAGAGAATCTTGCTTTTTATTATACGAGATGGGGCTTTCTTCTTATTTTTTGCTATAATCATTAATTTTTGTGAAAAAATCAATTCTTTGATTAGAAAAGGACAGATATACTCGACCTCCTCTTAAAGGTCAGTTTTGGACGAGGTTTTAGGCATTTTTTACTGATCGAAAGTAGCTAAAAAAGTAATTTAACTTATTTTAAATAAAAATACATATCAGAATTACTTTCACTTGTAAATATCTATTAATTTCAACATAAGAGCGCGGTGACGTAATGGATAGAGCTCTTGCCTTCAACGTGGAAGGCATGGGTTCGAATCCTGGCCAGGTACTTCTAACTTTTTTTCCTAAAGAAAATTAGTGTATGTGCCATTTATATCGCGACTCTTAAAAAATCCGACCTCATTGGGTATCGGTTAAATGTTGGTCACAAAAGTGGCTGACCATCCATCGGTAGTCAAAGTTTTCGGTATGGGGGGTCTGACAGTCTAGCCTGATGTAATGTGTCAAACGGTACCGGGCTGGGACTCCCTCGACTTCACCATATGAAAAAGGTTAATCATATAGAGGACAATATCCTTTATATATTAATCTTTTTTTTTCTTTAAAAAAAAAAAAAAAAATTTATTATAACATATGAGAAACGGAAGCATGTACATTCGTCAAAATTCTTTTTTAGCTATTTTCGATCGGTAAAGTTAGTCGAAAGCTGATCCTTAATTGGGAAGTGGCGCTATGAAATACCATGCAAAAATGAAGTGACCAAAATTAGAACTACCAACCCCGGGCAAGATGCATTGGGTCTTATGGCTCTACTAAATTTATTGAATATGATGATGTTTTAGTGTGCGAATACGTATTTATAATATTAGTGTAATTATATAAATTAAGGGCATGGTGATTCTTCTCCCTTCTGATAATATTTCTGATCCAAGTTTATGTTTCACTTTAATAAAAAAATTAGTAGGATTCAACTTAAGTGCGAACAACTAAAGAAATCTACCAAATACTTAAAAAGTTATATACGAATTAGCAATTTATAGTATTTCGGGGTTAGGTTTGGCAACTTTGATATATAATTTGCGATTCAAGTTTGTAAAAAAATAACAGCTCTAAAGGATTTTTTTATTTTAACCAAAATAATGGTATTAATATAGCTAATGTCAAAATTTGTCAAAATTAAAAGAACAAGCCGAAAAAAATAAAAAAGTAATAAATATCTTTTTCAAATTTTTAAAACTAAATAAAATATATATAAGAAATCCCATGTGAGATGACACATGAAATCGCCCATAAGATCGCATATGAAATAGAATGTATATTCGTTAAATTTTTAAAATAAAATAAATATATGTGCGATCTGACATGAGATCTCACATATTTATTTTATTTTCAAAATTAAACAAATATATATGAGATTTCATAGGCGATTTCATATGAGATCTCACATGAGAGTTCATACAATATTTTCAGTAGCGATGATTTTTCTCGGTTTGTTCTTGATCTTTATACATTTTTACACTCTTCTGATTCTTATTTACTGAAAATAAGTTTATACCTATAAGTAGAATTGGTTGTAGTGCAGGGACTAAGGCTCTTGGCTCATGCTGTAGTAGACCGGAGTTTAATCCCCGGGAAAATGTTTGAAAAATTTTTCTGAATTTTTATCTGTGAAATAGAACTAGGAAACCAGGAAAAACCAATTACCGATTCTCCCTGGTCAATAAAAATTACATGAGTTAGGTGAAATCACGGATCTCAGTCCACAGCAATCAAGAGACCCACTGGCAATAAAATAGAGGAGAAGATGATATCTCCAATCCCTAGTGGAAATATAAAGTGTGCATTACTGTTTGAAATAGTTTAAAATCATTCAAAACTGTTTAAAAATATTTAAAACTGTTCAAAACTGTTTAAAATAGTTTATAAATGAGAAATTTGGGACATTTACAACAGTTATAAACATTTTTAAACATTTTTGAACAGTATTGAACAAAACAGAATAATTTGAAACTAAAGTAAACATTTTCTCGTATATATTATATAAATTTTAATATATATAAGAAAATTTTTACAAACACAAAATTATAAAACACTGTTTGAAATCATTTCGAACTTTTTAATACTTTTTTTAACTGTTCAAAACTGTTCAAGTTATTAAATAGTAGATTTTCTTACAAGGAGATAAAATGAAACTTCCGCACGTATGTGCGGGCGTTTCATTTAATCTCCGTGTAAGAATTATTGCTTTTCTCTATCCCTAGGCAAAACCACGTAAATATAATTGTTATATAAATTAACAATTATATTTGCTTTTTTTGTTCTAGCGCGTGTATGTGTTGTTCTTTGCTGCCGCCCAGCATTTGTCACGCGAGTGAAACGAGCGTGACTAGGCTGGCGGCGGCAGCAAAGAAAAACACATGCACAAGCCTAAATCACGAGATAAAGAAAGACACGTGAAAAACACGCGCACAAGAATCCTCTTTTATGAACGAGAAAGAGAGAGAGAGAAACACATAAAGCACACGCACAAGCCTCTTTTATTTTTTTATATGAGTTAAAATGAGAAAAAAGAGTTTGTACATTTTTTATAACACGACACTATTTATGATATAAAATTTTAAAGTTTAGAATCATATTTTATTAGAATACAATTCGTTTTAATTTATAAGCGCAACATATATATCATCTGTCTTTTTACTTTCTCATAGAGAAAGCATTGTATCAATGAAAAAAATTTTTTCTATTTTTTCAATAATTTATACATATTTGAACTCGGTGAGTCGAAAAAAGTGGTTTCCAGAAAATGTCTGTATGTATGTGTGTGTGTGTGTGTGGATGTATGATTTCAGTTAGTGAATTGTATCTCGAGAACTACTCGATAAATTTGCTTCTAATTCTGCATGGAATTTAGTTTTTTGACTAACTTGCTGGGAAGCTATTGATAATTGATTCTTCTGTCGTAATTTTCATTTTAGAGTTGTTTAAAAAAAAAAATTTTGATTTTTAATTTTTTTTTTTTTGTTCACTACTCGATGAATTCGCTTCAAAATTTGCACAAAAATTATTTGTGATTGCCCTAATAAAATAAATTTTAAAAAACTGATTTTCTTAGTTTAGTTTTAATTTTAGAGCATTTTAAAATTTTTGAAAAAAATAGTTCTATTTATTAGGCCAATGAAATCTACTCGATGGATTTACTTCAAATTTTCCATACAATTTAATTGTTGGGTCAACTGGTGCAGATGCTATTGTGAATTGGTTTTCTTAGTGTAGTTTATTTAGAGTCATTTTAAGAATTTTAAAAAGCTTTTGATTTTTCATTTATTTTGTATTTTACGTAAACTACTCGAAGAATTTGTTTGAAAATTTATATCGAACTTAATTTTGACTGCCAAAAGTAGAAAAACTTTTGAAAACTAATTTTCTTAGCGCACTTTTAATTTTAGAGCATTTAAAGAATTTTTAAGTTTTTATTTTTAATTTTTTTCTATTTTACGAAAACCGTTTGATAGATTTGCTTCAAAATTTAAATACAAGTTATTCGCTACTGTCTGAAAAAAACAAGCTTTGGAAATCTAATTTTCTCAGAGCAGTTTCAATTTTAGAGCATTTTGAAAATAAAAAAAAATTTTTTTTTTTGTGACATCCCATGGAGCTAAACCCTTATAAATTGTTAAATGAATTATATTAAAGTTTGGAATCATTCATTAATCTATTTTTTTTTCAATTCAAACAAAAAGTACTTCCATGCGATGTCCCGAGTCAGCAATCTTAAAAATTGCGAAAACTTCAGATGTAAAGAAGAGACGGAGAAGAAAGTACAAGAATTCATTGTTAAGCAAGCCAATGAACTCTAAAACAATCAGACGATTTTCTGTTCTAGAAATTTCAGCTGCATGTCGGGTTTTGATCGGATTTTCCATCTCTTGATCGCCCGGCGCAAGGCAATAAAAACAGCCTCCTACGTCACTCTTCGCCTTTTGTCATAATACGATAGCAACCACAAGAGTCGGCTCTGCTGGTCCGCTGAGATAAAGTCAGTGTTAGTTTTGAATCAGTTTATTTATCATAAAATTCATTAGGAAGTAGCTTAGAAACCTACTTCGCTAATAGGAAAAATTATAATATAGAAAAATATAAATTTACAATTTTTGCATAAATAGACTAGAAACCTATTTCACGAAAAAAAAAAAAAATAACAAAAGAAATTTATATAAATAAATATTTAGTGAAAAGGACAAGCAAGTGCAAGTGACGACATAAACGAATAAATTAGCTAAGCACTAGACGACCGAGAGTTAAAGAATCTAACCTAATCTGGCCACGGATAACTTAACCGTGTAGGAATAAGTTAATTTAAGCGGAGATTAAAGGACGGAACTTCAAGGGATACATTTATATATCTTCTCCCTCTCTTCCTGGAATATTGAATCGTAAGAAAATTATTATATTTAATAAATAACAAAATGTGTAATAATTATTAAATTAAAAAAATAAAAAAAAGAAAACACAAAAGGAGAATGTTATTGAATAATTAAAACTTAATATTAATTTTTATAAAAATTTGGTTATTCTAAAACTAAATTAGAATTTAATTTTAATAAATATTCACTTAAAAGGTGTCAGGTAGGTCCTGGGACTACAAACTGGTTCCCAATAAAAAGAAATTTATTTCTTCTTGTGAACTCAACGACCGAAACAAATCCGGTCGTAACAAATGGCATCTCTTGTGGGGAACCAGTAAGACCTTTCACCTGTTAAAGAAATTTTATAAATTATAACTTAATTATAATAAATAATACTTATTTAAAATAAATAGAAAATTTACAATTTTGCCATATATAACTGTTATATAAAGTAATAACAAGTTATATATATTTTAAAAGAAAATATATACATTATTGTTTTATTTGAGATAAAAATTTTTCTTTTTATGAATCAATCTGAATTTTTGGCTAAATTCATAAATTATATAGCTGAAAGGCTACATTTATGAAATACTTGGAGCGCTGCAAGGCATGAAAAGTTCATTAGCATCCAAAAATCTGGATTTCCTTACTTTTGAGTCGACATTTATAAGATTTCTAGCTGCAAGGCTGAATTTATAAATGCCTTAATTGCCGAAAGGTAAGAAAAGGGTATTGACGATAAAGAAAGGTTTGATAAAATAAATTAATTTTATATTCAAAATTACAAAATATTAATAAACATATAATCCCTTTTGTATATATATGTGTGTATATATATATATATATATATATATATATATATATATATATATATATATATATATATATATACGTATGTATATATAAAAAAATTTTTATAATTATAATAAATTATAACACTAA
The DNA here is from genome assembly GCA_017163975.1 of Anastatus disparis. Taxonomy (NCBI): domain Eukaryota; kingdom Metazoa; phylum Arthropoda; class Insecta; order Hymenoptera; family Eupelmidae; genus Anastatus; species Anastatus disparis. The sequence goes on along the minus strand of JAFFSR010000395.1, from coordinate 347,565 downwards.
TAAATTATAAAAAGGGTCGCAATTTACAAATAAAACTCCAAAGAAATTTATTAATTAAGGATCAATTTGTACTACTCTATAGTAGTTAAATTCTAGTGTTAAATATAATTAATAATTAATAAATGATATTTTTTTTATTATTATAACTCGAAATTTATAACAGATACTACAAATAAAAAAATTACATACGTACGACTTCGTGACGTTAAAAGTCAAACAGCAAAACGCTAAGTCAGCGTTTCACTGACCCAGATTCATAAAGTAACTTGAATAAAAATTTTTTTGACGGAATTTATATTAAACTTCAATAAAATATAACCTTTATAACAACCAAATAAAAATTACAATATAATAATTAATATAAATTTAAAGTTTAATACAGTTAAAGCGAGCAAATAATTATATTATATTACAACAGTTATTATTCGACACATATTATTATATTGCGTTATATGATTATATACATATAATATAACATATTATTATCAAGTTAATCTCTGTGGTAACGAAAATTTTAAACATCAAATAAAAATTTAATTTTTTTTTTCATCTCATCTTAAGATATCTAATAATATACAATAATCAAAATTTTTATCATGACAAATAAGCAAGAGATAATGGAAATTCAAGCCTCTGGAGAAAAATATTTAATCATTTCAATTAACTACTTCTGAATTCTATGAATGGGAAAATAGGGTAAAAGAATCAACGAAATGCATGAATGGAAATTATTCAGAATCGAAACATGGCATATTACCAAGATTTGAATGACATCAATTTTCCGTACACTATCTCGGACTCACAAAGGCCGTACCCATTCGGACATCAACAATTTCTATCACCTCAACCTTATTTCTATCCTCCTAGGTTTCCTTATTACCCTCCTTATCCTCATTATCCTCCTTATCTAATAAGTCCTAAAATTCTATCCGAAGTATCGAATACCTATCAATCACAAACTTACGACTCTGAAGATTTACTTACAACCCAACAATCGTACCATCACGAGAGTAACCTAAGTTATAAATGCTCGCAAAGAGAACGTATCGATGAAAAATATCTAATCGATTCAACGAACAAAAGTTCTATGTACGGAAACAAAAGCGCACACCGTGTACAGAAACCTAAACGTCCTGTAATATGTTTAAAAGTCTCAGCTCTAAAGAACGAAGAAGGAACCTTCGCACTATACTCGGCTGCTAGTATCAACGCCGTAAAAGGTAGTGCCCTTAAGGATAACATTATCATCAACTTCAAAAAGGCAACAACAGTATCAGATATATCTTGAACACCTATAGAAACACTAGGCACTGTAGAATAAGAAAAACTCGGATTTATCCATGTATTTCACGTCTTACCACCTACAACATCATTCTCACAACATGCCATACTGGCCTTACCATATTTCGAAAAGGAACGTCCCGCGATTTGCTACAGATCTAGAACTCTCATAATAAATAGCAGTCTAATTGATCCAATACCTTTCCTCGAAGGAACCCAATTACAGTTTGATAACAAGCGTATGAGAGAAATTAAAAACCGAAATTCTTGTGTAACACAAACTGACACCGATACCAAACGAAGAAAGGTAAAGATAATAAAACCACAAATAAATTTTACGCATGAATCCCAATTGAATTATGAAGGCATAGAAACTTTCTGCAATTGTTCTGATTTAAAAGAACAGAAAGCCCTGACATATTATTCAGAAAAACTAAAGAATTATAAGGTAATCAACAAAAAATCAGCTAATTTATTAAACGATACATTTATAGGCTGATTCCATTTCAAATCGAACAGTCAGTATACACTCAAGTCACCAATTACTGCGATAATGGAGTATGTTATTCTACCCTAAAAATAAGGGTATACGTATTTTTTTATTTTGCTGAAATATCAAAATTGCATCAGATATGCACTTTTGAAAATTGCATACAAAAACTAAATGTTAAAACTGAAAATGTTGAGAATAACTTTAGAGGGCTATCGTTTTATCAATTTTTAATGAATTTTGGTAAACCTTATTTTGTTTTATTATGTTTTAAGCCCTCTTTAATTCAGTGCAAGAAATTTCAAAAAAGACTAAAAAAAGACTAAGATATGTGCATTTTACCAAAAAATGCACTTTTTATGCACATGCATTTTTCTCGAAAAACCCATTTTTTTTTGCTGAAATTTCTCGTGCTCATAGAGGACCAAATTATCTATCTAATGGTACTTGGTTGATCCCGTACTTATTTGTTTGAAGCGAGAAAAAAAATTCACAAATTTTATTGGTGAAAAATTTTTGTATATACGTTCGGAAATTTTAAGCAATGTAGATTTAAACACTATCCTTCTTTTAGCATTACCCAGGAACAACGACGTGGACGTAAAAGGTTTCTGTTCCCTTCGGGGTGCTTTTTTAAAGTGAGTTCCCATTGCCTCTCACTGTTGGGATGCGTCAAAAATATAATTATAAATAATTACTTTTTTTTATTTTTGCACTTATTATTTTTAGTTCTAAGTGTAGCCTTACGACGTTTGACTTTTTTTTTTCTTGTCTTTCACTTTAGTCAATGCATGTATAGCTGTTCTGCCAAAAAATATATGCGATTTCAATTCCCCAAGTTGTTTTAACCACATATGACTTTTTTGAATCCCATTATATTTAGGAACTGTACTCCATTTAATATTTTTTTCTTTTCTAAATTTTTCAATCTTATTTATTGGTAATAATATGATTTTGATTGCACTGGTGTACTTTTGAACCCAATTTATAATATCGTCAGCATTTTGTATCGATTCTTCATGAAGTCTTTTTAAGTTATGTGAAGTAGCATAATGCTTTAGAAGCCCACCTATTCCATCAACGGCTCCTTTCCCATGACCAGTAAAAAAATAACCATTTCATTTGATAAGAAAAATGTTTGAATTCATGTAGCTGAAAACGATTTTTAAATTAGCTTGCAGCTCCATCTGATATAATAGTGACTTAAGTAACTAAATCATTTTTCATAAGATCGATAATTTTATTTATTGCTAATAGCGCATATGCAGTATCATGCTTTTTGTCGTCACTAACGATAGCAAAGCTTTGCGTTATCTCTCCTTGGTAACAGACTGCAGTAAAAATAGAAATTTGGTTATTTACCCAATGATTTCCCTGAACCGCTTCATTATTTATTACAGACCAATTTTCTGCAAAATCAACGTGGATAATTAACTTAGTAGGATCAGCTTTACCTTCTTCTTTTTCTTTTTTGATAGCTTCACGTTGAATATTTTTTATGTATACGTGAGTACTTGCTTTTAGTGCGCAGATTGAAAATTTTTCTTTAAAAACTGATAAGCTTACTGTTTGTTTGATAAAATTACCATTATCCCACAAAGCAAACGTAATTTCATCTTCACAATTTTCTTTCAGTTTTAACAATTTTAATGTGATACCCTCACTACCGGGGCAATAATTGCAATCTTGCAAGAAACACGAATCAGATGGTTCAGAACACAACATTGCGTTAGTTATTTCTGAACGAATTAAATCTAATTCAGAATTATTATCGCCTCTAAAACGAATTAAACTTGTAAGAAACAGTTCAAAATTTTCGCAATGTACACAAAGACAAGTTTCCTTCACAGGGCTTGTTAAGACGAAACTTGGTCTTAGACTATAGAATTTCGATTTTCCTATTTGTAAGTTTGGATTTTCTTGTCTTAATTGACTATATGTTTCTTTTAAGCTTCGAGTAAGAAACCGTTTAACTTTTTTAGTTTTTGTATTATTAACTTTAACAGTAACAACATCAGATTTATTTGGACTTTGTCTACTACAATTAAAATCATCATTTAAAAAATATTCCATAGCGATATTTTTTGTATTTTCATCAATAGGATGACCAGTATATGAATCTGGCTCCGAATAAACTCCTTTATTTTTCACGAGATTTCTTGATTTATTTATCATATACTTGCTTATATTCGGGAATAGTGAGCAAATTTTTATTTTGCTTAATTTTGAAGGTAGTAGAGTTAGAAGTTTTATTTTCTCCGAAACAGAAGAACATTTTTCTAAAGCCGATTTCAAATTTTCTACAAATTCGTTCCAATAGTTTTCAGTCGAACTTTTGTCCGATTCTATTGATTCAACTGAAATGTCATACGCATCTTCTAATTTACTTCCGACAGTAGCAGAAAAAGCTGAAATTAAAGATTTTTTCTTTTTAGATACGTAATTGTCTGTTAAATTTTTAGGTATTGCAGTTTTTCTTTTAAGCGGCGAGACGCATTGAGGTAAAATTGTATTAATACTCTCGTTTAATTCCTGTATTCGTTCGGGTGTCTTGGGGATAAAATCATCATGTTTTCCGCTAAAAAGTTCAGTGATTTCATTTTCAGATGTAGATTCAAGATCACTTAAAATCATTTTACTACGTTTTTATTAACTCGCTTTGGTGTCTGTCTGTCTGTCTGTTCGGTACAAATTTTGCAACCGATTGTAAACTAACTTCCCGATGAGCTAGAGACTTGAAATTTTAAATATAGCTCAGAACTGGATGACAATGCAATATTATAAAAAAAATATATATATATTTACCGAACAATATATTAATATATTCGATCATATACGGAGATGTTGGCAAAATTAAAGATTTGAAGATTTTATATATAGATACACTTTTAACATTAGTGTCTAAACATCTTAGAAAATTTTAAAAATCCTTTTTTGATATATTAATATATTAATATATTCAATATTATATTTTTGCACGCATTGTTGGATAATATAATTAAAAATATATATTCCCACCGAAAAATATATTAATATATTTAATTATAAACGGAGATATTGGCAAAATTGAAGATTTGAAGATTTTATATATAGATATACTTTTAACATTAGTGTCTAACCATTTTCGAAAATTTTTAAAATTCTTTAACTTGTCATATATTGCAATTAGACATAAATTACAGCATTTTCTATTATACATATAGAATTGGAGACTGTATTTTATTCATTTTATGGTCTAACAATGCATAAAACAATAAATCTTGGTTGAATTTCTAATGGCGTCATTATCGTCAAAATGGCGGGAAACTCACCATGCGATTACGTGTTCTCTAAAAAAAATAGATGAAACACGTTTTAGTCCCTTGACAACAATATATATGCTATATAATATGCACTGTTGGACAACACGATAAATAATATTGATAATAATAATAATAATAATAATAATAATACCAAAATGTATAAGATAATATTTAAATAAAAAAAAAATTTTCAATCTACCACGTTTTTTAATTGAACTAAAAAGTATAAAATAATATTAAAAATAAAAAAAAAACTTTTTAATGTACTACGTTTTTATAATGAACCAAAAAGTATAAAATAATGTGTAATAAAATGAAAAATGAATAATGATTTGAAATAAAAAAAACGTGGGGCGCATACAATACATAATAATAAACATGCGCCCCACGTTTTTTTTATTTCAAATCATTATTCATTTTTCATTTTATTACACATTATTTTATACTTTTTGGTTCATTATAAAAACGTAGTACATTAAAAAGTTTTTTTTTTATTTTTTTTGATATGCGTTCATGGCAATTTTTGCATACATTAGTAGAGGGCAGTATCTTTAAATCTGGATAAAGCTGTGCCAAATTAATGGTCAAATCTTCCAACGGTCTAAAACGTAAATTTCTGCTTTTATAAACTACCTTCTTATGCATTTGAAAAAAATCGGGACATCGAATTCTTGTAGAAAAGTGAATTTCGGACATCGTAATTGCAGAGTTTTGTTTACTTTTTCACAAATCCGAAAAGTACCTTTCAAAGCAGACGTAAGAATAGCTAGCTTGTATATAACAATTCTAATAAGCTGTTTTGGTTACGCGAGGTATTTATCCGCGAATGAGCCTCCTATTGTCAGTACATCGAAACATACATAATATAAATATACACGAATAGAATTATTATTTTCCATTTTTAATATTTATTTTTATATTACGAATTTATATATATATATATATATATATATATATATATATATATATATATATATATATATATATATATACACTATTGATGATATATACATACATACAAAGGTAAACAAATAATGAGCGAAGCATGCGACAGCGTTGGAATGAACATTGCTTAAGACTTTCGAACGTATATACAAAAATTTTTCACCAATAAAATTTGTGAATTTTTTCTCTCGCTTCAAACAAATAAGTACGGGATCAACCAAGTACCATTAGATGGGTAATTTGGTCCTCTATGAGCACAAAAAATTTCAGCAAAAAAAAATGGCTTTTTCGAGAAAAATGCATGTGCATAAAAAGTGCATTTTTTGGTAAAATGCACATATCTTAGTCATTTTTTAGTCTTTTTTTAAATTGCTTGCACTGAATCAAAGAGGGCTTAAAACATAATAAAACAAAATAAGGTTTACCAAAATTCATTGAAAATTGGTAAAACGATAGCCCTCTAAAGTTATTCTCAACATTTTCAGTTTTAACATTTAGTTTTTGTATGCAATTTTCAAATGTGCATATCTGATGCAATTCTGATATTTCAGCAGAATAAGAAAATACGTATACCCTTATTTTTAGGGTAGAATAACATACTCCATTAGCGCAGTAATTGGTGACTTGAGTGTATACTGACTGTTTGATTTGAAATGGAATCAGCCTATAGTAAAGTCTGCACAAGAATCTCAGATACAATATGAAACAACGGAAATATTTTATGTATCTGATTGTGATTTTGAACGTATAGAAAACATTACTGAAACAGAAGATCTGAAGAGCGCAGAAGTACATTACGCGAATGTTGTCGATGATACTACTATCCAATTCATGCAACCTCAAACATTAGAAAAATTAAAAATTTCAACTAATTCAAAATTTAGCGCATGCTTAAAAGTTGGCCTGAAAACTCATAATAAATTAAAAAAATTTTTTAAATACAAAGATGTCAACCAAAAATTTCCGTCCATAATTATAAAATCTTTTAATATTAAAAGAATAATTACAACTAAAAATAAACTTAATAAAATTAAAATTATATCAAAAAACGTTCATAAGCGCAATATAATTAATTGTCGATTAAATTTACTGAAATTAAAGAGTTTACTTAAGGACCGAAGAACCAATTACGTGAGTTCAAAACCAGTCTATAAGGAAAAATGTACCAGGTCCGGTCAAGCCGAACCCAAGGCCTCTGAAAGATTATCAGACTCCTTGGAAACATCAAACTCAGGCCACGAAACATCAAAATTTTCTTATATGAGTCAAAAAAATGGTTTTTAAACCTATTTAGAATTTTACCGAAAACCTGAGGGGGAAGGCAGAGAATACGAAATTGAACACTCCGAATGGAATAACTATCAACTTGCCTTCATCGATTCAACAGACAACAAGATAAAATACAAGCTTTACCTGACGCCGAAAGAAACAAATAGTACTATACATTTGGAAAACCCTCAAGGAAATACTTCTCTCTTTTTAAAAAAAAATGTCAACGAAGTAGAGTCTCTTGAGATGCAAGGTAAGGAAAAATACAGAAGGGTATTAAAAACTTGCCCAACACTAAACGGGATTAACAAAAATACTACCATACATCTCATTTTTAAAATACAACATCAATCGTATGGCCTGTGATTGGAGAATAGCCATCTCACTCATTTATTAACCTTTTATTAATACGTTGAACCTCAAATTGCATAATTTCATTTTTTTCCATTTTTTTTATTTTAAATTTATTATTTATTTGTAATTTTGAAACGTCTAATTTTATTTTATATTATGTTTTGAGAATATACAAAAATCACCTTAGCATATATTTTATTCTGAATAACGTGAAGTTTTTTATAATCTCTATTATTTTTATTAAAATAATTCTTTTATATTTTTGATGGTATACTTAACAAAGATTTTATGCATATAAATATAAAATTATATATATAAAGTCTTTGTATGTGAGATATACATAATTACTTATGGGTATAAACAAAGGGTTAAACATAGATTACAAATAATTTTTCCCTCCCTTATGATTAAAATATTACACTCTTAAGACTAACGCTTCATTATCAACACTACTATTTTATACTAAGGTTATGGTCATATATTTTAAATTTAATTTTAATCTACTTATTAAATTATTTGAGAAATCAAATCAATGTTTTTCTTAATATAATAAGAGTATATTCATTAATTTTTTTTTCCTCTTGGACGTAAACAAAAGCAGACAATAGATTGCAGTCAAGGAGTTCGATTTTTAATAGCACAACCTACTGCATCGACAATTAATTTCTTAATAAAAATAATTCATTTGAAATCCTTTATTTTTTTTTTTCATAAAATCTAACACTGTACATATACGTATATACCTTCACTTATACATACATGAGATAGTCATATAAAATAGATATTCAATTAATATGATTGTTGCAAAATATAATATATTTAAATAAAATTTTTAAATTCAAAAATTATTAAATCTAATATAATGAAAGTTAGATTTAATTATTTTATTGCAATTTTAATAAAAATTAATTGTGTAAAATTTATGATTTTCTTTTCCAGAACTCTTTTTGTTTTAAAATTCTTTATTTTGGGTTGTTCTTGGACATAAGTAGAAATGAAATTTAATAAAATAGAATTTTTAATCATAAATCGTGAACTTGTTTTATCATGTTAAAGAGTAATTTCTTGATGCAAAACTCATATCTTTGTATTATCCTCACTATTAATCATCAATATACAGATTTTAACAAATTATTGGTTTGATATAAAATATATGAATATTTGCATGATTCATTAACTAACAATAGTAAGTAATTATTTACTCAATGACATCCTAAATTTTCTTTTCTTTATTCTACAATAGTACTAGTATGACTTTAATTTTACTTAATTTCAAGTAATTTGTTGAGTAATTGACAAGTTAATTTTACAAAAATTAACTTGTCAAAATCAATCTGATACTTAGCTCAAAACACAATTTTATTATATAAATATATATAGTGGAAAAGCATTTTGTAATTTTAATAGTTACTTTTTATTTATTATTTTCATTCTAGTAAATAATAAATTATTATTATAAGATTTTTATTTTTCAAGTTAAAATAAATTGAAACATTAGGACAATAATTTTCCTTCGATTAAAAGAAATACTGAACTGAATCCTTTGTGTATTGATTAAACTAAATTTACTCATAGCTCAAGTTGAGATTAACCAGATGATCATCAAACTTAACAAATTTAATTGTTTTAATAAAACAACAATTTTTTTTTATTATTGCTGAAGAAATAGAATACAATATATATATGCGTATACATTTAAACGCACATGTATGTATATGTTTATATATACGAGTAAACTTGTACAATTAACAACATTTTAGAACGAGTCTTTATAATAATAAACTAATTATTATCATAAGGATTAAACAAATAGTAATTCGAATAAGAAAACACTCCTATGCTTTCCTGATATCTTCACCTTCAAACACCCCAACTTGTGAATACCTACTATACTCTCAACCAACAAACCAATCCTTAAAAACATGTGACTTAATCCTAACCACCAATCACATGTCTTACTGGATTAAACTAAAATCTACCAACGAGTGGCTCTATTCGACTCTAGAAGCAACACTCTTTCGAATTTCTTGCGAAGGAAAACCTGAGACCACCATCAGCCTTTATGGCACCGGCATTCTTACACTACATGGTAAATGTACGGTGCACAGTAAAGATGTTACCTTGTTCGGAGTAAACACGATTAAAATAAAAGAAACTTACCTATACAATCCGAACATTACCTATGATTATTCCTCCTTTATTATCCTATCAGCAACCAAATACCTTCTTCACACTATCCAAGGAATTAGATTCAGAAACCACTATTGAATTGAAGAAATTAACACAAAATAACGACATAATTTCTCTAAAGGAAATAGAAACAAAATTTAAAGAATTAGCCACACGCCACCACGAACGCAACCGTACTTACAGATGCATAGCCACAGGATTTTTTTTTACAAACTTAATAAAAGGAACATCAATATTCATTCTCATCTGGAAATGTAAATCCTTGAAATGTAAACAACGAACTAAACACAATCGAAAAATAAATAGTATAGAATTGCAAGAATATTCTTTGAAACAACCAGAATCAAATCGCCATACTACTTACGTGACCTTACAACCTCTTCAACAAAACCACTCCAACCATCAGATACTGTAAATCTCCGAACTTTCTAGCCCGTGCAATCAAAACACAGAGGTCACACCTCATGAAAATCGAACTCTAGAACGATCTTTCTCTGCAGCCTCCCTGGATGCTGATTTACCACTGCAAAACATCACCTACGCCTGACCTTAATAGAAGCAACCACGTAACGATTCAATCATCACTTTTCAAAGAAGATTTCAAATCAACATTCAAGAACTTAAATCATTAACTTAAAAACATTAAATTTAATATTTTATATACTATAACAATATTTTTTTTTTAGTTTAACTCACATGAAGTTTTGTAATATTATAAGCACCGATACTATATACATTCCAAAACCTTACAAATTAACGACAATCTAAAATCAAAATAATTATAAAATAATTGAATGGTATATTTTCTTGTAATTAATAGTGTATTTCTTTCAATGACCTATATAAACAAAATTAAGAAAAAATTTTTTTTGCAATTATTACATTTATTTAAAAATTTTCTCATCTTCAATTTACTTCTTCTTTTCTACTGAAACAAATACAATATTAAAATTGTTTCCAACCGATGTATATAATTTTAATTTAACGATTACAAACCAAAAAAAAAAAAAAAAAACTACTACCTATACATCCATATTTAACCAATGTATTTTTTTATTATAGAAACTATAGTTATAGGGCAACCAAAATAAAACAGCCAAATTATGACTCAATTCCCAAATATCTCGAAAATCGTTTTTTGTTTATATATACTACATCTGTAAGATTCGGTCCGTTCTACAACTTTCACGCTGATTGTCGGGACGACAATCGACCTGAGGGGGAAGGTGTGACATCCCATGGAGCTAAACCCTTATAAATTGTTGAATGAATTCTATTAAAGATTGGAATTATTCATTAATCTATTTTTTTTTCAATTCAAACAAAAAGTACTTCCATGTGATGTCCCGAGTCAGCATTCTTAAAAATTGCGAAAACTTCAAATGTAAAGAAGAGACGGAGAAGAAAGTACAAGAATTCATTGGTAAGCAAGCCAATGAACTCTAAAACAATCGGACGATTTTCTGTTCTAGAAATTTCAGCTGCATGTCGGGTTTTGATTGGATTTTCCATCTCGCGATCGCCCGGCGCAAGGCAATAAAAACAGCCCCCTACGTCACTCTTCGCCTTTTGTCATAATACGATAGCAACCGCAAGAGTCAGCTCTGCTGGTCCGCTGAGATAAAGTCAGTGTTAGTTTTAAATCAGTTTATTTATCATAAAATTCATTAGGAAGTAGCTTAGAAACCTACTTCGCTAATAGGAAAAATTATAATATAGAAAAATATAAATTTACAATTTTTGCATAAATAGACTAGAAACCTATTTCACGAAAAAAAAAAAATAACAAAAAAAATTTATATGAATAATTATTTAGTGAAAAGGACAAGCAAGTGCAAGTGACGACATAAACGAATAAATTAGCTGAGCGCTAGACGACCGAGAGTTGAAGAATCTAACCTAATCTGGCCACGGATAACTTAACCGTGTAGGAATAAGTTAATTAAGCGGAGATTAAAGGACGGAACTTCAAGGGATACATTTATATATCTTCTCCCTCTCTTTCTGGAATATTGAATCGTAAGAAAATTATTATATTTAATAAATAACAAAATGTGTAATAATTATTAAATAAAAAAAATAAAAAAAAGAAAACACAAAAGGAGAAATTTATTTAATAATTAAAACTTAATATTAATTTTTATAAAAATTTGGTTATTCTAAAACTAAATTAGAATTTAATTTTAATAAATATTTACTTAAAAGGTGACAGATAGGTTCTGGGACTACAAACTGGTTCCCAATAAAAAGAAATTCATTTCTTTTTGTGAACTCAACGACCGAAACAAATCCGGTCGTAACATTTTATTCATCTTCTATTTTGTGTAAGCCATACTATAAATTTTCTCCAAAATTTTTGTACAATCAATTCAATATTGTCTGAAAAAAATAACCTTTTAAAAACTAATTTCCTTAGAGTGGTTACGATTTTAGAGAATTTCAAAGATTTAAAAAAAAATTTTGATTTTTTATTTCTTATTGTTTTTATTTTACGTAGAGTACTCGATAGATTTGTTCTAAAATTTGCAGGGAAATCATTTACAACTGCCGATAGAAGGGAAATTTTCAAAACTTGATTTTCATAGGATAGTTTTAATTTTAGAGCATTTTTAAAATTTTGAAAAAGAAATTTTGAAAAGAAAATGTTATTTATTCAGCCAATTTGATCTCGAAAATTACTCGATGGATTTGCTTCAAATTTCGCATACTATCTATATTTTTGTATAAGTAGACGGGAAGCTATTGAAAATTGGTATTTATAGAGTAGTTTTTTTTATAGAGCCATAAACATGAACTGTATTTATATATAAATATAATAGCATTTTATAAAGATTAGAAATTTTCTTGTCATCATTCTTTTTATTACTACATTATATCATTTTGGTATTATCATCCTGGTTTTCACCAGGACTAAATAAAAGTGTATGATTTGATTATGTCGAATATTTTTGTATGATTTTAAATATAAATTTGAATTAATTTGGAATTATTGAATTAATTATTAAATTATAATTATGAAAGATAAATATATGTATAATCTAGTGATGAAATGAACTCCACCAATATTTAATTGAGTAAACCGTTCTCACAATTAAAATATATTGGAGAATATTTATTTAGAGCACTTGAATAGAGAATATATAAATTGAATATTCTTACCTTGATTGATGTAAGTAGATGAAGGCTGGATACAGACAGACAAAGAATAGATATAGGCACGATTTAAAATAAGACTCGAATCGAATATAAGAAACTTTTAAGGTATTTATTAGACACTTGTAAAATAATTAATATCGAATAGAATAACTTCATTTGAATTCGAATTTGAATTTGAATTTGAATTTGAATTACATGATATATGACTTGGTACCAACAATGATCCTGGGGTAGTGCAAACTGTCGTCAATTTCAGTCGGCTTTTATAAGATTCATCTTGACATAATTTCATTGAGTAATAAGTGGATCTTGCTTGTTTTATGATTTAATAATTTCGAAGTCAACGAATTTCGTTTCTTAATATCAACTTAAAGTTTCTTTACTGCTTAGGTTAACACATTCTTTTATTGTTCGATGACTGTTTAATTAGTTCATCAATATCATGTTGAGAAAAAGATATTTAGAAATTATAAATCAAAAAGTAATATAAAAGATAGGTTGTGACGTAACAAAATCATTATTTAACTCTTTTTAAGAAATATTTCTTTGAATAAAAAAATAATTCTTTGAATCAAAAAAGTTTCAGTAATAAAAAAAAATTAAAATTTATATTGCAGAGAAATAACTTAAATTTGTTGAAATATTTATTTGAATTAATATTTCAAATTTACTTGTGAAAAATTATTTCTATGCTTAAAAGTGATGTTTCATGTTTCCAAAATAATAAATTCTTTTACAAAAAAATATTTTTCAGGCTTGAAAAATTCAGATATATTTTTAAAGAAAGATAATATTTATTGAATAAATAGTTACTTCTATTTGGTACGCAGAAATTAATTAATACGCAATATTTTTTATATGCATAAAAATATTTTATTGAAGGGAATATTTTTTTTCGTTACTAATAAATTTTTTTCCAGTGTAACTATTAGATCAAGTAACGGTTGTATCATCTGTCTTTTATTCTTATCATGGAGAGACAAAGACAGAATTAAGTTCAAGTAACAACCGCTACTTGAGTTAGGTCTATGAATAGGAGCCTAGAATCGTCTATGATAATGAAAATTTATATGGTTGGAATATATATTTAGAATAGATTAAATTACAAATATTATTCTCTTCATTAAGAAATAATAAGTTGATTGAAAAAAAAATTATATCTCATTCATTTTTAGTCTATTTTCAATTATAATAATTTTTATTAAAAACGGAGCAATTTATTTTAACATATTTTAACAATGAAAATAATACTTTTAATTTATTTAGAAATAATACTTTAAATCATATTTAAAAGTATTATGAAAATAATTTCAATTTATAAAATTTATAGTAACGGATTAAATATTTTTCTCTTACCTGCAAGAAATAAAATGTTGGCTCTCGAATGTTCGCTTTTGTGACTCGAAGGATTACAGTGAAGTTGACAGTGGTGATTTTTAAGGAAGTGAAATCCGTTATTATCAAAGTCCTCACAATCGCCTGGCACAAAAGACACAAGAGTATCTTTTTTTTTTGTACTTTTCTAATACTGAAAAGAGGCGTAGTCTTTTCCAACGAATTTTTTAACTAAATTTGTTGGACGATTTAGAAAGAAAAGGACGTAATCCTTTTCCTTTGAATATTTATCTGATCATGAATTTTCCTAACTAATCCTATTTTGAATTTACCCTTTTTTGAATGTAAATGAATTGACACTGAATTTTAACTTTAACTAACTTTGAAATTTCTAACTAAATTAAATTAAATTTTACACTGAATTGATTTTATCACAAATTTTTACACACAAAGATCTATTATTTTGTAAAAGAGAAATTAAATGATTTTACTAATACAAAGCAACTAACCTTGCGGTTGTAGTCGCTTTGTTTTAATTGATTTTAGCTTGAATTTACACTTTATTTTTTGGGAAAGGATTCACTCAATAAAACACAGATATAAAGGGAAAAAGCCATGTGGCATAAAAAACCCTTGATTTATTGCCCTACAACTTTACATACTATTTGACGCACCGTTCGATTTGTTCGCACGCACGCACGCAAAGAGATAGAAAAACCAATGCAAATTTATATAGCCGCGGCTTAGGTAGAACAAAGCTTCTGATCGCTTTGGAGAAGAAAACTAGGTGTTTTCAAGAAGAGAACCGATTGCTCTCGAAAATGAGTGAACCGCTCTAGGCGATGTCACTCTTGATACTAAACTATTTTTCCGCGGCATTTGCAAAGTCTCCCTGTTCTTTCCCCCCTTTTGTCTATGAGCTGACTTAAGGGAGGTGAGAACAGGCGACTGTAAAGTGCTGCCGCTCATCATCGTATTTGATTTTAATATAATTTGTGTTGCGACGCAACAACTACATTGGCCTTGTTCCAGATGCTTCTCGGGATTGTGCACACCGTATTCGCAAAATTTATATATATATATATATATATATATATATATATATATATATATATATATATATCGCGAGCATTTGGAACAAAGCTCATGTATTACTAATGTATTATATATATGTATTGCATCGTATGGATGCGTTCACAGACTTTTCATTGTCTTGCTTAGGAAATTACGTTCGCATACAAATGGCTATGTTAAACACGCTTTTTGAAGTTGCGCACCAGTAATGCTTAGTATATTGCTGTGTCCGAAAATCTGCTGCACATACTGGGGGTTTCTTTATAGATAAGCTGTATCGACCAATTAGAAAACTTCTTTAGAGCTATTTAACGCGTGATAAATTTTGTGAATACGACGTGCGCAACCCCGAGAAGCATTTGGAACAAAGCCGATGTATAAGAAGAGTACGGAAAAAAGATACTCTTGTGTCTTTTGTGTCAGACGATTGTGAGGACTTTGATAATAACGGATTTCACTTCGTTAAAAATAATCACCGTCAACTTCACTGTAATCCTTCGAGTCGCAAAGGCGAATATTAGAGAGCCAACATTTTATTTCTTGCAGGTAAGATAAAAATATTTAATCCCTTACTATAAATTTTATAAATTGAAATTTTTTTCATAATACTTTTAAATATGTTTTAAAGTATTATTTCTAAATAAATTAAAAGTATTATTTTCATTGTTAAAATATAATAGAATAAATTGCTCCGTTTTTAATAAAATTTATTATAATTGAAAATAGACTAAAAAATAGATAAGAGAACATTTTTTTTAATCAACTAATTATTTCTTAATGATGAAAATAGTAGTTTGTTATTTAATCTATTTTGAATATATATTCCAATTATATAATTTTTCATTATTGTAGACGATCTTAGACTCCTATTGATATACCTAACTCAAGTAGCGGTTACTTGAACCTAATTCTGTCTTTGTCGCTCCATGATGAGGATAAATGATAGATGATAAAACCGTTACTTGAGATCTAATAGCTACACTGGATAAAAAATTTCTTTGTAACGAAAAAAATTTTATTGTATCGAATAGATTCTTTTTGGCAATAAGTAAAATACTTTTTGTATCAATATAATTTATTCCGTCAGTGGATATAACATTTTTAAATATCAATAAAATATTGCTCAACATACATAAGATATTTCTTAAACTTAAAAATATCTCATACTGGAAATCATTAATTTTATTTTAAATTAATATTTCGTCATTAAAATAAAATTTTTTTCCTCTAATAAAATATTTTTATGCATCTAAAAAATATTTCAAATTAATTAATTTCTTCGAACCAAATATTGGCCACGGGGAATTTTTAATTGATTTTTCTTGGTCTCCTAGTTCTATTTCACAGAGAAAAATTCAAAGAAATTTTTCGAAAATTTTCCCTGGGATTAAACTCTGGTCCACTACAGCATGAGCCAAGAGCCTTAGTCCCTGCGCTACCACCGATTCTACTTATAGGTATAAACTTATTTTAAATGAATGAGAATCGGAAGAGTGTAAATTTGTATAAATTTCAAGAACAAGCTGAGAAAAATCATCCGTACTGAAAATATTGTATGAACTTTCATATGAGATCTCATACGAAATCGCCTGTGAAATCTCATATATATTTGTTTAATTTTGAAAATAAAATAAATATTTGTGAGATCTTATGTCAGATCACACATATATTTATTTTATTTTGAAAATTTTACGAATATACATTCGTTAAATTTTTACAATTGGCGCCTACAATCTTCTAGCAGTTTACTCGCTTATCAAGGAAACCGTATACTTAAAAACGGTTTATTGAGTACCAAGATCGTATTCAATAGACAAATTGTAACGGCTGAATCTGCCAAATTGTCAGCGTTTGTCGTTGAATCGTGAAGCTCAACGAACGATTCGTATTCAACGCTGATTAAATGGTAGATGAGTAAAAGTAGTTATATAGTACTAATAATAAGTACATCATATACGTGATAATTTATTGCAACCCGTATATGACGTCACAACTGGCCAGTTGTGACGTCATATACAGTTTTCAATAAATTACCACGTATATGATGCACTTTTCATTAGTACTCTACAAGTACTTTTAATTATCTACCATTTAATCACAGTTGAAAATGAATCATTCTTTAAAATTCACGATTCAACAGAAACGCTGACAAGATGGCGGATTTTGCCGTTATGATTCGCTCAAATCTGATTCTTTGGCATATCCAAATACCTGTGTGATATAAGACACCTTTGATAATTTTCCATTTTCATAATACTGCCCAAACTCAACCTTTCTTCGTGATGTTCGTTGTATATCTAAATTCCAGAACCTTTCTATAAATAATTCTTTAAACTCGTTAAATGTGTGTACACTCGACGGACACTGATTCGCGACCCCCTTTTTGAATATCTGCAACGTTGTCCGTTGAGTTTTTGAAATATAGGTTAGCTTGCGCGATCATGTTTCGAAAATGAGTTTCCATCTAAATAAATATGTGGGCACACACACATAGAAATGTGTAGAGTATATGTAAGTGCCACGCGCACCTTGCGGTTTGCAAGCGAGCGACGGCAAGTAAGCCAAGAAGTAGAAGCGTGCGAACTGGTGAGACACAGCGTGCTCAACCTCTGACGAGATAAGTCTCTTTGTTCACCTTGTACTCTCAGGTAATATTAAGCATCAAATAAAGACAAGGCATTTATTGTAATTCCGGAGTCTGGTTATTCCACCATCCTCTACCTCATCTTCCTTGTATCTTGTGCCAGGAGGCACACAGTGGTGACCCCGACGACCAACGAGAGGAAAAGGAGCGGCGAGGCAGCTAGCAGCGACTGGAAGGAAGCGAGCAAAGGCGCCTGAAGCAACACGTGGTTTTCGTAAAGAAAAAGGTAAAATTTCTGACTACACGCGGCAGCAAACAAAGAGCTTAGTCTCTTATAAAATACATATAAAATAATTTTTTTTTCTTGTAAAATAGAAACAAAGTTTTCTTTCAGAAAATAGAAGAGAGACGATAATCTCTAATAAAAATAAAATTAAAATAGCTTGTAATGCTCAGTGCGGCGGAGCAAAAATAAAAAAATTTTTTTGTAAAACTAATAGCGATCGTGCGTTTTCTACTAGCATAGTTATAAGTTAATATATAATATAAATAAAAGTGAGAAGCTGAATCTTTTCGCGATTCACGCAGGCGAGTGGTAATTGGGTTTTTCTTTCTCTTTTATTTTGGGTGGTTATGAGCGCTTCAGGTAAAAGGGAGAGTGCCACTCCAAAGGACTTGTCCCCTAATCTGGCACTCAAACGGACACCTTGAGGTTGCTTAAAAGGAGAAACCAATAGTAATTAGTAATAATTAATATATTTTTTTTTTGTGATTGCCTGTGTGGATCGGGGGGAGTAATAGGTAAAAAGAAAAAAACATAACCATATCACGTGCAAAAAGCACGAAAAATATATATATTTCTTAAGTGCAAAAGCACGTAGAACACATATAAGTACGGAAAATACACATTCTTTCCACGTGCTAAAGCATATATATATGTGTGTATAAAGAATATAGGGGTTTATGGTGTGCAAAAAGCACGGAAAAAGGCATATTAAAAAGAGTAGCCTTGATTGTGCGGGTATATAAAAGAGATAGTTAGAAAATCGCGAAATATGTGTGCGTAAAAGAAATTTTAGAAAATCGCGAATATACGTGACGTGTAAGAAATTTTGAAAATCGCGAGTGTTGTATGTAGAATATTCAAACCGAAAATTCTAGAAACCGTTAGAACGCGAAAATAAAAGTTTGTTTTTCTTTTGAACAAAGCGAAGTGGTTTAAGGTTAAATGTTGTGTGCGCGTAAATAAAGTAGAGTCGCGAAAGTAAATAGACAAGTCCTTGAAGAGGATAAATAAAAAAAAAATAAATAAATAAAAAAAATAAATAAAAAATAAATAAATAAATAAAAATAAATAAAAAAGACTGATAAGTGTTAAAAGAAATAGATAGGATAGCTTGCTATAAGAAATCGTTTATAGGACATAACCTTAAATCACGACAAATGAATAGTTTTAAAAGTAATAATATCGAAATGAAGGACGGTAAAGATAGTGATAGCGAAACGAGTGAAGCAGGATACGTGTCAACGGTACGTAGTAATACGCCGAAAAAAAATGAAAAAGAAAATGAATGCGATCGGTATAGAGAACAAATAGATTTTAATAGAATTTACGCGTTAGGAAATAACAGTTTAAAAGGAAACGACGTATTAGAAGAGGTATTAATTAAAGAAACAAGAAAAATAGACGAACAGTATAAACGGAAGTTCGAAGAATGAAAGAATTATTACGAAAATAATATGCAGTCGTTGAAGAAAAAAATAGAAATGTTAGAGGATGATAGTAACAGACAAAAGGCGTACGGAAATAACGCGATGCATACAGACGACAACACTCGCGCGCAAAGGTTAGGCGGAAATATCCAAGCAAACAATAATAGGTTAGAGTTCCAACAATTAGCACAGGGTAGCTTGTTGCAATTCCGGCAGATTAATTTTCCCTTTTGGAAACACGATCCGGAAACGTGGTTTGAACTGTTCGAAAAACAAATGCAATTACAAAACGTAAATCAGGATAGTGTAGGTTTTATGCTGTTGATCACGAATCTAGATAGAGACGTCGTTCGCGAGACATCGAACTTAGTTAAAACATTGAAAAACGGACAGAGATACAACGGTATAAGGGATTTTTTATTAGAAAAATACGGACAGTCACAAGAAGAGCATTTTAATAGGTTATTTAGGAAATATCGCGAGCAAGAAAAACCCTCCGACTTCCTAAGGGAAATGTTAGACGTAGCAGGCCAAAATATAAAAAGAGAGGTTATCTTAAAAGCCTGGAAATATAACCTACCCCCAAAAATAAAAAAGATTTTGTTAGGCGAAATAAACTTACGAAATGAATCATCCATGGTAAACCATGCCGATGAAGGTCGAAGAGGTCGGTAAAGTAGGAACCGTTAACGCAGTTGACCATACGTGGGTAGATATGTCGCATGATAATCAGCCGGGTGTAGGTAAAGTAGATAGGGTAGGTAATGTAGGAAAAATTAATTTAGATGCGCACATAGCAGCGATAGTAGAAAAGACAATCGATAAAGTGGAAAGGAAATCAAGAGGGCAGCACAAGACAGACCGACCAGCATATTATGAATATAAGAGTAGTAGTAGGGAGAGACATAAGAGACACTTGTGCATATTTCATAGAAAATACGGCAATAAAGCTCTAAACCCTGCGAGTGGGTAAATTACGAAGTGAAAAATAGATCAGTCTCCCCGAGGAGAAAAGAGGAAAGGCATCGGTCAAAATCTCCTGGTGGAAATATTAAAAGGAGTCATAGCGTTAAAGACAATTAGTACGCGAAAGGCAAAGAACATTTAAACTCACGGACCGGCGAGTAGAGGAGGTGAACTCGTCGGAAAAAGAAAGCATACGCCTCCACATTGTCGATAGAACAACTAAAGAAACGTTCTTAGTTGATACAGGCGCGGAAGTCTCCTTGGTAATAAGAGAGAAAAATAGTAAAAAGAAAGCAACGTCCGTAAGGCTATATGCAGCAAATAATACGCGGATAACTACATATGGTGTGGTCTATAAAGAATTGGACCTGGGTTTTAGCATGTAAGTTAAATGGACGTTCATAGTGGCTGACGTTCCATATGCTATTATGGGCGGCGATATCATCCAGCATTATCACTTGCTTGCAGATCTAACCAGACGCAGGTTGGT
Source organism: Anastatus disparis (assembly GCA_017163975.1). NCBI lineage: Eukaryota > Metazoa > Arthropoda > Insecta > Hymenoptera > Eupelmidae > Anastatus > Anastatus disparis. The sequence continues at coordinate 326,416 of JAFFSR010000395.1, read as the reverse complement.
GACGCAGAGACGCAGAGACCAAATATCCGGAAATAATTAAGAAATTTCCAGCAGTAGTAGGCCTAGAAAAGCCGAAAACCATTAATAAAAAAGACGTAGTGCACCATATAAAAACAATAGGACCGCTAGTGGCACAGAAGCCAAGACGGCTGGCACCTGAAAAGTTGCAAGCAGCAAAAAAAGAATTTGAGAAATAATGCAAAGAAGGCATATGTAGACCTTCTAAGAGCCCTTGGGCAACACCAATACACATGGTACCAAAGAAAAACGGTGAATGGAGGATTTGTGGAGACTACCGCAAGCTGAACGTTGTTACGGTACCAGATAAGTACCCAATACCAAATCTGCATGACTTCGCGTCTAATTTAGAAGAAAAAACAATCTTTTCAGCATTGGGTTTGGAAAAAGCGTTTTTACAAATTCCTATATATCCAGACGACGTACCTAAAACAGCGGTAATTACTCCATTCGGATTGTATGAGTTTTTGGTTATGACTTTCGGATTTAGGAACGCCACCCAGACGTTCCAGCGATACATTAACCAGGCCATGGGCGACCTGGATTTCGTATTCGCTTTCGTGGATGATATCTTGGTTGCGTTCTCGTCAGAGGAGGAGCACCAAGAACATCTAAAGATCGTCTTAGATAGGTTGGAAAAATTCCACCTGAAACTGAATCTCGATAAATGCCAGTTTGAAGTAACAGAACTTATTTTCTTAGGGCATTAGATAGACAAAAATGGATTCAAACCAGATCCATCGAAAATAGAAGATATCAGAGCCTTTAAGAAACCCAAGACTAAAGATGAGATGAGAAGATTCTTGGGTATGGTGAACTTCTATAGAAAAAGCTTGCCAAAAGCCGCAGAGGTACAGAGGTCTTTAGTAGCCACAATAAAGGATATTAAAAAGAAGGATAAACGACCAGTGGAATGGACAATGGAAGCAGAACAGGCGTTTAAGAAGATAAAAGAAGAATTAGTCAACGTCGCGTATCTTGCGTTTCCAGCAAAAAATGCTGAAGTCATGTTAGTTTCTGATGCATCGAATATTGCGATGGGTGCATCGTTAGAGCAGAAAGTAGGTAGCGAATGGAAACCACTAGCATTCTTTTCGAAAAAGTTTACTCCCGCACAGTCAAGGTACTCAACTTATGATCGTGAATTAATGACTATCTATGAAGCAGTAAAATACTTCAGTTATTATTTAGAAGGTAGAGAAATAAAAATTTATACCGACCATAAACCTCTAATATATGCAATGGATCAAAGTTTAGACAGTTGCCCAGCTCTTAGGGCACGTAAATTAGCATATATAACAGAGTTCAACGTAAAAATATGCTATTTGCCAGGGGAGAGTAACGTGGTAGCTGACATGCTATCGAGAATAGATGATTTTAGATTCCCCCCAGCATTTTCGTTAGATGAAATAGCCAAGTATCAAAAGGAAGATCAGCAGCTGCAGGAGATCATAGATGATCCTTAGCATCAGCTGAAACTGGTTAAATTGCAATATGGTGCAGAAAATACACCATTTTACTGTGAAATAGCTCAAGAAACTCTCAGACTATACGTACCTGAGGTGTTGAGAGCAACCATCTTTGATCTTTTCCACAATAAAAGTGCACATCCATCTGCTAGATCAACTAGCAAGATGATAAGAAAGCAGTATGTGTGGCCAAACATGAATAAGCACATTACATCATGGTGCAGAGCATGCGAAGAATGCCAACGGTCAAAGGTCACAAGAGAGAATAAATTTCTACCTTTGAAATTTAGCGAACCAGATGGGCGTTTTACACACGTGCATGTCGACATAGTAGGACCGTTGCCACCTAGCCAAGGTTATAGGTATATCCTAACCATGATTGATAGGTATACTAGGTGGCCGGAGGCGGTACCTCTAGATAAGATATCGGCTCCTGTAGTCGCACGCGCTTTCTATGACACGTGGATATCACGTTTCGGCGCTCCAGTCATCATAACGACCGACCAGGGCAGACAATTTGAATCTTCCTTGTTCCAGGCACTATTAGAACTTATAGGCTGCAAAAGAATACACACAACAGCTTATTATCCAGCAGCCAACGGTATGGTAGAGAGGTGGCACCGTAATCTTAAGGCGGCACTTATGTGTCATATGGTGGGACCAGAATGGTCTAGAGTCCTGCCAACAGTATTACTTGGGTCGAGAACGCGAATTCGTAAAGACACGGAAGCCAGTCCTGCTGAATTTGTATATGGGACACCTCTCACGATACCTGGTGATATGTGTGACTTCAGAGAAACGGACGTAAGAGATCAAAATCTGTTTCTATCAGAATTTAAAGAGTACATGGACGAGGTTAGGCCTGTACCAGTGAGTCACAACAATGCCACAAAAGCATTTGTGTTTAAAGATCTCGATAAATGCACACATGTGTGGGAAAGGATCAGAGCAGTAAAACCTCCATTAGTGCAACCATATACCGGACCATACAAGGTAGTGTCAAGGCACGAAAATGGCCGGAACTTTGTAATAAAAAAAGGAAATAAGGATGTTACGGTAAATATGGAGAGGCTTGAACCAGCGTATTTGATTAGAAATGAAGAGGAAAATAGTGAAATTGATACTAATGGTCGTAGTATAATAGCTGAAGATAGTCAAATAGAAGAAAATCAAATGGACGAACAACTAGAAAGTACAAATGTTGTGAACGACGGGAACAATGTTATAAGAACGCACGTAGAAGTGCATAATGACTCTCCACCAGAGCAACAAGCAAGTTATGACACAATTGAACATGTCAATGAAGAAAATTTTAATAATGACGAATTGCAAAGCAATTATAGTAATGTAAATGAAGAGAGCCATAGAAATGACGTTGGAATAGGAACAAGAGTAGTACAAAATGGTTAAGAAACTAATAAAAGAGAGAAATTTATCTCTAATATTTTAAAGAAAAAAAGCGTAAATAGTATTTTAGTAGGTGATAATGAATGTAATAAAGGCGTAAAGAAAGTTAGATTTTGTACAGGTTCTCACTCCAATAATGTAAATAGAATTAAGAAAAATTGTAAAGATAAATATGTATATAATAAGTATGCTAATAATGTATTTTCTTTTTGTAAAAACAGGTGAAGCTGATTGGCTCTTCCCAGATTCTCGAATCATAAAAGGGTACACTCAGTCAAACCATTATGCAATTCCTTGACGATTTGGCAATGGGCCTATTGAATGAGATAAAGAAGACCCAGGACCTAACAATCAAGGCAGATTATCGGCTTGCAGAGATCCACCTCCTGGAGTTTACCGACGTTTATAGAGCGCAATGCATGGCCAAAATAAATGCCGTAGACCGGGCGGCGTCCAGAAACATCATGGACAACAGGCAGGAGTACGACCAATTTAAAAGACCAATCTTATTCCACCATGGTCAGCCTGTAAAGGAGCTTTTTATTTATGGCATGCCAGTGAATCCAGGGAAAAAGAGATTAGAAGAAGCTTTGAGGTCCTGCGGTCAAGATGACTTCCAAATTAAAAAAATAAAAAGTAATGGCAAGCAATCTGGCATAGAAGTATCATGTCTTACACTAGCATCCTCTGTCAAGATGCAGTGTGATGCTATTTTAAAGAAAATATGGTTGGTAACGAAGAATAATAAAAAACATTCCCTCAAGTTGCAACCACATCAGGATGCGACCGTCAGTACGGTGGCAGGTCCAGCACCGGTGCAACCAATTAAAATAGGGGCATATCCGTCTCCAGCGGAAAAAGCCTTATCAATTATAGAGATTGTCAGCCTTATCGTGAAGATGAGTGAGTCAACAGATATATGTAATTTGATGTCAGCAATTGAGGGTATATGGACGGAACGCTGCAAGCTAGGAAAATTGGACTTACTCCTAAACCACCCTACGTATGAAGGTGAAAATGGCCTAACAAGGTTATTTACGGATATGAACCAATTTAAGATCGTAAATATTTTTACTCAAGGGTGTAAATAGGACGTTGACGTTTCCACCATCAGGAAGATACTTAGATTATTAAAAAAGGAGAAAGATAACGTAGTAAGCTTGCGGTGTGTCGATCTAACAAGAGTTAATGTTTCAAGGGAAGTCATCACGGAGTTATCAGAGGGTCTTACTATAGGGAAGTTGATGTTGGCTAAAACGAAGACAAATTTCGATGCAGAAATGCAAATGGAATTGTTGGAGGAAATTGAATTTATAAGGTGCGAGCACGCAAGGATTAAGTTCCTGAAGGAAGATAGGTTCCATAGTTTAAGGACCATCAAACTGGTAGATTGTAAGATGCTGATCATTGCCAACTTATATACCTTTTTGTTAAGGAATAATAACTTGAAGGAGTTATATTTGATCAATGTAAACAGCATAGATCACGATATGCATTGCTGGAGAGTCTTGGAGGCTGTATTTAATGGAAACAATTTACTAGAGGTATTTCACTTCTGCTAACCTCGAGGAGAAACGAAGGAATTGGACTACATTCATGACCCGGTGTTAAATGAGAATCACAGCTTAGAGGTGATTAATCTTGAGAATAATTTGATGGTAATGCAGAGTATACAGGAGGTCTTTAATCGAGCAAAGGTACTACAACACTTCAATATAAAAGGTCTGGAACCGGGGAAAGAGTTTCTTTCAACCTTGCTGATAAGAGATCCTTGATCACCTTCGAAATGTCATATCATCCTGGTATGCAAGCTACACTGAATTCATTGAATGGTGGTTTCATGGAGGCCGTGGATATAAATAATTATTACGGCAAGAACAACAATAACAACAGATGTTTCAATGTGAGATTTGTAACAACGGTACTCCGCAATGTAGTCAAGTTCAGATTAAATGTAAAAGACTGTAAAGTAATAATAGATAATGCCTTGTATATAGCAGTGAATAGATTAGGTGCGCAAATAATAGAAAATAAAGATAATAAAACAATGTCTATTAGTAAGTAAGAGTGTAAATAAAAGCGTAGAATAATAAGTAAAAATTTTTTTTTGATAAAAACACGTAAAATTTAAAATTTTTCTTGTATTATAAGGTATAAATTTGATTAATAAAGATTTTTGTTTGATAAAAGCATGAAATGTAAAAATAATATGTAAAAATCTAGATATAAATAAAAAGTGTAAAATTTAGCGATTGCATGTAAACTGTATGATAATTGATGTAAAACCGAAGATTGCATATGTAAGAAATGTAAAAAATAATTGTTCAATTGCGCAAAAATGTAATTCAATAATTATGTATATATGATGGAATGATTGCATATTAATCGCTCGCATTAAATAACCAACGTGTGGTTATTTAGGGGGGAGTATTGTGGGCACACACACATAGAAATGTGTAGAGTATATGTAAGTGCCACGCGCACCTTGCGGTGTGCAAGCGAGCGACGGCAAGTAAGCCGAGAAGTAGAAGCGTGCGAACTGGTGAGACACAGCGTGCTCAACCTCTGACGAGATAAGTCTCTTTGTTCACCTTGTACTTTCAGGTAATATTAAGCAGCAAATAAAGACGAGGCATTTATTGTAATTCCGGAGTCTGGTTATTCCACCATCCTCTACCTCATCTTCCTTGTATCTTGTGCCAAGAGGCACACAAATATAATTTATGCTAACTATAAGACAAGGGAACTTAAATAAAGAAATGGCGGTAAAATTTAAATGAGCTAATATTTAATACTAAAGTAATGAAAAAGCTATAATTTCTTATGATTGTCATCGCATATGGTTACATAATATATGTAAAGAATGCTTTATAAAAATATGCTTACCTTAACATTTATTTATTGTTTTATCATTTATCATTTTTCATCTTCGAATTAATGCCTGTTTGAATTTTACCGCCATTTCTTTATTTATGTTCCCTTATCTTATAGTTAACATGAATTATATTTATCCAGATGGAAACTTATTTTTGAAACATGATTGCGCAACCATCCTAAACTTAATGGATAACGTTTAAAGGCACGAAAATGGGGTCGAGAATCAGTGTCTGTCGAGTGTACATCGTCCTGGTGTATGTACCACCATGCATTAGCATCTTTCTGTAATACAGATTGAAGAATTTGTAGTTTTTCTTCGTCATCTAGTTTTTTCAATGCCACATATTTATCTAATTTATTTCAAAATTTTATTGGTCTTTCTCCTTCTTGTCCTTCGAACTTCGGTAATAGAATTTTTATTTTAGGCTGTTGTGTGCTGTCACATCTATACTGTGTATTATTGCTATCCATTTGTCCTTTTATTTAGTTAATTTTTTCGTCTTGTTCGTTAGCAATTTCATCCATCCTTTCAACCACGTAATTATATATTTGCTTAACAAATTCATCATATTAAAGATCATTTTTATTACTTATGATTCCGCGTTGAGCTGTTCATTCTTAATTTTTAATTCTTGGTTTTCTTTAGATAACGTTTTTACTTCAAATGATATTACTTGCATCCACCCTTGAAGTTTTATTGGAATGCTGTTTATGCTCTCTTGATGTTCTTGAATCTCTTGCATGATCACATCTGACCTACGTTTTTTCGGCATTTGGTCTATTTATTATTTACGCGATTCGAGCAAGTATTGAGAGAAAAATTTTAAATAAGTTACTTTAATTACAATGATCAAAAAAATGTTAGTATTTTCAACAATATGCATTTTTGTTTTATTTCAAAATATTTTTAAGGATGTTGGTCACCAGTTACATCATAAGAAATTCATTATGTTAAGAATGCTTTAAAATTTTTATCACAATTTAAAAACAACATCATAAATAAGTGGTAAAAATTTCAAAACGATTCACTGTTTCTAAATTAAGATACAGAACTATAAAATTACAATTTTGAAAAAGTTTACGTCATAATTGCAATTTTGAAGTTGTCCATCTTAATTTAGAAACAGTGAATCGTTTTGAAATTTTTACCACTTATTTATGATGTTGTTTTTAAATTGTGATAAAAATTTCAAAGCATTCTTAACATAATGAATTTCTTATCATGTAACTGGTGACCAACCTCCTTAAACCGTAAATTTTTACTCACAACTGGCCAGTTGTGACATCATAAACAGTTTTCAATAAATTACCACGTATATGATGCACTTTTAATTAGTACTCTACAAGTACTTTTACTCATCTACGATTTAATCAGCGTTGAAAATGAGTCGTTCTTTAAAATTCATGATTCAACACAAACGCTGACAAGATGGCGGATTTTGCCGTTATGATTCGTTTATTAAGTACGATTTTGATGCCTAATAAACCAATTGTTTTTGGCATTAAGATTTTCTTGATAAGCGAGTAAGCTGAGCTAGACCGTACACTATAGAGACGTCTTGCTTTGTAGATTCGGGTCCGTATGAAACAGCTTACTCTTAAATATTTTATATATATTTATATCCTGAAAAAGGAATTACAAGGAAAGGATTCATCGGGTTTCTAGGGCCTCATGTATCGTAACAGATACGAATGTGCATTAGAAAATCTTCGCAAATTCTATTTAATTACAACAGCGTAAAAGCTACAAGCTACGCTTTGCTAGCTCCACGCTTATGTAAGATTTGACAACATTTAGGCTAATGCCTATACACGTGAATTGACTTTGCTTGTGTACTAAAAAACTCACTTATACACTACACAAGAATTAAAACACTTTAAATTCTTTTACTAGGAGAGTGTCTGATTTGCGGGTCACAGATATTGATGAAACTTTGGGATAAGTATTTAGGTACCAAAATATGAGTAAAGCCACAGTGGTACGGTCTAACGCTTCGAAAAAGTGAAGTTATGAACGATTATAGTCTTATTTTCAGAAAAATATGAAAAAAGAACTCCTAATTAAAGAGTAAATAATTCTGTCTAGAAATGTCTTTAATAAATCTACAATAACTTAAATGAAAGCAGAGAAAGCAGGCTTTAATTGGCTGGTTTCCGAATTGAAAAATAATAATTGGGACTAATGTTATGCTTGTTTAAAGTTAGGCATCAAGAGCGTACTAAAAATCACCATCCTTCAAAATTTAGACTATCTGTGGTACTCTCTTACTGCTCAACTTTAAACAAGCATAACTTTAGTTCTAATTATTATTTTTCAATTCAGAAACTAGCAAATTAAAGCTTGCTTTCTCTGCTTTTATTTAAGTTATTGTGGATTTATTAAAGACATTCCTAGACAGAATTATTTGCACTTCAATTAGGAGTTCTTTTTTCATATTTTTCCGAAAATAAGACTATACTTGTCCATAACTTTAGTTTTTCGAAGCATTAGACCGTACCGACCGCTGCGGCTTTACTCATATTTTGGTACCTAAATACTTATACCAAAGTTTCATCAAGATCTGTGACCCGCAACTCAGACACTCTCCTGGTTAGTAAAATATTACTATTCGATTTACAAGGAACTATTATTTATTTACTCACAGTTAGGGAGCTGCTCTTTCGGCAAACTCTTTTACCGTCATTCGTGAATAAATAATAGAAGAATTAACGATGACACAGTATTTAAATTTAATTTAGACTTTATTGATGGACTGACGATACACGAGTGCCGGCTCACTCAATTATTCTTTGCCAGATCGCCAAATTTATTGAAAAACCGTATATGACGTCACAATTGGCGCCCACAACGTTCATTTTTAACCTATGACTGAGAATTTATAAAATTCGTCAGATAAAAAATTTGTAAAAGTATGTAATAAAAAACAACTGGCGCCCACGTACTTGAGTACATTGTAAATCGCTAAGAGCAAAAGAGTCGCAAATATACAAATTGTATTGAAATACAAAAATTTTTTTTTCTTTTTGTTGTTTGTAAAAGTCAGATGATATATACGTCATAACTCGCGCTCATGTAATTTAAACTCATTCATAAATTTTAATAAGAAATAAAAAAAACGGTAGAAAACAATAAATAAATAGCGAAATAAAGTGTTGGCAATTTGACTACCAATTAAGTATTTGATTATAATAGATTACAGTTCATAAAGGAGAAAAAATAAAATAAATACAAATAAAAAAATTGAGTATAGTAGATTTCATTTTGAAATCAAAAGAAAAAATAAGTAACAAAAACGAATTACAAAAAAATTTGATTAAAATAGTGAAAATTAGATTTGGAAAAAATATTAAAGATGATGAAAAAAAAGATTGTATCGTATTAAGAGAAAAAGAATTAGTACAGATTCTGGATGTGGTAAAAAGCCATTTAGAAAAACAAAACAATGGAATAAACTTAATGTATTTAAAATTTGAAAAATTAGAGTCCAGAATTGGAAACCTAGAATTAGTAGTGAATGAAATGAAAATTCATGAGAGTCAAGTAATAAAGAAATTAGTAGAGGTTAGGCGAAAATTTAATTATAATATGCTGAGACTAATTGAACACTTGAATGATTTAGAAAAAGAAATTAAAATAATACATAGTCAAAGAAAAGATTAAAATAATAAAAAATATAGAATTCAGAAAATTTGCATAAAAAGAAAAGAAAAAGAAAAATGTGAATGTCAAAAATCAATTGAAAGTATCTCGAAATAATCAAAATTTAGGAAAAATAATATATAAATATTATTTTATTATACGACCGATTCCATCTCAAATCATGCAGACCGACTGCACCTGTCTCTCCGAACTGCTTAAAAATTTTTTACATTATTCTACTTTGAAAATAAGCGTATACGTATTTTTTTATTTTTCAATATCATCAAAAATGCAGTTTTTATGCACTCTTTAAAAATGACTTATAAATTTTCAATTCTCAAAAATCGAAAATTTTTTTTTTTTTTTTTTAATCGTTTTTATCCCTGTAGTGATCTTTATAAATACATTTAGGCTCGTTCAATGCTACAGAGAATGCTCTTTTAATTCCACCGTCTTTTATTTTTTTTAACAAAAAAACGGAAGTGCAATTGCACTTTTTGTAAAAAATGAAAAATGCATTTTTCTCAAAAAAACCATTTTTTTTTTGTCTCAAATTTTTTTTATGGATAGGTGGCCTTAAGACCTATATTTTCATCGGTGTGGAATTTGGAATATTTTGGTTTAGTAAGAGATATAAAAAAAAATTGAGAAAAAAATTTTCATATTTACATAAATGTAAATACGTCATAGATACAACAAATATTTTAGGAGTAAGCGCATTTCAGATATATATATATATATATATATATATATATATATATATATATATATATATATATATATATATATATATACATACATAGCTTTTTATGCAACTCATAGGTGTTGTGCTGTACATATATATATATATATATATATATATATATATATATATATATATATAGTGCATAAATTTTTGCGTTAAGTATAAGAAATTATGAAAAAAAAAAGTTTTATTTTTTTTCCTTTCTTATGAGTTTTGGACTTTTTCTTATTGCGCACATTCTTCTTTGACGTAATTTTTCTTTTCTTTTTTTTCTCTTTATTTAATAATTTTGTGAAAGGATGAGCAGCAGTTCGAGCCATATACAATTTTTTCTTTGTCCCTACTTTTACTTTCCATACGTGGGTTTTTTGAATGCCGGCCAATTTAAGGGTCTTAAGCCACTCTTTTATTTTGCTTTGCCTAAAAACTTCAATATCTTCTTTTTTTTGTAAACATGAAATGAAAAAAGCTTCTAACAATCAAAAATGGTTGTTTTCAGCAACGGGGCATGGGAAAGGTGCGGTTGATGGCGTCGGTGGATTAGTAAAACACTATGCAACCAGACATAATCTTCAAAATTGTCATGTTGAATCAATACAAGATGCAAATGCTTTTGTAAAAAAAGTTCAACCTAACACTGACGCTATTAAATTAATCTTACTGACAAAAGAAGATATTGAAGTTTTTAGGCGAAGCAAAATAAAAGAGTGGCTTAAGACCCCTAAATTGGCCGGCATTCAAAAAACCCACGTATGGAAAGTAAAAGTAGGGACAAAGAAAAAATTGTATATGGCTCGAACTGCTGCTCATCCTTTCACAAAATTATTAAATAAAGAGAAAAAAAAGAAAAGAAAAATTACGTCGAAGAAGAATGTGCGCAATAAGAAAAAGTCCAAAACTCATAAGAAAGGAAAAAGAAATAGAACTTTTTTTTTTACATAATTTCTTATACTTAACGCAAAATTTATGCACTATATATATATATATATATATATATATGTACAGCACAACACCTATGAGTTGCATAAAAGCTATGTACGTACAAATATATATATATATATATATATATATATATATATCTGAAATGCGCTTACTCCTAAAATATTTGTTGTATCTATGACGTATTTACATTTATGTAAATATGAAAATTTTTTTCTCAATTTTTTTTATATCTCTTACTAAACCAAAATATTCCAAATTCCACACCGATGAAAATATAGGTCTTAAGGCCACCTATCCATAAAAAAAATTTGAGACAAAAAAAAAATGGTTTTTTTGAGAAAAATGCATTTTTCATTTTTTACAAAAAGTGCAATTGCACTTCCGTTTTTTTGTTAAAAAAAATAAAAGACGGTGGAATTAAAAGAGCATCCTCTGTAGCATTGAACGAGCCTAAATTTATCTATAAAGATCACTACAGGGATAAATACGATTAAAAAAAAAAAAAATTTTCGATTTTTGAGAATTGAAAATTTATAAGTCATTTTTAAAAAGTGCATAAAAACTGCATTTTTGATGATATTGAAAAATAAAAAAATACGTATACGCTTATTTTCAAAGTAGAATAATATGAAAAATTTTTAAGCAGTTCGGAGGGACAGGTGCAGTCGGTCTGCATGATTGGAGATGGAATCGGTCATACATCGAAAATTTTAAACGACATAAAAGTCGTCAGATTTTCGGATTGCTTTCAAGCGTATAGAGGTAGTCAAAGCCATAAAAGCCTAAGCGAAAAGCTGCGAATATGAACAAACGCGTCAAATTGGTTGATATGTGCTTATTAGAAGACGAATAAAATTTAACACGCGAAACTATATAAAATTATAAGATTGAAATAAAATCGAATAGTGACACTCAACCTAGTTAGTGATACTCAAATTAAAACTCTGAATATAATAAGAAGATTGAAACATACAATCATGATAATTTTTTATTTAAATTATTTTAAATTAAATAAATAAATTAGAGACAACACTGAATAAGTTGATGTAGTTAATAAATTACGCACAATAACCAATTTGGCATGTTGAACAATAACTATATATAAATAACACAGACAATTTAAATAAACAAATAAACAATTGTATGAAATGATTATAAGCAATAAATGTTTTGAATTGGTATTTCAACGATTAAAATTTTCAATATGGAGAGAAAATTTAAATTTAAAATTTAATTTATACAAAGAGTAAAAATTAACGGTTTAAAAAAATTTTGAGATAAAACAAAAATACATATTGTTCAATAACTACTTGTCAAGTCGAGATTTGACATATATTCTCTTCTTTTGCACCTTAGAAATATTTCTTCTATTGATGGTGGCGCTTCATAATCATCAATTATTTTTTCATTCAACTTTCTTGCATCTAAGCATAATCGTACAGATAAATCTTTTTTATGACTGTTACTATTGAGTTTATATATGGGCTTTTAGCTTTTCTGAAAATTCCTAATTTTAACATTTTATCTATTTCTTCTAGAACTTTTTGTCTATGATGTATTGGTATAGGGTATGGCTTCGAATAAAATGGTGTATCGTCTTTTGTTTTAATTTCGTGTTTATATGATAATAAACGACCTGGTGCATTACTGAATACTGTTTTATATTCTAAAATTAACTTTACTAAGTTAGTCTCTTGTTCAGATGATATATTATCACCTTGTTTTATTTTTTCTCGAATCTCATCTTCTGTGAGTTAGTGAATATTGAAATAATTTTTAATATGAGAGAAATTAACAATCTCATCATTTTCTCTGAATACACATGTCTTCAAACCTTTTTGGTTCTCGTGTGCTTCAATTATTTGTATATGAGCATACTCTTTTTGAAATTTTTATTTTTAGAAACTTACAAGGTTTTAGTTTTGATAATTTCATTTTAATTTGATGTGCAAAATTTCGCGTGATATCGCATGTGCCCCCCAAATAAAATCTTTCGATCATGCTTGTAATACTTGATATACGTAGTTTTTAGAGCATTTTCAATTTTCTTTCTTAATAATGATATTTATTATACAAGTGATGTGCGAAAAATTTTATTTTCCATCACAGACAATTTGTACATCGAATTTTTTAACTACTATATTATTAATATAATTTTACATTTAATTTTTTAACTTTATAATATTAATTTTAATTTTTCTTACAATTTACCTGTTTATAAATTTTTGCCTTTTACGCAGCCAGATGTCGAAGTCTGGTTCTGGATCAGCTAAGTCTTCCAGATTTGCTGGTATCCCCATACGTTGAAGACGTTGTATATGTAAGGTGTTTTCTTCACAATATGTTTTTGCTAATTTCTTTTTTTCTTGATGGTAACACACTTGGTATACTTCTCTGTCTATCTTTGGTTTAATTGTTATTAGTTCATTTGTATTCTCTATTTCTACCCGTCTTTTCTTTTTTTCTGATGTTTCTGATCCTTGTGTGATTGTTTCCGTTGATGATGTTTTGGGTTTGTTTCTTGCCTGCGAACCTGTTCCTGCTTGTGATACTTTGAATCTATTTAATGTTGAATTCCATGTAGATGATGTTTCTATTTTTGCCTCATAGTTAATACTCCTGTTAAGTGATTCGTCCCATATAATGTGTAAGTTCTTATTTTTTAACAATTCTTCGTCAACTTGTGTTCTTACATGTCTACATTTTACATATAAATCTGGGCTCGTTGCAGCATGCCTGAACTTTTTCGGATAAGTTTTAAAGTTGATTTTCTTTTTATATGGGTATGGATTTACTCTATACATTTTGCTGTATACAATGAACTATAAATTAAGACTTTTTTCTTTTAAATCAACTATAATACGTTCTTTTATGCACTACACTTATTTTAGGTTCTTAACTTTTTAATTCTTTACTATGACTAGTTTACTTTTGGTTTTTTGAATTTTATTATACTGATATTTCTTAGAATTTTTAGTATAACTTTGTCTTTTGGCTGTTATTATGTATCTGCGAGGATCTTTGTTTTGATTTATGATAATACCTTGTATTTCATCATACCTCGCTATTAATTGTTTGTGTGTGTGTGGTTATTTATCATATTTGTATTACTTTTCACTCTTATTTCTACTTTATACAAATTTTAACTTTCGAAAAATGGTTTGAGGTTGTCCAAGTGGAATTTTCCTCTTTCTTCATTTTTTTCATTTATTAGCAAATATGTATCATTTGCTATTTTATTTTTTACAATGTATGGCCCTTCATAAATTTGAAAAAACTTAGCAATTTTGTTATTTTCAGTGTCAGAAACGTTTAACGCTTTTATTAATACTTTATCGTATATCTTAAATTCATACTGATTTTTATTTAAATTTTGTTTGTTTGCACGTTTTTTTCCTTTCTTTATGCATATTTCCTTTTGCTAGGTAGATTTTTCTGTCATAGTTAATTTTTGATTTTTCAAAATTAAAATATTTTTGCCAGAATCTTTCTGGGTTTTTATTAAAATGTAACTCAAATGGCGTAAGCTTTGTAGTTTCATGATGCACTGAGTTCATTATTTCTTGTATTTTTGGTACATAGGATGCCCAAGATTTATGTAAATCGTCTAAAAACGTTCTAAAGAATCTTGCTTGTTCTCTATGTATTCGTTCCACAATGTTGCTCTGTGGGTGACGAATAGATGAGAATAACATTTCTATATTTTGATCTTTGAGTGTTTTTGCTCATTATATTTTATATTGACGTATACGTCATTCATATCAAACAGAATTTCTACATGCGAGGTATTTATTATCATATGTAACGCTTTTTGTGTATCATACCCAAAGATACAATCCTTTATCAAGTTCGGTACTATTAAATGTATAATGTTAAATTTTTTGCCCATTGAATTCTGTACATATGATTATTTGTTGTTTAATTCTTTTAGACTTTTAGCTCGTTGCTGTTTTTATATATTTTCCTGTTACGGGTAATCCAGGAAAATTTTCTAGTGTTTGAAGATTATTATAATACAAATTTTCTGATATGTATGTAACCTCGCTTCCTGTATCTATAAGTGCCTGTGTTATTTTCCCATTTAGTTTTATTTCTATTTCAGGACATGTTGTTATTGATGTGTTATTTTCAATCTCTGTTGACTCTTGTATAGTACCGATTTTGCATTCAGGTGGTATCGGGGTATTTTTATTAGTTGTATCTGTTGCCCCTTCTCTCGATTTCTAAGATACAACCTTATTTAAAAATACCGAAAAAACACAAGTCAGATGTGATCATGCAAGAGATCCAAAAACAAGATGAGAGCATAAGAAACATTCCAAACAAACTTCAAGAATGGATGCAAGTAGTTTCAACAGAATTGAAAACTTTATTCCAGCAGGACAAAACAATGAAAAATAAAATGAATAATTCAACTGATTGGGGCAAATTAATAAATATAGAGTTGGATAAAGAAGTAATGAAGGATTATACGATTAAAGATCAGCTAGATGTGTTGACAGATGCATTAATAGAAGTAAGAAATGAGAACAAGTATCTACAGTATAGCATAGAAAAACAAGAAGAAAGCTTCAAGAATGAAAAAGGAGAATTAAAAAGAAAAAATAAACAGCTAAATAGAGAGTTAAATGATTTAAAACAAGATATATTAAATGATACACACATTAGAGAAGTTCATGACAAATTAATTAAAAAAATAGATGACATTGCTGATGAACAGGATATGAAAATAAATCAAGTTCAAGAACAAATAAATAGTAATAGTATAATGAATAAAACGAATGAACATATACAACTCAAAATAAAAATTTCATTACCAAAATTTGAAGGACTGGAAGGCGAAAGGCCGATAACATTTTTAAGTGAATTGGATAAATATATAGCATTAAAAAAAATTAGAAAATGAAGAGAAATCACAGATTCTTCAAACTGTACTACAAAAAGATGCTTATGAGTGGTGGTATATACATCAGGATGATGCAGATACTTTGGATCAATTTAAAGAATTATTCAGAGAAAGGTTCTGGAATAATGATCCACAACGAACATTAAGAAGAAAGGTTGAATTTAGGCAATATTATGAAAATGGAAATATATCAAGGGTATCTTATGCCAGACAGGTATTTGGATATGCCAAAGAATTAGATTTGAACTATACTGATAATGAAATAATAGAAAAAATAGGGAATCAGTTTAACAGAATTATAAGACAAGCCTTTCAATTTTCACAGACAAAGGATAAATCAACACTATTAAGAATATTAGCAGATTGTGACAACGACGATAAACAATATAAACATAAAAAAAACCTACAACATCAAGAGAAAGAAAATTACCCACAGCGATAAAATCTAAATCAACAAACGGAAGAAGGAATAAACAAGTTTAGGGCGAATAATCACAACAAATATGAAAAACAAAGCACTAATCATGGTCAAAGACTAGAATATGAGGAATACAATCAAGTAAATTGCACTGAAGTATTTGACAATAATGAAAATAACAAAAGAAAATTTAGACCATACAAGAAGTTTGAAACTCCGGTGAGTCAGAAAATGCTGAAACAAAGCATAAATGAGTTAGATGTTCTAAATATAAACATCGATGATGAACCTGATATAGATAATCAAAAAAACTAAATATAGTTGTATTTCAAAATACAGAGAAGGGCAGAGATGCAACGAGAATTAATACCCCAAAAAAGAAAGAAATTAAAAATTCAAATATTCATAAAATGTTAAATATGATTATGGAGACAGGGCATAAGTCAGAACTGTTATCTATGTTAAACTGTTATCAATGTAATAAAAAATGATCGAAAGCAAAGCGAGTGCACTTATGATAAATTAAAATATGCACACGAGAGCAAAGACTCGAAGATATGTGTATTCAATAAAAATGAAGAGTTTGTAATTTTCTCTCATAATAAAAATTATACTACGACTCATGGACTCACAGAAGATGAGATTCATGAAAAAATTAAAATAAACGGTGATAATAAAACACCAAAACAAATTGAACAAACATATTCAAGTTGTAAAGATGACAAAGTTTTTGAAAATGCTACTGACCCTATAATATATAAACATTGGGTAAAACCTATAAGAAATACACCTTCTTATTCTTCAGTTGAAAGAAACAAGAAAAGCTGCGAGCAAAGTGAATATATCTCATTTAACAAAAATTCAAAATATAAACGAATAAATTTAAAACCTATGTTAAGCAGACAAAAAACGAAAACTGCAAATTCATCGATATATGATAATTTGAAAGAAATCAAAAAGAGTTATGGCCACAGTGGACCAAAAAATAATATATTATTAAACAATGATGAAAGCATCAACGAAGAAAAAGGACTGAAGAAGAAGAATCCTCAAGAAAATGCAATCAACACATTTAGGTAAAGAAGAACCTAAATTAAATGTACAATAATTTTAAGCATTAAGCAAATTAAAAAAAAATATTTTCATATTAAAGTTTTGATTAAACATTAAGGTATTTAAAAAATTAAATTCATAAAAAATGGTATTTCAATAGTCAAATTAAAATTTATATGTAAAAATTATCTGTGTGCGTATAAAAATAAAATTGATCGCACATCAGTCCTTATTATTTATTATAAAAATGAATAAAAACTTTAAATTTACAGTGAAAAGTGAAAATATACTTAAAAAAAGGTACTGATAATGTGCGATAAATTTTATTTGGGGGGCACATCACAGCCCACATACAATTTTGTACAAAAAATTTATTAAGCAATGTAATTTTAAATTTAAATGTTTTAAAAGAAAAATGGAAAAAAGTATAGAAGTATCTAAATTATTAAAACTAGAGAGATAAGCAATGAAAGAATTAACATAATGCTTTTCTCTTTGATCATTTAAATCACAGTGTTTTCATTTATTTTTAGAAATAAAATGCATTTTTGTGAACAAAAGCCATTTCATTTTGGGGGGCATTGAGACATCACTCGATGATTTTCATATAGAAAAGCATCATGATAATAAGGAGCGAGTGGGAATATAAGAAAGATCCGAACGTGAGTTCACAAGCGCGCAGCTACGCCCCTAATTTTGACAGCCAAGCGTCTATCAAGTGTAACGCGTATACTTTATAATGTATAATATCCCTACTCTGATGCCGCAGAGTAGAAATATAACGGCAAGTGCCGCAAAAGCGAAGTGTCTTGCTTAACGAGAAGCTTGTGCTCCGCACTCTCATTCCATCCTCGAGTCAATAAATATATTTACACTTAATTCTGTGTCAAGTCGTACCTTTTATTACTATTTGAGTGCTTATAATGGCAAAAGAGTTGGACGAAAGAGCTGCTCCTTACCCGTTCGCATTCAAATAGTGCTGTGTTTCTCAATCGTGATAAATAGTTTTAGTGACAGTGTTTTTTAGTGTTTTTTCACGTGCTATAAACTTAAATCCTATAAAGAGGCAATTTAAGCGCATTTGAGAAATCCCTTGCAAGTGTAAGCGAAATTATACGGCACTTGCAAGTGTTTGATAGAAAAATAGTCAATTAATTGTCGCGTTTCGTTGAAGACAATCTGGAATGGCATTGAGAGGCCCTAGAAACCTGATGCATTTTTTTCTTGTAATTCCTTTTTCAGGTTATTACTAATATTAAAACATTTAAGAGTAAGCTGCTGCATACGGACCCAAATCTACAGAGCAGGACATCTCTGCAGTGTACGGTCTAGCTCAGCTTACTCGCTCACCAAGAAAATCTTAATGCCAAAAACAATTGGTTTATTAAGCATCAAAATCATACTTAATAAACGAATTATAACGGCAAAATCTGCCATCTTGTCAGCGTTTGTGTTGAATCGTGAATTTTAAAGAACGATTCATTTTCAGCGCTGATTGAATAGTAGATAGTAGTATAGGACCTACGATGGGGGGACGGATGACGTCATCCTCCCCATCGTAGGTACCGTGAGTTTTAACCCAATCACCCATGATAGGTCGTGATTTTATGACTCATAAAAATTTTATGAGCCGTAAAAAAACGTGACGTCAATGGGAGAGAGAGAGAGAGAGAGAGAGAGAGAGAGAGAGAGAGAGAATTCCCCATCGTAGGTCCCGTGATTTTTAACCCAATAACCCATGATAGATCGTGAAACATGAGAGAGAGAGAGAGAGAGAGAGAGAGAGAGAGAGAGAGAGAGAGAAAGCACGATGTGCACTTACCGCAGGTCGAAATGAAAATGACGACTTTTATGAAATGATAGTGATTATATAAAATTATAAAATATGTATATATATATATATATATATATATATATATATATATATATATATTGTGTGTGTGTGTGTGTGTGTGTATGTATGTATATATATATATATATATATATATATATATGTATGTATGTGTGTATGTATGTATGTAGGTATGTATGTATGTGTGTGTATGTGTGTGTGTGTGCGTGTGCATGTGCGTGTGCGTGTGCGTGTGTGTGTGCGTGTATATTCCTTATTATATAGTTAAGATAGGAAGTATGAAATTAAAATGGTGGTCCTGAAAAGGACCATTTATATATAGATACGTATGTAATGATGGGCGATTATATACTGTAATTAATAAAAATAATGATTTAAAATAGTTTAAAATAATTTATTTATAAAAATGTAAAAGTACAGAAAAATTTACTTTCTATTGAACAATCATTAATTTTTAACAAGTATAGGTTGTATAATATTTTTCATTCTTTTCACTCTCATTCTAAATCTCTCTTTATCACGCGCCGCTTATTCTCAAAGTCCACGCCGTGCTACGCGACTCGCATAGTCCCACACATACATTATACGTATACACTGTTCTCCTTCTTTCAAATGCACTCGTTTTACTAATTTGTAATATTACAATATTTAGATCAGATTTTCACAAATCATTGTCGTCAAGCATTTTTAAACTGCACATACTTCATACAAAAATTTTGTTAATACAGCACTGCACTTTTTTCATCTGTAAAGGAAGCGCTCTCCCTTTTTACGCTCCTCAGCCCGGAGACCATTTGCGTAAAGGACCGCCCGACAATCGTTTTTAAAATAGGAAATAGCATGCCGTGGCAGCTGATTTTGGGGCCAAATCCAAGTGTTCCTTGGAAACCAATCGATCTTTTCACGATCGATATTTATAGCTTCCAGCGCAATCTCCTGAATACTGTACACTCGAAAATACTCTGGCCACATCAAAATTTCCACTTGGAAATTTTGTCGGGTACTTATCATTTCATAACGGTGAAATGGATAAGCCCTCGGTGATCGTGCGGCGATAAGGTTCCGCCAATACACCTCCTGCGGGCCGGTGGGTATACAACCACTCGTAGATGGGAGGCATGCAACAGCCTCCTCCTCTTCTGCTGGAGATGCAGCAGCAGTAATATGTTCTTCTGGTGGACTCATTTTTAAAACTAAATATCTCCTGATTTTATTTTCCAATCGAACCTTCTTATTTTGAAAATTTTTGAGAGTTCTGGTAAAAAACAAAGATGTTTTTGTATTAAAATTATCTAAGAAATGAAATTCGATTATCGTTTGAGCAACACATGTTTAGTTTTCGCTTGAAGTGTACCATACGCATAGTAAATATACTTTACCGAGTCGTAAACTGCGTAAGATGAGTTTCTTCTTTCACGCCCAGTCGTAAATATCCTTTGCAGCACATATAATTGGACTTTTATTGTTTTATGATTGCTAAGACCCTTTTCAAATTTTCTCTCTTTTTAAATAGTTTTAAATAAAGCAGTCTTTTTTATACATATACTTATGAGAATGCATGTTTTTCAAATTCTATATATGAGTGTGTAATGACCTACAGCATTAAGACGTACTAAAAACGCGATATAGAGAAAAGTTAAAAGCATGGGTGGTTATATGTCAACGAGAAATTTATTACTTCGATCGCTATCTCGCTATATATATATATATATATATATATATATATATAGCGTGAGGGAGGGTCCCCTTCAAGAGGGTGCTATATATATATATATACACAGGACATACATATATATACATGGGACGTTTTACGTCAACTCACCTAACAAAAAAATAGAATTCGTCGAAAATCTGTGAAAATGTTCTATTTGATACCCAAAATATACAAAAAAAATTTTAGAGGTCCAGGTCAAAGGGGTCAGGATTTAAACGTGATGGAATTTTTCGAATTTTCCAAATTTTTTGCTAAATAAATATATTAATGAATTTTTTCCTCAAAAACTATCAATTTTTTGTTAAAACTTAATAGAATACTTTTTCTTAGAAATTAGATGCAGAATTCACCTGAATTTTTGCAAATTATAATATACTGATTTTTATGCTTACTTAATCGATGTAAACATACTATTTAGTATGAAAATGTTTTTTATTGGAAATCATGTGTAGAATATAAACATATTTTTACAAATTAAGACATTATGAACCATATATACTAAAAATTTAACAAAAAATAAATTTTAAAATTTCAAAATTTCATTTATAATTTGTGATGTTTAGCAAATAATGGTTTACAAAAATTTACATACATTTTACATACAATTTCCAATAAAAAACATTTTCATACATTTGTCCCAAAAATCAATACTTTTTCAGAAAAAAAATCACGAATCTCATCATTGATCCAAAATAACGATTTTTTCAGACATTTTTGCACAATTAAATAACTTTGAGAAGGCTGCCCAACTGGGGGCTTTGTATATTTTTTCCTCATAAAAAAACAAAAAAAATAAGATCTTAAAAAGCCAATTTAAACTGCTCGATTTTTAGATATACTAAATAGTATGTTTAAATCGATCAAGTAAGCATAAAAATCAGTATATTATAATTTGCAAAAATTCAGGTGAATTCTGCATCTAATTTCCAAGAAAAAGTATCCTCTTAAGTTTTAACAAAAATTGATAGTTTTTGAGGAAAAAATTCATTAAAATATTTATTTAGCAAAAAATTTGGAAAATTCGAAAAATTCCATCACGTTTAAATCCTGACCCCTTTGACCTGGACCTCTAAAATTTTTTTTGTATATTTTGGGTATTAAATAGAACATTTTTACAGATTTTCGACGGATACTATTTTTTTGTTAGGTGAGTTGACGTAAAACGTCCCATACATATATATATATATATATATATATATATATATATATGTATGTCCTGTGTATATATATAGCACCCTCTTGAAGGGGACCCTCCCTCACGCTATATATATATATATATATAAGCGTGAGTCTGTAAGTAAGGTTCGAAAGAAGAGACTAAGCATGATGGGGAGTCTCATAAATGAACAAGAAAGAGAGAAAGAGATGGAACGAGTGTGTATGAAAAAAAGAAGGAGAATAAGAGGGATAGTGGTTGAAATAGAGTGACAGAGAAAATATAAGGAAGGATAGGGAATGAGATAAAAGAAGAGTTTTATTTGTAAAATCATTTATATAATTTTCCATTTTGTAAAATTTTCATATATTTTAAATTATTCATTTTATTTGTAAAAATTACGCATATAAATTATCTCCTATGAAAATACATTCAATATTATTATTACTATTAACAAAAATTATGTATTTAATTTTTATTTGTAAAATCATTTATATAATTTCCATATAATTTTTAAATTATTTATTTTATTTGTAAAAATTATGTTTCGATTTTAAAATAATTATTTACATAATTAAAAAATAATAAATTTTTTATAAAATTTAAAACAAAATTATTTCTATAATTTTATTTGTAATAGTAATAAATATTCATATATTTTATTTTAAAATTATGTAAATAAATTATCTATTTGTAAAAATTTCATAAACTTTTACGTTTTAAAATTATTTATGTCAATCGGAGTTTTATGTACTCACGCGTCCAAACACTCGTGTGAGTCTTTCTCTGCGTATGCGCGCGTGTGTATGTGTTTTTTATGTGTGTGTGCGTAATTTAAAAATATTTTATATTAAAAATAATATCATTTAAATATAAAATAAAAAATTTTTATTTTAGCTCGTGAAATAGTACTACGGGATAGTAGTAGTAGTAGTGGTAGTAGTGAAGATGATGATGATCAAGTATCTAATCACTGGAGTGATAGTAGTAGTAGTACGGGATATGAATCAATGGATTCATTGACAGATATTTCGGAAGCCGGTAATGATGACAATATTGATGATAACGAGAATGATAACGACGACGAC
Source organism: Anastatus disparis (assembly GCA_017163975.1). Lineage (NCBI taxonomy): Eukaryota > Metazoa > Arthropoda > Insecta > Hymenoptera > Eupelmidae > Anastatus > Anastatus disparis. Next base: position 303,131 of record JAFFSR010000395.1, on the reverse strand, counting down.
AACGACGACGATGATGTTGATAATAACGATAATAATGAAAATAATGGTGATGATGGTGATGATGATAGTGATGATGATGATGATGCTAACGATAATCAAAATGAAAGAGATGATAGCCGTGATGATGATGATGATGATAACGATAATGAAAATAGTGGTGATGATAACGATAATGAAAATAGTGGTGATGATAATGATAATGAAAATAGTGATGTTGATGATAGCGATAATAGTAATGAAAATAACAATGACAATGATAGCGATAGTGATAGTAATGAAAGTAGTAGTAGCAGTGACGATGATGATAATTTACCACAAAACATTCTAAACATTGAAAATGATTATGTGATGTCTGCAGCAAATCGTGCGAGGGCTTTGGCGCGTAGAACTGACGATATGTTGCTTAATTATTATGTCCCAAACCACACCATAGCTGAATTAATTGATAGGACGATACAAAGACATTATGATAGACGTAATGAACCGGATTCCGACGAGGGAGAGTTGAGAAAAAAAATTTTGAGACGTTTCGTTGACCGGGAGCAAACTGCAGAAGAGCGTATTTCGACTCCCCATTGTTCTTTCATTCAAAACAGTATCAGGGATGCCGGCTTAAATGAATGTAAGTAGAAAGTTTTTGAATCATGATATTTCCGAAAATACCTTCAGCTATTACATTTCGTTGTTTTTTTTTTTTTAAGTATTTCGTCGGAATAGTGAGGTCTTAGACCGTCTAACATCACATATATGCTTGGGGGCGTGTCGGGTCATGTATTCAAAACGAGCCCAAGAAATAAGATGGATCCATGACTTAGCTCGTGATCCACATTCTGCTATATATTAAGATAGTATGCCGGAATTACTAGATTTATTAACACGCGTAGCTGAATGTTTTTCCGGACGACCAGAACCATAAATTTTTATTTGTCAATCATAAAATAATTTTTAATAATAATAAATTTACAGTCAGTGAAAATACTTCTGTCAATTATTCAACACCAATTTCATCACCGTTAACTTTACACTATACAGCGTCTCCCTCTTCACCACGCTCTATCGGGGGCTATGATTATGATGGTGATGTGTCGACTTACTCATCCGAAACAGATTCTGAAACGATGCAATTGGGATGTGTTGCGCCGAGTATTGAAAGTTATGATTATGATGGGGATGAGTCTGCATGTTCATCCCAAACGGATTCTCAGACGATGCAAACGGGCGGTGGTGCAGCGAATATTAACGTCGAAAACGATAGTGAGAGGGATGAAGATAATATCGATGAGGGAAATAATAATGCAGAAGAAGAAGAAGCAGGTGAAATCGATGGGCAACCTTCCGGCGAAAGGTTTATTATAAATCAGAGTACACATAATTATTTAGAAAAATATAGGGCTTATGGTATAGAGCTTCTATTAAAAATACTTACACCTCCTTCCGATGTTAATTTAATTATTTGGCTGAAATATGTAATGCGGGATATACACGCGTACATAATGTCGATGGCGGGTAAAGATGATAGAATAGGTATAAGTATAAGAAGTAATAATTTTGCTCGCAGAGCAGCAGGATTGTCGCTTCGAACTGTAAATAATTTTTTTTATAATGATCTTTGGTTATTACTGGGTAGTCTTGTTCAAAGTAATGAACATTTCCAATTAGATGATACTTTTATTTTAACAGTAACTATCATAAATGTTCCGCGGGGTGAAGGAGGTGTAAGAAGAAAAAATCTCTGTATAGATGTAATCAAGTCGAGATCATTCGTTTCCATTAAAAGCAATGATAATAAATGCCTACCGAGGGCTTTGGTAGTGGGGGAAGCCTATATTAAATTTAAAAATTCAGTGGAAAAAGAAGTTCGAGATATTTGGGGAAAGATTAGAAATAGTAGAGGGACTTCACAGAGGCAACGCGCGGATAATCTTATAACTAGCGCCAACGTTGAAATTCCCGAAAATAGCTGCGGTATAGAGGAAATAGAGAAGTTTCAAACATACTACACGATGCGCGGAATAGCTATTGTTATTTATGATGAATCAACTTTTGGGTGTGGAGAGCCACCATTTTTCGACGGTCGGCCATATGTAGAGCACAATAAAAATTCAATCATTGACCTTTTATATAACAATCGTACTCGAAATTTTGACACTATTTTAAATTTAACTGGCGCCGCTAAAAGTAAATTTTTCTGCGAATACTGTAACATTAAATATTCTTTTGTAAATATGCACAAGTGTTCGTCAATTTGCTCTAGCTGCTTTGTATCACCACCTTGTGAAACTGAAAACGTTGAATCAATAAAATGCAACGATTGCAATAGAGATTTTTTTGGATAAATTTGTTTCAACAAGCATAAAACAGTCGGTAGTTACAAAAAAAATAACAAAAAATTATGCGATGTTGTCTAAGCGTATCCTCGTTGCTGTAAAAGAATTAATAAAATTAAAGATAAGCATGTATGCGGGGTTAATTGGTGCAGCACATGTCGTCGAAAACTTAATGTGAACGATTTATGTTATATACCGACAATTCCATCTGATAAAGCGAAAAGCGGTCAATCAAGCGATACATCGAAATCGAAGAGAAATTTATTTATATTCTACGATTTCGAAACCCGGCAAGACACATCGTATAGGGATAGTTCTAGTGTAAAAATACATGTACCAAACCTCTGCGTAGTACATCAGGTATGCGAAGACTGTATGGATGTCGAGAATATAGGTACTTTTTGCTCTACATGCGGTGTACGTGAGTTTGTTTTTTGGAATGATCCGGTCAAGCGTTTACTCGAAATTGCTATTCGTAAAAAAACGGGTTTTGAGCAAATAATATGTATTGCGCATAATTCTAGAGGCTTCGGCGGTCAATTTATTTTAAAAGAAGTCGTGGAAAATACATGTTACGTGCCAAGCGTAATTTTAAACGGACAAAGTATTATCATGCTTCAATGTGGTAAGACTTTAAGTTTATCGATAGTTTAAACTACTTCCACATGAGGTTGAGCGCGCTTCCAAAGGCTTTTGGCTTACCACCATCTAGTGAAAAAGGTTATTTTCCACACCTGTTTAATACACAAGAAAATCAAATTTACAGAGGACCTTTACCAGATGTTAAATTTTACGGTATAGACACAATGCCTCTTTCCGAGAGAGTTGAATTCTTTACGTGGTATAACGGGAATGTAGGTAATTATGAATTCGATTTTAAACGTGAAATCGTAGAATATTGCCGTACGAACGTAGAAATTTTAAGGTGATCGTGTATAGCCTTCAGAAAGATATTTCTAGAATGCGGGAAAACATGCCCTTTTACGGAAGCTGTAACTATAGAATCCGCATGTTCAATGGTATATAGAAAAAATTATTTACAAAAAAATACTATCGGTGTTATACCATCCACTGATTATTGACGGGGTGACAAGCACTCGCTAAAATCTCTAGAATGGTTAGTGCAGTGTGAACGCGAACTCGGTAGAGAAATAGCTCATGCTGGTAGAGTACGTGGAGTTATGCTACCAGAGAGATTTCGCGTTGACAGTTTCTTAGCAGCAGATCAAAATTTACCAAATCAAAAGGGTATTGTATTCGAGTATCAGGGTTGCTTCATTCACGGTTGTCCCAAATGTTTTCCAAATAATCGTGAGCAGCGATTGTCTTACGGTCGCACATTTAACGAGGTTTTTGAAAACACAGTAAGGAAAATAGAAAAAATAAAATCATTTGGCTACGGAATTCGCGAGATATGGGAATGTGAATTCGATCGTATCAAAAGCGAGAACCCCGATATTAAAAATCACGTTAGTAATCACCCCATAATGCTACGTACAACTTTGGATCCACGGGACGCATTTTTCGGCGGTAGAACGGAAAATTTTCTCACTCAGTGCAGAGTTGGTGAGGGAGAAAAAATTAAATATACGGATATTTGCTCTCTCTACCCTTACGTGTGTAAGCGCGGGCGATTTCCTCTCGGGCATCCGCGTATTTTACTCGGAGAAGAGTGTAAAAAACTGACATCAGGTAACAATAACGATTTATCAGGCGTCGAAGGTTTAATTAAATGTAAGGTGCTACCACCTCGTAATTTGTATATACCGCTGCTACCTATTAAAATGCACAATCGACTACTTTTTGTTCTATGTCGTTCTTGCTGTGAAAAAATGCGTCAAGGAGATTGTAGTCATGAAAATGTAAAAGATCGTGAATTCACAGGTACATGGGTTGTCGATTAAATGCGTAAAGCCGTTGAACTAGGGTATCGTATAACTGAAATATATATCATTTGGCAATACAAAATGACGCAGTTCGACCAAGCGACTGCAAGTGGTGGACTCTTTGATGAATACGTAAACACCTTTCTAAAGATCAAACAGGAGGCTAGCGGTTGGCCTTCTTGGTGTATCGATGACGCTAGTGAAGATCAATATATCAAACAGTATGGAATAGATGAAGGTATTCGTATGGATAAGAAGAAAATTAAGAAAAATGCAGGGTTAAGAGCTGTTGCAAAACTCTGTCTCAATTCCTTCTGGGGTAAATTTGGACAGCGTAGTAATTTAAAGCAAACGGATATTATAAAGTCACGAGAAGCACTTTTGAAAGTTCTTACAGCAGCCGATAAAGAAGTGTACGATATACTTGCTGTGAATGATAAAATTTTGTATGCCAATTGGCAATACAAAGAGGAAGCATCGCCTACTGCAGCCTATACAAATGTCGTTATTGCGGCTTATACGACGGCTCAAGCTAGATTGAAACTTTATGAGGATCTAGAAAAATTAGGGAGACGCGTTTTATATTGTGGTACGGACTCGTGTATATTTACATCCAAAGATAATGAAATCGGGGAATATAATCCGGTCAAGGGTACAAAGCTCGGTGACATGACCGACGAGTTGACAGCCCATGAAGAGGGTGCGTATATACAACATTTTATTTCAGGAGGTCCGAAATTTTACGCTTATCGTGCTGTAAACCTTAATCGGGAAATATTTGAATGTTGGAAGGTTAAGGGTATAACTTTAAATTTCTCTAATGGGTTAAAAATAAATTTTGAAAGCATCAATGAATTGATTATTGATGCATTTCGCAGTACATCAAATTCCGATGATGATTATGAAAATCAAATAGATGACGAGGTCAAGCGAGAAAATCAACCATGTTAAAAAATTAAATTAAATTTCAAAAGTATACGGCGTACAAATATGCATGAGGTTGTTACACGTCCAGAATCTAAAACTTGTTGCTTGGTTCTGAAAAAGAGACATTATATTAATTCTAGACTTTCTCTACCATTTAGTTATAAGAAAACTTAAGCAATATTTTATGTCATAATGAAAAATATGTATATATTTTATTGTAAATAAAAACATTAAATAAAATTTTATTTTTTATTCAACGTTTACTCTTATTAAAAAAAATTTTCAACTATAAATTATAATGTTAAGATAATAATAATAATAATATTATCGAGAGACACGCGAAATTAGCTGATTATCACGCGTGTCTCCACCGCGTGAAGCGGCTGATTTTTAAACACACGCGAAATTAGCTGATGAAACGCGTGTGTTTCGCGCCCGCGCGAGTTAATTAGCTGAGTAAGAGGCGTAAAAAAATAGCTAATTATCACGCCTCCCGCCACGTCCGGGGCGCCGCCGCCGCCGACCCCCACCCTTGTTTACTAGTTAAATACAGCCATTATCATTGTCAAAATGGTAGTAAGTAAAAAGATAACGAGATGGATACATGTTTCAGACACCCGTTTACGTGTATCGTAAGCGGTCCTACGGGGTGTGGTAAAACGGTATTTGTAAAGCGATTTCTCGCAAACCTCCCTCGTATCTGCGATTTAACATTTGACAGAATATTATTTTATTACGCTAAGTGGCAAGAAGCATACAAAAACGATTTGAAAATACCAAGTCAGCAGGTTATAGAATTTCACGAAGGTTTACCACACAACTTGGATTATTCACACGATAATGAAAAGGAAAAATTAATAATTATCGATGATTTGATGCGTGAATCTTCCAACAATACTATTCTAGATTTATTTACAAAAGGTAGCCACCATAAGAATATTAGTGTTATTTTCATTACTCAAAATCTATTTCACAAAGGTAGTGGTCAAAGAGATATTTCATTGAACGCGAATTACATTGTAATTTTTCAAAACCCCCGAGTTCGTGCTCAAATTCAGTATCTTGTGCGACAAGTATACCCCGAAGATCCGAAATTCCTGCAAGAAGCCTATTTGGACAGTACACGTGTACCACATGGTTATCTTTTCTTGGACTTGAAACAAAGTACAAATGATGAATATCGTTTTAGAACGTGTGTATTTCCCGATGATAGAGTTCAGTATGCCTATTGTCCGAAATATCATTCAAATCTACGCTAAAGATATAAAACAAGCGTCAACAAGACGAATCGACGCAGTGAAATTAAAACATTCTTAGAAAGAGCGATTAAAAAAGTACAAACATATATTACGAAAATTGATAATAAGAAGAAAAAAAGGTGGGAATGATTCTCAACGTAAAAATACCAACTGGCATCAGAAGAAACGTGTACTTATCCAAAATGGTGGAGGTTTTTTACCTCTACTTTTAGCCCCAATCATAGGTGCTTTAGTATCAAAAATTTTTGGTGGTAACAACGCTTAAACTATGGAACGTTCGCGTAAAATGGTCATTATCCCAGAAGATGAGTATGAGCGGGGAATACGTTCATCCTCGATAGTGGCTGAAAAAAACCAGTCTACGGGTAAAGAAATAGAACAAACAGTGCAGACAAAAGGAGATAATTTATCACGCTTAGATGCTGAGATGCATAATATTCTTTTTTCCAAAAGTATCACCGATAAACAAGAGAAATATCAAAAATATATGCAGATACTCCAAAAATATCTTTATTTTGAAAATATCGAACGGCATGAAAGCTCGGTCGATAGCGAAAATGAAGTCGAAGAAGGTGAAGCTATCTCCGAAGATTCAATTCTCGATAACGTATCCAAGAGCTAGAAAAGAAGCGCACGGTTACTACTCAATCATTGGAAAAAAAGTGCTGTTGGTAACCTTTTAAAGTGGAATAACACAGGTCGTGTAACGATAGAAGGTAATGTTATACCGCATTCTAATATTATAGACCCAATCAGTGACGTTATAAGAAAAAAAAAATCTCTCATTCCACCCGCCGGAAGAGCACAAATGACAAGATTTTTAGCTTCGTCAGAAACGCCGTTTAAACTTGTCGGTAATACAGATGTGTTACAGCAGTATAAGACATTAGATGCTGAAAAGTCAAATAATAAACGAAAGCGAAAAAATTCAACAGATATTGAAGATTTAGAGAGAGAGAGAGCTACACTCTCGATACGAATACAGTAAAGCCGAAGGTAGGAATAAGAAAAAAATACTTAAGCAAAAGTGGAAAAGTTTTAGCAAATAAAAATGTCTTTTGAAAAAATATATTACGATACTTCACACAAGGCTGGATACGCTGGCACCCGTAATTTAATTAGTAAAAGTACTCGGAGAAATAAAAAAGAAAATGAGCGTATTTATGAGTGGTTAAGTAACCAGGATGCTTATACGCTACACAAGCCTATTCATCGAAGATTTCCAAGATTAAGATACAACGTAACAAATATTGATGATTGCTGGGAGATAGATTTGTGTGATATGCAATCTTTCAAAGAACATAACGATGGTTACTGCTACCTACTCGTCGTCATAGATGTTCTCAGCAAATATGCTTGGGTAGAGGCGCTCCGAGATAAAAGCGGACGTAGCGTCACCATAGCTTTCGAGAAGATTTTCAAGAGAGCAAATGGACGGATTCCTGTAACTATACAATCGGACAAGGGTAAAGAGTTTATAAATTAAAGCGAGTGAATTGACTTCAATTAAAAATTAAAAATTGACGAAGATGACTTTTATCTGGTATTACCAAGTAACAGCAGTATGAAATATTTTCCGGATAATACTACAACCTGTTACACCACACATTTATCACATGAAATTCGTGTACAAGGTAACTGGAGCGTCGGTATGACAGAATTCATATTCCCTGCACTATTTTACACATTCAAGAGTCTGAAGTAAGTTTATTACTTTATTCATCGGATGAAGAAGAAGTAGTGTCACAAAACCTTATTAATTTAGATAATGCGCGTGCCATAGAATTTGTGTTTCCATATGGTGTGTATGAGAACATTGCAGACCTATCACGTGCCATCAATCAAGCAAATGAATTAAATAAGCACATAGTAATTGAACCAGCAAAAAGAAGAAGAGGATTTTACGTAATACGACGCGTATGTGATTGTAAGGAAACACATTACCTTTATTTTAATGAGAAATCAGACGTATTTTTGGTTTTGAAAAAGAAATTTATCAGAAAACAGGCGTTATCCCTTCAAAAACGATGAAAATCAAAGATGCTAAGAAACAGCACTCAATTATTGGAGACAGACCTGCGTCTTTAGTAAGAGCGATACCCGATCAACTCTTTATTCACACAGATATATGCTTACCTTATACTGTCGGAGATACTCAAGCAGCTCTTTTACGTATAGTTACATTCAATAACACAAAATATACGCTAGGACCAACTATAGTGAAACATTTTTCACCTGTAAATTATATCCCTTTACTAAATAATACTTTTCAGAATATCATTATCGATATAAGGGATCAACACGGTAAACATATTACATTTGAGTACCTGGCGTTGACGATTACACATTACTTTAAGCGTAATCACTAAACGGAAAAAAATGACTCACTATACAGCTGATTACAGCGAGCAGATTGGTGGTGGGGGAGTTCATCGTGTGTATAACGGTTCACACTATCAACGTGGACATGGAATAGGAAGTTTTTTAAGTGGACTTTTCTGTAGAGTCTTACCTTATTTAACTAGTGGGGCGAAAGCGGTTGGAAAAGAAGCTGTTCGAGCTGGCATGCATGTGCTGGATGACGTCACCAATAGTGGAGTTAATTTTAAGCATGCTATGAATACGAGAATGCATGAATCAAGAGAGAATCTCAAGAGAAAAGCTGCAAAGAAAATCAGTGAAATGATGAAAGGTAGTGGTTATAAACGAGGGGTTAGTAAGCGGAAGCGTCAGTCTCTAAAGAGCAGTTTAGCAGGGCGTAACAAAGCTAAGAAAAATCGTACCAGTATAAAGAAGAAGAAGAAAGCTGGTATTAGGAAGAGGAAAAGGACTGTTGGTAGGAAAAAGAAACAGGCTTTACGGAATGTAACAGATATTTTTGGACCAAGATAATAACATGGCTTTCTTACACGTAAACTCGTGTGAAAGCATGAAATCCGAATTAGATTTGTTCACTCTTCCACCGACGCAGACATCTTTAGAGTCCTCTCAGTTTATTCATTATAAACCAGTCTCATCGCTTACCGACGATGGGCCTATTGAATTTGTTGTACCGGAGAATTATCTTGATCTAGCACACACCATGCTAAGTATTCGCGTACAAATTTTACCAAATATCGCTGCTGAGTATAATAAAGTGGGTCCAGTAAATAATTTTCTTCATTTGCTTTTCAACCAAATCGATGTGTTTTTTAATCAAAAACTCATTTCTCCACCAAATAATGCATATCCATACAGAACTTATATTGAAACCTTGTTAAATTACTCAACTGGTGCAATGAACTCGCACTTGACTATATCGCTATGGTACCTAGATACTTCTGGAAAAATGGAAGGCTTACCCAATTTGAATCGGGATGCCCCAGAAGCTAACTTAAGACTTTTAAACCGTCAATACTATACGGGTAATGCGGGTACTGTTGATTTAATCGGTCCTTTACGTTGCGATATTTTTAACCAGGATAAATTTTTATTGAACGGTGTGGAAGTACGCGTACGTCTTGTACGAAGCAAAGACGCTTTCTGCCTAATGGATGCTGCAGAAAATGACACTTTTACCGTCAGTATTAAAGAAGCATCATTGATTATTCGTCGTGTAAAAATTAGTCCTGGGATATTATTAGCTCATGCTAATGCTTTATCAAAGGCAACTGCAAAATATCCTATTACACGTGTTGAAGTTAAATCATTTACTATGCATAAAGAAGTCATTGTATACAGACACGTCATAATACCAAATTTTCTAGAGGGCTCTGGGTATAAAGTCAGCAGCAAAATCCAGATACGAATCAGTATATTTTCAGCAGCAGTCGCAGGCAGATCAAAGTTATAAGATTTTTATATTCTAAAAACGAACATGGCGGAGTCTACTAGTGAAAAGTGTAGTGAACGCAATCTTACAAAAGACTACGCCATTTAACTGAATAACATGCTTCTCTCGACGGCGTACTTTATCAATAAGTCTCTAAGTAAGCGAGTTTCTGTTGGATTACAATTTCGTGATGGCTACTACGTACCATGTGTAAAAATATCGACTGCACATTTTTACAGATGGGTTACTTTTGATATCAGTTCTTGGCGATTATTGAAGAACCAAATTGATCTTATTAACGCGTATTTCCAAGAAGCGCATATATTCAAGACGGAGTACGGTAACCCTTCCAAAGTATATTTAGAAAATCACGATATCTTATTTACAACATCATATAGTACGAGGAGTATTATATTTGAGGAGAGAGCTGTACTTAACCCTGCGGCTCTACCAAAATTTGTAAACGAAGATGAAGAAAACGAATCACATAATAAAAGAAGAAGGCATACATTCCAACCACCCACTACGTGTCTTCAAAAAGTGACATTTGACGGACTCAAACTGATGATGCCTTGCATCGAGGAACGTATTGCGCAGTTAGAGCAGCAGGCTGGTAAGGTAAATCGAATTATTGACTACATTCAAGAATATCTAAAAGATGAAATTAAGAAAGATAATGAAAAAGATGTGAAAATGAATATGATGAAAAACTTTTTAATGTTTCAACAATACTATAGTTTAAAAGTTCACGATGTGACGTCTTTTATTTTAACAAAAATGCTTGACGACAATGATTTGTGCAAATCAGATCTAAATATTGTAATATTAGAAATAAGTGCTAATACTTTACCTTTTATATATAACGATTTATTCGCTTTTTTGTATGAAGAGTAAAATTGTGTATTATAAGTACAAATGTACAATAATAATAATAATAACAATAATAATAATAACAATAATAATAATAAAATGAAGCGAGTGCATTTTAAAGAAGAAGAACCAAGTATACGTATCATGTATGTGTAGGACTATGCGAGTCGCGTAGCACGACGCGGGCTTTGGGAACAAGCCGCGCGTGATAGAGAGAGATTTAGAATGAGAGTGGAAAGAATAAAAAATATAATAGAACCTATACTTTTAAAAAAAATTAATGATTATTCAATCAATAGAAAGTAAATTTTTCTGTACTTTTGCATTTTTATAAATAAATTATTTTAAACTATTTGAATAATTATTTCTATTCAATCCCTGTTCACTCTCCTACTCCTCGACAACTTTTTTTATAATTTCATCACAGTATATAATCATCCATCATTTCATAAAAGTCGTCATTTTCATTTCGACCTGCGTTAAGTACACATCGTGTAAAAAATGGGACAGAATCAGGAAAAATCTACGTCAGCACCGACTTACTCCGATAGAGCTTCTTCTACGGCAGAAGAGAAAGAACCTCTTATAAAGAAAGAAAAATCAGAAAAAAATAAACAATATTCCGCAAAATATTCAATAAATACGTATTCATTTCCTGAAAGAAAGGGATACGAAAAATATAAATAAATTCTATACTTATTCTTAAATGGTCCTTTTCAGGACCATCATTTTAATAATAACGTAGAATATATAGACATAAATATATACATAATCTCTCTCTCTCTCTCTCCTTCTCTCTCTCTCCCTCTCGAAAACTTTTTATCATTTCATCACAATATATAATCACCCATCATTTCATAAAAGTCGTCATTTTCATTTCGACCTGCGGTAAGTACACATCGTGCTTTCTCTCTCTCTCTCTCTCTCTCTCTCTCTCTCTCTCTCTCTCTCTCTCTCTCTCTCTCTCTCTCTCTCTCTCTCTCTCTCTCTCTCTCTCTCTCTCTCTCTCTCTCTCTCTCTCTCTCTCTCTCTCTCTTCATATATATATACACACACTCTCTCTCACGTTTCACGACCTATCATGGGTTATTGGGTTAAAAATCACGGGACCTACGATGAGGAATTCTCTCTCTCTCTCTCTCTCTCTCTCTCTCTCTCTCCTCTCTCTCTCTCTCCCATTGACGTCATGTTTTTATGGCTCATAAAATTTTTATGAGTCATAAAATCACGACCTATCATGGGTTATTGGGTTAAAAATCACATGACCTACGATGGGGAGGATGACGTCATCCGTCTCCCTATCGTAGGTCCTATACTACTGTAGATGATTAAAAGTAGTAGTAGAGTACTAATAAAAATAAGTGCATCATATACGTGGTAATTTATTGAAAAACCGTATATGACGTCACAATTGTGACGTCATAAACGAGTTTCAATAGATTACCTTGAATATAATGCACTTATTGTTAGTACTATACAAGTACTTTTACTCATCTACCATTTAATCAGCGCTGAGAATGAATCGTTCTTGAAAATTCACCATTCAACGACAAACGCTGACAAAAGCGGTATAATTTCACACACACCTGCAAGGTATTTCTCAAATGGGCTTAAATCGCCTCTTTACCGTATTTAAGTTATAGCGCATGAAAAAAAACACTAAAAAACACTGTCACAAAAAACTATTTATCACGATTGAGAAACACAGCACTATTTGAATGCGAACGGGTAAGGAGCAGCTCTTTCGGCCAACTCTTTTGCCATTATAAGCACTCAAATAGCGATAAAAGGTACGACTTGACACAGAATTAAGTGTAAATATATTTATTGACTCAAGGATGGAATGAGAGTGCGGAGCACAAGCTTTTCGTTAAGCAAGACACTTCACTTTTGCGGCGCTTACCACTACATTCCTACTCTGCGGCATCGGAGTAGGGATATTATACATTATAAAGTATACGCGTTACACTTAATAGTCGCTTGGCTGTCGAAATTAGGGGCGTAGCTGAGCCCTTGTGAACGCGCGTTCGGATCTGTCTTATGTCCCCACTCACCGCTCATTACCATGATGCTTTTCAATATGAAAATCATCGGGTGAGGTCTTAACATTCGATTTTATATGCGATCTTATAGGCGATTTCATGTGACATCTCATATGCAATCTCGTGTGCGATCTCATATGTGATCTTACATGGGATCTCTTATATACTTTATTTAATTTAAAAAATTTTAAAAAGATATTTATTACTTTTTTATTTTTTTCGGCTCGTTCTTTAAATTTTGACAAATTTTGACATTAGCTGTATTGATACCATTATTTTAGTTAAAATACAAAATCCCTTGGAGCTGTTATTTTCTTATGAACTAAGATCGCAAATTCGACATTAAAGTTGACAAACCTAACCTCAAAATACTATAAATTGAAAACTTGTATATATCTTTTTAAATATAATATTTCGGTAGATTTCTTTAGTTGTCCGCACTCAAGTTGAATCCTACTACTTTTTTTTATGTGAAAAAACTTGATTAAATTCTCGATTACTCATAAAGTTAGATAACAAATATTGTCAGAAGGGGGAGCTTTATTATGTTCTCAATGTATTTAATTACATTAATATTATAAAAACGTATTCAAATACGGAACATCATCATATTCCATAAATTCAGTGGAGCCACAAGACCCAATTCATCTTGCCCGGGGTATTCTTGATTTTACCCACTTCATTTAATTTGCATTGTATTTCATGGCGTTACTTTCCTCTTCGGATCAGCTTTCGACTAACTATACCGATCAAAAAGTAACTAAAAAAGATATTTTGTTTTTATTTATTTTTTTCAGCTTATTCTTTGAATTTGGACAAATTTACGCGCTTTTGCTTCTCATATGTTGAAATAAATAGATATTTACAAGTGAAAAAATTTTGATACATATTTTTATCAAAAATAAAAGAAATTACTTATTTAGCTACTTTCGATAGGTGAAAAGGGTCTAAACCTCTTCTTCAAGAGTAAGCTGAAGCAAATGTGGTTACCGACCGAGAAGTAAAAATGTCATTTAATCATAAATAAAATAATTATACTGTTTTCAAAAGAAATTATTATCGAGCGCAATTTAGCATACATACATGATTGTATAATAGATGTTTTTTCTATAATATTCATCATATTTTAAACGAAAAGTAAGTAACCGTACTTACAGTTTAATAAACAGTTGTAGTATAAAATTTTTTAATTTTTAAAATTTTCTTTAATTTTAATTCATTCCATTTCGTTTAGTAGGAGAAAATTAAACAACGGATGTTCAATTCTCGGTCGGTATCGAATCTGCTCCAACTTGCTCTTGAGGAATAGCATAATAATAAGATAAATTTATCATCTTACTTTTAATGTTTGGACTTCAATTGCATGCGAATATAATTCTTATTATGAAAACTATGAGAATAGTCTGTCTGAATAAGATTATTTATCATGGTTTGAAATTATATTCATGCAAGATTTAAAAAATTTTTCAAATTACGGTGGATTCACGACTGAATTAGGAAAACAAGCAATAAGATTGCGATAATACTCTAAATTAAAATAAAATGAAAAATTCTTAAGTCAGAAAAACCTATATTATTTCAATCTGTGAGACGCTATTGTGAATGATATGTAAAAATAATTCATCAGTATGATGAAAAAAAGATATTAAGAACTAAGTCACTGTCAGTTCATTGAAGGTAGTTTGTCATAATGTTCTAAGACATAAATAAAGCTGCAACTGTTTTTACGGTGACATGTCAATTGTGTTACAATTGGTAAGACGTGTTATGCCGTAAATCTAAACCAGATGCAGCGTGTGTCATAGAACGACACTACCTTTTGATGAGAAAAACTGTCATTCATCAGTAAACTGACCCCAAACCTCGTATACATTATTTCGTCTGCGATATGAAATAAGTATCTGAATTTATGAATACACAAATTCTGTACAAACCTTTGTATACGAACGGCATCGCTCTAGACCTCACTGAAAAGTGATGGCCTTCTCGAGTGTAAAAGGCGATATGCATAATTGTAGTGACTAGTATCTTAACTATTACTTGTAAATAACGTCTAAATCTTCGTAAAAAATTTGTTTCTATTATTATTCAATCGCCAATTATAATTATGCTCGAATATAGTTTAAAACCATAATTTATAATAGCATGCTTTAGATAACGATTGTTTTGTAGATGTAGTGTAAAATCATTTAATCGTAATTTTATTATTATATATAAATAAATTAAATTATAGACCAAAATTTAGATTTTAGATTTGTTGACATTGTTTACGACTATAAGTGTAGAAAAAATTTTATTATTTTTCGCACGAGATCTCACATGAGATCTCATGTAAGATCAGGCATCAGGAAAAATAAAATTTTGCGGCACATGAGGTCTCACGTGAGATCTTATATGAGTTCTTATATGAGATCTCGTTTCATTTTTAATCGTGAGATCTCATGTCATTTTTTTCATTAGGGATATTCTTTTAAGGAGATGTAAAACGGACTCTACACCTGTACTTATAGATATTAGCTTCCTTTCCATTTTATTGCTGAATTCCCAGAAAAGAAATGCATTAGCTTGTAGTATGTACCATGATGATTATTTAGATAAATTTTCAAATAAATTCATTAATTAGTTTTCAAGATATTTGGATTCCCGTACAAAATTGAAAAATGTTAATAAATAATTTTGGAACCCAAAATTCTCAATAACTAATGAATGAATTTATTTAAAAATTTGATCGAATAATCTTCATGGTACAAACTATAAGCTAATGCATTTTTTTATTGAAAATTTTGCAATAAAATGTAAAGATAGTGAATATTTATGAGTACAGGTGTAGTGTCCATTTTACATCCCCTTAATAACAATGTGCGGAATTCAGTCTGGTTTTAAATGCTAATTCGATTTTCCCGATACGAGTTGATCCCTCTGAGTTATTCACAAAAAACTGAAAAAAGCAATTTTTTAAACGCTTTTTTCTTAAAAACTATATACTTACGTTTTTTTTTAAAGTAGTTATTGGGGCACCATGGACCGTCAAAACAAACCCTCACTCTACCACCACAAAGGTTACTGTCCGGCGGGTCAATGACCTCTGAGGTGAAGTACAGATTTGTTAGGCATAGTACCCGAACAACTGGAGGGTCACTTACCCCCCCCCCTATAAATTTAGAGTGGGGATGAACTGGAGGGTCACTTACCCCCTCCTACAAAATTTAGATTGGAGATGAAAAATATTTTAATCAATATTTCGAAATTATCAATTTAAAATTTGTAATATAATCCTTTTTAATCATCGAAATAATAAAAACTCATATTAAATTATAAAATATAAATATAAAAGATTTTTAATTTTTTATTTATTAAAATTTTTTATATTAAATCAGAAAATATTAAATTTACATATAAGTTATTGTGTGTGTGAAGGATGAATCACCATTTCTTGTAATATATGATCTACAGATTTTGCAACAATATTCAAATATTGAATTCTATAATCTATTCATATTGATAATTCTTTTAGGCGTTTAAATGTTACATGTTTAAATACTAAAGATCGACTATACCGACCATGTTTTTTTAGTGGCCCACCACTTTTTTCTGCTTTGGGTTGAGCATCATTGGGTACCAATTCAAAATCTCTTTTGATGAAATTAATCATGAAGCGGATGGTGTATCCAGGTATAGAGAGTTCCAACATAGATTTCTCATTATAACAAGTGAAAAATTTGTCAATTTTATCAAACTCTTACTTCAACGCTCCCAACAGTCGACTGACAGAGGTAGACCTTGCAAATTAGATCCGCAGAAGCGCACTACAGGAACAATTTCCATTTTTTCTTCTCCTATATTCTCCAGGCCTACCTGAATAATTTCCATAAAAGAGCAGTTTAGTCTGTAGACCATCGGTAGAAGCTGTTGCCAATAATTTTACTAGATATTCTGTTTTATTGAATATTCCAAGTCGTTACTAAAGGATTGCTCCAGACTTCTCTACTGACCAGCTATCTTGATTAGGTTTTGTTGTTTGTTACTGCTGTCACCGTCGATTACACACAACTGTGGCTAGACCGAGTGGATATCACTTCTTTTATACTGTAAGAAATTTGTGGGGATGTCGTGAAAAGGTGGCGTGCAATCAATCAGAGACTGTCAAGTATCAAATTACGCATACCAAGTTTTTTCTACAAAATTCTTGATTATAGTATCATTTTTTGCAAATTCTGCGAGAAATTTTCCAAGAATTTCTCGAAACCCAATCTGCTAGACATATAATACAGAAATATAATACAATAATGACCACAAACGTTGGAATATTCGTTTTGTAAGCGTTTATTATTCCATCTAAATTTTTTACAATTTTGCTGAATACTTCGAAAACGTTGTGGAATTTGTGGTGGCTTACCAAGACTATCAAAGTACACACCTGTGCCCTACTTATCAACGTATATAGCAACTCAGCGCGCACCACGCTGGTTATGATTTTGCGTATTAAGTACAAATGCATAAGGTTTCATCCGCATCAGAGAAATCCGATCCGTTGGATGAACTCCTACTTGAAACTTGATCTGTATCAGATATCGTACAGTCTCTTATGAATTCATTGCAAAGAATTTTGAAAAATTGTACGGAAATCAGCTATTTCACGCTGTGGTTAAGTTTCAGTAGCCAATGTTTTAGATTATCAACTTTATTTAGTGCACACGCGTAATTTGAATAAGATAATTTTATGTAATGATGCATGCACTGTACACTGTTGAAATTTAAATTCCTAAAAGCTAGACAATCTTGTTCTTTTTCTAAATTTTTAATCTTACAGGTGGTTAGCTTGAAAATCAGTTTAGCCTTTTCTTGACCTTACACAAAAATTGTACGACGATTCATGGAAATATTTTCCAAATTATTATATCATCTTTTTATCGATGTATCACCTTCGTACCACTCCAGACCATGGTCATTCAGTGGCACCTAATTGTTCTGTCTCAAAGCATTTTTAGACAAGCGTCTTAAATTACAAGGAGGCGCCACAATCCAATGAGCGATAAAGTTTTTATGAATAGCAAGTACAGCCACCTCCTTTGAAATCAAACGATTTTTGTTGTCCTTTGAAAACTGCACGTCAATCACCGTGTCCATACTGTTTGCAATGAAAGTTGCTCGCCGACTGAGATAATAAAGATGGCTTTGCTCCACTTAAATAGCGAGAAATATATTCCCACCACCACTACTTAACCGCCATAATCCACGACAACCTGTCCCGACGAGTCGATTTCGAGCAAATTGTCGTATTCAGCATAAATAATATAATTTACAGCGCCCTCTAGCGGGTCGTCAAATCTAACATCAATTCGTACATTACCATTTTTTATCAAATTTCAATGACTTCCATTACTCACCGATAAATCAGATGTAAAATCAAAAGCGAATAGGCAGTAACCGTTCGGATAGTCTTTTCGGGTAATCGAGTTGCCTGAATTCATAAAGTGAATACCAGTGCCGGAAAAAAGTGTATGATAAGCATCAATGTACAATATGCTTTTTTTTGAAATCTAGCTGTAAGGGTTTCAATGGCACCTGCATTCTATCAACGTACGAACAAAAAAAAATTCATATTGAACTTCTTGAAATTGAACGGGTGACTTTTATCACCAACTTTTATTACGCTTTATTCTTAACAAAACCGAATACAATTCTTTTTAGCA
The DNA here is from genome assembly GCA_017163975.1 of Anastatus disparis. Lineage (NCBI taxonomy): Eukaryota > Metazoa > Arthropoda > Insecta > Hymenoptera > Eupelmidae > Anastatus > Anastatus disparis. Next base: position 284,316 of record JAFFSR010000395.1, on the reverse strand, counting down.
GTTGACCTAATCTGACATTGTCGATTGTTTTCCGATGCACACCATTATATAACGTATCAGCTTTAACTTCTACACGTATCAGTGGGTATTTTGCAGTAATCTGCGACAGTAAATTTTCGTGTGCTAGCACAAGTAAAGGATTTAATCTTACTTGGCGCACAAAAAGCGTAGCCTCGGTTATATTTACTGTGAAAGCACCAGCGGAATTCATGAGGCAGAATCCATTACGAGAACGCACTAGCCTTACTCTTACTTTAACACCACCTAGTAATAATTTGTCTTGATTAAAAATATCACGATGTAAATACTAGAGTAATTCAATTTTTATGTCAACCATAATCGCTTTACGCTGACTGAGACCTGTATTACCACCTGTGGTATCGTCTATTTTTCCTGCTGTATCATTGTACCACAATCAACTCGTTTAATGAGACTTCTTAGCTGTTGGCCATAATTTAGTGATGTTTCAATATAAGCTCTGTATGCATAAGCATTGTTTGGCGATGAAACAGGTTTCTGATTAAATAGCACGTTGACTTGATTGAACAACGAACGAAAAAGATTATTTATTGGTCCAACGTTCGGATCTTTAGGTGGTTTAGCACTAGTATATGTCACACTTACACTCACACTTAACATTGTGTAAGCCAAGTCTAGATACTCAGTGTGGCCAGGGATGGTAAATTCAATTGGTGATTGGTCGTTGAGTGAAGATATAGGTCTGTACTGTACCCAGTAAGAGCTTTTAATTGCAGTCTGGGTCGAGGGTAATTCGAAGAGTGATAATTCCGATTTGATCAACTCACAAGATTCTGTATGCAACAACGCCATTTTGTAATTTTAATTCCCGAAAATATTCTAGCTTCACGTGCTTTCTTATTCTGCTTCTTCTTTTTTTTGCAACTTTACCACTTTTCGAGCGTTTAGCCGCTGAGATGTTTGTAGTACCAGGTGCACTTGGCGACTGAGCTGATGATGTCTCATTCTTCTTTTTATATTCTGATTCCTACCCCTCATTCATGCTGGACTCACTTAAGAGCAATTTACCAGAACAACGTCAGCTCTTCTTTTGAGATTTCTACTACTTTCGCAAATTTGTTCTTTTTCCGCCTCTTTGACCGGTGTGCCACCTTGAGTGACATCATCTAGGATATTTTTACCTGTTTGGAAAGCCTCTTTACCGACCACTTTTGCACCTTGCTTGATCTTCGGTATAGCTGCTCAGAAGAAACCTTTCAAAGAACTACCTATTCCTGCACTGGAGTGGTGATAACCAAAAAAAGGTTTACCAACTCTAACGCACTTACCTCTACCACCGACCATTTAGTTATTAGAAAAATCTTCAAAGTCAGACATTTTATCGAATTCGCTAAAAATGAAGCATTACAGTCAACGTACCGTAGTCGAATGGAATGGGAGATCCGTGTTCGTCTCTTATATTTATTTCGATTGACTGAAACGCTGAAGGCAGCGGTGGTAGGTACATGGGTAGCGAGAAGTTTTTAATTTCAACACCTCCATAAACGTTATCACGCAAATGAAACGAGACTATACGTAGTAAGCTCGTGCGCATACCACCTGTTACACAAGGCTGAAAAATGTTGCTGTAAACCATCAGTACGATTGGCAACCCGTTCACAAGATTTGCTGGACGATTACCGGTAATATAGTGTTATTTATTACCTTTGCAAGAGAAAATTGGTACATTTCCCAGACCTGAAATTCTAAGTAATTTTTCCGATAATGTAAACGTGTGCATATAAGTTTTACAATCTTCTCCTCATCGACATCTAATCTGTACATAGCCACCAGCTTGGATTTCAAAATATAAATAATTTTTCACATTCTCGAGACTATTTATTTCTTCTAAAAAATTTTCAATGTCACGATAAACACCAGGTTTGACTCTGGCAAACATCTCGGCCCTTTGTTGAGTCTCCTCTGTTTTTAGCAAAACATTTTCCATTTTACGTTTGGCTGTTTTAACAGAAATAACTTCCTCCTGCTCAACCATTGTTATATGCTGAAAAGTGAGAGCTATTTGAATTTCCGTGAGTCCTACACACCAGTTGCCATGAAGATAAGAATTTTGTGATAATGTGTCGCCACATTGTGTCGAAAGACAAACTTGCTGCTCTTGCTCGGTAAAACCATGTAAAATTCATCATTCATTGTAAATTTTTCAAATTTTGAGCCGCTATCTAAGAATTGAATTTTTCTGGATACCCCATCCAACTGATCGAACATGTATTTTCGACCCCCTACCTTTGCTCTTTAAAATCTCATCAACCTCAAACGCTTCGCTATCTAAATCTTTGCGCACCTTGGTCTACTGTTCCTCGTAAAAATATCCGTCAATTTTTTCTCCGCCAAGATCTGCCAAAGTATAGACGGGTGGTTGTCGTCTTGAGTCGACTCTAACAATTTCAAACAGCTCTAGTCTAGCCACCATCGTATGTTTTTCTGAAGGCTGCCTTGGCGAGACTTACACGAACAAGATCACCAACGCTGTATTTAGCTACTCGAAATGGCTCTTTTTTGCTGTAACGCAACTTTATATTTCGACTTACCACGTGAGCATTATATAAGTTGACCTTGGAAGAGGGCATTTTTATGGCACTATGCCACGACTCGTTGTAAGCCATCACGATTTTTTGGAAGACATCTATATAACGTCTTGTGCGCAAACAAGTAAAGTATCGCCAGATACGACCTTTGAGAGTTCGAATAAAGCGTTCGGCAATGGCTGCCTTTATATCAGGGTCTCTGACGACTAGGTAGGTAATATATTTGTTCTTTAGCACCTCTTGCACCTCCCGACCGATAAATCCTTTAACTCTATCAGTCTGTAAGTAAATAGGATGTCTACTATTACATCGTGATGAAATGTTGTCTTATGCTACAGCGACGCTTCGGCTGGTTTTGTCGAGAATAGGCTCTGCCCAGGCAAACTTTATAAGTGCATCAATGACAATGAGAATATAGCTGTATCTATCATTCTAAGTTTTAAGTAATCTAAAATCTGTCAAGTCAGCTTCCCACACTTTAAAGGGGCTGAACACGTTGTAATGTTGACGAGAAAAACGATGTCTCACGAGTTTGTGTAAAGTATGTGCATCCTGACTCTCCAGCCATTTGGCAATCGTATCGTTATCAAATTTTTCAGGTTTCGCGTGTTTCAGTAGATAAGCACCAGTGTACGCTGATGGTGCAGAAAGATTATATTATTAGTGCTCAAGATCGTCCAACTTTGTCGTCTCCTTTTACTTTTTCTCCTTCTTTCTCATTGCTCCTCTTCCTCCTCTCACAAACTAGCTTTTTCTATCTTTTTTGCTGTCTTTTAAATGTATTTTTGATGCGTTTCAAAAATTTATCAAACGATATTTTGCTGATCATGCACGAAACAGTAATACCAGCTGCAGTCTTTTCATCACCATCCGCAGTCTCCGAGAGCATGCATGAAAATGCTTGTTTAGCCAACAGTCTGTCGGCTTTAATATGATCCGTTATTTTTTTATTTGAATATAAAATATCATGCTTTAGACAGGTATTGTCAAGAGGATTTTTTCCTCATCGACCACGTCTGAGACGCTCTTCGAGATGCGTGCCAGGACCGAAAAACTAGTAGCATGGTTGATGCATTTCAGAGGGTACAACTGAAATCAATCGGTCTATAAAAGTACCAGTTTTCTCCCCATCCTCTTCCTTCTCCTCCCCCTTCATCACTTCCTTCCATGCTTGTACATGTAGGTCCATTTTAGCTGTTCGGTGCGACTCTTTTCTGCAGGAGTTGATTGCGTAGCTGCCAACTCGCTACCAGCTTTTTTACGCTTTTTCGCACTTTCAACTTCTTTCTTCTCTACGCTCGTTTGACTAGTAGCTGTTAAGGTATAATAACCTTCGTTTTCTGACGACAATGACAGCGATGACTCAGGGTTATGAGATGCAATCGTACGCCACAGTTGATCGTTACCGATGAATTCTCAAAGTATGCTAATTTATTGCAAGACGCATGCAAACTGTTTGTATCCGCGCGGTGGTGGTCTTTTTCTACTTCTCATAGCTTCGTTCACTAAATCGACAATATTAGTACCCTTGACAACAGCGTTATCCAGCTTGATTATACCACAACTATCCTATTCAATATTACTCGCTTGCCGCAAGTATCTTATTAGATGCCTAGCATAGCTTCAAATTTCTGCGGTACCGACTCGACAAGCTGTTCGTCGTCGATTTCGTCATTCTTGTCTATATCCATTGTTATTCCCGTTTCTAATAATGTTGTCTCGTGTGGACGTATTATACCCTACTCTTATCCTTTTTCTTTTGCTTTAAATGTGAGTAATGCTACAAGATTCGCTAATATTGTAAAAATTTCCGGCGCTCATCACCCGTAGAATGTAAAATATTACTCATTTTCTCGTCAAGGCGGGTCGTGGCTGTACCAGGTGTCTGTACACTGGATGCTAGTGGTGTATGATTAGTAGTTGCTACGTCATGCTGCTGCTGATGCTGTTGCTCCAAACACTCTTGCGGTTATCAAATCATTCTTTTTGCGTACTCCATGCCAATGAAACAGGTTTCACAACTAGCCGCACTAGGTATGCTGATTTCAACACTGATTTTCCTTTTACCTCCAAACTACCCAGTTTAGCGAGTTATCGCAACACAGGTGCGAATTTTTGCAATTGTCTTTTATAATACTTGCTGAGTGGAATATTTTCACGTAAAATGTTCAAAGCACACTCGCAAATGCACGTTATAAATTTGCTTCGCGTAATATGGCCTAAAGTTTATAAATTTCGATTTTACACAAAAAATGTAGCTGAGTCCAGTACTTTTCTGGAATTGGTCTGCTACGATTACGGGTTACCGACTCCATTACAATCGCCTGACTGCTACATCATTCAAACGAGCACCAGCTTTTATGGGTGTGCAACGAGGCACATAAACGTACTGATGTTTGTCAAACGGAAATATACAAGTACGAAATTTTACGTTTTTAGGTGTACCCTGTTTCAGCTCTACGAACAAGCAGCCGTATGGCTGTGCTGTGGCATCGAGATATGCCTTCGGCCAAAAATAAGGCTCCTCAGTCCAGACTTAAAGTGCCAGATGATTTATTTGCGCTCGATTGCGCGAATTTCAAACTACCACGATGTAATTAGAGTTTAAAGAGATTTCTCGCTGACCTTGATGAAAAAGATTTTGCGAGATAAAGATGACGCTAAAGTCATTGTGATGACTGCCTTCGGTAAAGAGATTGACAACAGTTCTGCTGAATTATGTTCTCATCAGATCGTCGAAAATCAAGAGTCTTGCTCGTGGATCATTGGCATAATATTCGCTCTTTAATAAACCCTCGTGAAATTTGATTCCCTCACCCAACTCCTTGTAAATTGGCTGCCACTCAGTATAGTACAAGAGTATATGCTCTGACTTTGTATCTCTTATGCGATCAATGTAATGAAAAAAATTCTTTACAGATACTGTTTTACCACACGAGCTGGGTCCACAAAACATCAAAGTCCACGGATGCACCCACCTGCAAACGTCCATGTTACCGCTGCTGCTAAACTTCTACTATTAACCTCATCACATCCTTGAACCACTCTACATATACGAAAATAAATAGCTTATATTCAAGAAATTTAAGCAATAAATAATCAAATTTTAACAAAAAATTCATTCAAGATTTAAATTCTTAAATTTCGATAAACTTTTATAGAGAGTTGTCGTGAGGAAGTGTGGTGAGATTATCCGTATATCAAAAAAATAATGATGAATTAAACAAAAAAGGTGCATTTCAAGGAAGGTAGAATTGATATTCACGTGATACGCGTGTGGGATCATGCGAGTCGTGCAGCGTGACGTGGAGAGTGGGAGCAAGTAGCTCGCGACAGAGAGAGATTTAAAATTAGAGTGGAAAGAATGAAGATTATTCTGGAACCTATAATTTTGAAAAAAATTGACTACTCAATTAACAGAAAATAAATTTATAATTTTGGTATATTATTTTTAAATTTCAATAAATTATAAAATTTATTACGAAGTTGTTTTTGTTTTAATTCCATAACCTGTATATATATATATATATATGTGAATAATATTTTTACTTGGGCAATAATATATCAACAATTATTTATTATTTAATTAGATTTATAGCCGTATAGATAACTAAGCTCGTTATTTACAAATCATCTCTAATCTCAATAGTCGAGATCTTCTGTACCTGGTGTCGATATTGCAAATAATGTAGTTTCAGGTGAAACTATTTTATTCGACGATTGCACATCCTGGTCATTCCAGTAAGAGCAACCAGGTAATGGTTCATTAGGTAGTGGTGGTGGTGGCCGCTGCAGTATCAACAATCACCCCCTCCAACATCGTGTTTGGATTACTTTGATCATAAGTCACGTGATCATCTAACGAATTTATAACTTCTCATACTTCTTCGATGAGCGGTAGTAACGCAGAATCTCTCAAACTAGTCAGTTGTTCTTCTGTTGACAAAAGATTCATCAGTAATTTATCTTTCACCATTGTCCTCCATCATGTTTTGCAGGTCTGAAAATTTTTGATATCATATCTGTTAAAGTTACACTATTTTGAACAAAAAAGTCTTATCCCGCGAAATTCTCCAACCATAAATAAAAAATCTATAGATTATTGATCCGATATTGGAAATTGATATTTTTTTGTAAAACATATTTTTGGATTCATCATTGTATTTACAACATAAAAGTATTATCTTGCAAAATTTTTTAACCGAAAATAAGTAAGTTATTGAGTATTAGTTCGATATTGAAAATTAATATCTTTTTAAATTTTTTATTTTATTTACATCATAAAAGTCTTATTCTGCGAATTTCTCCGATAGTAAATGAAAAAGATATAGATTATTGGACGATAATTGGCCACGATTTCGTAATTTTAAAAAACATTTTTAAATTTGTTATTGAATTCATGATAGAAAATATGCATAATTTACCAGTCGTGACACGATGATATAATATAAGATGTCTGGTTTAAGGTAAATCTTGCATTCCTCTGTTCTTCATTCAACGACCAAGTATCTGATTATCAGTAAAAATATTTTGCTTAAGCATATAGGCTGAAGTACGTAGCCCGCAAAGTCTTACGATGAATTTAATCTTTTTTAACAATTTATTTATAGAGCACATTTTCAAATTTTCGCGCCAATACGCAATTACAAAATAGTTATATTCGTGGTTCACGAAGGAGAGCCACATTTAAAATAGCTGTAAAGATATTATATAAGTCTTTTTTATTCATTTTCTTTTTTGGTTATTCTCCTTTTCAGTATTAAAACTTAGAATGATATCAGAACCGTAAATCGTTGTGTATTCATACCAAAATTAAATCATAAATTTAAGTGTAAAGGTGGGAATGCGCGTATATATATATATACATATATTATATATATATATATATATATATATATATATATATATATATATATATATATATATATATATATATATATATATATATAATATTATACATGGGACGTTTCACGTCAACTCACCTAACAAAAAAATAGAATTCGTCGAAAATCTGTGAAAATGTTCTATTTGATACCCAAAATATACAAAAAAAATTTTAGAGGTCCAGGTCAAGAGGGTCAGGATTTAAACGTGATGGAATTTTTCGAATTTTCCAAATTTATTGCTAAATAAATATTTTAATGAATTTTTTCCTCAAAAACTATCAATTTTTCGTTAAAACTTAATAGAATACTTTTTCTTGGAAATTAGATGTAGAATTCACCTGAATTTTTGCAAATTATAATATACTAATTTTTATGCTTACTTGATCGATTTAAACATACTATTTAGTATATCTAAAAATCGAGCAGGTTAAATTGGCTTTTTAACTAATTGGAAGTCATTATTCTTCGCCAAAAATTTAACCTCTTTAATTGCTATATGTTGAATTTCTTTAAACAATTAATGAGCACTTACAGTGAGAGCGCGCTCTCTTAACTCTATTAAGAAATTTTCAATTGTGCTAGTTTTATTCAGTAAATTTGATTTTTCCTAAACACCATAAATTATTTCTTTATATAAATCTTCTTCTGTCAAAGAAATTATTTGTAAATCAATAGAATCTCCAATGGGACATTCTTTACATTCTCTTAGTACACATTTCATATCATCTTTTGAACAAAAAAGTGAAGAACATATTTTCAATTCCAAATCTGCAATGTGTTGTTTATTTTTTTTTTTATAATTATTCAAAGCATCTAACATAAGTTTAAGATTCTCGCAGTAAACGCAAAGACACGAATCGGTGGGTGGATGTGGTATAACCCACTTCGGTCTTAAAGCGTAGAATGTTGATTTACCAATTTTTGTTTTCATTTAAGGATTTTCGTCTTTAAATAATTGATATATTTCTCTTATACTTCGCGTAAGAAAGCGTTTGACTTTTTTAGTTTTTATACTATTTTCTTTGATAGATACTGTGTCGCTTTTATTTGCACTTTGACGAGAACAATTAAAATCATCGTTCGGATAATAATCCTTTACTTTGATTACAATTTCACTATCCAAAGAATGGCTACAATAGTTCTCAGACTGCTTGTAAATTTTTATATTATTTACCAATGATCGTGCTTGATCAATCATATAAATAGTTACATTTGGTAAAACTGATAATAAATAATCTTTGGAAATATCACTTGGTATAATACTCAACAATCGCACTTTCTCAAGAAAATTTGAACAATTATCTAATGCAATTTTAATATTCTCTAGCCATTTATCATTTGTTTTACATTCATTATTTTCATTCAATGCGGGCAAATCTGTTATATCGTAGACTTTAATCATTTTACTTGCTTTTTGTGAATCAAATGCATCGTTCATTTGTTTTCTTTTTTGGAGAGCATAAGATTCTCGCACCTTGATATGATACTTTGAGGCATTTTAATTGGTGAAATGTTTAATTTCAAATTACTTGAAGTCTCGTTGAGGTGTTCTACCACAGCCTCACTACGAATAAAATCTTCCGAAGAATGTTGACTGCTTGAAGTCGATGAAATAAGCGCATTTTTCACTTCATCCAATAATATTTTGTAACACAAAGGGCATACTTTATCTTTTCTAGAGAAAGAAGTATTTGGATACAAGCGCTTGAAAGACTCTGTTAGATCACCTAATTCTCTAAGCAGACTTTTGGAGCAATCATAAACAACTTTTTGGTGCCTTTTTTTTAAATTCTTGCACTTTATTTTAACAATCAGTGATGCCATTATTGATATTCTGTTCAATGACAGATCGAAAAAAATAATTTTTCTTGAACATCTTTATTTTTTATCTTCCCCTGGTAGAAAATTATCCATACTTTCTGCTCTCTTCACTAACTAGTGCCCAGATATTTTTACATAATTTGGGCAGATATTTTACCATAATATATCAGAGTTCACTGTATTATGCCCAGAATCTGTTGAAAAATAGTAAATAATAGACTTATAACCTGAAATTCACAAGTTTGAAAATTATTTAGACTCAGTGAATTTAGTTATGAGTATTTGTTCAAAAATCTTCTCAATAATTGTATTAAATTAATTATATAACTAAGAACGTCTTTTAAAATGTATACCATGATATATTAAGGACTAAAAAAAACCAGGACTTGATATCAGGACTGAGATAAAGCCTGGAAAAAAAATAAAATTTGAATGCCATAATAATTTTTTTTAGTTTAATATTAAATAAACTTTTTTTCACCTTATATATATACACACATATTATATTAAATACAAGACTTAAGTCAGTGAATAATTTAAAACAATCTCATCCGATGATTGAAATCTTTTCCTTTATCCGAACACTTGATTTTGGAATCGAAGACTTAATTTTTTCTATTTTGATGGCTATCGCAAGCTTTTTCTGCCAATTTTCAACAAATTGGCATCAAAATTTCTAAAGATCTTTAATTTATATATCTTTACAAAATGAAAGTTTTAGTTTTTTTTAAAAAGAAGAATTTAAAAGTTTGATTCAGAAAAAGTCGAAAATATTGCAAAAAATAGATATATTTGTGAATTTTATGTATGGCTGATTCCATTCAGATTCATGCAGGCCGTCACTGATCGAATTTTTTTTTTTGTTCTAAGTAATAAGAATACCTTCTATTATGTACATGAAGATAAAATTTACCTCATAGAACGCTCAAAATTTTTTTTTTTCACTACAGCAATTTTAGTGTTGGATGTAAAAAAGAAAATTCAAAAATTGAAAATGAACCTCTACTTTTAAATGACTATAGCTCCGTCAATTTTCAACCTTTTTGGGCGTTTTTTAACGAAAATGTGCGGAATTCTGTCTAGTTTTAAATGCAATCTCGATTTTTGTAATACAATTTGATCTCACAGAGTGATTAACGAAAAACCGAAAAAAGCGATTTTTTTCAAACACGATTTTCTCAAAAACTATATTTTTTTTTTTTTTTGAAATTTTTATATGATTTTATACATAAAAAATACTAATTTTTAGGGTAGATGAGAATATGCGATTTTGCCTTATTTTTTTTAAACAGATTTTTAAACGTTTTTTTTATATTTTTGATTTTAAAACATTGATACCATGGCGCATCGTACTATTTTTCCAACTTTACGTGTTCTTACAACTATTTTTATGCTTTTATTTATTAATATATCAAAAATATCAACAATAATTTTTAAAATAAACCCCGGATCGAATATTTTGATCAATTAGAACAAAAGTTATGATGATTTAAAGTTTAAAAAAAAATGCTGAAACTTTAAATAAATATGATATTTACAGATGCTTTGAATAATTATAAAAAATAGAATAAACAAGACATTGCAGATTTTATTCAGAAAAATCAAATTTACTGAATAAAACTAGCACAATTGAAAATTTCTTAATAGAGTTAAGAGAGCGTGCTCTCACTGTAAGAGCTCATAAATTGGTGAAAGAAATTCAACGTATAGCAATTAAAGAGGTTAAACTTTTAGCGAAAAATAATGACTTCCAATTAGTTATTCATGTCGATTTTGCAGAAAATTGGACAGTTTTGCTTCAAAATGAAATTCAAAGCTATCATTGGAGTAAAAACCAAATATCAATATTTACGTCAGTATGCTATTTTGGAAATGATAAGACAGTCAGTTATGTCACCGTCTCTGACGATATTAAACATGATTCGTCTCATACCCTAATGACTATAAATTTAACTATCGACAACTTAAAACAAAAACATATTGCGCAAGATCTTGATGAAATCATAACTATTTCTGATGGAGCTGCCAGTCATTTTAAAAATAGATATCAATTCTATGAGTTTCAAAACTCAAAAGTAAACAGAAAATGGCTTTTTCCTGCAATAGGTCATGGTAAAGGCGCTTGTGACGGTATTGGTGGTTTAGTTATACATTATGCTACCACGCATAATCTGTCCAAGAACAGTGCAGATTTTATTAGAAACGCTGAAAATTTCGCCACTCACGTATCAAAATATACTCCGTCGATTAACATTCTTGTTATCCGCAAGGATGAATTAGAAGTTTTTCGACAGACAAAAAAAATGGAATAGTTAGGAAATGCAAAAGAAATTAAAGATATTCAAAAGATTTACTGTAGAAAAAGTAAACGAAACCAAATCTACACTGCTAAAACTTCGAGACATGAGTGGCAAGAAGTAAATTGAAAGGTTTTATTCAAATTCAGATTTTTTTATTCACATTAGTTCTCAATTCATTAGTGTTCATTTCTTAATTGTATCGCATATTATTTGTTCATTGGGAATGACCAAATAATATATTTTAGTATTTAAAAAATTCACCTTTTCAAAATTTGAAATTCAAATTCAAAATTCAAAATTCAAAATTCAAAGTAAATATATCTATTTAAAGTTTCAGCATTTTTTTTTAAACTTTAAATCGTCATAACTTTTGTTCTAATTCATCAAAATATTCGATCCGGGGTTTATTTTAAAGATTATTGTTGATATTTTTGATATATTAATAAATAAAAGCATGAAAATAGTTGTTAGAACACGTAAAGTTGGAAAAATAGTACGATGCGCCATGGTATCAATGTTTTAAAATCGAAAATATAAAAAAAACGTTTAAAAATCTGTTTAAAAAAATAAGGCAAAATCGCATGTTCTCACCTACCCTAAAAGTTAGTATTTTTTATGTATAAAATCATATAAAAATTTCAAAAAAAAAAAAATATAGTTTTTGAGAAAATCGTGTTTGAAAAAAATCGCTTTTTTTCGGTTTTTCGTAAATAATTCAGCGAGATCAAATTGTATTACAAAAATCGAGATTGCATTTAAAACGAGACAAAATTCCGCACACTTTCGTTAAAAGAACGCCCAAAAAGGTTAAAAATTGACGGAGCTATAGTCATTTAAAAGTAGAGGTTTATTTTCAATTTTTGAATTTTCGTTTTTACATCCAACACTAAAATTGCTGTAGTAAAAAAAAAAAAAATTTTTGAGCGTTATATGAGGTAAATTTTATCTTCATATACATGATAGAAGGTATTTTTATTACTTAGAAGAAAAAAAAAAATTCGATCAGTGACGGCCTGCATGAATCTGAATGGAATCAGCCGTATGTAATTAAGTACAATATTTACTTCAACTTATCTTATCAAAATTCCAGCATTATTATTTTGTTAACATATATAAATATAAGATTTCTGGAAATTTTGATGTCATTTTGTTGAAAGTTGGCTAAAAAAGCTTTTCGACAACCATCAAAATAAAAAATATTAAATCTTTTTATTTTATTTTTGACAACCATCAAAATAAAAAATATTAAATCTTTTATTAATCAATAGGATTTTAAGCAAGGGATAAGATTATTTAAAATCATTAATGGACTATAGTCTTATATTTAATATATATATATATATTCAAGGTAAAAAAAAGTTTCATTACTTGATATTGTAAGAAAAAAATGTATCATTACATTCCTACGTAGCAATACCAGTGTAAACAAAATCTACGTTGGCTATTTCAGAGTAGGTTTAACTAAAACCAAGTTTTTATTCAAGCTATTCAATAAATATATTTGTTCTATTTTTCTTTATTAAAAAGTTCGAGGATTTGTCTTATATTATTTATTTAATAAAAATTTATTACATATAATGTATGACATTTTCATGAAATTCATCAGCTGAATATTCTTCACATACCCATGCTAGCTAAACATTATTTATGCACCAACCTAATAGATATTTATAAAAATAATGAATGTTTGTCATCTCACAAAATCATTTAATTAACTTTAATTTGTAAAATTCATATTTTGCATAAAAAATTTTTTCTTGTCTTTTTATACTTATTATGTCTTAAAATTAAATTGTAATTATTTAGCTGCAAATTTTACAGTAATGTTTGATTAGGAATCATGTTTGTTTATAATATACAATTCGTTCATAACCTCAAATCAATTTTATTTCACTTTTAACAAAGTCTGGGCAGATTCTGCGCAAAAACCGTCGTGAGTAAGTGGGGTTTTTGGGCAGAACATGTCAACAGAATCTGCCCACTCAACAGAAAATTTAAGATATTCTGGGCAAATTACGCTTAATTTTCTACCAGGGTCCTTTTCTCATATTTTTAAACGCGTCAAGTCGTTAATGAGAATGCAAAGAACGAATCATCGCCACCTAGTGGTGACATGCGTCAACTCCCTACAAAATAAATTCCAATTCTAGGTGCAAAATTCGATCTAATAAAAAAATTATATTCTCCAACAAAAAAATTTTTATTATAATAATGTACCATAAAAAGAGAATAAATGGTTATGTATTCTTTCACCAAATTACCTTTTTATTAAATTAAAAAATTTATATCTTCAGATTTTAATCTTTGACGAAAATTGCGTTTCCTTAATGTAAATATCATATTTGCTTAAAGTTTCAGCATTTTTTTTTAAATTTTAAATCGTTATAACTTTGGTTCTAATTGATCAAAATATTCGATCCGGGGTTTATTTTAAACATGACTGTTAATATTTTTTGATACATTAATAAATAAGAGCATAAAAATAGTTGTAAGAACACGTAAAGTTGGAAAAATAGTACGATGCACCATGGTATCAATGTTTTAAAATCGAAAATATAAAAAAAACGTTTCAAAATCTGTTAAAAAAAAATAAGACAAAATCGCATATTCTCACCTACCCTAAAAGTTAGTATTTTTTATGTATAAAATTATATAAAAATTAAAAAAAAAAAATATATTTTTTGAGAAAATTGTGTTTGAAAAAAATCGCTTTTTTCGATTTTTCGTAAATAACTCAGTGAGATCAAATTATATTACAAAAATCGAGATTGTATTTAAAACGAGACAAAATTCCGCACATTTTCGTTAAAAGAACGCCCAAAAAGGTTGAAAATTGACGGAGCTATAGTCATTTAAAAGTAGAGGTTTCTTTTCAATTTTTGAATTTTTCAACACTAAAATTGCTGTAGTAAGAAAAAAAAATTTTTTGAGCGTTCAACGAGGTAAATTTTATCTTCATATACATAATTGAAGGTATTTTTATTACTTAACTTTTAAAGGACGGGGATTTGGGTTTACTGTTTTCTCTCACTTTTCTATAGAAATCGAGTTTTTGTGATGTCTCACATCTCAAAACTAACACATGTAAAGGGTCGATCATGAGCATGGCCCGTATAGGGGCCATCCCGTCCTCTAAAGGTTAAAAGAAAAAAAAAATTCGATCAGTGACGGCCTGCATGAATCTGAATGGAATCAGCCATATGTATATAGTTATATACGAAACTTAGGCGTATTAATAATAAATGTCAAAAACTACAAAATAACGGTTGGTTTTTCCTCTTTCTTTTTTATAATAGCCTGATATTCATTCTTATTTTTATCATACATAGTCGATATTTATTGCTTAATGATTGATGATTTATGAATAATAATTTTTAAATAACAAATATTCTTCAATATAATATATTCAAAATCGATAAACATATATTTACATATCGTTTACATATGTATTCATATACAGCAGTTTTATACGCAACTTGGGCGTATTAACAATAAATGTCAAAAACGCCTTATCGTAAGAGGTAGAATAGTTATACTTTCTGTTATGTTTTGGGTTCCTGATACTCTTTATCATTATATTATTTTTGTATCACTAATTCTTTATATTTATTGATTCGATATCTTGGCAATGTAATGGAAATAAATATATATTATATTTAAAATATAATAACCAATTCCAATGCATGGTTTATTTGTCCATTATTTGCATATCATTTGCATATGATTTGTGTATATACATATATATATACACTGTAACATGGCAGATTGGCCATATTACTTATATGTATATTTGTGGCACATATAGCCGACAGATGGGAGCATCTAACTACGGGCAAGACGGAAAGCAGACCACGCGAGTCAAATAGTTAAAAGCATAACCCAAAATCATTGGCACACACGTGCAAATTTATAAAGCACGTATAATGTGCACTGATATAGCTAGCGAGGAGCTTGACTCGAGTAGCTGAGTTTGGGTCCGTTAAGGATCGTTTGTTTCTCTCTTGCGGCGCGCGCAGCGTACAGCAAGAGAAACGAAGCCGAGCAGAGGCAAGAAGGAATACCATTATATTCCTTCTGTCGCCGGCGTCCGATAAAGAGCGTTTCGACTTGCGATATCGCGTAGTATTAATTTTGTGTGTGCGAATATCGTGAGCTTGAGTGCGCAAGAATAGATAGATTTACTATTCTATTTCTTTTATTGTGAATTAAAATAATATCACGATTGCTAATTAAAATTATATAATTTATTTCTGTCTTTTACGACGTGTGTGCCGGGAGATCGTGTGCGCTTTCTATTGCGTATATTCCCTTCGTGCTTTTCTAATTCTTTCATTTTTTGTGTGTTTATTGCTCGTGTCCCTTTTAGCTTACGTTTTTGTAATATTTGCTTTTCGTCGTGCCAATAGTTATTTAATTAGAGCAAGCGGCGTCGCGTACGCTATACGCAGCTGGCGTCCATTTTGAGCGAGCGTACGATTACTGTACAAATTTCTTAAATAAAGTTTCTCTTTTTTCTTGTTACTTAATAAATTACAGCTTATCTATTTTATAAATTAGTGCAACCTCCTGATCCCCAAGGTTGCCACAACTGACGCAGCCAACGTGGGGCCGACAAAAATTTCGGTGAAAATTTTTGTTTAAAATCACGGGATCGAAAATTGAAGAGAAAAAATATGTGCTTAAAATTAAATAGAAAAAGAAACTGTGCTGTGAAAAAAAACTGTGCTTCAAGTGAAAGACAATTGGCTATGCCAGTGAAAAGAACATTTTTCTACTCATGCGTTTCTGCTTCGCCACGTGGTCGCCATTACGAACGACGCACACACGACGAGGCTGAAAGGAGGCGCTCTGGCGGCCATTTTTGTTCTTGGCGTCGCTTGGTATGAGGTAACCGCGACATTTTATTTTGCAGCAACATTTTTTTTATAAGAGCGTGCAGTAAGCAAAGAAATAAGATATTTTGTTTTTCATTCTTTTTTGTTTTATGCTAAACTTTAGCTTGCAAATTTTTTTGTATATACATAGAGCATTATTTTTAATTTGAGCGCGAGCCTTAAGCTAATAAATTATTTGATAATAGCACTGCATTTAAATACACATACACATAAGTATACCTCGATACACATACATATATATCATTGCATTGTTGCTTGTATTTGTCTTTACTTGTGTTACCTTGCAGCTCATTTCCCTCTAGCTTCATCACCTTTTAGCACTACGTGTCTTAAAACTCCATATTAAGCAAAGTTGTTTTTTTATATAATATAATTCGATATTTTAAGTGTGCTGAGCAATCTATATTCCTATTTGTGCTTGCGTGGAATATATATCACTATCGTGTACTACCTTAGTGCGTGTCGGTACACAGTAGCTTACGCATAATTTTCTTTTGCTTTAGCGTGCATCTGGCTTTATAAAAATTTTAATTTTCAGCTCTTAAATATTACGGGCGTGCTATGTAAAATTAATTGATCATTAGACAATTCTATTTTTTTTGTTGAAGCGCTAATCCCACTTAGCTTTGTTTTGTTTTACTTTTTAAAAATCATAAAGCATTTGATAATTTTCTTTTCTTTTGTTGTAGCCAGAGCTTTTCTTATTCGAACCTCTTGAGATAGGAGCTCATCATAGCATTAATTACTAGTAATAATTTTTTTTCGTGCGTACCCTTGAGTAGTGTACTTTTATTGTAAATATGATAAGCCAACAGTTAAATGTAGAGCCCCTATGGATTTCTGAGCATATATGTAGGAATGATAATTTTAAAGCAGCAAACGAAATTGCGCAAATAGCAGACCGACTATCTGCGAAGCAGCTCTTTAGATACAGCGAGCGAGAAGTGAGCATGTCCGGAAGTATTTCGATATTCAAAGAACGAGTTTTGCGATATGAGCTTAGACGACATCTCGGCGAAAGAGTCGCCGTCTGCAAAATAATAATAGATGAGACGACATATGATTCGCGGCTAGAATTTATTAACCTCCCAACAGAGCAGAGCGCGTGCAATCAATTCGTTAATCTCTCGAATAGCTTAGAAATCCCTATTCCTCCTAGCAATAGCAACGCAACTATCCACCCATCGACGACGTGTACCACTACTACATGTCCTTCTTTTAGTACAGCGAGCATATCTCATCCTGTGAGAGCAACTAATACTCTTTCCACTACAACGACGTATCATGGAGGATATAATGGCGCACCTATTCCTTATTTTCATCCATACTCGTATCTCCCTTGCTATCCTAATCCATGGAGTCATGTCCCGTATATTGCAGCAGCTTCTGGATATCTACCCGTCTCACAACCTTTAATACAGCCACCCCTTTGTTCAACCATTTCAGCAAATCCCATAAAGCAACCACCTACACCAGAGCATACAAGTGATGCTAATAATTTCAGAGAACTGCAATGGTTAAACCAGCAATAAGAGACTTGCAGAGCCCAGAACAACGCATGCCGACCCCCTCCAGCTCCGGATGAATCCTTATTTCCCACTACAGCTTGCACTGGTATAAAGTCTAAATTGAACGAGACAGCTTTTATTTCTCCCCTTAAACTTGAAGATGCTCCAATGCATCAACACCCAATGCCAGTGTTAGCATCCATTACTAGCAATCACCCTGCAACCCCTTTAGCCAGCATTTCAAATGAGAGCAAGCACGTACAGAAGGAAAATCGTCGCCCTAAACGAAGAGCAGAGAGCAAAACTCGAAGAGCGAGCCGAGCAAATAAAGTAGAACCAGACAAGAACCTACCGCCAATCAGGAAAAACTTTTGGCGAAAGCAGGTAGGGCCGTGCTTCAGGTGTGGTAGCTTAGGACACTGGCTGCGAGAATGTTCTCAGCCTATGAAGTGCTATGGCTGTGGATAAATTAACCTCCGCATCAGCGACTGCATCCAGTGTTAACAGAGCGAGCGAGCAGAGCAGAGCAAGGGCGAACGAGCAGAGCAGAGCCACAGCATGCGAGCAGAGCAGAGCAAACGAGTAGAGCAAAATAAAAGCATGCGAGCAGAGCAAAATAAGAGCAAGAGCGAACGAGCAGAGCGAAACCAGAGCATGCGAGCAGAGCCGAGCAAGAGCAAGCGAGCAGAGCAAAACAAGGGCGAGCGAGCAGAGAAGAGCAAGAGCAAGCGAGCAGAGCCAAACCAGAGCATGCGAGCAGAGCAAAACAAGGTCGAGCGAGCAGAGCATCGACAGGTCGAAGGAACAGAGCACAACTGCGATCTCCCAATTTTTAGCTATGCGGAGAATATCTCTGCTACATTGCGCGAAAAAGCAACCCATCGACCTGAGCCTTCAATTCAGTATAACCCTTTTATACCATCATTAATATGCCTATATTAACCCTCCAGCATCATATCTAGTTATTTAAAATCCTTATCAACCAAATTCACGACCCATCCAGCTAATCCAATATTTGTGCCATTTTGTGTGTTTATTAAATTACCCCTTTTTTTTGCTATTTAATTACTCCTCATACACATTGTACAAACATTGTTAGCTATTCACACTATTCACACTGACACATGAGCAAGAACAAAATTTTATTTTTATGCATTACTATTACGTAATTAAGAGCAAAATCTATAGATAGAATATTTTTTTTTTGTGCATTTAGAAAATTGCTGCAAAATATTAATTATAAAATAATTAATCTTATAAAATCATAGTATGCATCGACACATACCATCAGAGCGTCACCTTTCAGTGAGTAAACACGTAAATTTTCATTTTTATTTTTTTGTTTCAAACAAAATGTAATGGTAATATTTTTTTTTTGGTGTATGTATAAATAAAATACATGTAAGAATGGGCTATGAGTGTTATTTTCTTTAGCTTTAAGATGACTAGTTTTAAGATTTGTAATTTTTGTATATAATATATGGATAAGCCAGTCGCGTCGTTTTAAATTAAGCAATCTCATATACAGCGCGAAACACATACATTTTACAATTATTTAATTTAGCTAAAAGTCAGCAGATATTGCAGAAGAAGAAGTTTATAGATACACTTCACACCGCTGCAGATAACACCGGTTATCTTAGTTTAAGCCCTAATACTTTTCTTTTCGATACATAAATTTTTTTTTTGTTGTAATTTAGCTTATGCCTTTTTTGTTTTCGCGTTTGACGAAAGTATCCGGTTCCACCGTATACTTCCGTGTGGTGGGGGGGATTGTAACATGACAGATTGGCCATATTACTTATATGTATATTTGTGGCACATATAGCCGACAGAAGGGAGCATCTAACTTCGGGCAAGACGGAAAGCAGACCACGCGAGTCAAATAGTTAAAAGCATAACCCAAAATCGTTGGCACACATGTGCGAATTTATAAAGCACGTACAATGTGCACTGATATAGCTAGCGAGCAACTTGACTCGAGCAGCTGAGCTTGGGTCCGTTTAGGATCGTTTGTCTCTCTCTTGCGGCGCGCGCAGCGTACAGTAAGGGAGATGAAGCTGAGCATAGACAAGAAGGAATACCATTATTATTCCTTCTGTCGCCGGCGTCCGATAAAGAGCATTACGACTTACGATATTGCGTAATACTTTTCTGGTTGTGGTTACAATTAACGTAGTCAGTGTGAGCGAAAATAAATAGATTTACTATTCTATTCCTTTTATTGTGAATTAAAATAATATCACGATTGCTAATTAAAATAATATAGTTTGTTGCTTTGTTTGTGTGACGTGTGTGCCGGGCGATCGCGTGCGCGTTCTATTGCATATATTCCCTTTGTGCTTTTCTAATTCTTTTATTTTTTGTGTGTTTATTGCTCGTGTCCTTTTTAGCTTACGTTTTTGTAATATTTGCTTTTCGTCATGCCAATAGTTATTTAATTAGTGCAAGCGGCGTCGCGTACGCTATACGCGGCTGGCGTCCATTTTGAGCGAGCGTACGATTACTGCACAAATTTCTTAAATAAAGTTTCTCTTTTTTTTGTTACTTAATTAATTACAGCTTATATATTTTTATAAATTAGTGCAACCTCTTGATCCCCAAGGTTGCCACAACACTGCTACCGAGATACTTTTGCCCCCCTTCCTCTAAAATCGACTTATCTAAAAAGTTTTATAACTCTGGAAAAAATGGTCGTAGCCTAAAAATTCCAACGGAATTCGAAAGATTGTTGAAAATTCTTTCAAAAACTATTGATTTGATATAAAAAAAAAACATTTTCTTTGTATCTCTTATCCTTGTTTAAAAAGAAATTTTTTTTAACTTTGTTTTGACTTTGTAAAATAGTGTTCAATTTTAGTAGAAATCGTTACATTAATACAAAGCCAAATAGGTTTTAAAGCTTATATTTCAACGATGAAAATGCAATGTCGAACGTCTAGATTCGATCTTTTAAACCAGAGTTATAAGATTTTATATTTAAAAATAAGGTTTTTTTCGATGTATGAATATCTCTGAATTTAATAGGAATAAAAAAATTTATCAGAGAGAAAAAATGTTCCTTTTTGGTCAAATAATAATAATATATAATAAAAAATTGATTTCAGAAATAAAATATGTGACTTATCTTACAGGAATTTAAGAATATTTAAATGGATGGATATAGATTTTGTCAAAATATTTTATTTTTAAAAATCTTTATTTACTTATGCCAATTGAACAGTTTTTGATTCAATATCTAGAGCATAATGTTGTACTTTAATTGTGTGCTTATCCAGGGGTTGAACAAGCTGATACTTTCTTGTATCCGTGATTCTATTTATTAACTTGAACCTCTTATTAAGACTCATGCCTCTGGCAGTCACATCAGCATCTGAGACATAAAGGTACCTGGAAAAGAAAAGAAAATTTTGTAATTATTGTATATTTTACCATTGTACTTTCATTGAAAGATTATATTGTGTTTTCGTACTTGACATTAGAATCTTTATTGTTTAGATAGTCAAATAATTGTTTAGCATTAATTGCAAGTTAAGTGGCGTCTGAAGATCGAAGCGCTGAAGCATCTCAAAATGATTACAAAAAACTAAGTTTAAGTAGCATTCAATAAAGCGCGAAAACGAATTCCACTATAATTTAAGATTTAGTAAAATCACGATTGCGCCCTTACCATTGCGGACTTTTCAAAAGCTAAACTTAATTGAAAACGAAGCCTACTCCCCACTACGAGAATTTCAGGACCTGTTTATACGACCGTGTTGTAGAATTATCTCTCTGAGAGAACGTATAGAAACCTGCTATAAACGGATAACCTGCTTATGCGTCACTTACAAGGAGAGCACCCCACCTCCGGGAAACGAATTTGGCTAAAACTGCAGTATATGATTTTTTGATGAAAAAAAATAAACCCGTGTTTTTTCTTTTCGTCGAATAGGTCCCCTAGACAAGGATATAGACAATTTTTGAAAAATATGGTGAATAAAAGCCTTTATAAGAACTTAAATAATCAAAGAACTAAGACTCTTACAAAAAAATGCATAGAAAATAAAATGAAGCACGAATCGAATGCTTTTATTTAAGCTTTGTTGCATTAAAAAAGCTTTTGTTGTTCAAAAGTTATTCTCAATTAAATATTACCACGTATTTACTTAATATTTTTAGCATATAAAATATGATCAATTTTTCACGTTATTTCATTAACATATTTTAATCGACTGTAACTTTTGAACCACTAAAGATTTTTCAATACAACAAAGCTTAAATTGAAGCATTTGATTCGTGCTTTATTTTATTATTTATGCACTTTTTCGTAAGAGTCTTAGTTCTTAAGTTATTTAAGTTCTTATAAAGGCTCTTATTCACTATATTGAAAAAAGAATGTCTATATCCTTGTCTAGGGGGCCTATTCGACGAAAAGAAAAAACACGGGTTCATTTTTTTTCATCAAAAAATTATATCCCGTAGTTTCAGCTGAATCCGTTTCTCGACGGTGGGGTGCTCTCCTTGTTAGACATGAACAAAAAGAGACTCTTATTTTCTCTTTTTTAAGTTAAAAGATTTAACAAAGTAATGCAAAACAGCTCGCTTCTACACTCTATGTCATGGTGTAAGAAAGAAAGGTGGTGCAACTTTCCTACCCTCACCACAAAATTTTTGTAATCATTTTAAGGTGCTTCGGCGCTTTGACCTTAAAACACCACTAAACTCGCAATGAATGCTAAACAATTATTTGACTTTCTGAACAATAAAGATTCTAATGTCAAGTACGAAAACACAATATAATCTTTCAATGAAAGTACAATGGTAAAATATACAATAATTACAAAATTTTCTTTTCTTTTCCAGGTACCTTTATGTCTCAGATGCTGATGTGACTGCCAGAGGTACGAGTCTTAATAAGAGGTTCAAGTCAATAAATAGAATCATGGATACAAGAAAGTATCAGCTTGTTCAACCCCTGGATAAGCACACAATAATAGTAAAACATTATTCTCTAGATATTAAATCAAAAACTGTTCAATTAGCATAAGTAAATAAATATTTTTAAAAATAAAATATTTTGACAAAATCCATATCCATCCATTTAAATATTCTTAAATTCCTGTAAGATAAGTTACATATGATGTTCATAATTTTACTAAATCTTCAATTATAGCAGAATTCACTTACGCGCTTTATTCAATGCTACTTAAACTTAGTTCATATATATTTCTTGTTCATTTCTCTTACATGACATTTCAACTATAATATAACTCATGATCATAACTTTTATTATTATAAATAAATAAACGTAATTACAATTGATGAAGTTATAAGAAAAACATGAAATGCACATAATTTAGTTATACTTAGTTATTGCACGATTGATTTTTCAGTTCCAAAAACAAGTAGACCTTAAGAAATTTGACATACAGTTTTAATTAATCTAATATAAAGAAACATAAAAGTTTTTGAAAGCTAAAACAAATTAAAGTTAGTATCGCGTTTGAAGTAAAAAACGTAAAAATACATTGAAAAACGTGAAATTAAACAGCAAAATTGAATTAGAAACTACTCGATATCCATTTCCAAACCTATTAGCCTTTGTTCTACTACATATAAACAATATGTGAAAAAATTTTGAAGTAATTCGAAGCAATGGAACGTACCTAGACAAGTACCTGGATATAGGCGGAAAACGAAAATAATCAAAACCAATGTGACTTTAAAGTTGTATAGCTGCGAAGTTTTTCAACCGATTTAGGTATTTCGAAGCTTACATTATAAGCTTTTTGGATACAAACTAAAGTAGACTTTGTAAAATAGGATATATAAGAAAGAAAAAAAATGGCAATGTTTTTAAAATGCCAAAAAAATTGAAAATTCAAGTAAAACGAGGCATTTAGTTACTAACGGGCAATAAAACATATCTCAAAACCAGCTAAATCGGTGACCGTTGTGCGCACACTTTATTAAAAAAGTATTTTTTTCACCCATATATATATATATATATATATATATATATATATATATATATATATATATATACACACACACATATATAAGAATGTAAATACTTTATACAGATTTTTTAGTACACATGGTGTGTCTTACGTATGTATGTATAGATATACATATTAGAGAGATTGATTGATTGCTTGATTGATTGATACGTTTATTTAAGGTCGTGCGGTTTAACCCCATATGGCCCATAAGTAGTTACAAATTATATACAAAAAAAAATTAACTGAAATATATCGTAATAAAGAACAGTAAAGCAAATTACAACATGTTTAAACGTAAGATCGCATTATGACTTGCAGTAGGAATACAAAAAGTTTGAACATTGATATAAACAGCTTCAAAATATGATTTCTCTTTTAAGTGGCCAATAAATATTATTCGCATAGAAATAGATTGAATTATTTAGATTTTGAATTTATATTTAAATTTAAATATCATTTGTTTAGCATTTAACCATTCGCACCAGTGCAGAAAGCAACCATTGAAGGTTTACATTCAATGACTGTAGTATAGCGTAATTTAGATATAGCAAGATACACTCAACAAGCATCCAACGAACCATGCCACTTACTGGGAGAGTGTCACACCTCCGGATCACGGATTTTGCTCAAACTTCGGGATAAGTTTTCAGATGATAAGATATGGAAAAAGCTAAAGTTATAGTCATAAATACTCAATATTTCCCTAGTTACAGGCAATTAAAGAGAATCATTAAAAAAGTTACTAGATTTTTAAACGCATATAGTTCTTTAGCGTCGATAGCTACAAGCTTGAAACTTTTTTTAAATTAAAGCTGAGCTCGAATCTTTTTGAATTAGTAGTTATGGCATGTAAAGATATTATTTTTTCCCAAAGTTAGAGCGTAATAAGGATTGGACCTAATTTCAGCTTTTATTATTAATTAATGTTTTTAAAAGAAAAATCAGGTCCAATGTTTATCACGCTCTAACTTTGGGAAAAAATAATATTTTCACATGCCATAACTACTAATTCGAAAGGATTGGAGCTCAGCTTTAATTTAAAAAAAGTTTCAAGCTTGTAGCTATCGACGCTAAAGAACTATATGCGTTTAAAAATCTAGTAACTTTTTAGTGATTTTCTTTAATTGCCTGTAACTAGGGAAATATTGAGTATTTATGACTATAACTTTAGCTTTTTCCATATTTTATTATCTGGAAACTTATCCCAAAGTTTGAGCAAAATCCGTAATCCGGAGATGTGACACTCTCCTAGTTAGTGCGTTCATCACTAAAAAATTTGCTTAATAGTCGCATTTTGACAACCTGGGTTAACCCAATTTCAAAACCAGGAAATAAATCTACATTATTATTAATGAAAATTGATGCGGAAGAAACAAAAGAGTTCAGCATCGAAGCAGTACGCACGACTGGGCATATGAGCAGTCTCACAGGTAATCTATTTGATGACATGACCAGCACATCTACATTAGCTCGTAGGAACTTAGAAGCTAGGTATGATGGATTCTGATAGGACACAATAGAATGAGCTGGTGCCATTTTGAAATAGAGTCGCTTATTTTTAACCGTTATCCAACCAAGTTCAAGGTGAAAAGGAGTGACCCTATCCCGCCACCCAATATTACCAAACATGAATCTAACACAAGCATTCAGAACACGATGAACTTTTAGATTTAGAGTTTGAGGCAGATCGTCATAAACTACACAACAGTAGTCGAGAATCGGAAAGATCAAGGCCTCAACTAACTCCTTCTTAACCTTTCTAGACAAGACATGTCTATGGAACCTGAGAGACTGTAGAGTACTAAAGATACGACCAATTATCAAGTTAACTTGTTTACTCCAATTTAAGGTACTATTTATTCAGACTCCCAAGTTCTTAACGATATCTGTGTAAGGAATGGACACGTTCTTCAGAAGAATAGGAGGGCATGTTAATCGATCAATTCTTGCTATGTGCTGTTCACTTTTTAAGAACATAGCCTGCATCTTGGTAGAATCCAAAGTGAGTTCATTGTCATTGGCCCACTTGACTACGGCAGCAACCTCACGGTTTTAGAAACGTTTTCTGGTAAACTTATATACGTTTGTAAATTTTGACAAAAATACGTATTTAAAACGTTTTTAAAACGTAAAATATGTCCGCATATTTTCGATTCTCAAGAGTAATATAACGTTTATGGAACGTTTAAGAAACGTTTAGAAAACGTTTTCTCGGTGAAAACTTACGTTGGCTTATATGTCCAAACGTTCCTAAAACATTTTTTAAACGTTTCATTTTATCATTCTAAAAAATTATTATATAGAGAAAAAAATTATACCGAATAAAACTTTTTTTAAACGTGAAGGAAACGTTTGGATATTTGAACTTGCGTAAATTTTCATGGAGAAAACGTTTTCTAAACGTTTCTTAAACGTTCCATAAACGTTACAGTGCTCTTGAGAATCTAAAATACGCGGACATATTTTACGTTTTAAAAACGTTTTAAATACGTATTTTTGTCAAAATTTACAAACGTATATAAGTTTACCAGAAAACGTTTCGAAAACGTTTTTGAAACGTTTTTGTGTTGTTAGGGTTCATGAAGTTGATCTCTTCCTCAAGTTTCACCGGTAGGAACGAGTGATAAAGCTGAAGATCGTCAGCAAAAAGGATATGCTTAGCCTTAGTCAGACTCGAAAGAAGATTGTTAATGTTAATTGAAAACAGTAGTGGGCCAAGAATACTACCCTGCGGTACACCAGCTGTACACGAGACCCAATCGCCAACTTGAATTTCTAAATCAGGAGCAGAGTAATATCTGTTCTTTAAGTAAGACGCAAACCAATGTATGACCGTGTCTGAGCAATTGAAAGAACGAATTTTATGGAGGAGACATGAATGAGGTACTGTGTCGAACACCTTTGAAAAATCGAACAATAGTAGCACAGTTATCATCCTCTTATCAATCGCAAGACGGACATCCTCTATAAGCTTAAGGAGTGCTGTCTGGATGCTATTTGACCTTCGAAAACCTGTCTAAAGGCAGTCAAGCAGGGCATTCTTCTTTATATGAACATAAATTTGAGAATGGACCACCCTCTCCAGAACCTTTGAGACTTCACAAAGCTTAGCAATGGGACGTGTCTGGGAGGGAGAGTCAAATTTATTAGACTTTGCTAACGGCAGAAGAAATGCTTTTTTCCAAGCATCAGGAAAGATACCAGAAGACAAAGATAGATTCACCATCGAGGTCAGGTGCGGAACTAAAGAATCCTGACACATCTTCAACATGTCAGTTAAGAGATTGTCAGGCCCACTGCTTTAGATGAAGCAAGACGTAGAAAAGAATCAATCAGAGAACGGTCAACCTCAATGAACTCAAAGACAGGTAAATCTCTGAGTAGTGATATATCAAGTGCCTCATTAAGCTCACTGTCCGACAAAGCAGAAGATAACGATGAGATAGACGTATAATATGTCAGAAATGTTTTAGATGACAAGTACTGTAGTGGCGAAGGTAGAATTTTGCTAAAGAGCCTGATTTTATGTAATATTGTCTAGCGATTTGATGAGTTCGACAAGGCAGACAAACGATTAGATATAAATTCATATTTAGCAGTATCTAGGGCATTTGAAACCTCTCTACGAAGCCTCCTGTAATAAGCAATAGATAGAATGGAACCTGAACGAGCAGCAGACTGATATGCTCTATCACGCTCTTTCATTTTGACACGAATGTCATGGGTAACCCAGGGTTTTTTTCTAATAGTTAGATTTCGCGATTTCAGCGGTGAATAGTTATCAAAAGACGAAACAAGGACAGAAGACATACTATTTACAGGACTAATAATAAGTTCATTATTAGAACAAGAAGATGCAAGGCTCACTTGTGATTTAAGAAAAAGATTTCTAGAAATTGACTCGTTTAAAATAGCACAATTAATACGAGAATAGTTTCTGTAAAAAAGCTTTCTAATTGCGTCGGGAGGTTCATATGCTCTAAAAGTGATCAAGATAAGATCATGGCCTGCTATAAAAGGTGCCGATGACTTTTTATAAGATAGCAAGGAGTTGTCTTTATTAATGATGAATAGATCAATCCAAGAATGAGATACTCCGAAGTGAGAGTATGGTATGGAGAACCAGATGGAACCACATAAAGAGCATACAAGTCAATAACTGAGCGAAAAGTATCAGCAGAATAACTGCTAGATGATAAATTTATGTTGAAATCGTCTGTAAAAACAACATTTTTATAAGAAGGTAGGAATGTACACAAAATATTAAAAAAATCGTCTGGGAAAAGAGCCTTAGGGCGTAGATAAACAACTGCAAAAATCATTTTTTCTGTATCAAACGAGATTCCAGCCATGATATACTCTGCAGTATTATCAAAAATAGGATCAGATTGAGACAAAATCTTGACTTTAAGAAAGCCATGAGCGTAAAAGGCGACTCCACCACCTCCTTTGCCCACTCTGTCCAATCTAGAGAAGTTATCATGATCTAATGAGATAATTGAGCTATCATCCAGCTCAGTCAAGAACGTCTCCGTAACTACAAAAATATCAGTCTTATTTGAAGTTATGTAGTTTTCAATGGCCGAAAAATGTGTTTTAATACGATTGACATTTGCATGAGAAATAATTAAATTTTTAAAAACTTCAGAGTTATTTTTCATAAAAGAAAAATCATTGTATGAGGAATTTACAGAAGAATTACTAGATAGATTTGAATTTATATTGGCATATGCGCTACTTGAAATGAAATTAAGCAGACCGATATGCGCTATCACGTTCTTTCATTTTGATACGAATGTCATAAGTAACCCAGGGTTTTTGTTCTAATAATTAGATTTCGCGATTTCAGCGGTGAACAATTATCAAAAGATGAAACAAGGACAGAAGACAAACTATTTACAACACCATCGATAAGTTCATTATAAGTACAAGAAAATGCAAGACTTATTTGCGATTTAGAAAAAGAGATAGATAGATAGATAGATGAATAAGTTTTTTATTTATACAATATGTTGTACAATATAAAATTTTGATTACAAAACAGTGAATAATGAAAATATAAAATAAGGAATTAAGTTAAAACAAGATATAATATAATAATGCAGGGCGAATTATAAAATTATAGATTATAAAATTTAGAATATACAAAAAAAAAAAAAGTGATCTTAAAGACGCGACTGTAGCTGAAGGGCCTGTCCAGTATTTAAATGCGTAGGATGACGTTGATGTTCGTATATTGTGAGGCAAACTGTTCCAGGTGTGAGATGACATAGAGACGAATGAATTGTGATAATATTCGGTAGATAAATGACGAATGATCCTGACCGAATAATAATTTTAACTATTCTGCCACTATCATGGACAATAGAACGAGTATCTTCTGAATTTAATACAAGTAAAACGATAAAATGGTTCTTTTACAAGGCCATTACCGGAAAAAGGTAATCCTCTTCCAGAAGAGAATATTGTAAAGGTTCAAAATTTTCACGAAAATGAAGAAAATAGTAGAATAATAACAAGAGTAATGAATACTAAGCCGCTTAAAGTAGACGGAGAGAGAGTTCATAAGCGAAAAAAATTAATCAGGTTTACTTTGCAAGATTCATATTTTAAATTTTGTAAAGAAAATGCAGAAGTTAAAATGGGACTTTCGAATTTTTGTTCTTTACGACCCGAACATTGCGTTTTCACTGCAGACTCTAGTGCGCATAATGTTTGTGTTTGCATCATAGATCAAAATTGCAAACTAATGCTTGAAGTTTTTTCATCATCAAATTTGACTGTAAATTCCAATGATCCAATTACAAATCTTTAATATTGCCTAAACTATATTGTTTGCCGTCAGTCAACAGCAAGTTGCTATTTAGACGAATGCGAATTATGTCCAGGTACACAAAAACTAATGAAAGTACTACGAGATCTTTTGCAAAAAAAAAAGAAGTAGAGAAAATATTATTTTCAGCGTGGCTGTCAACTGATAGAGTAGAAATGAAAAACAAAGTTGTGAAAACAGAAGTATTTTTTGATGAGTTTAATAACAAATTAATAAACCTGAAAGCACATGATTACATTAATCACCAACAATTATCTTTTTTTAAAAAATAAAAAAATGAATTAAAAGATGGAGAGATAATGGTGTTGTGCGACTTCTCTGAAAATTATGTCTTTAAAGTTCAAAATGCAGTCTCAGCATCATTTTATCATAATAATAAAGCTTCTGTATATACTGTAGTTTATTATTATAACGATCAAGGAAACTTATGTCATAAAAGTTTAATAGTTCTCTCTGATAAGGTAAAACATGATACAACCGCAGTGTATATTTGAAATTCATTAATAACACAGCATCTTAAAAAAAATCATGAAGCAAAAAAAATAGTTTACGTCTCTGACGGAGCTAAACAACATTTCAAAAATCGATATAATATATATAATTTAATGAATTACAAAAAAAATTTCGATTTGGAAGCTGAGTGGCATAATCATGTCACAGCTCATGGCAAAGGACCACATGACAGAGTTGGAAACAGCTTAAAAATAGAAGCTTATAAAGCAAGTTTACGAGCCTCGTCAACAGAAAGTATTGTAAATACAAAGCAGTTTTATGATTGGGCAAAAAAACATTTTTTAAATACAACCTTTTTTATGTACAGTCAGCAACATTATGAAAAAGCAACATGCAATCTTAAAGGTAGATACAGTAAAGCTCTCGCTATTCTTGAGCTTCAAAGCAGTCATTGCTTTATACCACTTGTAGAAAAAAAATTGAAAATAAAAAGATTTTTATATCAAACTGAATGTAATACTTTATAGTTGTAAACATTTCATTTACTAAATTAATTACACAGGACCTAAACAAGCACCTTATCGTGAGGAGCAAGGGGACTCACGCTAAACCAGCACCTCATCGTGAGGGGCGAACGGAATCTTGCCCAAAAAAGATGCATTCGTCTTTAAAACTATATACTCTAGGACATTACCAGATCTGAAACCTTAAACAACTTAAATATTTTGATATTGAAGAAACCTAGCATATAAAAAATAATGAAACTGTCATGAACGCCATCTGTATACTTTGTAAAATGGACATCATATTCTATATAAAGCTAATTTTTATTAATGTACAAAAGTCTTAAAATGCATTGAAACCTACCTTAGACTTAGCAATTTTCCCGTCAAAATTGAAATTTTTGATAAAATCAACCGTCATGTTGGATCCACCATTTTAAATATGGGTAAAAATTCATTGGTTTTCATGAGAACCTTCATAAAATATATTATTAACAAGGATATTACGTATTATACTCTTTTCGAAACGAAAAACATGCCGTTTTTCAGTTAAAATCGAAAATTTTGATGCTATTGACTGCCATGTTTTATCCGCCATTTTGAATGTGGATAAAAACTAATAATTTTTCATAAAAATTTTTATAAATAGTATATTAAACATAACCATTACATATTAAACTATTATAGTACCCAAAATCATGCCAATTTTCCGTTAAAATTGAAGTTTTTATTATATTGACCGCCAGATTGGATCCGCCATTTAAAATATCGATCAAATTAATCATTTTTCATCATATCTTTTATAGAATATAGTTTTAATATCAATATTAAGAGTTCGCCTCTTCTTGCAACCAAAATAAATGCCAATATTGAGAACAAATCAAAACTTTCCATCAAAGATGACGCTGCCATGGACGCCATTTTGAAAATTTTTAAAAGTACCACACGGTTTCCGATTCCCTTTGACTTACCCTTTAATTTAAGCCCAAGTACATTGAAATCGATTAATAGAAATTTTGGACTTAGCCATTTGCTTGTTCATATGGAATGACATATATATGAGTATACCTCTGAAATCTTTAAATTTTTACGAACAAGATTTTATAGAAATTCAAAAGTTTATAATTCAAGTTTCTAAGATGGCGCTGGCTTAAACCAATGCTTAAAATTTCCGTTTTAAAGAGTAAAATATGTACTCGAATTTTCGTGTCAATTGAAAAATAGTTACTAACGATATACAGTTTTATACGTCAAAAATGATGCTTTTTTGATTTTTCTAGCAATGTATAAAAAGTAACTTACTTACTTACAATCGTATTTTAATTTCTACATCATAATTTACATAATAAAAACAACAATTCAAGATTACGTCGATTGATGTGCCATGCTTTATTAATAAATTGCACCATTTTTAAGGTATGTGTAATTTTTGCATGGATAAATGCACGGTCCTCAAAAATGGTGAAACTTATTAATAAAGCATAGCACATCTATCGGCGTGGTCTTAAATTGTTGTTTTCATTATGTAAATTATGATGTGAAAATCAAAATACGATTGAAAGTAAGTTACTTTTTATACATCTTAGGAAACCCGTGTAGAAGATTATGAAAAATGTATAATTTATGACGTATAATATTGTATACCGTTAGTAGCTATTTTTCAATTGACACCAAAGTTCAAGTACATATTTTACTCTTTAAAACAAAAATTTTGAGCACTGGTTAAAGCCTGTGCCATCTTAGGAACTTGAATTATAAACTTTTAAATTTATATAAAACCCTGTTCGTAAAAAGTAAAAGGTTCCGAAATTCCGGAAATATATATATATATATATATATATATATATATATATATATATATATATATATATATATATATATATATATATGTATGTATGTATATTATGTATATTACCCATTCTCTGTGAAATCGAAGTACAAAATTTTTTTTTTTTTGCTGAAAAATTGGTAAATTGGTTCTTTTCCATATTACGGACCACTCAGAATTTTTATAGATCTCTTTAGTACATATTTTTAGAGCTACAAAGCTTCAAAGTTAAGCTAAAACCATATTCTTGACATTTTTGACCAATTTTAGGCTTAAATTACTCAGTTGGGTTGCGTTTTAAGATTATATTACTGAGAAACTTTTCTGTTCAAAATATTCTCAATTTTAAGGAATAGTAATTTATAAGTTCTAATGTAGCCATTCGCTGAGCTAAAGTCATTTAAAACATTGAAATACCACTTTTCAAGGTTTCGAACCATGATTTTATGTCCAAAAAACTCATCGAATCAGGTAATATACGTATAAATATGGCCTACAAATTTCAGAGTGGACATCCTTGGCGATCCCTTGGAAAAAATAAAAATGTTATTAAAAATAATGAATAATGTGATTTTGAGCTTAATTTCTTTAGTTTTAAACTTGAAATTATTTCAAAATAATTTGCAAAATGATACTACGCAAGTTGTATTAAAATTATTTAATTCGCTTTTTTTTTTATGGAATTGATCACTCAATTTCAGAATGATCAAAATCTGTGTTACTGTGAAGTCGGATAAAAGTTGAAAATAAATAAATTGACTTTATGTGTCTATTTATAAAATCATCGTATCAATGATAGGTTAAAAAAATCTTATAATTGTTTAAGAAAGTGCATTTCCATGTTTTGAGTATACATTTATTGTAATTAAAGTGAAAATAATTTTAAAGATTGTTATGGATGAACGTAGAAGTGATAAGTTTATTTTATGGGGATTTCGACTTGTACAACCAAAAAAAATATGGTATATTAATACATCCAAAACTAACATGAGTTTAATCGTATATCGCTGACAATGAGAATGAATCAATCTAATATTAATATATACCAATGTCTATGACATGCTGATTTTTTTTTTTATTTAAGCATTTGAAGACATAATAGTCTTATTTCTGCTTAAAATTAATATTATACATTATTAACATTATATTGATAAGTTACAAGAGCTTAGGAACTGAATAATACTCGTACATAGTTTTGAGTTTGGCGTACACATAATACAGTCGGGGTATTGCGGTAGCAGAACATTGTTTTTACCTAAGTTCTTAGTAAGTATGACCCTTTGTTTGTCAAATCTAGGACATTGCCATAGAATGTGGTTTAGATCTTTATCGAATTCGTCGCACGCTGGGTCATTTACAATATTAACCATTGATAATGAGGTTGCTAGATTGTAGTGGTCTGCTCTAATTCTATTTATTGTAACAATGTATTTACGTGTTTCCGATGTGTTGTGAAACCAGGGTTTAGCGTTTTCGTTGAAATACAGTTTGAAAAATTGAGTGTCTTCTTCTTTACTTTGGTCCAAACAGAATTTATTTGTATTTAGAATGGAGTTAACTTTGAATTTGCGATGAAAATCTGTGAAAGGTATATGGTGTGAACTATTGTGTTTTTTTTTGTAAAATTTTTAGCAAGTAAATCAGCAGTCTCATTACCCACGATTTCCTTGTGCGATGGGACCCAAATAAAATTAATAGTCTTAGGAGACCTGCCTGACACTATGTTTAAAAATATTTCTTTGATTTTATAAATGTAGTAATTTGTTTTGATGTTAAGTTTGACAGAGTTTAGTGCTTGAAGTGCGCTACGTGAATCTGTTATAATGGAGAATTTTGAATTGGCACTTAGATTAATTAGTTGTAAGGCTTCATGGATTGCAGCACATTCAACTGTGAAGATTGAAGCATGTGTTTCTAATAAAAGTCCTGTGTTGATATTTTCTGCTGGGTAGTAACAGGCAGCTCCCACCGATCTATCAGAGCCCTTACTGCCGTCTGTATATATCGCTGTTGACTTTGATTAAATTGAAAAATTTTTTAAGAGTCCGTTTGGTTGAGAGCTTATTTTTAATTTATCGCCTAGTTCGTAGTTAATATTTATGCTAGTTGTACAGATTTTATAATCAAAGCAGTAAAGAGGAAAATTATTGTGTGTTTTAATATTGAGATTTATGACATTATGTATGCAGTAGGTTAATAAACGTGAGTCAGTGGAATCTAAGCTATTGTCCACAGTGTCAACACATATAGAATTAATAATACTTGTAATCAGCAAGTTCGAATTGGATAAGGCCTTAACAAGGTAGCATTGACATAAGTATTTTGTTCGCTCTACAATAGACTGTAATTTTGACTCTGCCAATAATGTTTGTCGGTGATGTTTTGCGGTAACCCATGATGGTTCTAATACAGCTATATTGAATTTTTTTTAAAGAGTCTACCAAAATTTTTTTTTCGGGAAATATATATAGCTATCGTAATCCATTATAGAGCGAACAAAACTCTTATATAAGATGAAAAGAGTGTTAGGATGGGCTTCCCATTTCAAACCACATATAAATTTTACAATGTTTGCTCCAGTATTACATTCCTGTTTCAACCTATTTACATGAGGTGCGAAAGTCAATTTGAAGTCAAAAGTGACTCCTAAAAAGTGTATCGACTCGTTAGATTTGATTTTGAAATCGTTTATTAACATTTCTGTTTCGCCCACAGCAATGCCTCTGTTATTAAAATGAATGAAAATAATTTTTTCAGGTTTTAGAGAAAGACCCAGCTTTCCTAGATTGGCGTCCAATGTGTTAATCGCATTTTGTAAAATAGTTTTGGCTTTTATTGCATTACCATAGCTACAGAAGGCATTAATGTTGTCTGCGAATTGAGTCACTATTACGCTCTTAGGAATGCCAACATTGATGTCCTTTACATAAATAAGGTACAAGAGCGGGCTAAGCACTCCAACCTGGGGAACACCCTTACAACTGTACATAAATTCATTTTCGAAAACGTTTGTTAAAATAGTTCTTCTATGTGTAATAAATTTAATGTATCTCACTAGAGATTCTGAGCATCCTATTAAGACTTATTTTTCCAAAAGGACATCACTGCTGACATTGTCATAAGCAGAGTCGACATCTAGGAAGGAGGCCATTAGATCTTTACCGTTTGAAAATGCCTTGTCGATATTCAGAGTGAGTATTGCGAGGTTGTCAGAACAAGAGTGGCCCTTTCTGAAGCCTGATTGATTTTTTGGTATTATGTTAAAATATTCGCAGAACCATTGAAGACGGTTTTGAAGTAACGATTCAAAGAGCTTGCCTAAACTTGAGGTAAGAGAGATAGGTCTTACACCTTTGTTGTTCGGTTTGTCAATAAAGAGGACAAAGGACCGCAGCCAAGGCTTGGGGTAAAGATCATGCAGATACATTTCATTGAAAATGTCAAGCATAAGTGATTTGAGTTTTATAGGAATATTTTTTATCACCTTATAATCGAAACCGTCAAGTCTGGTGGCTGACCTGTTCCTTTTACTAAAGGAAGTTTACTAAAGGAGTCTAATACTGAGTTTAATTCCGCAAAGTTAAACGGGGCATCAAAAAATTAGTTGTGTTTATCATAACAATCTGGCATAAAATCCAGGTCTGTTTCACACCATGGAGGACAGATTTTGTTTACCGCCGCGTCAATTTTGTCAGAATTTTGTAAATTACAACTAGCGTTGGTCCATTGAACTTTCGTCTACTTATTTTTTAAGACTTTGCAAGTATTCCAGACGTATTTTTTACTTGTGGTAAAATTTATAGTTTCGGCTAACTCTTTGAATTTTTCTTTTTTTTTGTTTTTAAAAGTTTTGGTGGCCAGGCAGTTTAATCTGTTATAAGCTATACTGTTTTACTAAAATTTCACTGAAAGCCGCTTTTTTTAGTCTTTGAATTTTGTTGCACTCTTCGTCCCACCACGGAACTGGGTTTTTTTTAATTTATTTGAGTATCGGTTTTCTTTTGGGTGTGCAATTGATTAAGGCGCAAGTTATAGTGTCCATGAACATATCGTATTTGATGTCTGCTCGGGCAGATGTGTAGCATTCGGACATAAAAACAGAGAATTTATATTCAAGCTCTTCTGCAAATTGACCCCAATTAGTCCTTTTGGTTTTGATCTTAAACGATTTTTTTTGTAAATATTTTCATCTAAATCTATGTAACAGTAAATGGGATAATGGTTGGAGCCATGGTTCTCCTCTCCCACCTCCGTTATGACTCTATCTGCAAGGTTTAAGGTTGAAAAAAACAAGGTCTATATTAGAATGATTGCAGTTTGCAGGATTGATGTGAATTAGAGAATCAGAGTTATGTAAGAATAACGTGTTATTATCAATACTATTAGCTAGCCTTTCACCGTTGATGTCTGTTTTTGCGCAGTTCCAAAGAACATTATTTGCGTTAAAGTCGCCGATTTATAGGCTTGGTTTAGTGTTATTTACAAGTGAGATAATTTTTTTTTTTTTTTTTTTTTTTTTTTTTTTTTTTTAAAAGATTAATATATAAAGGATATTGTTATCCTCTATATAATTAACCTTTTTCTATGGAGATGTCGAGGGAGCCCAGCCCGGAACCGTTTAACACATTACATCAGGCTAGACTGTCAGACACCGCCATACCGGAAACTTTGACTACCGATGGATGGTCAGCCACTTTTGTGACCAACAATCAACCGATACTCAATGAGGCCACAAGTGAGATAATAGAGTCATAAGTTTGTTGTGAGAGGATACCCGGAGCTCGGTAACAAACAATAATATCTATAGACGGGTTTGTATTAGTTAAAGTTATTTTGCACAGTTCAACACTAGGGTCTGGGGAGACTACACGAGCTTCTTAAAAAGCGATGTTATTCTTCACTATTATTAGAATGCCCCCTCCTCTGTAGTTGTACGAAGCCTGGTGCGAATGTGCATTGATGTATATTTGTTTTTATTGAATCCTGAAGCCATGATTTGACACAAAAGAATAGATCTATGTCCTTGAGTAAATGAGGTAAAATCAATGGGATCGGTTCTTCTGTAGTTGTACGAAGCCTGGTGCGAACGTGCATTGATGTATATTTGTTTTTATTGAATCCTGAAGCCATGATTCGACACAAAAGAATAGATCTATGTCCTTGAGTAAATTAGGTAAAATCAATTTACGTTTATTAATGCTTCGTGCGTTCCAAAAAAGGATACGAAGCAATTTGTAATTTTTATAGTTATTTTCATCCATTATTATTATAATTTATGTATTATTGATTAGTTGAATTTGCACTTTGTGATATGTCGTGATCGCTTTCTGTATCGCTGCTTTGGCTAATGCTTTGTGTGTCCTCATCTGTCTCATTTAATAGAAGTTTTTTTTTAGTTCTATTTAGTTTGGATTTCACAGATCTGATGTTAATGAGCGGATATACAATATCTATGCACTTAGTGATATCCTTTTTGTTATCTGTAATTTTTTTAGCTTCATCCCCAATATTAGGATTATAATAAGTGTTTTTAATAAAGCTTAAGAAGAGTTCGTAGCTTAATGGGGCGTTATACTGTGAGTCTTCGAAGATATCTTTGCACGGTACCAGGGCCTCCTCAATTTGTTTCAGTCTATCCTCTACAGGCATTTCGAGTTTCCTTTTTTTGTTGTTTCTTGTTTTTTTCTGTTTGGTTATTTTTAATTGATGCGAATATTGAGTGATGATTAATGAAGCTGTATCTGAATTAGTTAAATTATCTATTGTAGAAAGCGGCTGTTTAAAAACGATTGTGTTCTCTTGACTATAAGCTTGATTTGATTTTTCTATATTGTTTGTTTCTTGGATGATTATTTGGTTGTCACTTGTTTGGTGTAAGGCCGGTGTTATCTTCCATTACTTGAGGGCAATTATTGGCTATGTGCCCTTCTTGTTTACAATTGAAACATTTCAATGAATCAGTGCCGACGTAAATATAATAATTAATTCATCCGTGTTTAAGTTTGAATACATTTGGCACTTTAGGTATATCGTCTGCTTTAACGTATACTTGCCTTCTGGCACTAAGAACATGTTTATATCTATCATCATCAATGCTCACTTTGATGTGTGAAACTTGCGAGTCACGGTTAATCTTAAATTTGTCTAAAATACTTTCTAAAACTATACTCAGAATTGTTGGTGATATGTTAGAGAAAATGATTCTTATGTATTTGGCCACTAATGGTCTTGTATAAACATTCTTTTCCTTGATTATGATGAATTCGGAGCTCTCCGTTAAATTGTCAACAATAGATTTACTTGCCAGATACAACACTACACGATTTTTCGAAGCGTTTGTTGAATAGAGAACATTTTCTGGACCTATTTTATCCCCAATTGCACGGGTGCAGTCGGTCAGGGTTAAATCTTCTACACACATCATGACTAAACTCTGTTCTCGTTCAAGGACTTTTTGACTTTAGTAGCATCCGCGTAACTTGATACAAATTCACTAGAGTCAAAAGACGAAATTTCACTAGACTAAGAAAGGTCCCCAGGTACTGAAGCCATCTCTAAAGACTGTCCCCCAGGTGCTGAGGGTACAATCAACTCCACAACTCGTAACACTCAAAAAGAGTGTCTGAAATAACACGTATTCACTACCAATGCCTGTATTTAGAGAGAAGTAAACACGGAGCAGACCGTAAACACGTCTGTTCTCGACCAGCACCTAAGTGCGACTGATATGCTAATTTTAATTATTTGTTCAAATGGCTCCTAAGTTTTTATACATAATTATATTTAATTATTGCTGTTACATTATTGGATAAATTCAAATTAAAATGAAAATCAATTTTCATAAAATGAGAATATTATTCACCAATGTGAATTTATTAAGCTACTCTAAAAAATGCAGCAAGAATTAGAATCAATCATTTTCTAAAACTGAACCTAAGAATATAGAACAATAGGTACTTTAATTTCAACAAGTCTCCAGAAATAAGATTCAAGTCAGTGTCTATTATCCGCTAATTCTATAAAAGAATATGATCATTTACTTGTTATTCACATTTATATTATTCATCTGTATTGTTATAAATAGAATGCTCACTCACCCTGAATCACACTATTTATAATTTGTAATAAAAAAAAAGTTATTGCAAAGTATCAACTATTATTTTAAACAAATCTGTCAAAATATACATTCATACATGTTTTAAAGTACCCTGTTGAAAAAATTTATATGAATTTTTATATGAATTTTCAATCTGAATTTTTTATATGAATTTTTAATACATTCAATGTATATTTTTGTTCCATTTTCTTTATATTAAAAAATTCATATAAATAATTGCAGGTTGGATTTTGAAGTTTTTTTTATACTATTCCCATATAAAAATAATGGGATGATCACCATGATTATTATTTATTTGAATTTTTCATATGAATTTTTCATATAAATTTTTGATATGTATTTTTTATATAAATTTTTTATATGAATTTTTAATTTGAATTTTTTATGTGAATTTTTCATATGAATTTTTTAATGTATAAAAATTAAACAAAAATGCATATTGAATATATAAATAATTCATATGAAAAATTTATATTGAAAATTCATATAAAAATTTATATGAATTTTTTCAACAGGGTATCGAGTTCCACAAAGCTTTCGAGTTCACTTAGATTTGCGAACCTTACTATTTTACAGACATTATGAATCACATAATAAACAATACCTATTAATGATTAATGTAACTAAAAAATAATATGAAAATTTTCTAACACCGTAATAATATCTGAATACGTAAATTTATTCATACTTTTCCATTTTAAATGCAAAATTAAGAAAAAGCCTTAAGCGATCATATTTATCTTCAAAATATGATTATATTGCACTTAATAAATACTAAACAAACATCAATAACACTTGTAAAAATATGGAAATGATTATTTGTGAATTAAAAAGCAAACTATCAAAGCCCTTTCTGCACAGTGCTGTACAACAATGTCTCGTTTTTTTAAAACTCAATATTGAAATTGAAGACATTTATATTTTTCCAAAAATAATAGTATTTTTCCAATCTAATGGCATCCTTTAATCTCTCATAAGACCAATGCAGTTACTTATTGGGACGGTTCATAAAATGAGGAACATTTGTATATAAAACTTTATTTATTTTAGTATGGAACATTTACATCTATATCAATATCATTAAAAACATTTTAACACTTATTTTATTAAAATAGGAATTTTAATTCTTGAAATTCATTTTTGAAAAATTGAAATGCAAATTAACATTATTAAATC
Organism: Anastatus disparis; assembly: GCA_017163975.1. Classification (NCBI taxonomy): domain Eukaryota; kingdom Metazoa; phylum Arthropoda; class Insecta; order Hymenoptera; family Eupelmidae; genus Anastatus; species Anastatus disparis. The sequence goes on along the minus strand of JAFFSR010000395.1, from coordinate 243,445 downwards.
TATTAAAAAATTGACACGTATTTGGTGATTAAATATTAAACAGTTGTGCTAAGTGATGTTTATTAGTTTTCATAAAAAATGCATTGAACTTTTGACGTACAGTCGACGGTAACATATTCTATGATAATTCTTTTTCTGCAATTTCAAAATAATGTAATCTTACTGGATGATTCCGTTAATTCGCTCATTTTTATAGGTTAATTTTTCAAATTTTGAAAAAAGAATTATCATAGAATATGTTACCGTCGACTGTACAACACATCCTCTTGGAGCAAATAACAAGTTCAGACAAATACCCTTAGAATCCAATACAGGATACACTTGTTCATAATCTATTTAAAAGTAGGTTCCATACACCACATATGTCTTACCAAATCTGCATAAATTTATCTTTGAAGAAAATCTGACGTATAAAGGATCATCAGTCCATATTATATTTGGTAAATCAGAGTCACTAATGATTATTTTATGATCAGGATATCTAAAATTTAACGCTTCAATCTTTTTTAATGAGCTTTATAGACACTTTATCTGATGGAGAAAAATAGACACATACAATCAAAAACTTTCCACCAATCAATGATGATAATTGATTGTTATTCATTCTTAAGTTGACCTAACTATAATCAGTAGAAAAAACAGAGGTCTGAGACTTCTTTAAATCTGAAAATAAAAATTTCAGTATTTAAAGTAGGGCAATTTATACAGCTATACTTTTCCATTCTCCTTTCTTTTTTTCCATTTAAAGTGCTACGTGCAAAAACGGAGCATAAATTATTCTTCAAAATACTTTAAAAAAATTAAAAATATGATATATAATAATAGTTAAGAGTAATGTAAGCGACAGTTTATAAATTTATTTGCACTTAATTATGTAAGAATAATTAAATGAACAAACGAGCAACATAAGAGATACAGATAAAACGTGTTGGCTATGCATTCCCTGTTGAAAAAAATCAGGTGATACATCACCTGATTTATCAGGTGATTTATCATGCCAAAACATCATGTAACGATTTTTTTGGTTTTTACACGTTTCAAACAATGCTTAGTCGATTCAAAACATTTTTTGAAAATTTTTGACATTTTTGAACTTAGAAATTTTTTTGTAAAATTAGTCAAAATTTTTTCTAAGACCAAATTATCTAAAAAATTTTCTAAGTTCAAAATTTTCAAAAATTTTTAAAAACTGTTCTGAATTGAATAAGTATGGTTTGAAACGTGTAAAAACCAAAAAAATCGTTACATGATGTTTTGGCATGATAAATCACCTGATAAATCAGGTGATTTGTCACCTGATTTTTTTCACCAGGGTTCCCTCGTGACTATTTTGAATATAAATGGAATATAAATATTTTCTATTTTAATTTTTTTTTATAATGAAAATTTTTTTATAAAATATTATTTTATTATTATAACTCCCACTACATGTCATCGAACTTCCATGACATATCTCTTTACTTTTATTCTGCATCTTGTGAGCAGGGCACACAAAGTCTTGCAGAATAGAAATAGAAATTGTATCATCTGTCATTTTTTATCATGACAGAGACAAAGACAAAATTAGTTTTGAATAACCATCTTTACTTGAGTTGCGTCTATTGATTTGAACTTAAGAATTTTTCTTCATGGGAGTTTTGAAACTTGTATATATGGTTACGCTGTTGCCATTTTAAATATATAGTTTATAAACAGTATCATGTAAACAATATTACGTCGATGGTATTATTTTAATCAAATATATGTACTTTAACGTCATTATCAAAATTTTATTCTTATTATTATCAAGAGGCGCGGTAGCGCCTCGACGGCGAGTTAAGGTACGAATACGAAAACGTCGAGGCGCTCCTCTTATCTTTTAAAATAGAGTTTTAAAAATTTTAAATTCGAATCCTATTAAAAGGCATCAATATATACACATAAATATAATTAATAATATTTAAAGATTTTCATTATCTTTAATTTAAAAGAAATTTGATTAAAATCGGTTTACTCAATCACGAGAAAATGCAGTTTGTAATTTCGAAACGTCGTATTCACCTTATTTTTTTTTCTTCTTCATCGTTTTCAGCCAGCATAAACTGCGCGACCGGAAATGCGCAGTATCAACGAATATAGTAGATAGATGCTTTACAATGTTCATGGTACGTGCGCATTGATATGTATATATATATATATATATATATGTATATATCACATCTGGTGAGTGCACATGATTTGCAGTCAGCTGCTTTTAACCCTCAAAAAGGTTATTTTTTTTAATATTAGTTCATGGTACGTGCGCATTGATATTTATATATATATATATTAGTTATATACGTAACTTGGGAGTACGAAGGATGAATACAGGCGAGACTAAAGTGCTTATCGCTTGAGTAGCAGTTGGTCGAGGGCGCGCGAAGCGCGCCCGAGACTGACTGCTGCTCAAGCAATAAGCACTTTAGTCAAGCCTGGATTCAGAATCCTTCGTACTCCCAAGTTACGTAGATAAGTTTATGTCGTTGGTAGGCCGTATGAGGAACTATAAAAATGATTTTTTAAAATTAATAATATATGTTTTATTAAAAAAAAGTAAATAATGTCATTATTTACTTATTTATTTTACTTATTAACTGTTTACCTTTGAAAATTTGTTTAAACAAAACATTCTGTAAAGTTAAGATTTTATATGAATTTGTATGAGCATTGACATATCTAACGACATTCTTTTGTTTTCACTAACCTACGAATCGATGTCACTCGCGTCATATACGGCCATGCTGTGCGATATCTCGATCTGTCAATACTCCCTTAGGGAGTATTGACAGAGAGAATATCATCGAGATATTAGCATGAACGTATGCAATGCCTATACAAATTTAGCGTGGTCTATAGGTATTCCACCGAATACGGCCTACGACGACATAAATATGTATATATCACATCTGGTGAGTGCACATGATTTCCAGTCAGCTGCTTTTAACTCCCAAAAAGGTTATTATTTTTCTACATTAGAAACTTATTTTGTACATAGATTGTGAATCAAGCTAACAGTAAAAATTTTTCTACATTAAAAACTTATTTTGTATAAAGATTGTAAATGTAAATCAAGCTAATAGTGAAAATCTTAAATTTATTTAGTTCTTCTGTGATAATTTACGGTAAGGAATTGATAAATTATGTTTTATAATTCTTATAACAAAATAAATTGAAAAAATTATAAAGACAATTTCATTTAAAATGAACGAGTTCTCATTTGTTTCTTAGAGGTTATTTGACAAATGCATTCAAATAATTATAAAAATTTTTTAATTTGTATTGAAGATTAAGTAAATATTTGAATGTGCGTATACAAAAAGTATTAAATTAGACTTAAGTAGTAATAAAAAGAATTTAATTCATATCTTGATACATAAAATCATTTATTTTTTATTTTATTTTTTTTAACTTAAAAGTTAAATTAAAAGTTTAATGATATTGTTGATTTTTTTAACTTAAAAGTTGAATTAAAAGTTTAATGATATTGTTGATTAAAAGTTTAATGATATTGTTTGTTGATATACTCAAGTTAAATGATTATTTTATCTATATATATTATATTGTATAGAACATTATATTTCTAATTCAGATAACTGATGAAATGGTGATATAGTTCCAACATTAGCGTGCCATCTCCATCATCTAAATTTTTGATTCTGCAAAGGCTAAAAACTGTTACCACGCAAAGTAAATCCAAACTCAATGAAGATCAGGAAAAAATACCAACCACATCAAATCTGCGATGAGAGTGTCAAATTATGGTATATCTATCAGCTCAAAAAGTGATAGTTCAATTGCAGTCAAAAAAATGTTATTGAGAAGTTCTTTAATGCAGAAGAATTTTTTGAAAGATGACAAAAAATAAAAGAAGATAATTATAAAAATACTGTAAACAGTTCCAGCACTAGCGTGCCATTTCCATCATCTAAATTTTTGATTCTGCAAAGGCTTATAAAAACTGTTACCACGCAAAGTAAATCCAAACTCAATGAAGATCAGGAAAAAATACCAACCACATCAAATCTGCGATGAGAGTGTCAAATTATGGTATATCTATCAGCTCAAAAAGTGATAGTTCAATTGCAGTCAAAAAAATGTTATTGAGAAGTTCTTTAATGCAGAAGAATTTTTTGAAAGATGACAAAAAATAAAAGAAGATAATTATAATAATACTGTAAACAGTTCCAGCACTAGCGTGCCATTTCCATCATCTAAATTTTTGATTCTGCAAAGGCTTATAAAAACTGTTACCACGCAAAGTAAATCCAAACTCAATGAAGATCAGGAAAAAATACCAACCACCTCAAATCTGCGATGAGAGTGTCAAATTATAGTATATCTATCAGCTCGAAAAGTGATAGTTCAATTTTTTTAAAGATGTCAAAAAATAAAAGAAGATAATCATAAAAAATATTATCAAGCTAATAAAAGATTTAATAAGTCTTTATTAAGTTCAGAGCATATAGATTGGTTAGATGTAAAAAGTATCCAGATAAAAAGAAGAATCTTTCAGATAAAAAAATATACCTGAAGCTGACTTTGAATTTACAAATTTTGTAAATAATACTATTACACGAAAGTTTATCAGTTTCTAAATTATCCACTCGTTTTATGAATATTGTTGTTAACAAAAAATTTAAAACTGCATCTTCTCAGTATGTACAAAAAAATCAAAACCAAACAGTCAATTTAGAAAAATAAGTATTGAAAAAAAAGAAAACAAATCAAAAGACAATTTAACAAATAATGGCGAATTTTTTATGAGATAATGACATACTCAATATTATAATTAATATTGAAGAAAGGAAATCAGAAATAGATGATAAACAAAAATCGTTATTGAAATCTGTATTCACTCGATATAAAACCAAATTGACTGAAATAAATAATGAAATAGTAAATTTAAACAAAGAAGAAATGGTAAATTTTACATTTGAAAAAAGAAAAACACGTTTCAAGTTCAGATAGTGATTTGATAAAAGCAAAACCTCTTTCAAATAATAAAGATGATAAAATTGTGCAAGAAATAGTTTCTGATAATATTACTTTTTATGAGTATGACAATGCTCCACAATTTACTGTTACCATCTAAGAAATTAATTCAGATTTTGAAAAAGATGAAAATTTTGAAGTTCTAACTATAGATAATCTGGATGAATCAATAAAAAAAATTCCATCTCTAGATTCAACGACCTTAAATGATGTAACACCTTACGATGATATAGATCCTGATGAAGAATTTGATATTGTCAATATAGATGATTTGCAATCATATCAGCATCTTCTAAATAGTCTTAAAAGTGTTCAAAATGCAATTGCTTCAGTTGATGCAGAACATTCACAAACTATTGAAGATATTAAAGTAAATAATAATAATAAATAATAATAATGATTTTAAAGTTATTATAATCAATAAATTACATTATAATCAATAAATTATTGCATTATAACCAATAAATTACATTATAATTAAAGCTTTTTTTTATACTTTTTAGGTTGGCAATGTGGTTTTCCAGAAAGTATACCAAAAATTATTGTCGAAGAAATATTGAATGGATCTTTTGAATACTGTTATCATTTTGATTATCAAAATAATCTAGTTTGCCCTTTGTTGGGAAAAGTTTTAAAATAACATACATTTGCTATATAGGATTTACTAGAAGAAATGGAAATTTATAAACAACGATTAGGTTCTGAAGAATTAGAGCTATTTAGTTTTGTTTCACTAATGTGCATCCAAGATCCAGTTGATCTTTCACAAAATATAACAAAAGCTATTACAAAAATTGAGTTGAGAAATTTTAGAGAATATTTTAAACGATGCAACTATTTTATTTTATAGTAAAATCAAAAATCTTTGGCTTTTTCAAGTTTAAAAAACTAAATAATAGTTATCTATTCCAAATTTCTTTTTATCTCAATATTTTACTTTAATAACGAGAAGCATTATCATTGCTTTTTAGTCTATTATATTATTTGTGATAAATTTTGACTTTTTTGATATTTGTATATTTTCAACATGATTAAAATAGAATTTTTTTACATTAAATTATTATTCTAAAAATAAAATTAGTCTTTACATAATAAAATATCCTGTATTACATAAATATTTTTTAATCTGGTTAAAATTTTGCAATTATATATGTGTTTATATAGAAAATATCTATTCCGATAAATAATTAATGTTTTCAATGCTTAGTATCAATGACTATTTACGTTATGCTTATCCAAGTATTCACGTAATGCTCTTAATATAACAATAGACATGTACATCTCAAATATCTTGAAAGTTTGATCAAATAAAATCATAAGAGCCATTTTTGAGTCTCTATATATAAATCAGTTGTAGAAAATATATTTTTTTTTACTTTTATGAATTAAATTTAATGAAAGATATCATTAAAAAATTCACTTCCCTACTTAAAAAATAAATTATCTTTTCTTAAATTAGCATGATACTAATAAACAGTTTCAATTACATAAAAATGTAGAAACTAAAAGATGTACACAAAGTATACTAAACAAAATTAAAAATATATTTTTGAATACATTTTTTATACAAAAATTAATTATAAAACTTTTTCCTTTACATCATTTTTTATTTAAAAAACATAAATACAAAACTTAAAAATTATTATTCTACATTTATAGATTACAAACACTTCTACTGAAAAAACTGACATGATAATCACATGAGAATTATATGGGATTTTGCTGGGATAATGATTTTCATATGATGATCACCTAATAATCATATGAATATCACATGAAAAGTTAAAAAATTTTTTACTTGAAAAGTATTGAGGTTGTATAAAGGTTGTGAGTATATTTGTTAGAAATTGTTAGAAATAATGTGTAGAATAAAAAAATATACAAACTTGTATTTTAAAAACTTGCCAATCAAGCAAGATCCACAAAAATTCAGGTATATTCGATACATTATTTTCAAAAAAAATACTAATAACTTTTTTATAAAATCAATCCTTTTAGAGTAAAAAATTCTTGAACTTTCCATGTGATATTCATATGATTATCATATCATTATCACATGATTGTCCAAGCAAAATCTCATTTGATTCTTATGTTATTATCATGTGAGTTTTATATCAGTATTTAATTGTTCTAGTATACTAAACAAAATTAAAAATATATTTTTCAATACATTTTTTATACGAAAATTAATTACAAAACTTTTTCCTTTACGTCATTTTTTATTTAAAATACATAAATATAAAACTTTAAAATTATTATTCTACATCTATAGATTACAAACAGTTCTACTGAAAAAACTGACATGATAATCACATGAGAATCATATGAGATTTTGCTGGGATAATGATTTTCATATGATGAAATGAATTGAGTAATTATATCATAAAGTTTATACCTTGTACTTGATTTATCTATAATTTTTGCTTAAGAAAGTTTTGAAGTCAATCAAGCAATCGTCGAGTGCTTCTGTATTCAATTCATTCTTTTTAATATAATATAAAATTCATGAAATATTTACAGTTTTGGCTAAAGAAAGTTTTGAAATTAATCAAGCAATCGTCGAGTGCTTCTGTATTTAATTTTTTCTTTTTAATAATATAAAATTCATAAAATGTTCAATTTATATTCTCTTTGATAGACGAATGTTTGGAAAAACTTTGCCAAATAATTTATGAAAAAAAGGGATAATTGAGATGAACATAGCGATGATAGTACACATTAAAATAAAAAAAAAATGATATACCAGATCAACTTTTTATTTCATTTATGAGTGAATATTAATACTCAAACATTGACAAACTATACTTGATCTTAGTGATATCTATTTCATTTTATTCCTGATGGGAGACTTAATAAAAACTTTCCGAAAAGTTGAAGTTCAACGTTTCGGAAATTTTGTATTTAACCCTTTGAGGGGCACATTTTTCTGTAAAAAACGGGTTTTTTTGAGATTAATTGTTTATAACAAATACTTCAATTAATGAATATTTGCAATTTCTCTATAAAATCTAATAAATCAGGTATTCAAGAGTTCAAAAAGTCTTATAGATGTCTTAAAAAGGCATATACGTTTTAGAAATACGGAAAAATCCAAAACCAAATAGGTGGGACAAATACGTACCACTGCCCCTCAAAGGGTTAATATGCTATGGTTGAAGATCAAAATTGTGTAATTTTATTTCTAAAAAATTGGCAGAAGGGCCATTAACTTCTAACAACTTATATTTGAGAATTTGATACCATCAGCTTCAAAATTATTTATACCTTTTTAAAATTTAAGGGAAGATACCCATTTTAATTCTAATATTTTTAATAAAAAAAATTATGCATTCTCTATCTCATTACACTATTTTTTTATTTTCAAGTGCTGTAAAATATATTAAATTTTACTAAATATCTACAAAATAACTTGCCAGGCCCGTGGTTTAATATTTTATGGTGTAGTTGAAAATTGTAACGTTTATACAGTAAAGATAAGTGAGAAAAAACTAAGATTTTTTTTGAGTTTCTTCGCATGCATTAAAAAAAATAATTTTCGAGCTCAAAATAGAATTTTGTTTATTGAATTATTATCTTTATACTTTATCTTGAAATATTTCAAATAATATTTTATATTAATATAATAAAAAAAAAAGAACACGCACCGTGATGTAAAAATATATTGTACAATATTTTGAGCAGGATCTTAATGTTTTTGATATTCTTTCAATATAGAAAACTACTATCCATCAGATGTTAATAATCATTGATAGCTAATATATATATAGCATTTATCTAGGTAATACAAAAATTAGGATTTGAATACTATTTTATATTTCAAGATAAAGAACTCTTTTATTTAAAAAAATTGAAACATAGAAAATTGGAAAACCATATTCTACAAGACATGTACATAATTCGTGTATAGATTCACATTCTTAATTATTATTCAACAAACTTGAATTCGATGTCAATTCGTATTTTATGTATTTTATATGTGTATTTTAAATTTGTTAGTAATTTTATTGTATCACACGCTTTTTGTAACTATAAAATACGAAATAAAATAATATCTAATATCTAATCTAATTCAATTATCAAGCAGTACTCACATGCATTGATAATTTCACCAACAAAATATTAAACCACGGGCCTGGCAAGTTATTTTGTTGATATTTAGTAAAATTTAATATATTTTACAGCACTTGAAAATAAAAAAATAGTGTAATGAGATAGAGAATGCATAATTTTTTTTATTAAAAATATTACAATTAAAATGGGTATCTTCCCTTAAATTTTAAAAAGGCATATATAATTTTGAAGCTGATGGTATCAAATTCTCAAATATAAGTTGTTAGAAGTTAATGGCCCTTCTGCCAATTTTTTAGAAATAAAATTACACAATTTTGATCTTCAACCATAGCATATTAAATACAAAATTTCCAAAACGTTGAACTTAAACTTTTCGGAAAGTTTTTATTAAGTCTCCCATCAGGAATAAAATAAAATAGATATCACTAAGATCAAGTATAGTTTTTCAATGTTTGAGTATTAATATTCACTCATAAATAAAATAAAAAGTTGATCTGGTATATCATTTTTTTTTTATTTTAATGTGTACTATCATCGCTATGTTCATCTCAATTATCCCTTTCATAAATTATTTGGCAAAGTTTTTCCAAACATTCGTCTATCAAAGAGAATATAAATTGAACATTTTATGAATTTATATTATTAAAAAGAAAGAATTAAATACAGAAGCACTCTACGATTGTTTGATTGATTTCAAAACTTTCTTTAGCCAAAACTGTAAATATTTCATGAATTTTATATTATATTAAAAAGAATGAATTGAATACAGAAGCACTCGACGATTGCTTGATTGACTTCAAAACTTTCTTAAGCAAAAATTATAGATAAATCAAGTACAAGGTATAAACTTTATGATATAATTACTCAATTCATTTCAGTACTTTCAAGAGCTGAAAAAAAATATGATGATGTATGTAGTAAAAAAATAAAATAAAATATTTAGAATAAATGTTCTAAAGATTACTATATTATTCAATACCTAAACTCGCCTAAATTATACTTTTTTTAAAAGTAATAATAGCGATATAAAATACACATATTATAAAAAAACAAATGTTGATGATTTTTTTATGTAAAATAGAGATGTTAATTTTCTTATTTTTTTGTATTACTTTAATCTAAAAATTAGGTAAACATTCTGTTTAATTTTATAAATTGTAGAATATTATATATCTTTAAAATATTTATGTTAGTGAAATTGATGTAGATCTGTCTGATATTCGACAAAGGTTATTCTAATTATTGCCTATAAAACAATGTCGAGTGAGGAGATGCCACTTGCCAAAGTGGAAGTTGTGCATATTGAAAAAAAAAGATGTATAGGTTATAATAGATGCTGCAAGCCATTACCCTTCGAAGAAGTTCGTTTAATGAAAACATTGCGCAAAATATCAAACGAAATTTTAAAAAAGTTTTATGAAAAATTCAATTCAGAACGTCCATTAACATCTGATAATGGAATTTGTGCTAAATGAAGAAAGAAAATGTATATTGTCTACGTTTCAACTGAGTCATCACCATGTAATTTTCTCTATTCAAAATATTTTTACAATTTTATTATTTTTATTTCTTGAATATTTTTCTATATTTTTAAATTGTATTATAGGTACATCTCAAAATATAGAATCACCAGAAGATCCATCAAATCCCACACAGCATGGAATATTTATGGAAGCTTCCTGGAATACTGGCACGGAAGATTTGAAATATTTTAGGAATCTTACATGGAATATTCCTGTAATATTCGTATGTCCTTAATTCTTCCTACATTGGAATATTCCATGGAATATTGTTGGAAGATTCCAAGAATATTTCATTGGAAGATTTAGGACATCTCAGATCTTTCATTGAAATATTCCAGGAATCTTGCAGGAATATTTCATGAAATATTCCGTTGGAACATTCATGGAAGATTTCCAGAATATTAGAACGGAAGATTTGAAACATTTCATGAACCTTTCATGGAATATGCACGAAAAATTAAAGGAATCTTTCATAAAATATTCCATGAAATATTTCTGGAAGATTTTAGAAATCTATCGTAAAATATTCCGTGGAATATTTATGGAAGATTCGCAAAATATTGGCACAAAAGATTTGGGATATTTCAGGAATCTTCCATGGAATATTCCTTTAATATTCGTATGTCCTTGATTCTTCCTACATTGGAATATTCCATGGAACATTTTTGAGAGATTTCAAGAATATTTCAATGGAAGGTTTGGTAATCTCTCATCTTTCATAAAATGTTCTTGGAAGTTTTCTGAAAGATGTGAAATGCTGTGAGGGGGTAGTATATATATTATATAATAACACATTAAACTTATACATCAATACATATACGCATACATAAACATTTAGTTATAAAATCGCATTAACATATTCGCTTCGACTGTACACATCAAAGCGCCGATACCCTTTCGCTTATATAGTAAGTGAGGTATCTTCCAACCGCTTGGGGATAAAACTGCCATTTAACGAACATCCCTCTATCGGTGTCACTGAAAACCTCCCGTAACGTTCCGCGCAACCTTCCAACGAAAACTTCATGGAATCAGTCTAGAATCTTTCTTGCAATATTCCACTGGAAGATTACTTAAATCTTTCTGTGAAATATTTCGTGGAATATTTCTGGAAGTTTTATGTAATATTCCGCTGTACGATTTGAAAGTTTATCGAAATCTTTCAGCGAAATGTTTATGGAATCTTCCTGAAATCTTTCATGAAATATTTCATTAGAAGATTACTGTAATCTTTGCGTGAAATATTTCGTGGAATATTTATGGAAGATTTATGTAATATTCCGCTGTTCTAATTAAAAGTTTATCGGAATCTTTCAGCGAAATTTTTATAGAATCTTCCTAAATTCTATCATGAAATATTTCACCGGAAGATTACTGTAATCTTTGCGTGAAATAATTCGTGAAATATTAATTGAAGATTTATGTAATATTGCGCTGTACGATTTAAAAGTTTTTCGGAATCTTCCAGTAAAATTTTTATGGAATCTTTCTGAAATCTTTCATGAAATATTCCACTGGAAGATTACCCAAATCTTTCTGTGTAGTATTTCGTGGAATATTTGTGGAAGATTTATGTAATATTCCGCTGTACAATTTTGAAGTTCATCGGAATCTTTCAGCGAAATGTTTATAGAATCTTCCTGAAATCTTTCATGAAATATTTCACCGGAAGATTACTGAAATCTTTGCGTGAAATATTTTGTGGAATATTTATGGAAGATTTGTGTAATATTCCGCTGTACGAATTAAAAGTTCATCGGAATCTTTCAGCGAAATGTTTATAGAATCTTCCTGAAATCTTTCATGAAATATTTCACCGGAAGATTACTGAAATCTTTGCGTGAAATATTTCGTGGAATATTTATGGAAGATTTGTGTAATATTCCGCTGTACGATTTAAAAGTTTTTCGGAATCCTCCAGCGAAATGTTTATGAAATCTACCTGGAATCTTCCATGAAATATTTCACTGGAATATTTCATAAACATTACATGGAATATTTCATGAAATATTTTAGAAATCTTCCGTGAATATTTCATGGAATATTCCGAAAAAGTTTTTGAACATTCCTTTGAAATATTCCTGAAATATTCCTGGAAGCTTTCAATGGAAGATTCCAGTGAAATATTTTGAAATATTCCGTGGAGACTTCCAATAATCTGCATGGAAGGTTCCATTGAAATATTCCAGTGGAATAATTCGAAATATTTCAGTGAAATCTTCCATGCTGTGTGGGATATCCCTATTCTTGTTGAAGAGCTTTTACAAGACCACGAGGATGAAGCAAATGTTCCTGTGAATGATTTGCAGATGTTCATGGATTTATTAACCAATTTAAAGATGAAATATCACAATATAAAGACATCTAAAATAGAAAAAGTACAGATATTGACTCTGTTACCATTAAGTTGGCCATACAGTGTAATTAAAAAATGTTTTGAGGCTTCAAATTATATGAGTAATTTGTCAAAAAAATTGCAAATATTCACGTTTTTATAGTTTGATATATTGTTTATTACGTGATACTTAATTATGAAATATACTGTAAATAAAAAATTAGATAATCTATATTTTAATTACAACATACATATTTTTTAATACGATTAAATGAAATAGTTGGTTAATAAATTATTTAGTAAAAAATATTTCAAACAATATTTAACTCGAGAAATTGACTGATTTGTTTAAAATAATAAGACTGTGTAACGGTTATTTAGCACACGTTACAAAAAGAAATGGCTATTAATTTAATATTATATTTTGCTAAGTCTAGAAATTTTATTATAGATAGAGTTGCTGACAACTCGTAAGAAAATAATCATATATCTATTACGCGGCAAACTTTATGGTGCTAGTTAGTCAAACATGTTGACTAGCGACATGACTTCATACTATATACTCGTCGCTGAGCGTCTCTCTCTCTCTTAGATAAATTTTCAAATAAATTAATTCATTAGTTTTCAAGATATTTGGACTCCTGTACAAAATTTAAAAATTTTAATAAATAATTTTGGAACCCGAAATTCTCAATAACTAATGAATGAATTTATTTAAAAATCTAACCGAATAATCTTCATAGTACATACTACAAGCTAATGCATTTTTTTTATTGAGAATTTTGCAATAAAATGTAAAGATAGTGAATATTCATGAGTACAGGTGTAGTGTCCATTTTACATCCCCTTAATTACAATAGCTACCTGATTATTCAGTACTATGGTAGACAAGTCTATTTGATGTTAGACACCAATTGGATTCAACTATGAGAATCCTCTATGAAACAGTCTTCAACTTTGCTACGGAAATCTGGTAACTCTTTTTCACAAAAGCAAATGTTTTTTGTTTTTATGCTTTTTTATGATTCAAGTCATAAATTCAATTAAACAAATCTCAAGTTAGAAGTGTATACTCTACTACAAAATCTCATTTGATATTTTTTATTTTGGTATGTTTGAAATCATGAATTGAAGACTATTTTTAAAAAAATTTTCATGTCCGAATTTTTCAAAAATAATCTCTAATGGATGATTTCAAACATACAAAAATAAAAAATACTGTCGAGTGAGATGTTAGCATGAGACCTTATTAGAGATTTTGTTTGAGATTTTTTAGTAGGGTAGCACTGTGCAAAAAGGGCTTTTATGGTTTGCTTTTTAATTCACAAATAATCTTTTCGATATTTTTACAAGTCTTATTGATGTTTAGTTAGTATTTATTAAATGCAATATAATCATATTTTGAAGATAAATTTGATCACTTAAGGCTTTTTCTTAATTTTGCATTTAAAATGAAAAATTATAAATCAATTTACATATTCAAATATTATTACAGTGTTAGAAAATTTTCATATTATTTTTCAGTTACATTAATCATTAATGGGTATTGTTTATTGTGTGATTCATAATGTCTGTAAAATAGTGAGGTTCACAAATCTAAGTCAGCTTGAAAGCTTTGTGGAACTTGATACCCTAATGAAAAAATTTATAAGAATTTTGATATACATTTTCAATCTAAATTTCTCATATGAATTATTCATATATTCAATATGCATTTTTGTTTCATTTTTATACATTCGAAAATTCATATGAAAAATTTACATAAAAATTTATATAAAAAATTTATATGAAAAATACATATAAAAAAGTTATATGAAAAAATCATATAAAAAATTCAAATGAATAATAATCATGGTGAACATCTTATTATTTTTATATGGGAATGGTATGAAAAAAATTCAAAATCCAACCTGCAATTTTTTATATGAAATTTTTAATATAAAGAAAATGGAACAAAAATATATATTGAATACATTAAAAATTCATATGAAAAATTCAGATGAAAATTCACATGAACTTTTTTAACAGGGTACTTTAAAACATGTATAAATGTATATCCTGCCAGATTTGTTTAAAATACTAGTTGATACTTTGTAATAACTTTTCTTTTATTACAAGTTATAAATAGTGTGATTCAGGGTGAGTGAGCATTCTATTTATAAGAGTATAGATGAATAATGTGAATGTGAATAACAAGTAAAAGATCATATTCTTTTATAGAATTAGCGTATGATAGACACAGACTTGAATTTTATCCCTCGAGACTTCTTGAAATTATAGTACCTATTGTACTATACTCTTAGGTTCAGTTTTAGAAAATAATTGATTCTAATTCTTGCTGTATTTTTTTTGAGTAGCTTATTAAATTCACATTGGTGAATAATATTCTTGTTTTATGAGAATTGATTTTCATTTTAATTTGAATTTATCCAATAATGTGACAGCAATAAGTGAAAGTAAACATGTATAAAAGCTAAAGAGCCATTTAAACAAATAATTTTTTTGTTGTAAATGAGGAGGAGAGTTGGTATGATTTTTTAAATTTCTAAATTTTGAAGTTTTCTGATTGGTTCTTTTGTGTATTACATTTCTGATTCTATTCAGATTCATGCAGGCCATCCCCACACAGCATGAAAGATATCATTGGAATATTCCGAAATATTTCAATGGAATATTTCATTGAAATATGTATGAAAGCTTTATGAAAAAAAACAGAAATATTCCTGGAATATTGCAAAGAAAACTTTCTACGAAGAACCCCTGGAAGCCTCCGTAAACCTTCCAAGGAAGATTCCGTTGGAAGATTAATGAATCATTGCACCGAAAGATTTCATAGAAGCTTTATAGAAGACTCCGTTTTCCTTTCGGGGAAATATGGGAATTTTCACTGGAATATTCCGACTTAAGTCTCCTGAAAGATTCCGTAAACCTTCCAAAGAAGATTCCGTTGGGAGATTGATAAATCATTGCTCCGCAAGATTTTATGGAAACTTGAATGGAAGACTCCGTTTACCTTTCAGCGAAATGTAAAAAATTGTCATTAAAACCTTTCAGTAGAAGGCTCCTGGAAGATTCCGTGAACCTCCCAAGAAAGATTCCGTTGGAAGATTAATGAGTCATTGTACCAAAAGATTTCACGGAAACTTGAATGGAAGACTCCGTTTACCTTTCAGCGAAATATTGAAAATTGTCAGTGAAACCTTTCAGTGGGAGGCTCCTGAAAGCTTCCGTAAACCTTCCAAGGAAGATTCTGTTGGAAGATTAATGAATCATTGCACCTAAAGATTTCATGGAAACTTGAATGGAAGACTTTGTTTACCTTCTAGCGAAATATTGGAAATTGTCATTAAAACATTTTAGTTGAAGGCTCCTGAGAGCTTCCGTAAACCTTCTAAGGAAGATTCCGTTGGAAGATTAATGAATCATTGCACCGAAAGATTTCATAGAAGCTTTATAAAAGACTCCGTTTTCCTTTCAGCGAAATATTGAAAATCGTCAGTGAAACATTTCAGTGGAAGGCTCCTGAAAGCTTCCGTAAACCTTCCAAAGGAGATTCCGTTGGAAGATTGATGAACCATTGCACTAAAAGATTTCATAGAGGCTTTATAAAAGACTCCGTTTTCCGTTCGGGAAAATGTTCGGAATTTTCACTGGAATATTCTGATTTAAGTCTCCTGGAAGTTTCCGTAAACCTACCAAGGAAGATTCCGTTGGAAGATTGATTAATCATTGCACCGCAAGATTTCATGTAAACTTGAATGAAAGACTTTGTTTACCTTCTAGCGAAATATTGGAAATTGTCAGTAAAACCTTTCAGTGGAAGGCTCCTGAAAGCTTCCGTAAACCTTCCAAGGGAGATTCTGTTGGAAGATTAATGAATCATTGCACCGAAAGATTTCATGGAAACTTGAATGGAAGACTTTGTTTACCTTCTAGCGAAATATTGGAAATTGTCATTAAAACATTTTAGTTGAAGGCTTCTGAGAGCTTCCGTAAACCTTCTAAGGAAGATTCCGTTGGAAGATTGATGAATCATTGCACCGAAAGATTTCATAGAAGCTTTATAAAAGACTCCGTTTTCCTTTCAGCGAAATATTGAAAATCGTCAGTGAAACATTCTAGTAGAAGGCTCCTGAAAGCTACCGTAAACCTTCCAAGGAAGGTTCCGCTGGGGGATTGATGAATCATTGCACCGAAAGATTTCATGGAAGCTTTATAGAAGACTCCGTTTTCCTTTCGGGGAAATGTTCGCAATTTTCACTGGAATATTCTGATTTAAGTCTCCTGGAAGTTTCCGTAAACCTTCCAAGGAAGATTCCGTTGGAAGATTAATTAATCATTGCACCGAAAGATTTCATGGAAACTTGAATGGAAGACTCCGTTTACCTTCCAGCGAAATATTGGAAATTGTCATTGAAACATTTTAGTTGAAGGCTCCTGAGAGCTTCCGTAAACCTTCTAAGGAAGATTCCGCTGGGAGATTGATGACTCATTGCACCGAAACATTTCATGGAAGCTTTATAGAAGACTCCGTTTTCCTTTCGGGGAAATGTTCGGAATTTTCACTGGAATATTCCGACTTAAGTCTCCTAGAAGGTTTCGTAAACGTTCCAAAGAAGATTCCGTTGGAAGATTGATTAATTATTGCACCGAAAGATTTCATGCAAACTTGAATGAAAGACTCCATTTACCTTTCAGCGAAATGTTGGAAATTGTCATTAAAACATTTCAGTTGAAGGCTTCTGAGAGCTTCCGTAAACCTTCTAAGGAAGATTCCGCTGGGAGATTGATGAATCATTGCACCGAAAGATTTCATGGAAGCTTTATAGAAGACTCCGTTTTCCTTTCGGGGAAATGTTCGCAATTTTCACTGGAATATTCCGACTTAAGTCTCCTAGAAGTTTCCGTAAACCTTCCAAGGAAGATTCCGTTGAAAGATTAATTAATCATTGCACCGAAAGATTTCATGGAAACTTGAATGGAAGACTTCGTTTACCTTCCAGCGAAATATTGGAAATTGTCATTAAAACATTTCAGTTGAAGGCTCCTGAGAGCTTCCGTAAACCTTCTAAGGAAGATTCCGCTGGGAGATTGATGAATCATTGCACCAAAAGATTTCATGGAAGCTTTATAGAAGACTCCGTTTTCCTTTCGGGGAAATGTTCGGAATTTCCACTGGAATATTCCGACTTTAGTCTCCTGGAAGTTTTCGTAAACCTTCCAAGGAAGATTCCGTTGGAAGATTGATCAATTATTGCACCGAAAGATTTCATGGAAACTTGAATGGAAGACTTCGTTTACCTTCTAGCGAAATATTGGGAATTGTCATTGAAAAATTCTAGTGGAAGGCTCCTGAAAGCTTCCGTAAACCTTCCAAAGAAGATTCCGTTGGAAGATTGATGAATCATTGCCCCGAAAGATTTCATGAAAACTTAAATAAAAAACTCCGTTTACCTTCTAGCCAAATATTGGAAATTGTCATTGAAACATTCCAGTAGAAGGCTCCTGAAAGCTTCCGTAAACCTTCTAAGGAAGATTCCGCTGGGAGATTGATGAATCATTGCACCAAAAGATTTCATGGAAGCTTTATAGAAGACTCCGTTTTCCTTTCGGGGAAATGTTCGGAATTTCCACTGGAATATTCCGACTTAAGTCTCCTGGAAGTTTTCGTAAACCTTCCAAAGAAGATTCCGTTAGAAGATTGATGAATCATTGCCCTGAAAGATTTCATGGAAACTTGAATGAAAGACTCCGTTTACCTTTAAGCGAAATATTGAAAATTGTCATTAAAAAATTCCAGTAGAAGGCTCCTGAAAGCTTCCGTAAACCTTCTAAGGAAGATTCCGCTGGGAGATTTATGAATCATTGCACCAAAAGATTTCTTGGAAGCTTTATAGAAGACTCCGTTTTCCTTTCGGGGAAATGTTCGGAATTTCCACTGGAATATTCGGACTTAAGTCTCCTGGAAGTTTTCGTAAACCTTCCAAGGAAGATTCCGTTGGAAGATTGATCAATTATTGCACCGAAAGATTTCATGGAAACTTGAATGGAAGACTTCGTTTACCTTCTAGCGAAATATTGGGAATTGTCATTGAAAAATTCTAGTGGAAGGCTCCTGAAAGCTTCCGTAAACCTTCCAAAGAAGATTCCGTTGGAAGATTGATGAATCATTGCCCCGAAAGATTTCATGAAAACTTAAATAAAAAACTCCGTTTACCTTCTAGCCAAATATTGGAAATTGTCATTGAAACATTCCAGTAGAAGGCTCCTGAAAGCTTCCGTAAACCTTCTAAGGAAGATTCCGCTGGGAGATTGATGAATCATTGCACCAAAAGATTTCATGGAAGCTTTATAGAAGACTCCGTTTTCCTTTCGGGGAAATGTTCGGAATTTCCACTGGAATATTCCGACTTAAGTCTCCTGGAAGTTTTCGTAAACCTTCCAAAGAAGATTCCGTTGAAAGATTAATTAATCATTGCACCGAAAGATTTCATGGAAACTTGAATGAAAGACTTCGTTTACCTTCCAGCGAAATATTGGAAATTGTCATTAAAACATTTCAGTTGAAGGCTCCTGAGAGCTTCCGTAAACCTTCTAAGGAAGATTCCGCTGGGAGATTGATGAATCATTGCACCAAAAGATTTCATGGAAGCTTTATAGAAGACTTCGTTTTCCTTTCGGGGAAATGTTCGGAATTTCAACTGGAATATTCCGACTTAAGTCTCCTGGAAGTTTTCGTAAACCTTCCAAAGAAGATTCCGTTAGAAGATTGATGAATCATTGCCCTGAAAGATTTCATGGAAACTTGAATGAAAGACTCCGTTTACCTTTCAGCGAAATATTGAAAATTGTCATTAAAACATTCCAGTGGAAGGCTCCTGAAAGCTTCCGTAAACCTTGCAAGGAAGATTCCGTTGGAAGATTGATGAATCATTGCCCTTAAATATTTCATGGAAACTTGAATGAAAAACTCCGTTTACCTTCTAGCGAAATATTGAAAATTGTCATTGAAACACTTCAGTGGGAGGCTCCTGAAAGCTTCCGTAAACCTTCCAAGAAAGATTCCGTTGGGAGATTGATGAATCATTGCTCCGCAAGATTTTATGGAAACTTAAATGGAAGACTCCGTTTACCTTCCAGCGAAATATAAAAAATTGTCATTAAAACCTTTCAGTGGAAGGCTTCTAGAAGATTCCGTGAACCTCCCAAGAAAGATTCCGTTGGAAGATTAATGAGTCATTGCACCGAAAGATTCCATGGAAACTTGAATGAAAGACTTCGTTTACCTTCCAGCGAAATATTGCAAATTTTCATTGAAACATTTCAGTGGAAGGCTCCTGAAAGCTTCCGTAAACCTTCCAAAGAAGATTCCGTTGGAAGATTGATGAATCATTGCACCGAAAGATTTTATGGAAGCTTTATAGAAGACTCCGTTTTCCTTTCGGGGAAATGTTCGCAATTTTCACTGGAATATTCCGACTTAAGTCTCCTGGAAGTTTCCGTAAACCTTCCAAGGAAGATTCCGTTGAAAGATTAATTAATCATTGCACCGAAAGATTTCATGGAAACTTGAATGGAAGACTTCGTTTACCTTCTAGCGAAATATTGGGAATTGTCATTGAAAAATTCTAGTGGAAGGCTCCTGAAAGCTTCCGTAAACCTTCCAAAGAAGATTCCGTTGGAAGATTGATGAATCATTGCCCCGAAAGATTTCATGAAAACTTAAATGAAAAACTCCGTTTACCTTCTAGCCAAATCTTGGAAATTGTCATTGAAACATTCCAGTGGAAGGCTCCTGAAAGCTTCCGTAAACCTTCCAAAAAAGATTCCGTTAGAAGATTGATGAATCATTGCCCTGAAAGATTTCATGGAAACTTGAATGAAAGACTCCGTTTACCTTTCAGCGAAATATTGAAAATTGTCATTAAAACATTCCAGTGGAAGGCTCCTGAAAGCTTCCGTAAACCTCCTAAGGAAGATTCCGTTGGAAGATTGATGAATCATTGCCCTTAAATATTTCATGGAAACTTGAATGAAAAACTCCGTTTACGTTCTAGCGAAATATTGAAAATTGTCATTGAAACACTTCAGTGGGAGGCTCCTAAAAGCTTCCGTAAACCTTCCAAGAAAGATACCGTTGGGAGATTGATGAATCATTGCTCCGCAAGATTTTGTGGAAACTTAAATGGAAGACTCCGTTTACCTTCCAGCGAAATATGAAAAATTGTCATTAAAACCTTTCAGTGGAAGGCTTCTAGAAGATTCCGTGAACCTCCCAAGAAAGATTCCGTTGGAAGATTAATGAGTCATTGCACCGAAAGATTCCATGGAAACTTGAATGAAAGACTTCGTTTACCTTCCAGCGAAATATTGCAAATTTTCATTGAAACATTTCAGTGGAAGGCTCCTGAAAGCTTCCGTAAACCTTCCAAAGAAGATTCCGTTGGAAGATTGATGAATCATTGCACCGAAAGATTTTATAGAAGCTTTATAAAAGACTCTGTTTTCCGTTTGGGAAAATGTTCGGAATTTTCACTGGAATATTCTGATTTAAGTCTCCTGGAAGTTTCCGTAAACCTACCAAGGAAGATTCCGTTGGAAGATTGATTAATCATTGCACCGCAAGATTTCATGGAAACTTGAATGGAAGACTCCGTTTACCTTTCAGCGAAATATTGGAAATGGTCATTAGACATTCCAGTAGAAGGCTCCTGAAAGCTACCGTAAACCTTCCAAGGAAGGTTCCGCTGGGAGATTGATGAATCATTGCACCGAAAGATTTTATAGAAGCTTTATAGAAGACTCCGTTTTCCTTTCGGGGAAATGTTCGCAATTTTTACTGGAATATTCCGACTTAAGTCTCCTGGAAGTTTCCGTAAACCTTCCAAGGAAGATTCCGTTGGAAGATTAATTAATCATTGCACCGAAAGATTTCATGGAAACTTGAATGGAAGACTCCGTTTACCTTCCAGTGAAATATTGGAAATTGTCATTGAAACATTTCAGTTGAAGGCTCCTGAGAGCTTCCGTAAACCTTCTAAGGAAGATTCCGCTGGGAGATTGATGACTCATTGCACCGAAAGATTTCATGGAAACTTAAATGGAAGACTCCGTTTACCTTCCAGCGAAATATTGGAAATTGTCATTGAAACATTTTAGTTGAAGGCTCCTGAGAGCTTCCGTAAACCTTCTAAGGAAGATTCCGCTGGGAGATTGATGACTCATTGCACCGAAAGATTTCATGGAAGCTTTATAGAAGACTCCGTTTTCCTTTCGGGGAAATGTTCGGAATTTTCACTGGAATATTCCGACTTAAGTCTCCTGGAAGTTTTCGTAAACCTTCCAAGTAGATTCCGTTAGAAGATTGATTAATTATTGCACCGAAAGATTTTATGGAAACTTGAATGGAAGACTCCGTTTACCTTTCAGCGAAATATTGGAAATCGTCATTAAAACATTTCAGTGGAAGGCTCCCGACAGCTTCCGTAAACCTTTCAAGGAAGATTCCGTTGGAAGATTGATGAATCGTTGCCCTGAAAGATTTATGGAATCTTGAATGGAAGACTCCATTCAAGAAATATTTCATGAAATATTTCTTGAAAAATTTGCGCAGTATTGATTTAAAATATTTTAAGAAATGGTGCAGTAATATTCCTTCAATATTTCAGTGTTATGTTCAAACATTTTTTAAAATACTTCATAAAATATTTTTCACATATAACAGGTATATTTCATGATATGTATCTTGAAAGATTCGAGAAATATTAATTTGAAACATTTCAAGAAATAATGTAACAACTTACTTGAATATTTCAGAGTCGGATTCAAAAATTTTTTGGAAATAAAACAAAATGTTCCAACAATATTACAGAAATATTTCAATGAATTATTTAATATTCATAAACTGAAATATTTCAAAGAAATATTAGCTCATCACTTATTTAATATTTCACTGAAATATTTCATTAATAATTTACGGAGGCTTCCAGTATCCTTTACTGAAATATTCCATGAAAAGTTTACGGAAGCTTCCAATGTTTTTTCTGCAGTGAATTAAATCTTCCACGTTTTCTTCTAGGAAGCTTCCGGTAATATTCCACTGAAATTTTCAACGAATAGTTTACCGAAGCTTCCTGGAAGCTTTCACTGAAATATTTGAGGAATGATGTACGAAAGCTTCGAGTAAGCTTCCACTGAAATATTCCATGAAAGCTTTACGGAGGCTTCGAGTAAGTTTTCACTGAAATGTTTTATGAATAATTTACGGAAGCTGTCGGTAAGCTTCTATTGAAATATTCCATGAATAATTTATGGAAGCTTCCAGTAAGCTTCCACTGAAATATTCCATGACGGACTTACGGAGGCTTCCAGTGAGCTTTCACTGAAATATTCCATGAAAGACTTACGGAAGACTCCTGATCGGGGACATATCCATCTTCCGGGAAGTTTTCACTGGAAATTTCCTGAAAGCTTCCAACCTTTCTTCCACATCTTCCGGGAAGCTTCCAGGAAGCTTCCAGGAAGCTTACATGCTGTGTGGGTCAATGATCAACATTTTTTTTTGGCTGAAAACTATGTGAATGTGTTCTAACACTCAAGAGAAGATGTGGAAATCCTAAAATACGGTTAAAAAAATTTTATTTACGACGCTTTAGCGTATTTTGCGTTGAATGTTAAAATAAAGGGTGAAAAAATGAAAATAGACCTTCGTATTCAAAATGCTCTATTTTCGTCAATTTTTGACTTTTCAAAACAAATTTTTTTTAAATGTGAAGAATTCAGCCTAATTTTACATTGCGTTGTTATTTTATAGATTTAGATCAATGCCGTCGAGCTCCTAATGAGAAACTATAAAAAAATCGTTTTTTTTAACGTAATTTTCTCAAGAACTATATTTTTTCTCTTCAAATTTTAATGTTTTTATACATAAAAAAACTAACTACTAAGGTGGGTCAGAATATGCTATTTGACATTATTTTATTTTATAAATTTTTTTAATTTCATTATATTTTTCTTAATTATAAAATATTAAGACCATGTACTCTTCCAATAATTATGCTCTTTCACTATTCGTGCAATGTTTAATTCATAAGTATATTGTTAGTGTTTGCAAAAACCTTCAAAATGAGCCATTGGTCATTTTTTTTTTTTTGGTCAATTGGAATAAAAATTATAACAATTTGAAGTTTAAAAATATGTTTAAAAAGAAAAAATGAATAATCATTTATTCAGTTTTTATTCAGTGATGGATTACGAGGGTGCGTTATACATTTTCGTATATCTATATATTATGATACCTTGTAGCCAACTTCGGAGTATGTTATATATTTAGAGTAACAGCAGAATATATTATTCTATAGTATATACTCTGAAGTAGGCTGACTGATACTATAAAAGCATCTTCGAAATCCATTACTGTTTGTATTTCACGCCTGCGAGTGAAATTCAGTTTGAAAGTAGCTGATGCATGCCGTCGCTTGGTAACGAAGTCGCGTTTCAAGCGTACTTATTAGCAATATAGCCCATCGCAGTACATAAGAAAAGATCGAATTGAAAAACAAATCATCTAACTTTTATAATGTCTTTTTTCGCTTAATTAAAAGATTTTGAGTTAATTACAATGGCATTATCACTGGCCAAGATAAAGAGCAAGGTCTTAAAAAAAGACACACGAAATGTATGTACCATTTCTCTAAAAATCCATTCTCAGAATTGGGTCATATAACGGAGTCTTTGCAGCGCTTGTATCCAAAGATTTTGCTATCTAGAGAAGATAAAGTTTGTACCAGATGTTATAAATTATTCTCAGAAGAAAAGAAGAATGATGCACCCTTTTCATCTAATTAAAGCAGTCAATAATCTTCGGAAGAAATTAATGACGACAAGATGGTGGTGCATGAGCTTAACGAAACTGCAAATAATTTGAATTTTAAGATTTGACCTATCAAGATGCCTTAAACTGGTTATGTAGAGATGTGGAAATCATTCGAAGAAACAAGCAAATAAATCATGCATTTGATTCTCAGGTAGCTAGTAAAATAATGAAATTTTATGATATAACGGATTTGCCTACATTAAGCGAAAGCATCGAATGTAAGACATGTGATAAATGGCTCGAAAATATTAAAATTGCATTAAAAAATTGTTAAAGTTTCTCTGAAAAAATACGGCTATTAAACCTTATACCAACTCATTTTTCCAAAGAATATTTATTATCAGATCTGTCAGGCGTAACAACGAACATGATTGATCAAGCACGCTCACTGGTGAATAATAAAGATGTCTATAAAAAGCTTGAAAATTATAGTGGCAATACTTTGGATAGAGGAATTAAAGGGTTCGATGCTAAAAGGTCCTGAGCGTTCGGCACCACTTAAAAATTAACGTTGATTTCTACGAAAAATAATAATTGTAAAAAAAAAATGTAAAGAGAAAAAAGTTGCCTCTTTTGATCTATTACATGATGGCATTGTTTAAATATCATTTTGATAACTTTGATCGATCACGTTGACATTTTGCAAAAAGTCGAGCTGAGTACTCAGGACCTTTTAGCATCGAACCCTTTAACTGTGTTAAAAGTCAAAGAGTATTATTTAAACGATGATTTTAATTGCTTTCGACTAATCGCACATAAAAATGATACAATATCTGTAAAAAAAATGGTATCAAAACGAAAAAAGTTGAGCGCTTTCTAACTCGAAGCATGAAACAAACGTTTAAATTATTTAAAGAAGAATATCTCTACAGGAAAAGAAAATCGGCAAATTAACATTCTATGCCTTGAGACCAAAGTGGGTTATCCACCCAATAATACGTGTCTTTGTATTTATTGCGAAAATTTGGAATTCATATTAATAGTTTTAAATAATTGAAATACAAACAATAAACATGACATTTCCAAAATTGAATCGAATATATCTTCTTTATTTTGCTCTAAGGATGAATAAAAGAGTACCCCCCCCTAAAAATAGCCGGAATTGCCCCGTCCCTGAAATTTTTGTTTGACCTGGTAACATTGTTTTAAATCGAAAATGAATAGTTTTTTTCATATTTGCAGACTGCGATCCCCCCCCCCCCTGTCCACAACATAAAAAAAATAACTTTTTCACTATTTTTTTTTTCTTAGAATCTAGTCAATAAAACAACCCCAATAAAATCGTACTTATAGTATGAATCTTTACAGATCTTGTAGAATTTTTTCATGAAGATTTAATGATGCTATATAACTTAAAAGGAACGAAAAAAAATTAAAACTCTTCCTATTTTCACGGGAAACGCGGTACAGAGCCAATTCTTACAAAAAAACTTGTAATTTGTTTAAAATTACTTGCCTGAATTTAAGATATTTCCTGGAGGTACGCCATAATTAAAAATGCAAAAAACTCAATTTTCGGACGTTTTGGCTGATTTTAGCTCATTTGCAGACTTTGTATTATTATTTTTATTATGATATTGTATTCTAGAACTTTATTTATAAATTTAGTTATGCAATCGAGTCGGAAAACTAAAATTAATACATATTCGCATCATATTTTTGCACGAATCCACATTTGAGATTAGGTATTTAAACACTTTTTTCATGATTTTGTTGATATTTCACTACTTTCTATGTAATAAAATCATTTAAATATTATATTACTTTAATAAAAAATATTTTGATAAATAAGTCATTTCACAGGTACAGCTATATAAAGTAGGGTCAAAATATCAACTTGAGATTACATATGAGTTAATGAATTTATATTTCGTAAGTAAAACTTATCAATACAAACATTAGAATCATGATTTAATAAAATGAACCTTGACTTTGGCATTTTTAACACTATGTAATCTAAATCTGCACTTAAGTCACACTTAAGTCACTATAAGAATTGTGTGAGTTAGAGTAAGAATGGCATGAGTCACATACTTCTTATTTTGAGATTTTCGATATTAAAGTTTTAAATTAATATACATTTCTATTGAGTGACATTTTTACAGTGCTTATAATATTAGAAAAAAATAAACAAAAAAGCTACTCTATTTTTAAAAATAAGTTGTTTTAATGTTAAAGAAATGAAATATACCACTAACTAAATTTTTTTAGAAATGTGACTTATGCCACTCTCATTCTTACACACACAATTCCTACTAGTTATAAGTACGTAGTTTTATTAGTTTATAATAGTAGACCTTTTTACTTTGATAAAATTAGTTAATAATCTTTACAATTATTTCTTTACATACACTAGACATAAAACTTAAGTATATAGTAATTTATAAATATATGTGTTTAAAATGTACCTATATTTGTATACATATAATTAATATTTTTAAAAATCAGCATTTTTCTCGACATTGAATTATTGATATAAATTCATCTTCAATAGCTTAAGATGAATTTATAAAAGTATAAAATCTGATTAAAATTTTATAGGAAAAAGAGACCATGAGCGAATTTAAATTTTACAAAATTGATTATTTTATATAATTACATTTTTATTCTTACTTTAAAAGTATAATGATGTTAACCTTTGTATATTTGCACTAAAAAAATTAAAACCTAAAAATAAATTTACTAAGATACCACTGATAATAAACAATATGAACACCACATAATATTTTGTCAACAAAGAGGATTGAACAGGTTTTAACGTTATCGATGATATTAATGACTATATATTATCAAAGGTTTTGGATTTATTATCTTAACCTTATACAAATTATAATTCGGATATTTCGCCCTAATGTTTTATCGAAAGATATTCTTAAACATCTACAATAATAATTATAACAAACCATTTAATAGCGAATCAATTTTTATTATACAATGTTATTCTAATATTGTAATATAGCACCTAAAATAATATCATCGTCTTAAACTACAATTCCGTTAGAAATGAATCCTTACCTAATATATAAAATTAATAAATATAGGATTTTATTTTTTATACTAATATTCGTAATACTGTTTCAAAAGTAATATTCGTTATTTTACTTACAAAATATTTTACATGTTACTTTTTTTAAGTAATGGAATAGCGTTCAACATAATGTTTTTTTATGACTCGAATTCATAGACCCAACTCAAGTCTAAAGCTAAAAGTGATAGTCATTACTCAGTTCTCAAATACTCTATCCTTGTTCTTCTTATGGAAAAAGGGTAAGAAGAACATAGATAGAATATCTGAGAACTGAGTAAAGACTATAACTTCCAGCCTAACGATTGTTACTTGAGTTACATTACTGGATCCATACCTATGTAAATAGAGATAATATAATACAATACATGACATAAGTGCAAACTTTATTTATAATCTTTAAAACGATTGCAAATGTCATAAAATAATTGCGAATAATATGCGCTTTTTAACAAAACTATATTTATTATTGTAATATTAATATGAGACACGTAAACAAGATTTCAATGTACTCGCATGCTCACATTATTTTATAGAGTGTAAAAATAGACCACATGGCTCTCGCATAAGTGTGACTTAAGTATAGATTTATATTACATAGTGTTAAAAATGCCTAAGTCAAGGTTCATATTATTAAATCATGATTCTAATGTTTGTACTGATAAGTTTTACTTACAAAATATAAATTCATTAATTCATATGTAATCTCAAGTTGATATTTTGACCGTACTTAATATAGCTGTACCTGTGAAATGACTTATTTATCAAAACATTTTCTTTTATTAAAGTAATATAATATTCAAAAGATTTTATCACATATAAAGTAGTGAAATATCAACAAAATCATGAAAAAAGTGTTTAAATACCTAATCTCAAATGTGGATTCGTGCAAAAATATGATGCGAATATGTATTAATCTTATTTTTCCGACTCGATTGCATAATTAAATTCATAAATAGAGTTCTAGAATACAATATCATAATATAAATAATAATACAAAGTCTACAAATGAGCTAAAATCAGCCAAAAACGTCCGAAAAATGAGTTTTTTTGCATATTTAACTATGGCGCACCTCCAGGAAATATCTGAAAAAATTCAGGCAAGTACTTTTAAACAAAATACAAGTTTTTTTGCAAGGATTGGCCCTATACCGCATTAGCGCGATTTTCTTGGGGGTTTTTTACTGACTACATTCGGAGAAAAAAAATAAATAGTGAAAAAGTAATTTTTTTCATGCTGTGGACAGAGGGAGGGGGGTCGCGGTCTGCAAATATGACAGAAACTATTGATTTTTCATCTAAAACAAAGTTACCAGGTCGAACAAAAATTTCAGGGACAGGGCAATTTTGACTATCTTAACGGGGGGTACCCTCTGTACTGGGAAACTGTGAAAAGTGCCCAATTGGAGAAACTATTGATTGGAAAATGATTTCTTCGACGGAAGAAGATTTTTATAAAGAAATAACTTATAATGTTTGGAAAGAATCAGATTTACTTAATAATACTAGTACTATTAAAGACTTCTTGATACGATTGAGAAAATATGCAGTCACCATGGGTACTTATTTAATGATTGAAGAAATCCCATGTATTGCTATTTGAGAGGCAAAAATTTCAGTAAAAAAGCCAGTTTCGATTGGTTGTTTACGTACATTTCACTGAAAATTGGACAGTTTTATTACAAAATCAAGTACAAAGCTACCACTGAGATCAAATATCCATATTTTTATCAATATGCTATTTTATAAATGATTAGACGGTCAGTTATGTCACAGTTTGTGACGATACAAAACATAAAAAAAGAGAATGATTATTTTCTACAACCGGGAATGGAAAAAGTGCATCCCACACAGCATGAAATATTGCTGCAAGGCTTCAGTAATGAAATTATCATTACTGAAACCTTGCAGCAACCTTTCATGTTATATGGGATGTGATGGAATAGAAGGTATAATTAATTATTTTACTACAGTGCATAAGTTGTCCAAGCAAAGTGCAGAATTTATTAGAAACGCGGAGGATTTCGCGACTCATGTGTCACTTTACACCCCATCTATCAACAATCTTCTTTTAAGCAAAGAAAAACTAGAAGTTTTCTGACAAACGATAAAAGTTAAGTGTCAAGAAAAAGCAGAAGTCAAGAGAATATAAAAAATTCACTGTTAGGAAGCTAATCAAAATCTTGTGTTCACTTCTAGAACTTCATTCCATCAATGGGAAAATATGAATTCATAAATTCAAACTGAATAATAATTCTTTTCTTTTTTTTGAACAAATTCTTAAACTTAAAATTGCTATAACTTTTGTTCCAATTGACCAAAAAAGTTGACCAATGGCTCATTTTGAAGGTTTTTGCAAACACTAACAATGTACTTATAAATGAAACAGTGCACGAATAGTTAAAGAGCATAATTAATGGAAGAGTACATGGTCTTAATATTCTATAATTAAAAAGAATTGAATAAAATCTATAAATTCATTTTAAAAAATTGATGCAAAATAGCATATTCTGACCCACCTTAGAAGTTAGTTTTTTTCGCATGTATAAAAATATCAAAATTTGAAGAAAAAATATATATATTTTTTGAGGAAATAACGTTGAAAAAAAATCGTTTCATTGGTTTTTCATTAATAGCACAACGGTATTAATTTGAATCTATAAAATAAAAACGCGATATAAAAATAGGCTGAATTTCTTACATTTAAAAATATTCGTTTAAATAAGTCAAAAATTGACGGAGATAGAAAATTTTGAATAAGGAGGTCCACTTTTATTTTTTCACCTTGCATTTTAACATATAACATAAAATAGGCTATAGCATCGTGAAAAAAATTTTTTAAGCTGTATTTCGGGGTTTCGACATCTTCTCTTGGGTATTAAAACACATTCACATAGTTTTCAGCCAAAAACTAAATTTGATTTGTGACGGCCTGCATGAATTTGAATGGAATCAGCCACATGGTAATTGAAATAACTTATTGCTCGCCAGTGCGGAAATTGTTTTAAGAGAGCTTATTTTCTTCTATTTCACATAAACTTTAGAATGAATTTTAGGTCTTGGTGGCCGGAGTCATCAATAAAGAGTTATGACATTACATGTAATAGAAGCGACTATCATTTCTTTTTACAGTGTGTTTTCCAAAATTATATCATCATTTTCCATTTAACAGATACTTTTTATAGAAAGTTGATGCGAGGAAGATAGTAAATATTAATTATTCTTGTTTATTAATGAGCAACTCTTTGAAATAAGTAAACTTTTTACTGAAAAATTATTTATTCAAATCAGATGAATTATTCCATTTGAAATAATATAGGTATTTACTATGTGTAATATAGGTATTTACTAATAAAGATAACATCGTTCGCAGTATTGCTTGCTGTCCAAATTTTTTAAAAGTATTTATTATTTACATAACTTGTATTACATTGACTGTTACAATATTAGCTTTCAGTCTTTAACAATGCCTTTCTTAATTTGTATTGTAATTTGTAACGTCAAATTATTGTCAATTTACATATTCATTGAAAGATATCAATTACATTAAGGGAAACCACCGGCTAGAAATAAACTTATTAAAATTATTAAGATAGCCAGCTGAAATTTTTTTCACATGTAGCTTTTTGCTTATTTCTAACTATGCCGCATCAAAATTGGGAAAAAAAATATTTTTCCAAATTGAAAAAAAAAATTGATAATTTTTTGAAGATAAAAAGTGTTAAAATCAAATTAACGACAAACCCATACGAAAGATTTTAGCTGTTATTATTACGAACATTTTAAAAAAAGAAAATTGCAGATCCGTTGAATAACAAAAATGTAGTAGCGATTTTAAAATCGGACTTTCCAGGTAAAATTTTTTTTTCTTCATTTTTGTCGTAAAAATCTTTGAAGTGGTCTTTTTTCAAAAAGTTATATTTAAATAAAAATAAATTTATGATACTGAATATACAGATATAAATATATATATATATATATATATATATATATATATATATATATATATATTCATATATAGGGGCCTATGGCATCCAGTCTAAAATTGAGATTTTGCGGTATATATTGGAAGAAAATTAGACGTTATTTATACATATGTTGTTAATTTTTTCTAAAATATCATAATTTTTAAAATATTTCAATTGTATAAAAAAACTGGTGATTCGGGGTTTATGGTATCCGATGATTATGTATCGGTGCTTATGGCATCCGATGTTCTAATCTCTGTTTATAAACAAACTACTGTAGAATCTAATTAGATATTAAATAGTATACAGTTTTTTTAAAACGTTTTCTCTAAATACTATAGATTATATTTCATTAAATTTAAGTTCTTGAAAGTATAAAAATACAAGGGTTAAGCAAATAAAGAAAAATAAAATATTTCAAATATTTATTTATATTGCTAACGTTTTATTTTATTTAATAATATACAAATTAATAAACTTGCCAATAGAAGTAAGATTGAAAACCAATCATGAAAAAATATGGAATTTCCATTATTTTTCAAGTAAAGTACGAAACGGAAAACATAGTCGAACTCAATTTAATTTTTTCCGCTTCGTACTTTACTTGAAAAATAATGAAAATTTCATATTTTTTTCATGAAATAGAATCGTTTGCTCGTTTTTTGCTATATTGCGCTCGTTCCTTACATTTGTATATTAATATTTATTTATTATAACGAAAATTTAGATTAGACAAGGATAGAGCGATACGGCCGATACATAAGGTATCAGACCTGAGTTTAAGAGGCGGTCGAGTCTATTCGCCGCCACATATAGGGTGGCGCTGCGGTCAGGTAAGAGAAATCTATTAAATATTTTTTATACAACTCTTTACAATTTTCTGAGACGACGATATACTTCTAATGTTGTCATTTCCTCTAACCATCTATATGTAGAATAATTATTAATATTTATCTTGTTTGAAAAGTCTAAAATATTGTTATAAAGCGAAAAATGCGATGCAACGTAGAACCGATGTAAACATGCGGGCACCTTCCCTTAGTGCGATAGAGAGAGCAATACTAAAGAATGATGTATGCTAATGTTTACGTCGGCTCTACCTCGCGCCGCATTTTTCGCTTTATAACAATATCTTAGACTTTTCAAACAAGATTAATATTATTAATTATTCTACATATATATGGCTAGAGGAAATGACAAGATTAAAAGTATATTATTGTTTCAGTAAATTTTAAATTGCTGTATAAAAGATATTTAATATTTTTCTCTCACCTGACCGCAGCACCACCAAGCGGCGAACGGTTCCGACCACCTCTTAAGCCAAAAAAAAATCAAACTTATATATAGTGATAATTTTTTGTTTTTTAATATAAATTAATTAATAAAACTTCTTTTTACCTTAAATACATATTG
Organism: Anastatus disparis; assembly: GCA_017163975.1. Classification (NCBI taxonomy): domain Eukaryota; kingdom Metazoa; phylum Arthropoda; class Insecta; order Hymenoptera; family Eupelmidae; genus Anastatus; species Anastatus disparis. The sequence continues at coordinate 210,225 of JAFFSR010000395.1, read as the reverse complement.
AATACATGACGTTGACATAAGAGTAATTTTTTAAAATCCCATCCAATGCTTAAAATTCTTTTGATTAATTAATAACTAGATTTTTTAAATTTTAGTATTTGACGTAGACTTTCTCAGCCAATTTTTTTATTAATTGATTTCAAAATTTCCAAAGATTTTCAATTTATATACAGTACCGTCCATAAATTCGTGAACAAAATTTTGAAAAACATCGCTCCTTTAAAGAGCATTATCTCTGGTTCTCATGGTCGTAGAATAAAAATCAAAAAAGTAAATTAAAGTATACGAAAAATACTAACTTTTTATGGTGTTTAAAAATTTTCCGAACCATTTTTTCCATTTTTTATCCTTCTTTAAAAAAATGTTAATTTTTCACATTTTTAAACATTTTTTCAATCACTTATATCTTTTTTGAAAATAATTATTAATGAAAAATTCCTACGGGAATCGAAAGAATTCTAAAAAATCTAAAATTTATCACTAATGGTTTTTTTCCCTACGAAGCTTATTTAGGTAGTTATAAGCAATCCAATGTTAAGAAGTACTATAATAAAATTACGAATAATTTAACGAAAACATCAATAAAAATTTAATTATTTCAACATATTTGCATATAAACTTTTTAAAATTATTTATTGTCATAATTTTTTAGGAAAAAACTTTAATTTTTGACAAAATAACACTAAATTTTTCAAGAAATATGAAAAAAAAAAATATTTTGAATCATTATTTGCATATTATTATTCGTGTTTTTATTATACTACATCACAACATTCAATTGCTTATAACTACCTAAATAAGCTTCGTAGGAAAAAAAACCATTAGTGATAAATTTTAGATTTTTCAGAATTCTTTCGATTCCCGTTCGAATTTTTCATTAATAACCATTTTCAAAAAAGATATAAGTGATTGAAAAAATGTTTAAAAATGTGAAAAATTGACATTTTTTTAAAGAAGAATAAAAAATGGAAAAAATGGTTTGGAAAAATTTTAAACACTATAAAAAGTTAGTATTTTTCGTATACTTTAATTTACTTTTTTGATTTTTATTCTACGACGATTAGAACCAGAAATAATGCTCCTTAAGAGTCGGCCGTATCGGTCTGTCCTTGTCTAATCTAAATTTTCGTTATAATAAATTAATTAAATATTTATATACAAATTTAAGGGGTGAGCGCAATAGCGCAAAAGACGAGCAAACGATTCTATTTTATGAAAAAATATGAAATTTTTATTATTTTTCAAGTAAAGTACCAAACGGAAAAAATGAGGTTGAGTTTGACTGTGTTTTCCGTTTGGTACTTTACTTGAAAAATAATAAAAATTTCATATTTTTTCATAAAATAGAATCGTTTGCTCGTCTTTTGCGCTATTGCGCTCACCCCTTAAATTTGTATATAAATATTTAATTAATTTATTATAACGAAAATTTAGATTAGACAAGGACAGACCGATACGGCCGACTCTTAAAGGAGCGATGTTATTCAAAATTTTGTTCATGAATTTATGGACGGTACTGTATCTTTACAAAATAACAGTTTTCATTTAAAAAAAGAAAATTTTAAAGTTTGGCTGAGAAAATGTTTAAAAAAATATATATTTTTATAAATTTCATGTAAGTAATTAAATTCAACATTTACTTAAACTTTTTTTATCAAAATTCCAGAACTGTTATATTGTCAAGATATATAAACTGAAGATCTCTGGAAATTTTGAGATAAATTAGGTTATAATTGGCTGATACAGTCTGCAGCAAATACCAAAATTTAAAAAATCAAGTTTTTTAACAAATGACGTCTTTTTATAATTTCAAAGACGTATTTTTTGATAAAGATGACGCCTCTTCTTACGAATTTTTGTTAAAAAAATACTTTTTTGAAATTATAAAAAGACATAATTTGTTAAATAGCTTCTCTAAACATTGGAAAAATGGCGTCTTTTTTGTTCCTATTTAAGACACGGCCGAAGACGTCTTCGAAGACGTCTTTCAAAGATGTCTTTCAAAGACATCTTAGAAAGACGTCATTATTTTCGACAGGAAAGACGTCATTCGTTTTAAAAAAAGAATTTTTTTTTGAAAATTTACGTCTTTTACTATGAGTATTTATTGGAAAAATACTTTGAAATCTTTGAAATTATTTTACTTCTAAAAAAGACGTGATTTGGCTACTATATTTCCAAGACATTAAAAAAAGGACGTCTTATTCTGTTCCAATCCAAGACACGACCAAAGACGTCTTCAAAGACATCTTTTGAAGACGTATTGGAAAGACGTCATTATTTTCAAGAGAGTAGATTTTCAAACACTTATAGTTCCTCAGCATTGTTAGCTAGAAGTTTAAACCTTTTTTTAAAATAAAAACTGAGCTCAAATCCTTTCGAAATAGTTGTTATAGCATCTCAAAATATTATTTTTTTCTAATGTTAGAGCGTAATAAAGATTATACCTAAATTTTCTGTTTAAAACATTAATTAATAATAAAAGCTGAAATTGGGTCCAATCATTATTACACTTCAACATTAGGAAAAAATAATATTTTGATATGCTATAACTACTATTTTGAAAGGATTTTAGCTTAGCTTTCATTTAAAAATCTTCTAGCTAACAATGCTGAGGAACTATAAGCGTTTGAAAATATAGTAACTTTTTCAGTGATTATCTTCAATTGCCTGTAACTAAGGAAATTGTAAGAGTTTGCGACTATAACTTTAGCTTTTCCTATACTTCATCATTTGAAAACTTATCTTTAAGTTTGAGCAAAATCCGTAATCCGGAGTTGTGATACTCTCCTAGTAAGATTGAACGCTGAACATAGTAAAGAGCGATATTCCATCTATCATAAACATTGGAATTTATGACATTGTGTCCTGATTTTCTGATACAATGTTTATGATAGAAGGGAAACCTGTCTTCACTATTTCAATATTATTAAAGTCTGACTTTGAAAAATAAACTTATTTTTAAAAGTCGACATGATACGACACGCCACGATCCACGTATGTCTACTCAGTCATAAATTAATGTATGTATCTTTATATTTGTATGTATATGTTTATATGTCTCTGCGTGTATGTGTATGTAGGTATGTGTGTATGTGCGTATATATGGGTTTGTATGTGTATACGTGTATCTGTATGTGTGAATGTACATTTGTATGTGTATATGTGTGTTTGTATGTGTGTATGTGTATTTAAAAATGTGTATTTGTATGTGTGAATGTGTGGTTGTGTATGTATGTGTTTATATACTAGTGTCTGTATATGTGTATGTGACAATTATGGAAAAGATATTCATGGGAGAAAAAAGTATTAATATTTTACTTTTCATTTCATTTTGTTTTATTCATAACTTTTTCAGTAAAATTTATAGTTTTAATGAACGCATATTATATAAGAAATAAAAAACATATAATTATTTATCTAAATATTAAAATTTTGAAATTTTTTTAACATAAATATTATTTTTTCAAGTTGTACAAATAAGTTTTTATCGAAGCACAATTTCGATTTTCAAACAATTTCGGATGATCCGCAAGCATTTTTTTTATTTCTTTGTTTGACGGAGCTTCAGCTTTCTTATTAATATAATCACAAAAAAGTTTATTGACTATTTTTTTTTCTTCTTCCGACCACCTTATTTTTTTACCGGACTTTAATCCTGTTTTATTTGATTGAGTCGATGATCTTTTTGGAGTTTTCTCTGAAAACAATATTTTTTATTATTGCTAGAAATATTTGATTGACATTATTAGAATGCGACTATTCGTGCGCATATATTTATTTTAATGTGTATTTTTATATAGATATAAAAGTGTATTTATGCGAATAAATCAATGTGTGTGGTTATGAATGTGAGTATACGTTACCATCTATGTGTTTATGTAAATTTGTCTACATGTGTCTCTACCAATAAACTAGTGCCTTTAGCTTTGTTTTGTACGGAGTTTACATTTGAATGTCTATGTGAACATAAGTGCGTGTACGTATAAATAATATTAAATTAAATATACTGTTGAAAATATTCTTATAATTTAATACACATTTAAGAGAAAAATGTATCTTAAATTCAGGAATAAAGTTACTGAACGGGATGTCGGGGTTGCAAAAATCTATTTTTGCATTTTTTATCTCATTGATATCTCTTTGAATTGACTATTTAGACAAATATAATCAATTGTCCGTGCTGAAGCTACATTAATATTATTAGGAGAGCATAACTACCGTATTCTCTTAAAATAAACTTTAAAAACTTTAATCTCGATTTTAATAATATATTTACCAGTGTAGTATTTATTTATGTTATAACTTACCTAACTGAATCGCAGATTCCGTAACTCCAGATAATTCAGGATCATCAAAATGAGTGGCATCTTTAGCTAGGTTTAAAATATCTATATTTATTATAAGTTATTAAAATGATGTAAAAGTTATTATTTTTTAAATAACTCACCATCTTTAGTTGGAGATTCATGCACTTCAGTTGAGACTGCCTCAAAAGTATTCTCATGATCAGAGTCATTAATTCCAGGTCGGTTTCCGACATCAGAATCCAGTGCAGCATTTAAGAATCTGGTGAATTGAATGATATCTCTTTCTACAATATCTTTCCTATAATGACTTTTATGGATGTTTACGTGGTGCCCCATATATCGAGCCAGGTCTAAAAGGTCAGCATCATTTAAATTCAAATTGATACATGCAGTTGCAAGTTGTTTTCTTAACTTTGTAGCACGGAGAAGTTTTGGATTCTCAGCCCCACACATCTGAGAGAATTTTATCAACAAATGGTATGCAGATGGATATCTAATGGTTGATAAAACTGTTTTCGGAAGGGCAAATAAGTAGTGATTTTTCGAGCTTATATTGAGATAATCTCTGTATCTTATTATCATATCAAGACATAATTTAATGTCATTCGGTACCAGTAATTTGATGTCATTTCCCAATTTCCCTCTTGTCAGTAGAATTGAAAATTCTTTAGCTAAATCACGCAGATTACTTGTGAGGTTTTGTTCATTACTGTTAACTTCTATAGTTTTCATATTGTAATAATCCTGTAGGTAAATTCGTTGTACATCACCTGGTCTTTTACGGTTATATGTTTGTAATGATGTCAACGTTGCTTTTAAAATGTTAATATACGCTGTTTCATTAAAACCGTTGACTAGAACGTTATAATTTTTTATTCTATCATTTTTTAAATAATTATACAATATGTTAATATCAGAAATACTTGGAATTTCATTATTCCGCAACCGTCTCTGATTACCTCTTGACTCAGCTGCGGTTCTCGAGATGGCTATTTTTGCTTCGCCAGCAAAACTTTCAGCAAATAATTTCAAAGGTTCGAGAATTTTTAAAGAATTTTCTCTTATACATTTCAGTCTGTAGGACTGAATTACTGCTTTTATTAAAGTACAGAGGTTTTCTGCTACCGTGGGATATTTAAAATATTCGACTGATCCTTTGTTTATAGGATCTGCAAGTTCGATTATTGCCTTAACTACATCCCTACTGTTTGCTGGTACAACAAGAACATCTGCCAAGTTTGTAGCTTTTAAAGCCAGTTTTATCCGTCCTAATCTTCGCAATTGCACACATATATTTTCTTTGTGCTGTATACCTCTCAGATGAGAGCACAAACCGTTACCGTATTCGATTATTACGCTATCATGGAGAATCGTGCGTAAAACAGCATCGTTTCTCATCCTATTTAATATTCTATGTCGTAATGTGTTGGAAGCGTTTGCACTACATTTTGGTAACATTTTTCTACCAAGACTGACTAATCCTCTGCAATCTTTGCTATTTATGCCACTACAAGTTCTGACATGAGCTCGGTAGTCTCTTTCAACGATCATACCTCCACAAACGGGACAAGGAGCGTAATCGTCAACCGTGTTTTTGGAGTTAGCATTGAGTGCCCTTACTACTCGTAGTGTACCATCATTAAATTTTTTATTGGTATTATGAATCATATCACCTTTATGTATTAATTTTTTTGCTGGTTTTCTAGAACCTTTGGCTCCCTTACTGAGTGTCAACATTTCTAAAACACTGGTTTCATTGCGATGCTTTCGTAGTAGATGCCTTTTTAAATGCACTTGATCAACAAGGCAATATTTGCATAAGTGTTTCTTTCTTTTTCTTGGGCCTTCTTTAACAACTTGTATTCTTATTTTTGAATAGTCCGGTGCTTCTGTATTCGAATTATTGTATTTAGTTGTGACATGTAATATACTACTGCTATTCAGACTTTTTCTTGAACTTTCTTTGTCTTCATTATTTTTCAATTTCGCGTTCTCTTCACATTTATTATTATTATTTAAGTTACTGATTTCGAAATTAGGATCTTTATTTACATCATCTACAAATAAAATTCTAAAAATGATATTTGAATATTGATAAATAATAAAAGCACTTCGCTCAATCCTTATAAAAATTACGTTTCGGCGGGATCGATTGGAACTCTAAGATGTCATAGTGCATGAAGTGAAACCAAAAGTGTAATTTGGGTTAACACTTAAAAATTGAATTCTTGACCATTACGAGCAGTTGAATGCTATCAGAAGGCATATTATAGTAATGTAGAAAGTACCAACGGTCATCTTTCAAATAGTGTATAAGTGTAAGTCTGGGAGTCTAAGAGTGTGTGTAAGTGCGTGACTGTGAACGAGTAAGTGTGCATGTATATGTATGTATGTGTGAATACATAAGTAGATTTGATTGTGCGTATATGTGCATTTGTCTATGTATGAAAGTGTATGCGTATTCGTAAGTGTGTACGTGTATGTGTCAGTGTGTAAGGCTGTGTGTAAGTACCCACGCGCGCGCGTGTGTTTGTTTGTGTATACGTGTGTGTGTGCGTGTGCGTGTGTGTGTGTAAGTGTGCAAGTATGTAAGTGTGCAAGTGTGTAAGTGTGTAAGTGGATTTGTATAAATATGCAAATATGTAAGAATGTAAGTGTGTGTGTATGCATGAGTGTGGCTATGTGCACAGGCACGTACACTATGTGAAATATGACTCTTAGTATCCTCTATATTACTACGTTATGCTATTAAATAATCATTGACAGGAGCATAGTTTGTGGGTAGTCTCTCTTGCTATTCTATGGTTTTTATAAGAATCAAGCGGTGTTTTTGATTAAAAGAATAAGCATGGCTACATAACAAATATTTTCTTTACCGATTTGGGAATCTTCTAAATTTTCTGCTATTGAACTACTCGCTAATGGCTGGATCTCATCGCACGTTAGAAGTGGCGAGTTGGAACTGTTTTGAACTATGCCTATAAGAATTAAGTATACAAGAGTAGTTTTGTATTCGAGTCATTTTTTCATCTTTTTAACATTATGATTAAAGGTGCTGAATCCGTTATTATTAAATAGTGGTTTTTAAAAATATACCAATTTCCTTTGGGAAATAACTTTTTAAACTTTAGTTTTATGAGAAAAGAGATAAAAGGGCACCTAGGAGAGAGCTGTATCAATATAAGGAAAAAAGATAAAAATAACGTATTAGACAAAAACATCAAGAAGAATTAATAATGTAAGCAAGAGACTTAATTACGGAGAAAGTAGAAGAGGGATTTAGGGAAATAAAGGACAAATAGAAATTTAATGAATCGTAAAAAAGTAGAAAATAATCACTTAAGGTGGTTCTTCCATGAGACATAAATGAACAAAATATTATCAAAATTTAGGAGGTCGTAGATAAAACCTATATTTTTATATCCATTAAATTTCAGACTCAGTTATCGATGAAATAATAGAAAATAATGATTTTAAAATTGAGTGTTTTATGATATAATTTTGTATTCTAACCCTTGATTTCATGCTTAAACTTAATTTTTTTATCATTTCAAATGAACATATATTAATAAAAAACTACCCATATGGAAATAATTTATGTGAAAAACTGTAAATAATAGTAAATAATTGTAAATAACTGTTAAAAAATGTAGAAATTGAGACACAAATAATAGTTATTTACAGTTACTTACTATTATTTATTATTAATTACTGTTATTTACAGTTATTTACAGTTATTAACTGTTATTTACAATTATTTACAATTATTTACAGTTTTTTATAATTATTTACAATTAGTCATAATTATTTACAGTTATTCATAATTATTTACAGTTATTTACATTTTCAAAAATTTTTGAATTAGTGAATAATTTAATGTTATTAATAATTATTTACAATTATTTATAGTTATTTACAGTTATTTACAGTTATTTACAGTTTTTTACAGTTATTTATAATTATTTACAACTATTTACAATTTTCCATAGTTTTTTACAATTATTTACAGTTATTCACATTTTTTTAAATTTTCGCCTGTATATAAAATTATTGAATAAATTCGTGATAATTTTCGAAAATATAAATAACTGTAAATAAGTGTAAACAACAGTATATAACTGTAAATAACTAAATAACTGGTAGTTATGTTTCCATTCTGACATTTTTTAATTCTTATACACAGTTATTTACAGTTATTTACAGTTATTTACAGTTATTTACAGTTATTTACAATTATTTCCAGAAATTTTTTCCGTATGGGAAGATATAATTTATTTAATTTTTTTTTAGTTCGTTATAAAAACGTAATTTTAAAAATGTTTTTTTATTTAAATAATTATTCTCTGCTTTTTAGTTTTAATGCATCAATTAATTAATCACTCGCTCTCTCTCTCTCTCTCCACTGAACTACAAATGTTGAAAGTTGGTCTGAGACCTGTGTGTATATCTATATATATTTATGCATTACTTTAAAACTTTTAAAAAAAGATTATCTTGAAAATATTTTATTAATTATATATTAATTAAATTTTATCACTTATTCCTTTTTTTAAAATTTTTTGGATAATTTTTTCATTTTAAATCATGCAAATAGAACCCGCTAGCACTGTGCTGGAAGATATAAGAATTTCAAGCAAAGAAAACCTTTGACTTTGCTTGATTTATTTTATATTAATTTGCTACTACTGTTATTGACCCTGATGATAAGAATAACCTAGAAATAACAACAAAGTATCAATTCTTATGAATATTGGAAGTAATTAAAAAGTTAACCTGCAAATGTTACTTATCTGATTACTGAAACTCACGTAGAATTTTTTTAGCATCTTCTTCTTATACTTAGAACACAAATTGCAATTTTAATATCATTTTTACAACTAATATTGAAATTTAAAAATACTTTTAGAAATTGTTTTGCATTTCAAATATAAATAAATATATACTTGCAATGTTAAATATACACGTTTAACTTTTACATTGCCAAGATTGAAACCTTTAAACGGCCCTTTAAAAATGGTCAAATTACTGTCTTGTATAACGTATTAACTATATACAAAGGTCAAGCCTATATATAGGCTTTCCGGTAGTCTAAAGGTTAATGTTTATACTGAAGTGCAGAAGAAATTTTTTTTTCTACTTTTCAATGTAAATATTAGATATGTATATCTAACATTACAAGTGTATATTTATATACAGTTGAGTTGTGAAACTATTTTTAAAATATTTTAAAATTTCTATATCATTTGTGAAAATGTTATTGAAATTGTAATTTATATTTTAATTATACGAACTTTTGAATTAAAATTGATACTTTGTTGTTTTTTCATTGACAAAGCAGGAGTAAAGTAAATGAGTAAGAAGTGGGGAAGGAAGAAGATAAAAAAAAAATTGCAGAATGAAGAAAGAGTTAATAAGTCTTAGATGAATTTATGATTTGGAAATATCTATTTTCTAGGTTAATGTTGTAAGCATATGCAAAAATGAGAATAAATTACACATGGAAATACTGACAAGTATGTTGAAGTCGTATAAATGATCTTACATACTATTATTCTTAATATATTTTACAATTAGAAAAGTATATTTAAAAAACAAATTTGAAATATAAAAATCTTTAATAAATAATTATAGTACTTTAATGACCTATTTGAAAACAATTCTAGCAAAATAAAAGTAGAATTAAAAATACTGAATATTTTTCTACCTGAAATCTCTGGCAGGGGTATGAGTTCATTTGAAAGTCGTTGTCTTATGATGTCATTATTATCAAATATATCAAAGTGATCAACATCACTTACGTCATTTAAATCTGTACAACTTGTACTCTCAATATCTGTTTTACTATCTATTACAGTATTAAAAGAAGAATCTGAGTTTTCAGAATTATCTGAATCAGAGTCGAACTCAGAATGCAGATTTACATCTGCAAATCCTATATTATAATTTAAAAAATAAAAATCTTAATTTTAATTAAAGAGTTGTTGATTATTATTAGAAAAAAAAATAATAAAAGTCAATTATTTTATGCACCTTGAACTGTTTCTTGAAATATTTTCAATTCTTTTTTGTATAGCGATGAATCATCTGGATTAATCACATTTCTTTTATTTCTCTTAATTATATCTTCTTCCGATATAGGGTTATTACTAAAAGTAAAATACAAAATAAACTATTATTATTTCCAATTGAAGCTCTATAAATTTTAGATTTGATTAAAACATTTTAAAATAACTAGCCTTATAAGATTTAATAACTTAATTAAAATACATTACTTTTTAATAACAAATCATTGAATTTCTATAATATTTGAAGATCTTACACTTGTGTCTGACGATGTGAATCATAAATATTATTGTCATATTTGATTGAATCAGGCTCATCATGATAAATGACTAGATTGAAATCGTTCCATTCATATTCTTTTTGAATATTAAAATTTGATTTGTTACAAGAGTCATTATTAGATAAAGTTTTTTGGGATCCTTCTTTCTCAATATTTTCATTAAAATTATCAGTTGAAATATTATTTGTTAAGTTTAAATTTAATTTTGGAACCCCAATTTCTTTATGAGAATCTACAATATAATAACAATAAATCTTTGAATAATATTCTATGCATAATAAAAATAATGATAAAAACCAATGCATTACTTTGATTAGCTAAATTAACTCTTTTTTTCTTTATATGCTCAGGATAGTATAACACGATCTCAGATTCATCTTCCAAAAGCTCGTAGTCTTCAAAATCTTCACAGTTATCCATCATAAATATTATTTTTCAAAAGCCATTTGTTTCTATACATGTAAAAATTAACGATGGATCATTGAATAGATTACGCGAAACCGTAAATAAATATATTTTATCAATAATTAGCAAGTACAGTATATATAATTTAACTTATATAATATAATATATAATATATCATAAAAGTACAATAACGAATAACAAAATATTTGTAAGGTTCTTTACACGATTTAAGATATATCATACATATATAATAACAAATAGCAAAATATTTGTGAGGTTCTTTACACGATTCAAGAAAAGAAATGGTAACAAGAATATAATACATTAAGGTCCATTTACAGTTTTCTATTTAAGAGTCGGCCGTATCGCTCTGTCCTTATCTAATCTAAGTTTTCGTTATAATAAATAAATTAAACATTTATATACAAATGTAAGGGATGAGCGCAATAGAGCTAAAAACGAGCAAACAATTCTATTTTATGAAAAAAATATGAAATTCTCATTAATTCCCAAGTAAAGTCCGAAACGGAACACACAGTCAAAATCAACTTAATTTTTTCCGTTTCGTACTTTACTTAAAAAATAATAAAAATTTCATATTTTTTCATAAAATAGAATTGTTTGCTCATTTTTAGCTCTATGGCGCTCATCCCTTACATTTGTATATAAATGTTTAATTTATTTATTATAACGAAAACTTAGATTAGACAAGGACAGAGCGATACGGCCGACTCTTAAGTAAAGACCATATACTTAGGTCTGTGGTACGGTCGTAGATACAGATATCATAACTCCCGTAGTGGGGGAGATTCTCTTAATCGAACCCGATTGATTCTTTCTTCTACAGCGAGAGAGAAAGCGCTGTGATCGCTTTACCCAATCAATGGTAATAGTCGAGGGCATTCTATGGCTCGAATTCATAGTCGTGACTTGAGTATTGAGTATCACTTGGAACTTGAGTATCGTTACTTGAGTACCAGCTGTTACTCCAATTGAGTGTGACATTTTTACCGACGACTGTCATATCTGTGTGATTTTATATTTAATATAAAAAAATGAAGTAACAGCTCATACTCAAGTAACGATACTTAAGTTCCAAGTGTTACTCAATTCTACAGTAACGACTATGAATTCGAGCCTATAGAACGTGTCTCTTATACGGTATCTGCCTTGTGCTTGTGTTATATTGCTTTTTTTTACATAATTAAATTATTTATAATAAAAAAATAATATTTTGTTTCTTATTGAAGGCCCTGAGTAGATACGGTCCTGTGTGCACTAATCTCCTTAAGAGTATGACGAAGCTGCCCGCCTTCTAATAATATTTCCAATCCTAACTTATGAATAAACGATGCGTTTAATCGAGTTTTTTTTCTACAAAAAGAAAATTTGTAAGATTAAACTGTAGTGCGGACAACTCAAGAAATTCACCAAAATATTATACATACAAAGTTATAATAAAAACTTTCAATGTATCGTATTTTAAGGTTAGGTTTGTCAAGTTTGATATCTCATTTCCAATCCAAGCTCATAAAAAAATAACAAGTCTAAATGATTTTTTATTTTAACAAAAATTATTGTATTAATATAGCTTTAGTGCGGACAAGTCATTATATTTGTTTAATTTATGAATTTGAAAAGATATTGATAAAATAAAAAAAGCAAAACTCGATTGCTGCAGCTCCGACATCCCGTTAATATTAAAATTTATTACGAATTCAAAGGATGTTTTATTTATAGATTGTGGAACTTTTAGCAAGTATTTTTTTATTTCATCCACAATCTAGTAACATTTTATTTTTGAGAACTAAGTAACGATTACAACTTTTAGCCTGAGGTCCGAATCTATAGTCGTTGCTCAAACTCAAGCATTGAGGTTTAAATTCATAAACAAAACTAAAGTACTGGTTACATCATCTATCTTTTTTTGTTATCATGAGAGAAGCAGAGACAGAATGAGATTTGAATAACAAATCTTTACTTGAGTTGGATTTATGAATTCGAACCTGAAAGACGGAATGAGGTTTTATTATGAGAGAGACAAAGACAGAAGGATATTTGAGAATAGAGAATACTCAATGCTTGAGTTTGAGCAACGACTATAAATTCGGGCCTAAGGTTGGAATTCAAACTCAAGCAATAACTCAACTCAAATGACGGTGTTACTTACGTATCGATGTTACTTGAGTAACGTTTATAAATTCAAACGAATATGTTTAAATTTAGCTAGGGTAAAGATTTTAATCTAGAGGCGCGGCAGCGCCCCCGGGGGGCTGTTCCTGAGCGATAAACTTAGTGTATCGATATTGGGTTTGGAAATCATGACGTCACAAGCAAGAATTTAACATGCTTTAATATATTTATATATAACATTTTTCCTTCTCTGACAGCTTCCATTTGTTGCCACTTCATAAGAAATTACATGGGGAAATTGGCGTGTCGATCGATTTTCAATCCCAATATGCTATCTTTGTTCAGAACATTGATTTCATATCTTGTATCTCTATTATACAGAGTTGTGCAATTTTCTAGAGCGACTCCCCCCCGATGGCAAGTAGGTGAAGCGATCGAGCGCTCCAAGCCTTTTATACGTTATGTTTTCGTATTTAACCTTGCAATTGAGAAAAATTTTTTTATTTTACAAGATTTTTAAATATTTTTTTATTGATGAATCTTTATAAAATTATTTTATTTATGTTTTCTTAAGATTCAACATAATTTAATGAATACCATAATTTTTTTTTGTAAATTTCTGTAATTATTATTAGTATTTATATTTATTTAACTTGTTGTTATTTTATCATTCTTAATTTTCATCTGTATTTTCACCTTTATTTACTTTTTTACTGAAATAACTTTTATCATTAAAATGAATAAGTCAAAGAAGCTTTTAATTCTAAACTGTTAAAATAATTATAAACAAGTATTTTAATAACTATGTAAAATAGTTATTGTTTAATAAAATAAGTTTCTAAAAAATTTATTGTTTAATAATTGTTAGTTTTATAATTCTAAAGTGTTGCAATATTAGTATACAATGGAAATTGATAGTTAATATAATTACAGAATGTGTAGCAATGAAATATCATATTTTCAATATTTTAAAGAAGCAATCTTATTTTTCAAAGAAATTCAATGGTTGTATAAAATGCCAGTAACTAAAATTTTCAAAATGTTGAAACTACAAATCTTCGACAAAGAACTATGTTTTCTGATTCATTACCACCTGTGAAATATATGTTATAACATAAACACAAAAGCTCCAAGAAACATAGAATTAATTATAGAAAAAGAATTTGGAGAAATAGAAAAAATGTTTGTCTAATTAGTCTTCACGCTTGTGGTGATCTAAGTGCATATAAATCTCAAATATATTTGGAGGTGAAAATGGCCCATCTTATTTTAGTATCTTGTTGTTATCATAAATAAACTCTTAAAAACACAAAATTAAGGAAAGTGACAAAAAAGAGTATTTTAATTATTTTCCATTGTAAAAAAAATTTAAACAAGCTATTGAAAGTGTTGATGTAGATATTGGAAAATTCTTTAAACGACCATTCAGAATTTAAGACTTGCTTGTCAAGAAACATCAGATAGATGGCTTACAATGAGCATTGAAGCTCATAATGAACATTCTTTTTATGTTCTTGCAAGAGCTGTTTTGGAATTATATGGAGCTAAAAGTAAATACTTTAAATTATACATTCTAATAACTTGCAATATATAGAAATTTTATTTTTAGATTATCTTCATTTAAGAAAACTTGTTCAAAAAGGTACAAGAAAATCACAGTATTCCAGTTTTGAAAATTATTTAGAAGATTGTATCAATCGTTATAAATATATAAAGAATGTCACTTGCGATAACAAACTAAAAAACTGTGAAATTTCTTGGAATAATAAAATCTTGATGAGATTAAAAAATGGAATCTACATCTAAGCTGCAACCGACAGAGCTAATTCTAAACTGATTAAAAATGTAACATGTTATTATTTTTTTAAGGGATTTGTTGATTTCTATTTAAGTTATATTTTAAAGTTTAAACTAAAATTAATTCAAATAATTTCAAATAATTTTATACTTTATAAATATAATTCATTCTTTACATGAGATTTTTATATTTTTTTAATAATTATTACAAAGTAAAATTAAAGTTTGCGTTACTATAATTATATTTAAACAAACCAAAATTGTATTATTTTTTTTATTAAAAAATATCAACTAATACACAATAAACTTTAATGAACATAAGAAATCAACGATCAAACATGTTTTTAAAATTTTTTCATGCTTTATTTTAAGTATTTGACGTTTATAATTATTATAAGATTATTTGTCAAGTATGTATAATCAATAATATATTTATATCTGCTTAAAATTATCTTTATGTCAAACAAAGTATGAAAAAAGAAGTACAATTATTGATTCAAAAATGAAAATTATATAATTTTGAAAATTTACTTTGAATATTCAAAAAATAAATGTACCTTGTATAATAAGAAAGGAGTAAAATTTTTTACAATATTTAATTATTCATATTAATAAAAATTTAAACAAAAAAGTTCAAAATTTTGAGGGTGAAGAAATAAACAGATTTGTATGTATATTTCAAAACTGAATACTGTACAATGCTTACCTTTAGAAAGGTATATAGTGGGCAAGTATGCTTAGCGATTTATTTCAATTAATGATTTTAAACATTTTGATGCGTTTAACATATATAAATTATTTTTAGTAATAAAATCAAAACTTTGACATTAGAATTTCATGAAATCATGAAACAAATATCGAGTATTTTTTTTTATAATTAAATTTTACATGATTTACACAATTAATCCATTTATTTAGTATTTGAAACTATCGAATCTTGACATTAGAACTTAATGAAATAAATGTCAAGTATATAATTAAGATAATAAAACTATGACATCTTACCATAATTTTTAACAAAAGATTTCTCAAAGTTTTTTCTTTATAAATAAACGTTGAATTTCACTAACAAAATTTTATTATTTCTTGTTATCTTTTTTTTAAATTTATTTAAAAGTGTTCTGAAATTTTTTAAATCTTATTAAATATTTACAAAATTACTTGTCAGGCTCGTGGGTAAATATTTTATGGCGATGTTTACAGTTAAGAAATTTATACATGACATATTTACATATAAACTTTCATTTTATGTACCATTACAGATATAATGGGACATAACATGTAAGTATTAAAATCATTTTCTACTTATAACACGTTTCTAATTTTCAATTTAACGGATATATAATTCAGTAATATTATTTGAATCAATTATTGTAACTTAATTGGAATTTATAGTTATTGGAATCAAATAAGAAAAAGGATCTGAATATTTTAATATATAATATTTATGAAAATCTTAATTTATTGGATTACATAAAACTATTATATAAATGATTTTTCAATACATATGTGTTATATATTTGTAAACTCATCTTATTTTAAATATTTAAAATCATTATAATAACAATTTATTGAAACACATAAATATGTTTTGGTTGCGAGTATATTTTGAGGATATCTACATAATGAACATTTGATATTTCAATTCAGATTCTAAATTAACACTTGAATTATGAAGAAATAGATCTCTTTTGAGATATTTAAAAATCATTTGTTCGTATATTGCATTATCTATAATTGAAGAACCAAATCCACAGTATATATGTTTAAAAATTCTATTTTATTTTTTAATATTCCAAGTTCTATAGCTTTTCTCTCAGTTCTATGCCTAAGATGAGACAAAGCTCACTTCAAGATATTATCAAAAGACATAACATAGTGCAACCTGAGTGAAATCAACCTGGCCGAACATCAGTAATTCAAAATTACATGAAAGTACAAAATGAACCAATCAGAAGACAGCAATTCTGAGATTTAGAATAATTTATGTAGATTTTACTCATCATTTGCAACAATAAATATATTCATAAGTGAATCTTTAAAATCTTTAGATTCTGAAGAAAAAATAATTAAGTTGGTAATTTTACAAAAAAAATTTGAAAAATCACAATATTCTGTTATTTATTGCTCGTAATCCTTTTGACCTATGCCTCTAAAATTTTTTTTGTATATTTTGAGTATCAAATGGAACCTCTTCACGGATTTTCAGCGAATTCTATTTTTTTGGCAGTTGAGTTGACATGAAACGTCGCATATACAGTTATGAAAGATTGGTAAATATAATATGCTAAATTAATTGAATGTAATGAAAGGTATCTTTTTACTATGTGTCATCAATTTAGTATAGTGAAAACCTTAATTTAATCGATAAAACTCGTTATTTAACTTGATTGCTGATAATAATTGGTATTTTTTAAATGCAAACTGTATTTGGCAAATCAATTCTAAAATTTCAAAATCTATACTACAAAAATTCTTTGATTGTTACATAATCGATGTTGTAACAATTACTTTAAAATTCTGCACTGCAAAATCATACAGCACTCGCTAATTGATAAGACCTTCTCGAATATATTTCAGTATTATATTTGGAAATATATAGCGAGATTACTGAATACTTATCACATCCGTATTTTAAATGAAACTCATTGATCTAGCAAACTCCAAATACTAAATTTTTGCTTTTAATTGGTCTTTG
The DNA here is from genome assembly GCA_017163975.1 of Anastatus disparis. NCBI lineage: Eukaryota > Metazoa > Arthropoda > Insecta > Hymenoptera > Eupelmidae > Anastatus > Anastatus disparis. Next base: position 192,539 of record JAFFSR010000395.1, on the reverse strand, counting down.
ATCTGTCATAAATTAAGGGTTTGGACCCTCAATTGGAGTCAAGTAATGTCCTACCAGATTCTCATTCCATATGCTACAATTTTGATGCAGTTTCATTTATAGGTTATATTTCATTATTCATATTACAATCATATTCCAAAGGTAATTAATTTTTAAATAATAGCAGAAATTTCCATTATCAGAGTTAAAAAAATCAATGTATTTTCTTTTCATAATTATATCATATCCGGATACCATAACCTTCTACTTAATGATTATTTAAAATATTATGGTATCCGGATACCATAAACCCCTATATCACGGATGCTTGTGGCACCCGGATTCCATAATCATTGTCGGATACCATAAGCTACTATTTAACATCGAAAAGGTACCATAAGCCCCCATATACAAATATATATTTATATATATATATATATATATATATATATATATATATATATACTTTTAAAATTAATAAATTATTGTACATTATTTTGTATAAAACAAAATCAAAAATATAGCAGACTCTAATAAAATAACAACATGTGTTATTCTTCATTCTCACGTGATACAAATTTTCTTTATTCGTACGTTTGTTGTACAACTAGTATTTGTTTACATCACGAGGTTTGTAAAATTCTTATGATTTATCGACAACACGCAGTTCTCATTCTCTTTATACGATTCTTGTATCACAGTATATCAATTTCTTCGATGCTATAGTAACAGAAAATAAAGAAAATAGCCTCGCGTTAAAGCCCAGAAAAAGTCTCAACATTTTCGTGATCTTGTTAATAAAAGATGGACAAACTGGCGGGCGAAAAAAATTCAAGTATTGAACACAATGTACGTCTACGAACCAAAATCATGAACTCAGATCATAGATCGTGTTATTTTGATAACCAGTCTTCAGAAAATATGGAAAATCATATTCTTAGCGAGCAAATAAGAATTTTCGAAAATAGCGAAAATATGAATGATAAATCAAAAAGTGATTGTGAAAGTGATCAAAATTGTGACGAAAATTGCCGATCAAAAAACGAACCTCTAGAGTATATATTTCTACAAGTGTCGGAGCTGAGACCTATACTAACTAAGTTGAAATGTAGTGAGTGCGGAAGTAATTCATTAGCAATTGAATTGTCTGATCAACGTTTTGGATTTGCGCGAAATTTGATCCTAAAGTGTTATGATTGTGGGAAAGCGGTTTCGACGACAATAAGTGTAGTGTGTTCACTTCCAAGAAAATTGAACAGCTAAAATTATTTGTCAAACATCGCTTTGATGTGAATCTTCTCATAGCTCTAGCTTTTTCATATATAGGCAAAGGACACAATGCTGTAGAACAGTTTTGTTCGATAATGAATATAAAATCAATACCTCTTTGAACTTTTCAAGAACACAGTAGTATAGTAGAACAATCTATAGAAATAGCCACAAATATTATACTCGAGGTAAGCCGAATAATAGCAAAAAATACTTACAAATATTTTGATTTAGGAAATTCAGATGAAAGCATTACTGAAAAAAAACTGAAAAAGATGATATTTTGAATATAGATGTGAGTTATGATGGTTCATGGCCAACACCGGGCTTCAAATCAAAAAATGGTTTTGGTAGTGTTATAGATTTGCTAACAGGATTTGTTCTCGATTTTTAGGTTGTTTCAAAATTTTGTCAAGAATGCATAACAACAGCTGCATCATTAGGCTCAGACTCGTTAGAATTTTATATTTGGCGTGAAGGGCATGTCAGTAACTGCCTTATAGATCATGTAGGATCTTCCAAGGCTATGGAGGTTTCAATCGCCGAAAAGTTATGGAAACGTTCTGAAAAATTAGGCTTTCGCTATGTCACTATCCTTTCTGACGGAGATTCCAAGACTTATAACCATTTAGTTTGATTGAATATTTATGATTCATCTATTAAAATAAATAAAGAAGAATGCGTGAACCATGTTGCGAAAAGGTAAAGAAATAAAATCTTTCATTAATAATAAATACTATATATTATTATTACTTTTAGATTATATACAGGTATTATCAACATAATAAAAGATGAAAGAAGTCGTAAAGTTACTCTAGGAGGCAGAAAATTTGGACAATTGAAAGAAACGACAATAAAAAAACTTGCTGGTTATTATAAAAATGCCATCTATAAAAATAGAAATAACATTCAGGTTTGATGAAAAAATAATTCTATTCATTATTATGTATCATGGTTTTTATGTATAAAAATTTTTTAGTACAATTTACTGATTTTTTCAGGGTATGAAAAATGCTATTTTAGCATCAATTTATCATTTAGCATCTACTGATGAAGAACCTAGACATGATTATTGTCCAAAAGGGGTGAACTCGTGGTGCTTTTTTCAAAAAGCTTTAGCAGTGAATAGATTTCCAGGTTCTCATGAAAAAAATGTGAACATACCAATAAACAAAGTCTGCTTTAAAAAGTTCTACCACTGTACGAAAGACTTTCAGACGAGTCTTTGCTAATCCGTTGCAGCCGCTGTTCTACTCAGAATGCTAACGAAATCCTCCACAACATTATTTGGAACCGATGTTCTAAAAAAAATTACACAGGTAAAGCGCGAGTTAGGATCGCAGCTTCATTAGGAGTTTGCGAATACAATGTTGGAAGTGACAGAACCGTTTCAGAAATTATGAAACAATTAGGACTGAACAATAATGATAATGTATTAAATCTAAAAAGAATTGACACCTATAGACTTCAAAGAAGTGTGAAAAAAAATTGATATAACTAGAAAAGCTCATCGCATCATAAAAGCTGGTAAAAAATATCAAAAAGAAAAATTATTTATCCTAGAAGAAGTATCATACAGCCCAGGAATGTTTTGAGGATCTTCATACTCTAAAGTTTTCATTTTGTTTGGAATTTATTACGTTTATGAGAATCTTTGTTTTTCGATATAGTAAATAAAGAATTTTTATTATCATTTTATCATCATAATGAAGATGCGTTATAATTATTGTTAATCAGTAAAGAAACTACTTTACATTTGTTAGAATTTTCTTTTACAATTTATTTATTTATTTACTTATTTTTTGTTGTTTTTTTTTTCGTTATATTACTTATGTATTTTACATATATAATACTATAAATTATTAAAAACATCTTAAAAAAAAAATATACTTTTTCGATGAATATTTAATGTTTTATTGTATTAAAATGCTTGAATACATCAGGCTGATTCCATTCAGATTCATGCAGGCCGTCACTGATCGAATTTTTTTTTTCTTATGAGTAATAAAAATACCTTCTATTATGTATATAAAGATAAAATTTACCTCGTAGAACGCTTAAAAATTTTTTTTTTCACTACAGCAATTTTAGTGTTGGATGTAAAAAAGAAAATTCAAAAATTGAAAATGAACCTCCACTTTTAAATGACTATAGCTCCGTCAATTTTCAGCCTTTTTGGGCGTTCTTTCGACGAAAGTGTGCGGAATTCTGTCTAGTTTTAAATGCAATCTCGATTTTTGTAATACAATTTGATCTCACAGAGTTATTTACGAAAAACCGAAAAAAGCGATTTTTTTCAAACATGATTTTCTCAGAAACTATATATTTTTTTTTTTGAAATTTTTATATGATTTTATGCATAAAAAATACTAACTTTTAGGGTAGGTGAGAATATGCGATTTCGCCTTATTTTTTTTTAACAGATTTTGAAACGTTTTTTTTATATTTTCAATTTTAAAACATTGATACCATAGCGCATCGTACTATTTTTCCAACTTTACGTGTTCTTATAACTATTTTTATGCTTTTATTTATTAATGTATCAAAAATATCAACAATAATCTATAAAATAAACCCCGGATCAAATATTTTGATCAATCAGAACCAAAGTTATGACGATTTCAAGTTTAAAAAAAAATGCTGAAACTTTAAATAAATATATTTACTTTGAATTTCGAATTTTGAATTTTGAATTTTGAATTTAAATTTTGAATTTTGAATTTAAATTTTGAATTTTGAATTTTGAATTTGAATTTTGAATTTTGAATTTTGAATTTTGAATTTTGAATTTTGAATTTTGAAAAGGTGAGTTTTTTAAATACTAAAATATATTATTTGGTCATTTTCAATGAACAAATAATATGCGATACAATTAAGAAAGAACACTAATGAATTGAGAACTAATGTGAATAAAAAAATCCGAATTTGAATGAAACCTTTCAATTTACTTCTTGCCACTCATGTGTCGAAGTTTTGGCAGTGTCGATTTGGTTTCGTTCACTTTTCCAACAGTGAATCTTTTGAATATATCTTTAATTTCTTTTGCATTTCCTAACCATTTCATTTTTTTTGTCAGTCGAAAAACTTCTAACTCATCCTTGCGGATAACAAGAATGTTAATCGACAGAGTATATTTTGATACGTTAGTGGCGAAATTTTCAGCGTTTCTAATTAAATCTGCATTCTTCTTCGACAGATTATGCGTGGTAGCATAATGTTAAACTAAACCACCAATACCGTCACAAGCGCCTTTACCATGACCTATTGCAGAAAAAAGCCATTTTCTGTTTACTTTCGAGTTTTGAAGCTCATAGAATTGATACCTATTTTTAAAATGACTGGCAGCTATATCGGAAATGGTTATGATTTCATCAAGATCTTGCACAATATGTTTTTGTTATAAGTTATCGATAATTAAATTTATAGCCATTAGGGCATGAGACGAATCATGTTTAATATCGTCAGAGACGGTGACATAACTGAATGTTTTATCATTTCCAAAATAGCATACTGACGTAAATATTGATCTTTGGTTTTTACTCCAATGATAGCTTTGAATTTCATTTTGAAGCACACGGAAATGACAGATAACAGCTAGGCTATATTTGTCGCATTAGTGATCAATGTGTGTCGAAAATTTTGAGTTTTCACATAGATGGGCGATGTGTGCACACCGAATTTCTATGTTTGCGCATTGTCTAACTACACTTAACTCATAGGAGGTTGTCACACTAATCATCTTTTATTTTCGCACTGCTTGTCAATGTGTAAACATAGAAATTTTAAATCTGACATGTATGGAAAAAAAATTAATTAAAATAAAACTAAGGTTATGATCCTTGGTATCAATGAATATCTGAATTGGAAGATAATTCTGACTTTAATATATTAATTAGTGCTATTTTAATGATAAAATTTTTAATTTAATCAAAAACATTATTATTAATAATTTTAACATGAGAGATTATTACTATTAGCAATACAATCATTGAAAATAATATACGCAGGGTTCAATGTTTCGGAAGTCCATTATCTTTTTTTAGAATTTTGAAATTTCTAATGGCTTTTTCATAATATTTATTTAAATTGTACAGAAAGTCAATTTTTATTTCATGTTTGTTATCGACATGCATTTATTCGGATAAATTATAATCGCTTTAGGATTGTAACAAGTATACAGAATACCGTAAAATAATGAAATACTTTTCGGATTTTTTAATGAAATTTCTAACAAGTATTAAAAAAAAATACATTGAAATACTATATTAGAAATTTCAAAGTACCTCATCATTATATTATTGTCTGAATACTTATTATAGTCCTAAATATAAATTATAATTTATTTGAATGAATACATTTCGATTACAAACATAAATTAAAAAGGAAATTTCTATTCAATTTATATAAATATTAAGAATGTGCTATTGGAAATTTTTAAGCTCGAAAAAATAACAGATTTTCGAAATATCGAACTCCACCCACATTATTTTTAATGATTTCAATATTGAATTGCTAACAACAATAATTTTTCATGTTAAAATTATTAATAATAATGTTTTTGATTAAATTAAAAATTTTGTAATTAGAATAACACTAATTAATATATTAAAGTCAGAATTATCTTCCAATTCAGATATTCATTGATACCGAGGATCATAACCTTAGTTTTATTTTAATTTATTTTTTTTCCATACATGTCAGATTTAAAATTTCTATGTTTACACATTGACAAGCAGTGCGAAAATAAAAGATGATCAGTGTGACAACCTCCTATGAGTTGAGTGTAGTTAAACAATGCGCAAACATAGAAATTCGGCGTGCACACATCGCCCGTCTATGTGGAAACTCAAAATTTTCGACACACATTGATCACTAAAGTGACAAATATAGCCTAGCTGTAATCTATCATTTCCGTGCAGAACTGTTTAATTTTCTGCAAAATCGACATCAATAACTAATTGGAAGTCATTATTTTTCGCTAAAAGTTTAACCTCTTTAATTGCTATACGTTGAATTTCTTTGACCAATTTATGAGCTCTTACAGTGAGAGCGCGCTCTCTTAACTCTATTGAGAAATTTTTAATTGTGCTATTTTCATTCAGTAAATTTGATTTTTCCCAAACACCATAAATCATTTCTTCATATAAATCTTCTTCTGTCAAAGAAATTACTTGTAAATCAATAGAATCTCCAATGGGACATTCTTTACATTCTCTTAGTACACATTTCATATCATCTTTTGAACAAAAAAGTGAAGAACATATTTTCAATTCCAAATCTGCAATGTGTTGTTTATTTTTTTTTATAATTATTCAAAGCATCTAACATAAGTTTAAGATTCTCGCAGTAAACGCAAAGACACGAATCGGTGGGTGGATGTGGTATAACCCACTTCGGTCTTAAAGCGTAGAATGTTGATTTACCAATTTTTGTTTTCATTTAAGGATTTTCGTCTTTAAATAATTGATGTATTTCTTTTATACTTCGCGTAAGAAAGCGTTTGACTTTTTTAGTTTTTATACTATTTTCTTTGATAGATACTGTGTCGCTTTTATTTGCACTTTGACAAGAACAATTAAAATCATCGTTCAGATAATAATCCTTTACTTTGATTACAATTTCACTATCCAAAGAATGGCTACAATAGTTCTCAGACTGCTTGTAAATTTTTATATTATTTACCAATGATCGTGCTTGATCAATCATATAAATAGTTACATTTGGTAAAACTGATATAATATATAATCCTTGGAAATATCACTTGGTATAATACTCAACAATCGCACTTTCTCAAGAAAATTTGAACAATTATCTGCCGTCCAAAGTGTAAAAGTGGTTAACTACATTGGAATCCCATTGGAGTTAAGGTTTTCTTACTTTAAACGGCAGTTATCTAATGCAATTTTAATATTCTCAAGCCATTTATCATTTGTTTTACATTCATTATTTTTATTCAATGCGGGCAAATCCGTTATATCGTAGACTTTCATCATTTTACTTGCTTTTTGTGAATCAAATGCATCGTTTATTTGTTTTCTTTTTCGGAGAGCATAAGATTCTCGCACCTTGATATTGATACTTTGAGGCATTTTAATTGGTGAAATGTTTAATTTCAAATTACTTGAAGTCTCGTTGAGGTGTTCTACCAGAGCCTCACTACGAATAAAATCTTCCGAAGAATGTTGACTGCTTGAAGTCGATGAAATAAGCGCATTTTACACTTCATCTAATAATATTTTGTAACACGAAGGGCATACTTTATCTTCTCTAGAGAAAGAAGTATTTGGATACAAACGCTTCAAAGACTCCATCAGATCACCTAATTCTCTAAGCGGACTTTTGGAGCAATCATAAACAACTTTTTTGTGCCTTTCTTTTAAGTCCTTGCACTTCATTTTAACAATCAGTAATGCCATTATTGATATTCTGTTCAATGACAGATCGAAAAAAATAATTTTTCCTGAACAACTTCATTTTTTATCTTCCTTTTCTTATATTTTGAAACGCGTCAAGTCGTTGATGAGAATGCAAAAAACGAATCATCGCCACCTAGTAGTGACATGCGTCAACTCCCTACAAAATAAATTCAAATTCTAGGCGCGAAATTCAAACTGATAAAAAAATTATATTCCTCAACAAAAAAATTTTTATTATAATAATGTACCATAAAAAGAGGATAAATGGTTATGTATTCTTTCATCAAAATAACTTTTTTTTTTTAATTAAGAAATTTATATCTTCAGATTTTAATCTTTAACGAAAATTGCGTTTCCTCAATGTAAATATCATATTTATTTAAAGTTTCAGCATTTTTTTTAAACTTTAAATCGTCATAACTTTGGTTCTAATTGATCAAAATATTCGATCCGGGGTTTATTTTAAAGATTATTGTTGATATTTTTGATATATTAATAAATAAAAGCATAAAAATAGTTGTAAGAACACGTAAACTTGGAAAAATAGTACGATGCGTCATGTTTTATCGATGTTTTAAAATCGAAAATATAAAAAAACGTTTAAAAATCTGTGAAAAAAAAATAAGGCAAAATCGCATATTCTCACCTACCCTAAAAGTTAGTATTTATTATGTAAAAAATCATATAAAAATTAAAAAAAAAAAATATAGTTTTTGAGAAAATCGTGTTTGAAAAAAATCGCTTTTTTTCGGTTTTTCGTAAATAACTCAGTAAGATCAATATGTATTACAAAAATCGAGATTGCATTTAAAACAAGACAGAATTCCACACACTTTCGTCAAAAGAACGCCCAAAAAGGTTGAAAATTGACGGAGCTATAGTCATTTAAGAGTAGAGGTTCATTTTCAATTTTTGAATTTTCGTTTTTACATCCAACACTAAAATTGCTGTAGTAAAAAAAAAAAATTTTTGAGTGTTCTACGAGGCAAATTTTATCTTTATATACATAATAGAAGGTATTTTTATGACTTAGAAGAGAAAAAAAAATTCGATCAGTGACGGCCTGCATGAATCTGAATGGAATCAGCCATCACATTATCAAAAACACAAAATTCGAATTTTTTTCGCCTACCTTGGGATTAGGTCAAAATAAAAAACTGATATCAGATTTGTAATTAGCGCATGCCAAACCCCCTGTGTATTTAGTTTTATAAATTCATTCCCATTAAAATATAACTTTTCGAAAAAAGATCACTTCAAAGATTTTTACGACAAAATTGAAGAAAAAAATATTTCACCTGGAAAGTCCGATTTTAAAATTGCTACTCCTTTTTTGTTATTCAACGGATCTGCAATTTTCTTTTTTTTAAATGTTAGTAATAATAACAGCTAAAATCTCTCGTATAGGTTTGTCGTTAATTTGATTTTAACACTTTTTATCTTTAAAAAATTATTAATTTTTTTTTTTTCATTTAAAAAACCAAAAAAAAACTATAGAAAAATATTTTTTTTCCCAATTTTCATGCGGCATAGTTAGAGATAAGCAAAAAGCTACATGTAAAAAAAATTTTAGCTGGCTATCTTAATAATTTCAATAAGTTTAATTTTAGCCGGTGGTTCCCCTTAAGAGCAGGCCGGATTCGCTGTCCTTGTCTAATTGGCATTTTTGTTAATTACTCAAGTATTAATCGGTGTATCTGCAAATTGAAGGTTAAGCGCAATAGATATTATTATTACAAATATTTATGCACAAGAAAAAAAAAATCTATCGCTTTGTTTTTGAGAAAAGTAAGGAACGCGAAAATATTATAAACATAATCTTTTACTTCGCCGTTCCTTACTTTTCTCAAAAACAAATCGGTAGATTTTTTTTTTCTTGTGCATAGATATTCATAATAATAATATCTATTGCGATCAACCTTTATTTTGAAGATACACCGATTAATACTTGAGTAAATAACAAACAACTCAATTGTTACTCGGTCGGTATCAGGTTCTACTCCGGCCTGCCGTTAAGGGGGTTATCAAGTAAATCGAGTTGTGTCAGATTACCTTGAAATTTTGATCACATGTTTATAATAACATTATGCCCTTGCCATTAAATTTTTAGAAGCTTTAGCGGTACCGTTTTTGAGATATAAACGTCTAAAGTTTCAACTTTTAACACGTAATCTCTATATTGACGTGCTGTAAAAGGGACGTTTTCAATGATTCTGAATTTTTTTTGTGTCAGATTTAAACCAAAAACTTATATGTAATTTAGAATTTCATAAAGAATATGTTGATCAGAAATTAAAAAATACTAGCGGTACCGTTTTCGAGAAATTACAACTCAAACATATATACAAATAGAAAATGTCTATAGAAAATGTATGAATCTAAGCACGTGAAACAGTCAGAAAGTATTGGTGGGGTAACGACGACTAGAGTGTGCGTGTACATATATACCGCGCCACGTGTGTGAGAACAGTCGGAATCAAAAGTTGAAACTATAGCGCATGCGCGCAGACGCTTTTTTGATACTTCGAGCAATGACACTTTTGTCTCCGACCAGTACTTGACAACCTCCTTAAGGATTTAATATCTGATGAATCTCTTTATGAAATGAAAATTAGTACAGTGTACTAATACCATTTTAAAATTTCAACTGATTTCATTAAATGTGATGGCATAAGTCATCACAGTTAATCAGAACTTTGTTCCGACAACTTATTGCAAGGTGGAGATCAGATTATTTTACATATAAAATTCTGAATGATATTCATGTCAATGATGTGATCGTACCTCAAATTAATTTTAATAAATATTCTACTCGTATAAGTATTTAGAAAGAAATGTTTGTATACATAGCTACGAGAATCATCAAATAATTATTTGAGTTTGCGATGACTCAAAGTCTTATTTGCCTACGAAAGTAATTGTAATTATAATAGTAACCAGTGTTGTTTAATTAATAATTTAACTTCTAATTAATAAATAACATTCTACCATATGATTTTTGAACTTATCTTAATAGTTTTTGAGTATTGAAACCAGATGCTTATGTTTAATATGTAATAGGCTATTTTAATAAGAAAAATAAATCATACATGTAAATATATATTTTAAACTGTCATAACTCTTTATTGATGGCTCCGGCCACCAAGATCTGAAATTTATTTTAAAGTCCATGTAAAATGCAAAAAAATAAGCTCTTGAAAAGCAATTTCTGAACTGGTGAACAATGAGTAATTTCAATTATCATGTAATACATACAAGAACCAATCAGAAAACTTTCAAATTTAGGTCTGTGAAAAACCATGCTCATTCTCCTCCTCATTTACAATAAGAAGTGCTCCTAGGAATTTTTCTCAAAAACATTAGGATTTTCAGAAAAAAATGATAAAGTTAGGACTTTTCCAAAAATTTTTAAATTTTGAAGGGGCTGGACTAGTTTTTTGAGTGTGAAAAGGAGGTGATTTTCTAGGGCAAAAAAAAAACCAAGCAGACAAATATTTTTAGGTTTAGAGGATAGATTAAGATACTTTTAATGACTTAACAAAAAAAGTTTTACGCAAAAATATCGACTCTGAGCCAAGTTATACGCTACGACGTGGAGTCCTCCAAGAATAAAGTCGTCGATCGGCTGCAGCTGCAGAGATCCTCAGGATACTTAGATCTAAAAAAAATAAACGTGAAACTAGATGAGTTTCTCCGTACGATAAACTAGGATCTTTTTGATATTTAAACCATTGCCAATTTTCGTAGCAAAAAACGAGCGTTTTTTTTTAATAGTATATATCGGTACTAGTGCGAGAAAGTCGCTTCGCTCGGGCGCAAACCGCCACACGAGTAAGAAATCACTTTCTCGCACGAGTATCGAACACTATTTTTTGACACGACGTGTGAGAAGCTCCATTTTCGCACGTGTCACTTTGTACAGCGTGCGTGAAATCGAGCTTCTCGCACGGAGTGTCAAAAAATAATTTTTTCAGTGTAGCTCTTTGATCACTTTTTTTGATTTCTGATTTAACGCTCTTAATCTTTTCTTACTTCCTCACTTCCTCTCTGTCCTTCTATCTTAGATTGATCTTCGTTTTTTCTCTATTTTTATCCATTCTTTTCTCTCTTCCTATTTCCTAATCATTTTCTCACATTCACTAATTTTTTTTTTAATCGAAATCGTATTTTACATTGAAATCATATTAAAAAAAATAAAATCAAATTACTCTATCTCAATGAGCTCAATGAGAAAGTATTGTGCCAAAGCTCTTAACAGTGTTTTTTTATTACAATTTCTTATTATAATTTTTTATATTCAATATTCGATAACGGAGTTTTAGATGATAGCTTCATACTGGAATATTTTTCATCTACATATTCTTCCCAGTTTATATTTTTTCTTTCGTCTGTTACGAAGAAACGGGGTATTCTCTGAACGATTTTGATCAGAGCAATTTTAATTTGAGGAATTATGATTTGAGACGTTACCCCCTTCTATGCTTGTTAAAGCCTGTCCCATTTTGGAATGAATGTGAAATTGGAAATCTACTCACACTCAATTTTCTCAGTGAGGAATGGTTTTATAAGTCTTACGTTGTGAAGGGCGCAACTAGCTCTGTATGCTTCATTATGATTCGGGCAAACCGTGACAAGTTTAATGTTGTCTAATAGTGGAAAGCCCATTTCTGCTATATTATGAACTTTGAACTTAAAGCGTTTTAACCATGCTTTCTTGATAAAGACCATAATCAAGACTTTACTAGCATCATGCATTGCCTCTCTGAGTAATTTTTCTACATCCGTGTAGGAAATATTTTCTGAATTCCAAGATAGTCCATGGTAATGCTCTTCTAACCAAATGTTTTCTCTCTTATACTTATCCGATAGTCGATGCCAAGGATAAGACTTCTCGAAAAGGAGTACAACAGGGTAGAAATCTTCGAACATATACTACTGGAGGAAGCATCCGAATGGCAGCAAGCGTTACTAAGCGAAGAGAGAGAAAGCCTCTATTTTGGTACGTGCTGTCTCTCTCTAGCCTGATTTGATTGGCTGTTTCTGTTCCCCATTAAGAAAGTGAGAGATAGCACGTACCAAAATAGAGGCTTTTTCTCTCTTTGCCTTGTAACGCAGTTAATAGCTGGGAGGCTTCCTCCAGTAGTATATGCTCGAAGGTAGAAATTATCTTTGAGAGAAACTATAGCTAATTTTTTAATAATGTAATCGTTGCCTGGTTGTTGTAGCCTTGCATATCCATTAAGTACTCCATCATAAATGAGAATCTTACTGTCAAGTCAGCTTTTATAATGATTCTCTCACCACTTATATAAGTTTTCGTACGTTACCGCTCGCGGCGCTATACTAAACTATGCGATGGTGTATGATTCAGCAGTAAGTTCCGGCTGCAAAATTATCTCTCGATTCGAATCCTGTTCAAACATCCATATGTATACTCTCTAATGATTCGTTTTGTTTAGAATAATCGATCACGATTAGAGGTAAGTACTCGATGTAATGTTGCTTTTTCAACATGGGTATGATATTTCTGAAACAGTAAGCACTTTGAAAGTTGGTGTACGCATCGTATAACATGACATATTGATTATGAGGGGTATCTTAATTTGGATTTCCATATGAATAGTATTGAGAATTGAAAAACAGCTTCACATTACTGATATTGCAATGATCGAAGCGACTCACGTTGATAATTGTCTGATTTTTTCGATTTGTTTGAAAATCTGGTATTATGAATCGTGGCTTTTCCAATTGATTGGAAATTATGACGGTCCGAACATGCATAGATGTTGTGGGGAGTAGTAAATACTTGTAAAACCCTCAACTACAAAAACTCATATCGATAGGTTTATCTTTCTCAACATGATTTAATAGTTGAATCTTGAATGCACTTGATACTACAACGTAAGGCATAAGCCATCTTATTTTAGTCAATTCAATCTCGAAATTCTTAAACACGTTAGGTTAAGCAGGGTCCGGTGCTGTCTGAACGACAGCGTTCAAATCATTTCTCGATCTCGTTAAATTGAGCTCGTGTTTCACGTTGATTACGATTTTACGATAATCTTCAGCGAAACCGAGAATTATTGCGAGAGGAATGGAAACATCGAAGTAACCTGCATTATTAGTCAACTGCTTCATTTCTTTGATATTAAGCCATCCTGCGTTTTCAATAATCAAATTTTTACTATTAAGGGACACCCAACCTTTTATTAGAGTAGTCAAACTTATATTCTTACACTTATCGATTTCTACTGCATTGATCTCGTAACGTATTCCCTCAAACATGTGACAGATGGCGTTGTTAGTTAATTTAGTATTAGTTAAAGCAGTAGTACTTCATTGGCTTTTATTAATCTACCACAAATATGTTGCGAACTGCACGATGGTAAAAGACGCATATCTTAATGTTGAATAGCTGCAGTTGAAGTTGGATGCTGAGTATGGTTGATCAGCCTGTATCTCGTAATGTTCAATTGATTCGTCATACTTTATTGCTGACTTTATTCTTAGTATTTCTTACATTTTTCTGTAAACAACAAAAGAATAAACAAGTTATTTTCCACCAGGGAAGACACGGAGGCCAAGATGCTTTAGAAACTGTTTGTTTTGCCCTGTTAACGCTTTGTCTGCTCTTGGCCGACTGATGGTTCGTCTCCATCTTGATCTGCTTCTATAGCCTTTTCCAACTTTGAAATAATATACGATTCCCATAACGCTAGTTTCAGATGTAATTTGATGGTAATAATTTCTCCTCGAAAGTTATCAAATTATCCGTCTTGATTGACTATGCACACTTGAATATGATCTATGCTCTTGACGACGATCGGAAGATAAATGACCCGTAAAGGAACTTTAATGATCTTATATCCTGGCGGTACTGCTAGGAAGAACTCGTGCATTGTGTGTACTTGTTGACCGTTTATATACCCACCGCAGGTAATATCGCGCTCTATTCGTTGAGCATTGACCTTCAAGTTAGCTACTGGTAAATCAGAACTGTGAGTGACGTCTGCTGCAAGAACGCGTTTAGCAAATTCCAATAAAGATCCTATGGAATTTTTGGGTCGGAAATCTATGAAACGATCACCCTTTAATTCATTATAAAGAGTATTATTATTAGGCTTTATACTGATTTAGATATTTTTATGAGCTAATGTCTCACTTAAAAAATTCTTTATGTCCTCAATCTTGTAACTACTAGAGTAATTTTTTCTTTATTAACGTGAAATAGATTGCTACCCTCGTCAATATTTGGTATTGAATTGAAGGTCATAAAGGCAACAAAACCAAGAACATAATTTTTATCAGGAAATAGTTAAATTGGTGGAAAATATTGTGCTTCGAGTACGGATATTGTATCCGAAAGACTAATCGTCAACGATTCTTCCATGTTGACTGTCAAACTTATAAGTTAATATTTACTTTTCTCTTCACTTACTGAGAGTTCTGCTTAAGAGGGCGTTGGATCTCTCTATCCTTTTCTAATAAAAAAATATAGGTTTTTGGAAAAACTAGTGATTATTGACAAAAATTAAGAGTTATCCGCAACTTGTACTGTAAAAAGCAATATTTTTTTCTGACTAGGAAAAATTAATTTTGATGCTTTGTTTTCAGGAAAAGTTTGACATACTTAAAAAATCATAACTTAGGCTAGAGGATATAATTTTTTGAGTATGTCAAACTTTTCTTGAAAACAAAGTATCAAAATTAATATCGGAAAAAATATGGCTTTTTACTGTACAAGTTGCGGATAACTCTTAATTTTTATCAATAATCACCAGTTTTTCCAAAAACTTTCATTTTTTAAGTAAAAAAGGATGGAGAGATCCAGCGTCCCCTGAAGAAATTTGGACAAAGAGGACCACAGTTTACGTCAATTTAAAAGCCTGTGTTCACGATATTGGACAGATCATAAGTACGGTTTCTGAATGATCGACAAAGATAGTTTGATCGATGCCAGTCGGTGTCGAAAGGGTTTCGACTGTTTTGCTGTAAATATAGCACACTCTTAGTATAATCAATAGGGTGGACGTTAATTTTTTTTAATTTTTTTTTTCTATCGGGCCGGGTGAAAATCAGTTCTAAGTACCTAAAAACTGATGCGGAATCAATAAAACTAACCATCCGAATGATTTATCACGTGCCGCAAAGCACCCGAAGTTTCTTATGGGATTTACGTGTAAAAAATCGTTTGTTTTGTATTATATAGAAAAACTATGGAAATTGTCGAATCTGATGACTGGAAAATATGTATTTCCATGTATTTTTTCCTCCTAAATCCGATAGAATCATTAGTTTTGGCCGATTTCTTGAGCGTAAAAAGTTATGACCAATAATTGCGAAAAACGCCAAAATAATCTAAAAAAAAGACAGAACGAAAGCGAAAGAGGCCGTAATGGCGATGAACCAGGCTTCAAGGAGTGGAGTGAAGTACCATCATAAGATAGTAGAATCAAAAACGTACAATTTTTCGTCCAGTTGTAGTTCGTAAGTGTTCTTAAGCCAGAATTACGATCGCTTCAGTTACAATAAATGTTAAAATAAGAATTATCTTTTGAAGATTTAATAAAAAGCTGCTCGTATTTAATCTTGAAACATTTTTTATCGTACTAATTGAACCTAATTTTTTTTGATATTTTGAAGTGAGGTAAATATTAGGAGTTTTTATAGTTATGAGATAGAATCATTGATTTCACTAAAAAAATTTATTTTATTTTATCATTGAAAATAATTTTTAAAGTATAATTTTTTATTATTTAAGAAAAATATTTTTATTCATATTTGTTTACACACATTATAGAAGCTTTGTTAGAGCTTGGAAACAAACTATTATAATCCTTAATTATTAGCATTAGATACTGTCGTTGCTGCTCATCTTTCGTCAATATTGCATTAAAATCAGATATCAATTTGACTCCTCTCTCCACAGCATCGTTAACAACTTTTAGATTTTCAATAATTTTCAAGCCTTTATGATAACTCCTATCTTTACTCCATTTTGACGGATCTTTGAGTAAAAAAGCGGAATCGATGTCAAACCGTTTGAACAAGTGTAAGGACTCTTTACATAAAAAGTCACGAATAGTTGATTTTACCATGTTATCCACAATTTTCTCAGTTGCAAGAATGCGTTTGTCATGTACAAATTTACTTCGGTCTGACTTTAGAGCATCAACCATTTTTCGTTTCTCTTCGATTGAAATACTCCTATCAAAGAATGATAGAGCTGCTGACTCTGGTGTTAAGTACCACAGATGCCGAATGAATTTTTTTACAGTGTTAGCAGATATATTTTCATCAATAGATTTATAATTATATAAATTTAAAAAAAAATGTAAATCTTGACAAGGAGCTTTAGCAGCAAGTGGAGCTGTAAACTAAGCTTCTACGTAAACTCTTATAATAAATATACAAATATCTCTATATTTTATGTATTCGTCTTTTTGATTTTCCAAAAAAAATTTTCGGAACATAAAAATTTTTAAGCAATAAATGACTTTTGCCATCCACCTAGCATGATGTACTGGGCCAGGTGGATGAAAATTATAATTTTTTGATGATTCCCCGCCAAGAAAAACAACTACAAGCTCTAAGAACTCTTGGTAGTCATTTCTGGTTTGTTTCGTTTTCAATAACGTTGTACAAAAATTTAAAATTTTCTCTTTCACATCCTGTACAGATTTATTTACAAAACTGTCGGAAATTCCAGTATCATATTCTTTTTTATTAGCGCTTTCCCAAAAATTTTCGAATTTTTTAACATTTTGAATGTCAGGGCCCGAAGTCTTACCAAATTTTTCTTCAAAAGCACATCTCAATATGAGCTCATAAATATGGTGCCTGCAGATTAAATAAAGGAGATCTTTATCCATAAGATGCTCTAATAAAATACAAGCACCATTTAAGCGACCAGTATTACTGGCGGTAGAGTCACAGCATAGAGCTTGAATATTATTTTGCAGAGACCAGTCAATAAGAGTTTCGAAAACAGCTTGAGCTTGATTTCTTCCCGAACTTGTCTCGATTATTGGTATTCCCAAAAGCTGCTCTTGAGTATGATTAGTTATTATGATGGCTAATCTATCTGTGATCTCTGTACGAGTGAGACCTGGTAGTAATTTACCATCCCAGTGTATGGTATTTGCCGTGTTTGAAAAAAGTTGTGGAACATATGTTTTGATTGCCTCATATCGATTTTTGCGATATTTTTGTCGAGCTTCATGGATTGATGTTACATTAAGAATTAGATTTCGAGTATCAACTTTCAGAACTTCTGCAGCAGCCATTAATAAGTGCATTGCATCTCGTTTGCTTACTTTACTTTTATCTAATACAGTTGCAAGCTTCTTGGTGATAACTAACTCTGTACCTCTTCTTTTTTCTGGAGGTGTGTGTTGAGATGGCTGAGACTCTGACCCTGGTCCTAACAAATCTTCAAGTTCCTCTGAAAATGAAGAAATACAATGTTTATAATTCCAAGTTTATTAAATATATATATATAAGTATTTAATACCAAAAAATAATTTAAGATAATCAAGTCAAAATAACTATTAAGATCATAGAATGCAATCGATTCGTAGAAATGTTACCTTTTGTAACTGACACATATTCTTCTTTTGATGTTTGTGGAATTTCGTGATGGACATCAGTTACAGGATTTTTCTCTTCTAAATTAAGAACTTCAGAGTCAATTTCCATGGGCGATGATCTTAAGCCTGTTTCAATTGTAACATCTGATGATAGTCCTAAAAATGATGATTTTGAAAAAATAATTAATCCATTTTTTATTAAAGTAACAATTTAATACTGAGAATCAATAAAAAAAATCAACTCAATAATTTATTCTGCCAAAAGTCGAGTTTGATAGTGAAAATTAAATTTTAAAAATCCATATTTAATCATTATAATTTTAAATCAGAAAAAAACATTTTTAAATAGATTAAAATACTTTTGGACTATATAAAATACCATTTTAAGTAAACATAAATTAAAACATTTTATTTTATCTTGAAAAAAATCAAAGGCAATTCTGTCCATGTGGTAAACATAGAAAATAAAAATATAGAAAATTTTAAGAATAATTCACTTTTCTCAAGACATTGCATACATGTTTCAGAGTTAATAATTATAGGTTAACATTAATTTATAATAAAGAAATACTTCCAAAAAAATTTAGCAAATAATACCAAACTAGTTACTCACAGAACATATTTTAATACACTATTATGAAAATGAGCTCATCGAAGCCTTAAATAGTCATTTTTAAGGATATTTTAGATCTCAGGTTGTATCGTAGCTAAAAAAAATAAAATTACAAAGTTCATTTCACATAGCCAACATATGAATGTTCATCAATTTTCAGTTCCCTTATCATTATGTAAGTTGAGCTCTAGAACATTTACAAAAATCACCGAATAGGACTTCGATGAGCTCATTTTCATCCTGTAAAATCTCTTCTGCAAGTGGTAGAGTGGATTGGCATCCTTCGCTAGATTTTTTCAGGTTTATTTCTTGTTTACTTATAAATATGAGTACAGAATTTTTGACATTCGAAGAATAATTTAATGTCTTCAGCGAAGCAAATTTATCTCATTTTTATTTTTTAACTTTTTTTCAGAGCTATTTGACTCTACGAAGAGCTTAAAAATTATCTTTGACTTTTATTCACGATTAAAAAAATTGTTCATTTACTTTTGGTGACCATTGATAAAATACAAATTAGTTATTAATTAAATGTGAATCAAGTTTTATAAAAAATAGAAATTATGAAAAATAGTTAGTTTTTAAGAGCATGACGAAGCTGTCTGCCTTCTAATAATATTTCCAATCTTAACTTATGAATAAACGATGCGTTTAATTGAGTTTTTTTGCTATAAAGAAAAAATTTGTAAGATTAAACTCTAGTGCGGACAACTCAAGAAAATCACCAAAATATTATACATACAAAGTTATAATAAAAACTTTCAATATATCGTATTTTAAGGTTAGGTTTGTCGAGTTTGATATCTAATTTCCAATCCAAGCTCATAAAAAATAACAAGTCCAAATGATTTTTTATTTTAACAAAAATTATTGTACTAATATAACTTTAGTGCGGACAAGTCATTATATTTGTTTAATTTAAGAATTTAAAAAGATATCGATAAAATAAAAAAAGCAGAACTCGATTGCTGCAGCTCCGACATGCCGTTAAGTTGCATATCACCTTTCACTGTTAAGAGGCAATGGTAAAGCTTTACTTTTTATTCATAGAAGATTTTTATGCAGTTTTGAAAACATGCATGGAAATTATGTCAACTGTGTGTAAATATTTATACATAATATTCAATTTACCTCTTTGTTGTAATAAAAATTGTTTATCAGATTCATCTGTCATAACTGTAAGAGCGTCTGCTCTGGCAATATCGAACAATTTGTTCAAGCTCCCTTCATATTCTTCTTCTTTCTTTTTTTGCGCATTAGACTTACGTGAAGCACTTTTTTGGATATTCCGCCATTTTTCATATTCAGTTTTAATCTTAGCAACACATTTTTTAGTTTCTTGTGTTGGAATGCAAGCTTTCTTCAAAAAAATTATACATTCTTCGATTGCTAATTGTGCGCTTTCATGTACGTTATTTTTCAGTCTCCGAATGTTATAAAACAAAACTCCTAGTACTTGTTTTATTGACGGTAAATTGTTTTTTACAACTATTTGGTTAGATATAAATCCTATGTGATTTATGTGCTCTCGTAAGTTATACGCCATAATGATACACTATTTGTATCATCACTGGAAAATGAAAAAAATACACAATGTTTACAATATAAGAGATTATGATGAGTTTTGGAAAAATAATATGTATAGCTGTGGAATACCTGTTTATGTAAGCAACCCAGTATAAAAATAATCAATCTATTGATACTGTAACTAGCGTTTAAGATACGAAATTATTGAATTGAACCAATAACAAATAAATTTTATTTACTAATTAAATTTTACTTTAATTGACAAATTAACTTTATGTCTTAATTAAAAAGTAATTCAATTGGATTTTATTTGTTATTACAAACCTTGCTAGCGTCTTCTCGATGAGTGTAAGCTTTGCTATATGCTGTCCCTGCGACAAAACCAGAATTATGGAAACTACCTAGATGGTAGCATTATTATCCTGGAGTGACTCTTGACTCCAGGTAAGAATATCAAACTGCCTAGATGGAAGGGGGCCACAAAATTTTTAATAATAATAATAATAACAACAATAATAATAATAATAATAATAATAATAACAACAACAATAATAATAATAATAATAATAATAATAATAATAATAATAATAATAACAATAACTAATATAATCATACTATTGAATTAAGTTGCGAAAACACGTAAACAACTCGAGGAACGGAAGTCTAGCCATCCATAGCTAGCCTGGAGCCCTTGTGAAAGTTTCTCTCCAGGTTCATTTCAAGACTTCCTACGAGAGTCTCCGAGGAATCCCGAGGAAGACTCTCAGTCCCTTTCCTGGTGTCAGCCTTGTGCTGAGCACTTCATTAGGCAACGGAGCACCTTCGATACGGTCGAGCCAGAGACCAGTTGCGGGCTACTTTATCAACGTTGGGCGCTAACCACGCAGACGCCAGTCTGCGTTGTTATTTTTACTGCCCGAAGGCTCGGGTCGTAACAGCACGTTGTATAAGCAGAGATGTGCGGTGTCATGTCATATCTTCATGACGCGTCATATGACACGTCATGAAGATATGACACAATTTTTATAACAAATTATAATTAAACCCCAATCATATTTTTAACATGATTTTTTGGCATGATTTATCATATGATTTGTCATATGATTTATCATGTGATTCTTTTATATAATCCGTGTAATGTAATTTCAAGTTTGAGATTATATATTATTCGTGAAATAAACAGCATTATTTACATTTCAATGAGCTTATGCAAGTCACTGAAAATATTAGAGGAACTATCGTTTGAAAGTCCACCCTAAAAATATCGAAAAATTGACAGCATATAACTCTAAATGATCATAATTCCGATTGAGGAGTATTAAGGGATTTCAACTGGACGAAAAATTGTACGTTTTTGATTCTACTATCTTATGATGGTACTTCACTCCACTCCTTGAAGCCTGGTTCATCGCCATTACGGCCTCTTTTGCTTTCGTTCTGTCTTTTTTTTAGATTATTTTGGCGTTTTTCGCAATTATTGGTCATAACTTTTTACACTCGAGAAATCGGCCAAAACTAATGATTCTATCGGATTCAGGAGGAAAAAATACATGGAAATACATATTTTCCAGTCATCAGATTCGATCATTTCCATAGTTTTTCTATATAATACAAAATAAACGATTTTTTCCACGTAAATCCCATAAGAAACTTCGGGTGCTTTGCGGCACGTGATAAATCATTCGGATGGTTGGTTTTACTGATTCCGCATCAGTTTTTAGGTACTTAGAACTGATTTTCACCCGGTCCGATAGAAACAAAAAATAAAAAAAAATTAACGTCCACCCTAATAATCAATACTTCGTGATTGAACGTCTAATCGTCGACATGCCCGACTTTCGTCAAAGAAAAGATATACTACACCAACTTATCAAAGCGAGAAATGCAATAAAGTTTAAATAAAATCTATTAAAATATGGAAAGAAGAATTTTGAGAAAGCGATTAGAGATACTTTTAAACCAATCGTCGATCCTCTACAGAAACTTGTCGAGACATCTCGAAATATTGAAACGAAGAAATAAGCTACTAATGCTATAAGCGTAAATAATGATAGCGTTGCAGAGGAGTCTTCGAATGAAACTGTTCGACCACATACGGATACAGAGTTTGAATTAGCGCTCAGTGATGAAGATAGTGGTACAGATGATAATAAGGATATTTCCGAACCCATGTAAAATAAAGCCAAGGAGTTTGATAAAATTTATGGTGTTCGTAAAGAGGGTAACAAATACGTAATAGGCGACTTAACTTTTTACTTTGAAAAAAAAAGTAAAAGTTAAAGATGTAAATGGGTTTTCTAATAGTGATCTGCGTACGTGCCAGTTTTATTGCTAAAATATTCTCATAAAAAATGGTTCTGCTATGAAAATTTAGACTAGCGATCAATGATTCCGCTCCGTAACGTCCTGATCACTTATCTACAAGTTTAATATCGACTCTCTTTCGCTGGTTTTTCATAGTTTTACCGTATACGGCATTCATCATTACTTAAAAAAGAGTTTTTCGAATTCATTCTTCGACTGTATCCTTTTTTCAGTATTTAATTCGACATATGGCTTAAACCAGGGACTCTGTTAAAGTTTTAGTACTCTATGTACCTTCTTTACAACGAGTCCACGCTTAATTGCCTGCTTCAAAGCAATCTAATGAATAACGTATCACTTCTTATTATCAAGCGTTCTCAGTAACTTTTCTTGTTTGCTACCAGGTGGCGCTTGATGCTATGGACACAATGGCAAATCTTTATGATGATCGTGGATGTTTGGTGGAAACTCCAGGTCTACTTCGCAGATAAAACCAATGCTCGAATCGTCAAAATGGTTGTAATTTGATTCCATGTTGTCAAGCCATTTGAAAGCACCAGTTGTCAGTTATTGTGTCATTGCCCATACATAGAGGTTGTTGGCATTAAAGTACATCAGGTACTTGTCTCCTTCTTGAGGATTATAATCGTCCATATATTTATTATTCGCCTTAGCGTATCGATTCGAGCATTGGCTGACCTCTCGTCTTATTCCTCTCTCGATAAACGTGACTATGTCAACATCCGTAAAAAGCTCTAGTTTTACATTGGTATATTTCAACATGGTGTACCGTGTCAAGCCTGGAGTTGTCTAGTAATGCGCTGGATCGGGTTCGTATGTCTACATACACGTTGATCAGAAATTTTCAAAAACATACGCTAACAGGAGTACATCTGTTTTCAAGTATACATCAGAATACTCGCCCAGTGTCTTTATCTTGAGTATTTCCCATACGTTTCTCACGTGCTTATAATCTTCCTCACTGATCTCGGGCTCGTATTTTCCATACGTTTCTCACGTGCTTATAATCTTCCTCACTGATCTCGGGCTCGTTTAATTTACTTTCAAAGTCTTCTTTCAATGGCAGCTCTTTATCTTCTAATTTTTCGAAAGAACTCACATAATCATATGGAAAAACTCCTTTCCTCAGTAATAATTCAATTTGATCTTCTGTATAGCCAGACTTCTGAAAGACTTACGTGGTAATGTCATGTTGAATTAAGTATGAAGTTAATTTTTCTAGAGACAAAGGCATGAATCTAAAAGAATCTAAGAATCTGAAACTCATATTGCTACCTTCTACATGTTTCGTGAAAGAAATATATCGCTTCTTGTTCTCCGCACTCAGCTGCACACGACTCTTGAAATTCTCAGCTCTTCGATAATAAAATGGGAATCTTATCAAGTCAAGTTATAGAACACTACTGGAATAAATTTAGCATCTTGAAAATTGATATTACAACCCTCGTGAGCAGCACCTTTGTAATTTCCCGTAAGATGGCAGTAGTCTCTGACTTTTATAGCAGAAAGAGCTAAAGACTTAGTACAAATATGACATACTTATGCTCTTTAAAAGTCTTCTTTATCTTCTCTGGTTAATTCCATAGGCTTCGGATCAGCGTGTAAAGCAATTAACTCGTATGCTAATGCTCGAGGTTTTTTAATAAACCATTTAGCAGGAGTCTTGGTGCCGTCCTCTTCCTGTTTGTAACTATAGTAACCACACCTTCTATCAGCAATACTGCACATAACATAGTAACCAATACCATAAGCTTGATATCGTTGATAAACTCGCGTATCGTTGTCTACAGGCTTTAATAGACACTCAAAATCTGCATTATTAATAAACAGCACTTTTGTTTCATTGTTAAAGTTACGGAAAAACAATATTTTATCATTTTTTAGTGGTAGCTAGATTTTAAACTTATTCATCCGTTAAAAGTCTATCTCTTGAGCCTTGAATTTTACTTCGTTGACGAAGTAGTGTAGACATCTATCACACATGTGATGATGTTGTTTATGTTTCGTTACTTAAATTCTCACTAGTCTTGATAAATTTTTAATTTATATATAATGAAACTATAATGTAGGAGTATCTATACGTAATGCTACTATATGATATAGGTCTAGAATCATCAAAGTCTTCTTCCTCTCCTTCTTCTTTATCATTGACGTAAAAATTCTGGATGAGAAGCAAATTAACATGTCGCTCCTGTTTGAGAGGTGACGTGACATAGAAGGGTAGTGTACTTGTTACCAGATTTTTTTAATATGTACACCTTTATAGATATGTTATTGAGCTTTTCAAACTTGGTCACCTGTTTCATTGGAACAGAAAAGTCTATTCCGGTAAAGTTAAGTTCGTCTTTAAAATCCTTGTAATTACATACACAATGAGAATGGTCATCAACTAGATGTAATGCGGATAAAACTGCCTATTTAAAGCACTCTTTATCGTTATTTTGAATATTCACGCACGCCATCATTGAACCACTGCTTCGAAGTTAAATACTTCTGTGGTAGCAGAAGTAAAGTTCTTCTGCTACCACAGAGTCATTCTTCTGAACTGTATACTCAGCCGATAATTCAGCATTTATTTTTAAAGCGTTGTATTCACCGAGAACACTGACAATCCTTGACTCAAAAACCATCTTAGCATCGTCCATTAAAGCAATGACGTCTAGATGTCCTAGATTAGTAATGACATCTGATCGCACGCGTTTCTCGAACGCTGATTGAAAATCGTCTCACTGAACATGTTCTTTATCGTTGTTAATAGGTTTCAACTTGTTTTGATGAAAGCGGCCACCAGTTTACAAGAGATTACGTAGCTTGCCCTAAATCGTAAATAGGTGCGTCATCGGTGTCTGATACTTCTTTTTCTTCTTCTTAGCCATGAGATTTTTCAGAGCAGTAATGGCGGTGGTATACAAATTTAACCAAGATTCCACATCACTGGCTGTCGCTTCTTTTTTTCTTTTCATCCCATTCATCAATAGCTTAACCGCATAAGCGAAATATTCAGGTGGCTGCATGATGACTTCTCGATAAACTAACGAGTCCAAGCTATCCAGAGCTTCTTATATAACCAGATAGAATGGTAGGAGAAGGTTCTTTCTTGATGGTCTATTCTGATTTGCTCTAGTGAGCTCCTGGTGCGAGAGAATTCTTTCTTGATTATCTCTCTCTTAATACTTCTCGGGTAAGCTCCTTATATTCACTTAGGAAAAGATTTTTTCTTGATGCCTTGTAGAGATATCCTTATGATAAATGCCTCTGGACTCGGAGGACTTCCATTCCGATTAACTCGAAGCACAAGAATGATTTTCGGCTCATGACTCGTTTCTATATATACCCGCTGAGACTAGTGGGAAAAGCTAAGAATGAGGTAAGAATAGAAAGGAGCACGACTATTCTAGAGGCTCAGAGAGAGAGGAGTTTGCGTACAGAAGGGGCTACAACTTTGCTAGAAGCTCAAAGAAAGAAAAGTTCGCAAACAGTAAGAGCTATGACTCTTCTAGAGAGAGGGGACTTTACTTACAGAAGGGGTATGACTATTCTAGAAGCTCAAAGAGAGGCGAGGCTGAAGTATTAAAGAGATCTTGTGAGCTCAATGATATCAGTTTTGACCTCGCAGAGTTAGCAGCAACATCAAAGAGAATACCAGGGAAATGGAATACGTATTAGATTTACAGGGTTTCAGGAGATCATCAAACTTATTTCTTGTAAAAGAGGCGGCTCAGACCTCGCTTGAAAAGGATTCAATACCAATGGCTTCCCATTTCCAACCTCTTTGCAAATAGAGCAAACTTATGAAGAAGGAACCAACTGTGAATCGATGGCTTGAGATTTATCATCATGGGATTTCCTGGAATGGTGGTACGATATCGTATAAATATAAAAATAAAATTTTACAAGATAGTTTGAAAAATGCTATCAAAATCTACGTAAAAGGTCTAGAAAAGAAAAAATGGATCCAGGAAATTTCATCAGAAAAGTAAGTTTAAATAAAGCAGACTATATAGACATCATTTATTTACTGTATACTTACTTTTAGAACTATCATCAACATGGATGAAATAGGATGTCCATCACTACAAAATATCAAGAAATTAAGCGTTAGCTACTGTACTTATCATACTTTAAGACAGAAATCGATTTGTGCATTTAAGAATGTTCTTGCGCTAAAGAAATGGTTACTAACAAATAATTTCCCTTTCCGGATACAAGATAATGGTAGGAATGAAGTAGACTACGGCTCCAACACAACGAATGATGCATCAATGTATTTGAAATTTCAAAAAGCGGAATCAGATAAAAATATATTAATATCTATGTATACATAAATTTAATAATATTAGCATCTATATACACATTCATGTATCTTTTACACTGCATTCATTCATACTCTTATATTAAATTTTACAAATACACATATATTTTCCCATCATCGTAAATACACCCATCAGATCCTTACAATACACATTTAAATATGATTTTTTTTCAATCATTCATATGGATAAAATTAAAAAAATTGCCAAAATCATGTTTTTTTAGAACCAATAAAAAAGTCTTCAATTCCATTTTATATTACTTAAAAAGTTTATCATTACTATTGTAACATGGCAGATTGGCCATATTACTTATATGTATATTTGTGGCACATATAGCCGACAGAAGGGAGCATCTAGCTACGGGCAAGACGGAAAGCAGACCACGCGAGTCAAATAGTTAAAACTATAACCCAAAATCCTTGGCACCAGTGATGGATTTCGAGGATGCTTTATACATTTATGTATATCTATATATTAGGATATCCTTTAGCCAACTTCAGAGTATACCGTAGAATTAGAGTATAAGCAGAATATAATATTCTGTAGTATATACTCTGAAGTTGGCTGTTGGATATCATATAAGCATCTTCGAAATCCATCACTGGTTGGCACGCACGTGCGAATTTATAAAGCACGTATAATGTGCACTGATATAGCTAGCGAGCAGCTTGACTCGAGTAGCTGAGCTTGGGTCCGTTAAGGATCGTTTGTCTCTCTCTTGCGGCGCGCGCAGCGTACAGCAAGAGAAACGAAGCCGAGCAGAGGCAAGAAGGAATACCATTATTATTCCTTCTGTCGCCGGCGTCCGATAAAGAGCGTTTCGACTTGTACGATATTGCGTAATACTTTTCTGGTTGTGTGTTACAATTATCGTAGTTAGTGTGAGCGAGAATAGATAAATTCAATATTCTCTAAGTTATTTTATTGTGCTTAAAATTGTTGCGAGTGCACGATTGCTAATTAAAATAATATAATTTCTTTCTGTCTATTACGACGTGTGTGCCGGGCGATCGCGTGCGCGTTGTATTGCATATATTCCCTTCGTGCTTTTCTAATTCTTTCATTTTTTGTGTGTTTATTGCTCGTGTCCCTTTTAGCTTACTTTTTTGTAATATTTGCTTTTCGTCGTGCCAATAGTTATTTGATTAGAGCAAGCGGCGTCGCGTACGCTATACGCGGCTGGCGTCCATTTTGAGCGAGCGTACTATTACTGTACATATTTCTTAAATAAAGTTTCTCTTATTATTTGTTACTTAATTAATTATAGCTTATATATTTTTATAAATTAGTGCAACCTCCTCATCCCCAGGGTTGTCACACTATAAATAAGAAGGAAACAAGGATAGGCTAGCTATATCTTAATTATTTGAATAAAGTTTTAATAAATTTTGAAAAAAATGAAATTTTGCATAAATTTCATTTATTATAGCGGAAATGAATAGAAAAAGGTTCTTAATTCTATTTATGTTGGGACTATTTAATTTTTAGGTAGCAAAAAAATTTAAAAAAAACTTTTTACAACATTTATTTTTTAATAAAATATAGATACAATTCATGTTGACTATTTTACAATCATACTTAAACTGGTTCTAATAATTATTTTTTTTCAATAAAAATATTTTGAGTCTTAGAAATAGTTGATAGTTCACAAACCACTATTGTCAAAATATAACATGTGTAAATGTAAATAAACTTATACAGTGTGACACATAGACATTTTTTTTTACTTTTGTTTACATTCAACGTAGTTACTTCATGAGTAATATATATATATATATATATATATATATATATATATATATATATATATATATATATATATATAATAATAAATATATTTCACGGTCAATTTAAAGCTCTTGAAGCGTACTTTCTTTTCCTGTAGTCCAAATCCTGATTAGATTTTTTTTCGTTAAGAAAATTAGCATGTCATGAAGACACTAAAAAAAGTACTTTTCTATGATTTCATTTAAATATATTTTCTCACCATATATATGACCTTCTACATTAGTAACTCTTTTAATTATTGAAAAACGTATTTATTTTTATATCTGATATTTAGCTCTAATTATTTAACTTCTTGAATTATTTTAACGACAATCTATTAAAAGTATGAAACGAGGACAAAAAAATTGTCGTAACTTTGAGGTCAGTTTTGAATACATTTTATTAAGCTATTGTATTCCTACACTCCGCCATTAGATTCTTTACTTCAAAATCTTCAAGAATCAGTATAATAAAATATTAATAATTCTGTATTTAGATACTTTTTATTTTGAAAACAAAATACTTGTACGCTTCGGACGCGTGACACAAAGACATTTTTGTTAATTTCTCTTATATGTTCCTTAGGATTAGTCATCTAATGTAAGTTTTGATGGTTGTACAAGTTGATTAGGATTGTTACTGGCTAACTGTTGGGCTTAGAAACGTGCATATTATTTACATAGAAAGTCATTACGTATAATCACTTATTTTTAAATTTTTGAATAACACCCATATAAACTATCATATATATGTATATGAGGATATCTCTGGAACTTTTTAATTTCGAGAGGTCGACCTGACAACAATTGAAAAATCTATAATACAAGTTTCTGGAGTGGCACACACTTCAA
Source organism: Anastatus disparis (assembly GCA_017163975.1). NCBI lineage: Eukaryota > Metazoa > Arthropoda > Insecta > Hymenoptera > Eupelmidae > Anastatus > Anastatus disparis. The sequence goes on along the minus strand of JAFFSR010000395.1, from coordinate 162,890 downwards.
TAAGGGCTTAAATTACTCGTTTCTTGTAGTAGAATATGTAATAATATTTTGGTATCGATTGAAAAATTGGTAATTACGGTACATAATTTTATACGTAAAAAATGATACTTTTAAGGAAGAGAAACGATATATATATATCTTGTATATATATATATATATATATATAGATTTACCAGCGCGCAGCGTGAAATGTTCAATTTTTTAACTGGCTTGTTTTTGGCAATTAATGCACTTATATTGAAATGTTTTATTTATTAAATAGGGTATTTTTAGCCGACGAATCTGATTTCCTATTCAGAATTCACGAATAATGAAATCTAAAGGTATTTTACAGTTTCTCCTCCATCCCCACTTTTTACTGTGTACTACACGCTCGACCGTTTGCGTCGATGTTCGAGTGTATATTTCACCCTTTTTACACAATTTTAATGAAAACTTAGAATATACGTTTAAGAGGCGGTCACGTATCTTTGTCCTTTTCTAATCAAAGAAATGATTTTTTTACAAAAACTAATAACTTTATCAAAAAATGAAGAGAAAGCCGCATCTTGTATCAAAAAAAGCAATATTTTCTTTGATAAGAAAAAATTAATTTTATTGCTTCGTTTTCAAGAAAACCTTGAAAAACTTAAATCATAGAGGTTAGGGTGGACAATTTGGTTTTTTCAAGGTTTTCTTGAGAACGAAGCAATAAAATTAATTTTTTCTTATCAAAGAAAATATTGCTTTTTTTGATACAAGATGCGGCTTTCTCTTCATTTTTTGATAAAAATATTAGTCTTTGTGAAAAAATCATTTCTTTGATTAGAAAAGGACAGAGATACGCGACCTCCTGTTAATAGTATATTATTTCTAGTTTTCAAAACCCTTTTAAAAATGTATGTACGACGTTCTCAATCGGTAATATAAAGAAAGGAGGAATACCGAAAAAAAAATTGCGACCGCGCAGAAACTAATTATCCGATAGTTTCTGCCTTTGGCATGTTGAAAGTAGATATAATTATCTACTCCTGTGCCAAATTTCAGCTCTTAATATTGATAAACAACAGAGCTATATAAAAAAAAAATTTTTTTTAATTTTCCGGTTTTTTCAAATTTTCTTCGGTTCTAATAAACTGATCGGATCGTTTGACCTCTCGTTTTGTTGATAATTCAATTATCTACAACTTTACCATTGACACCATAGTAATTCGTCAAATAGTTTTTGTTTTATTAGAAAAAAACAAAAAAACGCGTTTTTTGCACTAATTTGGTAATAACTAATTTATAAATCATAGTTGCTAGTCTAAAACATATAAGTAAACATCTACGGACTATCTTTTGAATGATCGCATAGGTCGTTTCCAGTTATTAATTTTGGCAGAACAAAACCTCATTTTGACTGGCCTAGTATGCTACTATCCTTTTTGCTACCTGCAATTTTTTTAGAAGTCAAACTCTCTGAAAAAAAAGAAAATTATTTTGAAATTTATTAATTAATTATTATAAAAAAAATCGAATACACTCACCTCTAATTTAGATTGATTCCACTAATCTTGAGTTAAAGCAGCTTTAGAATCCATGATTTTCTCTTAATGTTTAAGTCACAAGCAATAATTTGATGATTGATGATTCAAGTGCCAGCGTCCCTTCTATATACTTAGATAATAGTCTTTGAAAATTCAAGAAAGTCTTTCAAGAAATATCTTGAATTTTTGAATACTACTGAATAAATATATAAAGGATACTTGCGACTAGAATCATCTATCATTCTTGATTATTCTAGTGACTTTTATCGTGAACCATTATCCAACATGTAAAAGGAACCTTTGTCATTAGAATAATCGACAAATTCCTTGAGTAATAAGCATTCCTTATTAGTTTAGATAATGTTCTTGAATTTTTGAATAGTACTTTAACATTTGAAAGGAATGCTTATTACTCAAATAGTCTTCGATTTTTCTCGACTATTCTAGTGACAAAGATATACTCAAATTCATTTATAATTTTTCATTAAAATAAATAAATTATTCATTTTCACGCACCTACACTGTCATATTAAATTTCAAACATACGTACTCATTCTTTCTTTTATGCTCTTACTATTTCAAACTCTCTTATTCATTTTGTTTAAAATACATATACTCACATGTACACCCACATATGCACTTATCATTTCCATTTTTTTTTAAATTTTATTGAAATAAAATAATTCATTTACACATGCATATAATGTTATATTAAACATACGTACTCATTCTTTCTCACTCTTTATTTAATGCTTTCACTATTTTAGGCATACTTACTCATTCTATCTCACTCTTTCTTTCATGCTTTTACTATTTTAGACGTACTCACTCATTCTTTCTCATTTTTTCACTATTACCCTCACTTATTCATTTTCTTTCGCACACATAACTATATATAATCATTCATACAAATGTACGCTGCCATCCAATCACTTTTGCCATGGCTAAGTAAAAATTATCAAATGTTAAAAGTTTTATATCTTCGGAACTAATGATCGTATCTTCAAAATCCAAACGGCATTTGAAAGATTGATCAAGAATCTTTAAAATAAAGTGAGTGCGGCATAAAAAAAATTATTTCCTTATTAATCGTAGCGATATAAAAAAAAATTTTTTTCTAATTTTTTTTACTAACTATATAAAAACGTATGCCAATAAAGTGGAAATTATGATATTGAAACAAAATCAAATGGGTTTCAAAACTCTGATAGTCCTCTTTCAAACGAGAGAAGTAAAATGTTTCTAGGACTTGTTTTACCATAGTTATGGTGATTTTTCGACAAAAAAGACCTTTTTTCAATTGTGATTATCTCATAAACTGAAAAAGATAGAAAATTTTTTGTAAATAAAATGTTTCATTTTTAGTCTAGAATATATGGGGATATCCTTATAACTTTTAATCCTAGTAACAGGTCATATTACAGCTGTTCTTGGGTTTACCGCGTGATGCACATTATTCAAACTAGGTTCAAATCTTTTGTGCTATCCTGTAACTCTATTTCTGATGTATTTTGTAAATGTGCCACAAACAGCCCAGCAGATAATTCTATAAAAAGTAAATTTACACATAAGATAAATTACGGTAATTTTTTATGTGTAAAAATGAATGTTTTATAGAATTACCTGCTAGGCCGTTTGTGGCACATTTACAAAATACATCAGAAATAGAGTTACAGGATAGCACAAAAGATTTGAACCTAGTTTGAATAATGTGCATCACGCGGTAAACCCAGGAACAGCTGTAATATGACCTGTTACTAGGATTAAAAGTTATGTGGATATGCCCATATGTATCTAGTGATCAACAAGTTTTAGAAACAAATTTTTTTTATTATATGTTCGGTTAGCAATTTTTATAAATTTTTCATGAATTTTCCCTAACTAAACATGCAATGAAAAAAATTTATTTCTAAAACTTGTTGATCACTAGATACATACAGCGGAGTCCAATAAAAAAGAGCCATCCTTGAGAAAAAAAGTACTAATTAAAAAATTTTGTATCTCAACAAATAAGGGTCGTACAGAACTCCACGACCGCTCATTTTAAACGCATTTATAAGGACTTTTTATTGGTGTATCGGCAATTTAATTTTTAGTACTTGTCTGGGAAATATTACGACTTAAGAATAGAAAAAAAAATTTTTAATCGTCTGTGTTTAAATTTCAATCATTTTTAAGAAAATGATGGTAGAAAAATTTTACACGCCTAGTTTTAAAGGTATTTTGCTTAACTTGGAATTTATATTTTAGTTTTTTTTCTAGGTTTAGAATTGACCGAGATTTAGTGATTTTTGTTCAAAAAAGGGTCTTTTTTATTTTTCCGATATCTGCTTAATGAGAGAAGATATAGAATTTCTCAAAATTTTTTGTGCATTTTAATTTTTTTGATATTGTTGCGATACTTTTATAAGAGTATGGTATACATGTATATAAGAGTACCGCAACAATATCAAAAAAGTTAAAATGCACAAAAAATTTTGAATGAATTTAAGGTTATTTTACACACAAAAATTCACTTTTTTTTATTTGGCATTTTTTTATATCTCCTCTCATTAAGCAGATATCGGAAAAATAAAAAAGACCCTTTTTTTGAACATAAATCGCTAAATCTCGATCAATTATGAACCTAGAAAAAAAACTAAAATAGAAATTTCAAGTTAAGCAAAATACCTTTAAAACAAGCCATGTAAAATTTTTCTACCATCATTTTCCGAAAAATGATTTAAATTTAAGCATAGGCGAATAAAAAAATTTTTTTTTCTATTTTTAAGTCGTAATATTTCCTAGACAAGTACTTATAATTATATTGCTTTTATATATTTAATATGATTATTAGTACATAAAATATAAGAAATTGAACATAAATGACTTCAGAATTTTGAAATTTTGTAACAAACGCAATGATTGAAATTGAAAATAAATGTTGTGAATTTAATTGAAATTGTAAATTATAAATGATTTACAGTAAATGATACGAATTATTATCATATCAAATTTTATATATCATTCATTATTTATGCAATCATATAATTAAGATTACAATATATCTAATTATCATTTTGACGATGTATCTGACATTGCGAGAAATATGGAACGTAATGAAACTCTTAGAAATAATAATGATATTGATAATAATTGAGGTCGAAGTAGATCTAGATTATAACGTACTTCTGAGGAACGTCGTGTTATGATGATTGAGCGAAAGAAACGTTATAGAGATCGATTAAGACAAACTGAAACAAATTTTTATCAATCGCAAAGTTTCAAACCCAAGTCCATCTACTTTCGGTAACATTTCCAGTTAACGTCGGTCAAACGTTGCAGCGAGAAATGAATGATATTATGATCGAATTCGTGGAATAGAAATTAATTCTTCATCGTGTTCTTCCGTAGATCAAGTGCTTCTTGCAGATCGTTGTCGTTTAAGTTCTGGAGAAAATGATGTTTATTATAATCAAATTCAAAATCATGTTCATAACGGTTCAAATGTAATCGTTCAATGTAATCGTTCATAACGGTAGTCAAGTTCGATTTAATCAATTTGAGCATTATTTAGGAGTATTAAATGTTGTGTTTAAACATTGTAATGCACAACATTTTTCTGATGAAAAAAATTCGAAGGAAAGTTAATTCTTTTCACGATTGTTGCAGTCATGGTTCTATTACATCTAATAATTCTGATAATTTTCTTAACGAATTGCAATCTTTATTTGATGGTTCCCATTAAAAATCTGTGTTTTTTAAAAGAATTAAGAATCATAAGAATTAATTTTCTTTCGTCTCATTTAATGCCAATTTAGTGAATTTATTATCTGTTGGATGAGCTCCTTATTGTTTTCAAATTCATGGACAAATTTATTATCAAATTAATGAAGCATTTTATTTATCGGGCAACTACTATCCAAGTTATAGTCAGTTATTTATTGTCGATCCACACGAGGCAATTGACTATCGAAATGTTTCTAATTCCGGAACGGATGTCGATATTCTTAGTATTATAGAACGTTTAATATGTGAGTATAATATATCAGCTAAATCATATAAATGATGAAACAGGAAATCAATTCTTATATTGCAAAGAACGGTGTTGAACCTGAATTACGGCTATTATTTACTTTAAAACCTGGATATGAGAAAAGACGGTATAATTTTGAGCGAACTAATGAAGTTGCTGCTGTATTTTCTACCACTGCTGATGGTGTATTCCTGAATCATATGTAACTGTTCGAAATAAAATTTAAAAATCGTTACAAGTTTAAAGTTCTTTAGATGTTAATGTAGAACCCATTATATATCCATTGTTTTATCCGTATAGCAAGGGTGGTTAGAATTTTTCGACTGCGCTCTTTACACGCTTGATTTTATGTAATTCTTTTGACTGATAGATATTTAAGGCTGATTTTTAATTATATTATTTATACTCTTTGCGTATATTTATTCGTGTTATCTGTGATATCACTGTTAAGTCCTGGCTTGCACCAGGACTAAATAAAAGTGAATATGTTATTTAATTATATTATTTAATTGTATAGATTTATATATAAATTATGTTCTTTTCAAATATTTGACTTATTTATAAAAATGTAGTCATAAAGATAAAGATGTATGAATCTGGTGGTGGAAAAGCTCTAGCAATATTTAATTGAACGAAATCGCTCTCATAATTGAATATTATTAATGGATAAATTCAATACTTTGAAATAAAGAGTTTATTAAATAATTATATATTCTTACCTTGTAGTACTTCTTAAGTAGATTAGTGCTGGGTATGGGCAGACAAATGAATAGGTACGATATGTAGATATATAGATCCTCGAGGTTTATTAATATCTTATAACACTTTTAATACAATAGATTTTTATACGCGTATATATTTTAATATATACGCGTATATATACATATATATTTAGTATTAGCAATTGCTTTTGATATATAGAACTTGATGGGCAGTGTTAACTTGTTACCAATAAGAAACCCGGGTTAATATCCGTGTTTCAATGGTTTCAATTTGGTTTTCATACTCATCTTTGTTTATAAGATTTATTATCTTTTACATTAATTTTTATTTATAAATTTTCTTAAATTTTGATAATATGTTTCGTAATGTTTTTAGGATTCGTAAAATTCATTTTGAAATTTCGAAACATACGTTTCGATTCTTTTCTTATAATCTACTTCATTTCGCTTAATAATGAAATAATGGGACTGTTTAATAACTGAGGAATTTTGATTTACCAATGTTAATAAAAAAGATATATTCATGGCGTAATACCTTGGTGCTTAGGAGATTGCATATCAGAAGAATAGGCAATCGAAAAATAAAAGATAGGTCAATTATTGAACATTTACAATATTATGATTAAAATCTAAAAATTAATCAGGAACTGTATATGTATTTTATTTTATTTTTTTTTATAAGTGGCCAACAGAAGGGTACGTTTTATGACGTAACACCTTAAGGCTGAAAGATGTTGCTTATTGAAACAAAAGCAACATAAAAATCTGAAAACACTTACTGATTAATAAATCTTAAAAATCTATTTACAATTAACATGGATTAATACAATTGTGTTACAATACAATTATGTTTTATACAATTTTTCGGGTTGCTAGTTTGTAAAACATAGGTTAATGACATTGTAGTAATAATTCAGCAAAGTCAACAAAAAAAAGATGTATGCTGCTGACATATCTTAAAAATTTTTTTTTTCTTCTTACCATTAGTTTTCGTTGTTTTTTTTTGGTATTTAAGGGCTTGTTTTTATTTGTTTTTTAACAATCATCATCATGTATTCAAGGAAGCAGTATACCCGAGTTTATGTAAGTATCTCTATTATTGTCTTAATATTACGATTTCAATATTATATTATTTTTATGGATTTTTTTTTCTTATTAATATTATTAATATTACCTTTATCATCATTTATTTATTTAAAAAAAAATTTCTTGTTTTATTTCTCTTTTTTCAGTTTGTGGATTGGCAGCTGAGACGTGTGTACCGGCTGATGGACCGTTATCAAAATGATGCATGGTGGCTTGGATCTCGACGAGAGTTTGATGTTTAGGATCTTTGTGCCCTGTTTAGGGATGAAAAGTGCACCGTAATTGTTAATGGTACGCAGATGCGCGTGCAAGTGTTCCAAAATGATTTCTTTTTGTACGTTAGCGATCTGTTCATAAGAAGAGGCAAGTTGGTCTCACAACTCCCTGTAATGGGGCACCCTGGGTGGGTCCCAATAGATTGCAAGCCGGTTTTTAATTATGGAGAACAATGGGATTAGTTTCCCTTTTTCTGTACATCTTTTGTAAAAAAAAAAAAACAATAATATTATTGTACCATTTAATTTTATAATATATCTATTTTTATCATAACCTTTTGTTTTTATTTTCCAACTGCTTCTTTTCATATTTAATAATAATTAGATATAATACTTAAATTCTGAAAGAAAATATCTTAATTTATAGTAATTTTTTTAATACTTAAGAGTCCGCTGTATCTCTGTCCTTTTCTAATTAAAAAATTGACTTTTTTCCCAAAATTAGCAGCAAGAGGCAAAAATAAAGAGATGGTTTCGATGTGCTCAATAAAATGTAATATTTTCTTTGATTAGTATGAATTAATTTTATTGCTTCGTTTTTAAGAAAAGTTGAAATAACTTAAAAAATTAGAAATTAGTGTCAAATAATGGGATTTTCAAGTTATTCCAATTTTTCTTGAAAATAAAGCGATGGAATTAAATTATTCTTATCAGAGAAAATATTGCTTTCTATTACACGAATCGAAACCATCTCTTTATTTCTGCCTGAAGCTATTAGTTTTTATAAAAAATAAATTTTAAATAGATTCGGTAAAACAGGTAACTGTGTCGGTATACAGCTGACTCTTAATTTATTTTTTTTTTCTCATAAATACTTTTTCTTATTTAAGTCTTATTAAATTTAAATAATTCAATTCCTTTCAATATTATTGGCATGTTTGCTTTAAAACAATATTATTTCGAATTTCTATGTTACTTTTTCATTTGTTTTTTAAAACTGTCCTTATACCTTTAGTAATTAAAAATCAATTTAACATAAAAAAAATAAATTTTGCTTAAAATTAGAGTATTATTCGGGTTGACGATTTTAATATATTGTATAGGTAAATGACATATTCGCTTGGTGTCATTCACCTCTCTCCTCGCTAAAGTTGAATTGCACGCGATTTAACAACGTAGAAACCTATTACGAAATTTAGACGCCAGACTGTCAATTATTTAATACAGTTAAGTTTTTCTTGTACTGACAAGTATAAATATCATATATTTTATAATCTATTCTTGCATAACTAAGTTATTATAAGTCTAAATGAATAATTATTTATATAGTTAGAACTTGTTTTAGTTTTTAAAGACTTATATATGTATCTGCCTTATTGTTTATACATGTAAATATACATATATGTACACACAATAAAATAAAATTGAATGACATTAATGGGCTAATTTCGAATGTATTAAATTGCAAAATTTTTATAATTAATTAGTCTTAAATGATATTAAATACTAGAATCTCTTTTTTTCTGGTGGCTTTGAGACTAAGGATTTATTTGTGGGAGTAATATATGGTGACTTCTGGTAGAGGTGGGGGGGTTGGTTTAGGTAATGGTGTTAGGTTTCGTTTAGGTAGAGGATGCTGAAAAATAGGTTGTGATATATCTGGTTTTTCAATTTTTACTCCTTGTAATTCAATTTCTTCATACTTAGATTCTCTTTTTATTTGATTATTCTTTAATGTAGTCATTAAATGAGTAATAGAGCTGAAAATTGCTCCCAAAATTAATAGTCCAGCCATAAATAGTGTGTAGGGTATAGCCCCTTATGATTATGCCCATAGTAAACTTAATTATTTGAATAATTATTAATATCATTATTATGGCTGAGCTTATAGATCCAAATGTTGTTAATGTATTTATGAATTTATTCCAAGTATTTTCTGCGATATGAGATAATGTACTTTCTGTAAGTAGATTATTTAATAGATCTTCTTGTGTGTTTTGTTCTCCCTGTATTCCTCTTGCTATGGCATTTAGTAGAGCTGCTTCTTTAAAAGGAAACATGATATGTTGTCGTTATTCTTGTAAATCATCTTGTGAATATATTCCGCTTGTTGCCAACGTTGTTACTTTTTCTGATGTCCATGATCTCTTTGTATCTGATTTTAAAGTTTTTACTATATTTTTTGTTGGTCTTGGTTTTGGTAGAAGGCTTATCCAATCTTCTCCGATTTTTTAATATTGCGGGATTATTGAATTACAATTTATTCCTGATCCTGTTTTCAGTAATATATGTGTTTTCAGTGTTAAAAACTATGTTTCATTTTTTGTTGATACAGGCAATTGTATGTAACATTTCTTTGTATGAAATAGCTGGACTTCTACTGGCGTACATTTTATTACATGTTCTGCTTCGCCGGCAAGTTTAGCTAAATACCTTGGTTTTTGCATGATATTAAAGGCAAATTCGTCGGGAGCTATGGATGCAAGGGATAGAGATTCACGTATAATTTTTTTTCCAAGTTCGGATTTTTCTTTTAAAATGTTAAAATATAAATCTGTGAGATCAGCCCTAAAATGTTTTTTAATATATACAAATTTTGAGTATATATATGTAAATAAATCTAAGTTTGTTACATCTTTTCTTATCATATTATCGTCGAATAATATTTTATTATAAGCTATATCTAAAATGAATAGTTTAGGGTGTTCCGTTTTTGTTAATATTCTATCGCAAATTTTTACATTACTTGAAGCGGGCAAAGAAAATGATATTGATTCTGTGTTTACAGTATATACGGGATTTTGATTTGGTAAATTAATTATAGTTGCAGAGCCTCTGTATAAAGTCTCATATTCTGTTTTAAACCCGCTTCTGTAGGTAAGTGTGCCCAAAAATTATAGCCTGCTTGTGAATCAATGCAATGTTGATCCGAAAATTTACATACTGTTCCCGAATTTAATCTAATCTTATCGTTTTTTGGACTTACTTGAGCATATTCTTCTAATAATGTTATTTTTATAAGTCCCTGCACCAATACGTTGTCCCAGGATCCGAAGTTGTCTGCGTACGATGCTCCTGTGCATGTTTTATCTTTCACTGAGCCTGCAAAATCTATTCCTATTGATTTTGTAGAATTTATTTTAAGATCGGCTATAGTATGAATATTGTCGAATTTTAATATTCCTGTGTCGTGAATAAATTTGCATTTTTCATGACTTATTTCGTATAGATATTTTTGCAAAGCATGAGCAGTGGATCCAAGGTGAATGAACATTCCGCAATGAAAAACCGTTCTTTGAATTTCTATTTTAGATTGTATAACCTTAATTTTTTTTAATTCCGCTACTTGTAATAATTCTATTGTAAGTTGGTCATTGTAATATTTTCTTGCTGAAAATCACATTCTCCTGTGTCTAATAGTGAATATGTAGTGATGATTGGATCCGTAAATTCGCAATTAAATCCAATAATTGCACAATTTTCTTTAACAATAGATAATAAAATGAATAAAATGAACAGCATTTTTTTTCTTTCTCTTTTCCTTTTTCTTTCTGAAACATAAAATAATATTAATTTTTTCGTTCACGTAAAATTAATTTATTTGCATGAACTAATTTTGAGCCACCCTTAAAATCTATAGAGATATTGCTATTTTCGTGGACTTTTAATACTTCATAAGGTCCCGGGTTTTGATTTTTTCCTAATTTACCTGGTTTTGGCTCTTTTATAAGCCATACTTTATCACCTATTTAAAATTCTACAGGGTTTATGAATCTATTGTGATATAATTTAGACTTTTCTTTTGATAGTATTAAATTTTCACAAGCTATTTTTGCAATATTTTTTTATATTTATTAATAATTTTTCTATATAGTCATTAAAGGTCTGTAATTTTTCTGATGATTTTAAAGGTTTACTAGATGGTAATCTAGCTGGGTAGACGAAAACTAGTTCATATGGTGTAAATTTATGACTTGAATGAACACTAGTATTATAGTTAAATAGTGCAAGTTCAAGCCAATCATCCCATTCTGATTTTTTATCAGCAAAATTTTTTAAATATTCACATAAAGGATGATGAGCCCTTTCTAATGAACCATTAGATTGTGGATGAAAGGCAGTACTTTCGATTTTTTTTAATTTAAATCTTTTTAAAATAGCTTTCATTAATTTGCCTGTAAAATTTGCACCTTTATCTGTAAGTACTAGTTTTGCTGAACTAAAAATGCAAATAAATTTTTTTATAAATGCGTCAGCTATAGTCTCTGCTGTTTGATCTTTCAGCACGACAGATATAAAAAATTTTGGTAAATGATCTTGAATAGTTAATATATATTGATTATTATTTTTAGTTATATAAAGAGGTCTTACTATGTCTAATAAGATTTTATCGAATGTTTTTTCTGGAGTATCTGTTATTATCATAGGTTATTTTGTTTTGTTTCTTTTAATTTATTTCTCTGACATTTTTCACAGTTTTTAATACGATTTTGTATATCGATTTTAAGATTTTTCCAGAAATATTTATTTTTAATTCGATTATATGTTCTATTTACTCCCGAATGATCTCCTAAACTTGAAGAATGATATAGTTCAAAAATTTCATTTCTTTTTTCCTTTTCAACATATTATGTATTATTTAAGCAAATTATAACTTTTATACTTGTATTTTTTAAAATATTGTATAACAATTCTTCAATTTTATTCCAATTTATATTTAATATTTTTTTATATTTTTTGATATATTAAATATAGTACAATTATTTTTAATTAATAAATCTTTTAACGTATTCAAATTATTTATTAATTTTTCTTTTATTAATATTGATGATTCTTTTATATTTAAGCACATTATAAAAATTTTTCTCTTCTTATAATTTATTATTTTAATTTCATAATCTCTTAAATCGTTATTTATATTAATATTTTTGTGTATAATATATTCATCTCGAATCTCATCCAAAGATATCCTTTCATTCGTAATTAAATGTAATATATTATCTTTTCTACTTTGTATAGAATTTTTAGAATATATAATAGTATTAGATTTATTTAAGTATATATTTTCTTGTATTTATTCTTAATTGTTGACAGTTATAATTTCCTCATTTGGTATCATTTTAATTTTTTTCGGTCGACCACGTTTCTTTTTAGTACGTATACGTTCCTCATTTAATTTTTGAATTTTCATTTCATTTGTTGGTATGTTTGTTAATTCAACATTTGCTTCGTTTTCTTTTTCTTTTTGTGCTCTAGTTATAACATTAATTTCTATAATATCTATTGGGTTTCTCGATGATGCATTGCTGTTTACATTCATTTTTCCTTTTTTATAAATTATATTATAATCATATTCTGCAAGTTTAAGTCTTTATCTTTGAACTCTGTTATTTTTATCAGCCGATCTAAATGATAATAATGGCTTGTGATCTGTTACTATTGTAAATTTATTCCCGTATACGTAATTTCTAAATGTTTCTATTCCAAATAATATGCTTAACGGCAGGCCGGAGTAGAACCTGATACCGACCGAGTAACAATTGAGTTGTTTGTTATTTTCTCAAGTATTAATCGATGTATCTTCAAAATAAAGGTTGATCGCAATAGATATTATTATTATGAATATCTATGCACAAGAAAAAAAAAATCTACCGATTTGTTTTTGAGAAAAGTAAGGAACGCCGAAGTAAAAGATTATGTTTATAATATTTTCGCGTTCCTTACTTTTCTCAAAAACAAAGGGATAGATTTTTTTTCTTGTGCATAAATATTTGTAATAATAATATCTATTGCGCTTAACCTTCAATTTGCAGATACACCGATTAATACTTGAGTAAATAACAAAAATGCCAATTAGACAAGGACAGCGAATCCGGCCTCCTCTTAATGCTTCTTTTTCATAAGTGTGATATTTTAGTTCAGGACCTTTTAATACTCTAGAAGCGTATACTATGGATTTATTTTTCCCGATTCCACCTTGTGATAATATAGCGCCTAAAGCATACCTTGATGCATCTGTAGTGATTATAGATGGTTTATCTAACTGTGGAAATAATAATAAAGGTGCAGAGCATAGTGTGTCTCTTAATATATCAAAAGCCTTTTGTTTCTCTGAATCTCAAGTAAATTTTACGTCTTTTTGTAATACTAAAGTTAAAGGTTTTGTTATATTAGCAAAGTCGTTAATAAATTTTGTGTAATAACCTGCTAAACCCAAAAATTCTCTAATGTTTTTAACTGCCTTTGGTGTTGGAAATAATTTTACTGCATCAATTTTTTTTGGATCTGCTTTGATACCCTCTTTACTTATAATATGACCTAAAAATGCTACTTCGTTTTCCATAAAATCGCATTTTGTTAGTTCTAGTTTTAATCCGGCTTCCCTTAATTTTGTAGCAACTAGATTAAATTTAATATTATGTTCTTTTTCTGATTTTGCAGCTATAATGATGTCATCTATATAAACATGACATTTTTTTTTATTTATTAGCTCACCAAGAGCTGTATTTGCTACCCTCATAAATGTTCGTGGTGAATTAGTTAAGCCAAAATATAATACCGTAAATTCAAATCTTCCTGAAGGGTGTACACTAAAAGCTGTTTTATGTATGTCTGATTCTTTCATTGTGAAAAGCTGAAACCATGTCTACAGTAGTAAAATATTTATTTCCGCCTAAATCATCAAAAATTTCAATTATAGATGGTATTAAATAAGGATCTGGTATAGTTTTCTCTTCTAATTTTCTATAATCTATAGCTAATCGCCATTTTTCTTTTCTATCAGGACCTGGTTTCTTCTTAACTATAAATGCTGGAGCGTTATATGCGCTTTTAGAAGGCCTTACTAAATTATTATCAATTAATTTTTGAGTTTCTGTAATAGCGATTTCTCTTGATTTATGTGGCAATGAAAATTGTTTAACATATACTGGTCTGTTATCTGTTAAATTTATCTCATGTTGTTTTAAATTGCATTTTTCAATATTTTCTCCTTCTAACCAAAACATGTCATTATTTTCTAAAGTTAAATTATTTATATTTTGTTCTTTCTCTTCACAATGATTTGGATAGATAGATAGATATCAATTTATTTTGTAAAAGAGTACAAAAAGGCATGTAATACATCAAGCAATAAATAATAATTCTGTATAAAGTATTGCACATAATATGATAAGATATCACAGTCAAATATTAAAGTTAATATATAATACTGTATCAGTAAGTCACTATGTAAAAGCGATATCACAGACTACTCTAAATACACGCAGAAAGCATGAAAACATAAATTACAATAAAAACAGTCTTAACTATCTATCAGTCATAAAATTAAAATCAAATTAAAATCAAATAACACAATTTAAAAGATAAAGCATAAAGCATAGTCATGACATCAAATAAAAATAAAATTAGACAAAAGAATGCAGCAATAAATAATAAAAAAATAATATAATAATAAAATTCAAAGAATAAAAACTTGATACCGAAGATGTCATAACTATTAATAAAAAGAAACAGAATCACTCATTCTTTCTGCATTCATTCAACCATCATTCGCGCTAATAAATACATTCACACCTTAAATCTATATATAAGACAAAACAAAATAAATTAACATAAAATTAAAATACTTAAAATTAAGATCACTCGAGGTCGAGTAAGTACCTCCTCAAAGCCGACTTAAACCTGCCGAGCGATGGAAGATTTTTTATATCGGCAGGCAGGGAGTTCCAAAAATGCGCACCTTGAACTTGAAAGGAATTTCTTCCAGTCTCAGTACGCATGAAGGGCACTGCAAAGTCCTTAATCTCTCCTCTAGTGGCTACCCTAGGTACATATCTAGTAAAGAGACTCACTAGATACTCTGGAGTATTCATGCGCACGATTTTGTACATAAGTACAGCCATAAAATACTGTCTCCTTGAATCAGTACGCAGCCAGCCAAGAGCAGCTCTATGAGGAGAGATATGATCGCCCATTCTCACACCCATTACATATCTCACACATGAATTTTGTAGTCTTTGTAAACGTCTTTTCAACCCCTGCGAAGCATCGAGCAAAACTACTGAGCAGTAGTTAAAGTGCGGAAACAACAATTTAAACTTATATTACTTACTAATTCCTCTCTACGATCTATTTTTTCTTCATATATATAACTTATATTTTTATGCATTAATTTTTCTTCAAATTTATGAAATTCTTCTTCATGATTATCTAATATAAAATTTGTTAAAATATCTTTTTCCATAAAATATGTAAGAAATTCTTTGTCTTTATTATTAATGTTAAAATTTGTGTTTTCTTCAAGTTTTAATAGAAATTGTTCATATTCTATATCCTTGTTGTTTTTACATTCATCTTTTTCTAGAACACAGTTGATTTCTTTCATAAAGTTTTCAATATTTTCATTTTTATTCTGTAGAAATTGTGTAATCGAAGATATGTGTTTATTGTCTTGCATTGGCATGATATAATAAAAAGCGTTATTAACTGCTGTGTCATTGATTTCGATGTTCTCTGTACATAAATTTATCGATGAATTTTTATCGTTTTTATAATCTGTTTGAATAAAGGATTTTTTACTATTTATTTCTAAATATCCCTTGTCTAATCTTAACTTATTTTTTCTCAATACATCTATGCTTAAAATATCTTTATAAGGTATTGAAAATTTTTCAGATGCTACGTGGAAATTTGTACACGAATTATTAATAGGGAAGGTAATTAAACCACATGTTTTAACCAAAATATCGGTATTTCCTGACAAATATAATTTAATATTATTATTAATATAATTTTGTGGTACTAATTTTTCTTTTATGATGTTAAGTTGGGCACCCGTATCTATTAATAATTTGCATAAATCATTAGTATATGGATTTCGTATCTCGATAAATTGTAGTGTGTCACCTAGTTTAAATATATAAATTGGTATATTATTATTATCATTAATGTTTTCAGTTTTGAATCGTATAATTTTTTTCAATTCATTGTTCGTTATATTTTTTTTATTATGTAGTTTTACTGTTGTTGAATCATTCTTTATTTCTGATTTAAATTCCATTGCATTATGTAATGTTTCTTTTTGTTCAATAATTTTAACGTACTTTGAGCGACTTTTGTTGTGAATATGAACTGATGTGTTTAATTTAGCTTGACATTCTCTCTCTGTGTGATTTATGCTTTTGCAAAATGTGCAAAATTTACTTAGCTTACTTTCTATATTCTTTAATGTAAAACATGTATCGATTAAATGTCCTAATCTTTTACAATACGGGCATTGTACATTTTGAGGTTTTTTGTATTGTATTTTCCTACATTCCTCTATATTATGTCCTCTATTTTTGCAATATTTAAAAAATTTCATTTGAATTCATTGTCCATATGAATTATTATTTCTATTATCTCCTACGAACATTTTATTTTGATTAAAATTATTTTGACTGATGTTATTATTTCTGCATTCTTTACCTGAGTGACCCCATTTGTCACATAATTGACATTGTATTTGATTATCAGGTTTGGCCTGATTTATAAATATCTTAAATTTTTCACAATCAATAGTATTGTGTTCACTGTTACACAGATTGCATATTTACGTAGGGGTAATACTTTTTTCTGTAATTTGATTACAAAAGTTAGTATTATGTCCGTTCTTATTGCATTTCAAGCATAATTCATATTTTTGTATGATTGGACAGTGGCCTATTTGATGATTATTTTCCTGGCAATATTGGCAACAATATTCATCGTCTTCTAAATATTTACACATGCTTCTTGAATGACCTATTTGATAACAGAACTTGCATATTAGTATAATTTTATTCTTTGCATTTGTGTATTTAAATGATGGATGAGTTGGCTGTTTGCAATATATGCAGCCTGTATTGTTGCAACACAATGCCTCATGGCCTATGTCTTTACATATTTGACAGCATTGAATTTTTTTAGGTTTATCTTCAAAAATTTTACTATACATGATTTTCTGTCTAGACGAATTTGTCTTTATCCTAATATCCTTCTGTTTCTCCTGTTGTTTTTCAATTTCTATTG
Organism: Anastatus disparis; assembly: GCA_017163975.1. Classification (NCBI taxonomy): domain Eukaryota; kingdom Metazoa; phylum Arthropoda; class Insecta; order Hymenoptera; family Eupelmidae; genus Anastatus; species Anastatus disparis. The sequence goes on along the minus strand of JAFFSR010000395.1, from coordinate 145,294 downwards.
ATTTAATGGTTGCACTTGAATAATCTGCCACCACTCCCAATTCAAATCTGATTTTATTTTTTAATCCTTGTCTAAAATATTTTAATGTATCTTTAGCTAAATCATTTGTAAAACGTTAATAAGCATCTTCTAATATACCCTCTTCATTTTGTTTCTTATCTTTAATTTTTAATGTTAACTTTATTATTCTTTCTACATATTCAACCATTGATTCATTTTCCCCTTGTTGTATTTGTTCCAATCGTGCATACAATGAATGTAAATTATCGATTTCAGGATATAGTTTCTTTATTGTTTTAATAAAATCTGCAATACTTTCAATGTTACTACCTTTTATAGCAGTAAGAATCGTTTCTGATACTTTGAATCTTATATGATTCATAAATTTCTTTTGTTCATCCGCAGTCAGCATATCTTTTGCAATTTCTAACGAATCTATGTACTTTTCCAGAGGTATATTTTTACCCGTAAACTCAGGTACTAATCTTGACATTTCTTTAAAAGAATATCCCGAAGTATTTGCCATGTTTGTATTATTAGGCATATTTATACTGTAATATTATTTTTATTATTATTATCAAAAATTATATTTTCTAGATTTCCAATACCCTCTATTTCGTAATAACTCTCCTGTTTAATAGGAAATTCCTGTAAGTCGTTAATTGTTTCGTCAATAGTTAAATTATTTTCTGATGAAACTGTCACGTTTTTATCTGTTGTATTATTATTATCAGCTAAAGTAATATTTTTTCTGTTTTCAATACTTTTTATTTCTTGATATTTTGTCTGTTCAGATGAAAATTCCTGCGTATCGTTAAGTGATGTATTAGTGTCTGATAAAATCGTCACGTTTGTCGCTAAAGTGTATTTTTGTGTAAAACTGTCTTCTTTATTTTTATTATGACTTTGTTTCGTCTTAGTAATTTGTGGAAATGTTTTTGGAATTGTGCCTGTATATTTATTTAATAGTGTATTTTGTTCACTTGAATTATCTGTATTAATATTTGATTGAACGTCCGTAATTATATTTGAGATATTATTTTTTTATGTTTCTTCTAAAGTTGTATTTGAAGCATTACTATCAACTGTTTCGTCTAAGGTTTTATTTAAATTATTACTTTCAATTGTTTGATCTTAACTTTTAGTCGGAATGCGTGTAATTTTAGTGCTTTTGCGAAACGGATTAATATTTTCGTAGATATTTTTTCCTGTTTTTTCTTGCTCTCTTAAAACTGCTTGTTTAATATGATTTCTAATTCTTTCACGAATAGCATTAATATTTTCGTCTTTTTTAGTAGATATTTTAAATTTTCGACAAATTTCAGATAATTCTAATTTAGAGTATGATATTACCCACTGTGTTTTCCCTTCTTTTATATAATTTGTTATCTGATTAAAATTTATTTTACTCATTTGAAATCTTTATTATTTAATTAAAAATGAAGAGTTTTATTTATTTAAAATATTAAATTTCGTACATAAAATTGTAAGTTTAAAAATTATAAATACTGTTGACTGTGTTTCTCTCTCTTTTTTTTTAAATGCCGTTTGTAAACAAAGAATATTACATACGTTATTAACAATTCTTTGACACTGACCAACTACTCTTACATAAAAATAAAGAATTTTGCCGATCTATGTTTTAAAACTTGATATTAACTCACTGCTGTTATACCTACACGAGAGCGTACGGTGAAAAAAAAAAAAATTTTGCTGAGCTTGTATTTTCGAAGTTCAATACACTTGCAATGTTTTGATGACAACTGTCTATTTTTTAAATGCAGTCTGTTTACTTTATTTTGGTATCTTTGAATTTTAATTTTATATTCTTTTCATAAAAATTAATATGTTTTTAGTATTATTTAATATAACTCAATATTTTAAATAATATTGAATTTTTACTGTTTAGTCAACTTTTCTTTTTATTTGTTTATTGATCGTGAACTTCAAACTTATTTCACTTTTCAAATTAAATAATTGTGCGAAAATTATGGATGTATGTTGTAATTTCTCAATGCACTAAATAAATGATATTATTTGAAATCAGTTTATAAAGACTTTGTAATTTTTATTTGCTAAAATAATTGATGTACAGATAAATGATTTTACATTTATTTTTATTGACAATTTTTATATAAATTGTATAATTTATTTGATATATGATTTTCAATCGCGCAATTTCGCGTATATAGACATTATTTCAATTACGCACTTTGCGTATAATATATTAATTTTATTTGTATAATATTTTTATTTTTAAGAACTCTATTCGTATTTTAATAATACACTTCGTGTTTAATATTTTATTTTTAATAACACTATTCGTATTCGATAATACACTTCGCGTTTAATATTTTATTTTCAATGACGCTATTCGTATTTGATAATACACTTCGTGTTTAATATTTTTATTTTCAATGACGCTATTCGTACTTGATAATACACTTCGCGTATAATATTTTTATTTTTAATGACGCTATTTGCTTTTAATAATGCACTTCGCATTTAATTTTATGTATGTTTATTTGATTTGTGCCTTTAACATATAATATTCTATTTGACGCACTTAGCGGTTAATTAACACACTTTTGAACACTGTATTATAAGCCCTTTGAATATATTTTTATGCACTTCATATAAATAGGTAAGAAATTATAAATTTTCTCTGATTATTCTTTAATATATCCAATACGATCCTTCAATCAAAAAAAAATTTGTACCGGAACCAAAATGTTAAGTAGTCCTGGCTTGCACCAGGACTAAATAAAAGTGAATATGCTATTTAATTATATTTTTAATTGTATAGATTTATATATGAATTATGTTCTTTTCAAATATTTGACTTATTTATAAAAATGTAGTCATAAAGATAAAGATGTATGAATCTGGTGGTGGAAAAGCTCTACCAATATTTAATTGAACGAAATGGCTCTCACAATTGAATATTATTAAAGGATAAATTCAATACTTTGAAATAAAGAGTTTATTAAATAATTATATATTCTTACCTTGTAGTACTTCTTAAGTAGATTGGTGCTGGGTATGGGTAGACAAATGAATAGGCACGATATGTAAATCCTCGAGGTTTATTAATATCTTTTAATACTTTTAATACAATAGATTTTTATACGCGTGCATATTTTAATAATCGATATATGTATATTTAGTATTAGCAATTGCTTTTGAAATATAGAACTTGACGGGCAGTGTAAACTTGTTACCAATAAGAAGCCCGGGGTAATGTCTGTTTTTCAATGGTTTCAATTTGGTTTTTATACTTATCTTTGTTTATAAGATTTATTATCCTTTACATTAATTTTTATTTATAAATTTTCTTAAATTTCGATCATACGTTTTGTGATGTTTTTAGTATTCGTAAAATTCATTTTGAAATTGCATACTTACACAGATTGCATATTTACGTAGGGGTAATACTTTTTTCTGTAATTTGATTACAAAAGTTAGTATTATGTCCGTTCTTATTGCATTTCAAGCATAATTCATATTTTTGTATGATTGGACAGTGGCCTATTTGATGATTATTTTCCTGGCAATATTGGCAACAATATTCATCGTCTTCTAAATATTTACACATGCTTCTTGAATGACCTATTTGATAACAGAACTTGCATATTAGTATAATTTTATTCTTTGCATTTGTGTATTTAAATGATGGATGAGTTGGCTGTTTGCAATATATGCAGCCTGTATTGTTGCAACACAATGCCTCATGGCCTATGTCTTTACATATTTGACAGCATTGAATTTTTTTAGGTTTATCTTCAAAAATTTTACTATACATGATTTTCTGTCTAGACGAATTTGTCTTTATCCTAATATCCTTCTGTTTCTCCTGTTGTTTTTCAATTTCTATTGATAAAGATAGAATACAGTGGTGTAAAAATAATCAAAAACAATAACGAGCTGATTCTTATCAAAGATTGATTGATTATATGAATGAATCGGCAGATGATTTAAATTGTCAAGTTGGTAAAATGGTTATATTACCGTCTACGTTCCTGGGTTCTCCTCGGTATATGATGCAAAATGATCAAGATACAATCTCAATCGTACGAGTTTCAGGTAAACCCGATCTTTTCACTGCGTTGACCTGTAATCCTCAATAGCGTGAAATTCGTGAAAATTTATTTCCAGGACAACAGGCTTCTGATCATCCAGAGTTATATACACGTGTTTTTCATTTGAAAAAGAAACATTTAATTTGATTAATTACAAAAGAAAATTATTTTGTATTCGTAGTTGCTTATGTTCATGTTGTAGAATTTCAGAAACTCGGATTGCCTCATGCTCATATATTGATAACATTAGCAAGTGGTTATAAATTTATGACTCCTGAAATAGTTGATAAATATATATCCGCTGACATACCTGATCCTGACGATGATTTAGAATTGTATGATATCGTCATTAAGAATATGATTCATGGACCATGTGATGATCGATGTATCGTAAATGGCAAATGTTTAAAACATTTTCCTGAAGAGTTTGAAAATGAAACTACAATGAGTGCTGATGGTTATCTATATTATCGTCGTCAAAATTATGGTTATTGTGTTCGTCGACGCAATCAAATTATTGATAATCAAAACGTAGTTCCTTATTGTCCAGGTTTATTGCGAATTTTTAATTGCCACATTAACTTTGAAGCTGTTTCTAGCATACAATCAGTAAAGTATTCATATAAATTCGCATGAAAAGGTCATAGATGCTGCTACAATTGTCATTGAAAATACTTCAAACGACCGAATTATTAATCATGACAAAATTTCAAATTTTATTGAATCTCGCTATGTCAGTACTGTGGAGGTATCTTATTGCATATTAGGTGAACTATTAAAGTCTAAGAGCCATAGCGTCGTTCAATTACCTGTTCATTTACCGAATCAGCAGACTGTATTAATTAAACCCGTACTCAATGATGTTTCTATTGCAACTGCATTTACTTGATTATTTAGCTTTTAATTTACGTGATGAATTTGCTTGGCAATATTGATAAACTGAGATTCCAAGCCATTATGTTTTTAAAAAGCAAATAGTTAACGGTAAGAACGTTATAAAGTGGGTTAAGCGTAAAAAACATTTTAATTGTATAGGTCGTATGTATTCTGTTAGTCCTAGTCAAGTTGGACTAAATCGTTTACGATTGTTACTATTGAATGTACGAGGTGCTATGAGTTTTAATGATTTGAAATTCGTAAATGGATTACAGTGCACTACATTTTCTGAAGTATGTTTAATTTTAGGTTTAATTGAGGATGATGATGAATGGACCCGTGCCTTGCATGAGGCTGTTATTTGGATAATGCTATTTAGTCTTCGGCGTTTGTTCGTTCGGATATTGATTCATTGTCAACCTCTTTATTCTGAATAGTTACGGCATGATTATAAAATTTCTTTTTCTGAAGATTATTATCATTCTATTATTGATGTTAAACAGGCTCAAAATTCAGCTTATATTGATATTTGGAAAAATTGTTTTATCAGGTGGTAATTTTCGACAGTCATTACCTGTTTTACCTACAGGGACCCGAAGTGAAATAGTAAGTTTATCAATTAAAATATAGTTATCTTTAAAATTAATTTTATAAACATCAGTTAACTCAAAATATAAGTATTTTGGACGATGAAATGGATTTTACCTAATTTGTTTTAAATGTTGGTAATGGATCAATGAATGATAATAATGATTCTGTAGAAATTCCCGATCGTTGCATTACACATTATTCCAATATTGCCAATTTTATATACAGTGATTTAATTAAAAATCATTTATTTGATGAAATGTGTTCGACTGCCATATTATCTTATTAAAATATTGATGTTGACGAAATTAATAATGAAATCGTTTCGATGTTGGATTGTAAAGGCGAACGCTTGTATACAGGTATTGATTCAGCTAGAATGATAATGCTAGGATGATAATGATTGTGATGATAATGCTTCAATGACTGAAGTATTATTACCAGAGTATCTTAATACCATAAATCCTCTATCTGTACCACCTCATAAATTACATTCATAAATAAATGCTATTGTAATGCTTATACGGAACATTTGTATTAATAAAGGTTTATGTAACGGTACTCGATTACGTATATAAGATTTAGCAAATAATTTACTTAAATGTAAAATATTAACTGGTGATAAAGTTGGTGAAGTAATATTTTTGAATCAAATAACTTAGTATTCTGAAAAGGATTATCCTTTTACGTTTAAACGGTGGCAATTCCCTATTAAATTAGCTTTTGCTATGTCATTTAATAATATTGGTGTAGATCTTTGAAAAGATACTTTTGTTCATGGACAATTATATGTGGCTATTTCGCGTGTTCGAAAATGGAATGGATTGAAAATATTTTTCAATCGTTATCAGACTAATGATAAAGTAAAAAATGATGTTTTTAAGGAAATTCTATTCTAAATTATTAAATTTTTTACTATCGGTGACGTAGATTACGATTTTGGTGTGTTAAAGTGCATGTGATTAGATACAAATGGCCCGATGATTAAAAGAAAATATGAATAATAGCAATATGAAATTGTTAATTAAAGATCGATTTATTTTATTACTAAATGTATTAAAAATTATAAATAGAGTTGTAATTTTAGTTCTATTTTGTAATTGTTACAATCATTTTTGTAATATATTATAATACATGATAATCATATAATTTTATAATTTTAATTATAAATTTAATTGTTATTTATAATTTATTACAATTTATAAATTATTGTGATATATTATGTTTTTATAGGTGTTAGTTAATCAGTCAATTAATAAATGATTCGTTTCGTGATTGCAAGAAGAGTGGAAAAATTTAGAACACTTTTAATATGATTCATATTAATTTTGATATTCATGTTATTAGGTTGTTATTTTATTTTTGGTTGATTTATAAATTTTTGTTAAATTGTAATTTCGTTGCATTTGGATATTCTGTTTTCATAATATTTGAAATATTAATTGAATTGTATGGATTAGTTTTTAATTAATTTTTTTTCTATTTGTAATTTTTATTAAATAGTAATTTGTCAAAACATTAAATTTTTACAAGATTGTTATATTTTTATGTTAATTTCTTATTATTAATTATTATGCTTTTAATTATGTTTTTGTTTTAATGCGATTATTGAGGTATCAGTTTTACATGATTTTAATATAAACATATTTTTAATGCATTTTTGTTATTATTTCATTTATATTTTATTTTATCATTATTGATATTCTTTTTACATTATTATATTTCATTTATTTGTTATATTATAAAATATCGTTATATGATTCATTTTTACTGTTAAAAATTTAATATTTTCATACTAATTCTTAAGTGATTAAATTATAAAGTTATTGTATGAGTGAAATATATAACTTTTATTCGTGTTAGTTAATACGTTTTTATGGGTATGTTTATATACCGTTAAGACGTTTTTGTATATTTGTTACAGTTTTTAAGTGTTTTCATATGTTTATTTTTTAAAGAAAGTTATGTGTTATTGGGCTATTTAATAATGGTATAACATTATTCCGTTTACATTGCCATTCGCGCATATTTTTGCTTCAACGAGTTACTATTATGTTTTTACGAAAAGAGTTACGTTATTTCGTCGACATAATTGAAGTTTTCTTTTGTGTGCATGTATAGTTTATTTTTTCTTTGGTTTTATTCTATGTGCATTTTTATTTTTCTCATTTATGGACAATCGACAATTTTTTATATTGTAACGGTTATTTTGCCGGTTACAAAAAAAAGAATTAGCTTTCAATTTAATATGAATTATAGCTAAGTCTATAAATTTTTAATACATGCGGAGTTGCTAAAACTACTAGAAATTTTACTAAATATTACACAGCGAACTCCGATTAAGCTAGCCAATCAATCCTATTGATAAACGACAAAATCTTTTGCGCTATAATTGTCGCTTGCTGCACACACTGCGTCTCTCTCTCTCTCTTACCTGATCGAGAGATGCGTTGCCGGTAGCGCAGTTTTCCTTCGTGAGGCAGGTTCCAAAATACGTTATATTAAATTATATGATATTACGTAACTAATTAATTTACAACTGCTCACAAGGACCGCAGAGGCGTCCGAGTAAGCAACGGGAAATATATTTTATGTTATATAGAGTCAGGCAGTATAAATTAATATAAAGCACGATTTAATAGAAAACAAAATTAATTTATTATAAGAAAAATATAAATACAAAGGTAAAATATGAATTAAACGAAAATAAAATTGAGTAATATAAGAAAAATAATTTAGGCGTCTAATGAGAGAGTAAGCAAAGGGAGGGCGCGTCGCGAACTAAATAGTACTCGCTTATGACGCTGATCGGTTATATAACCGAAGATACAATATACCCGAACAAGTATCTCTCAAAGAAGAGACACTTGGATATCGTACAGTATAATTATACTCACGGTAACGCACTGGTCAGCTTAAACTAATTACCTACGTGCACGTAGATGTCGCTCGCCCGTTATCGTAGCTTCTCCCCTATACGTAACCAATACGTAGATACTCTGGAGTAGATCGGTGGAAAACGTCTCTTCCCGATCGTTGAATTCCGCTGAGCTCTGCCAACCTGGTGGCCTTGTCGTAGATCGGTGGAACCCTTTACACGCCGATCAACATATTTGCTGGCATTTAATGGCTGACCGCTAAGATGCGCGAAAAGCGGTCAAGCAAAACTCTGCAGAAAGAATTTCTGAGAGTTGTAGCTAGCAAATATAATATAATACGCTAGTCGATATAAATTAATGAGTTTAATCTAAGACAATGTTACGCGCTATCAATTGCAAACTTAGTCTAACGTATTATAAGACCACGTGGCGAAATCTTTTTAACAAGCACAGCGCGGCTTAGGTTTCGTGTTAACGCAACGGTAGCCGGAAACTCTCTGAAGCGCCTCGCGGCCGGCGAGCTTCTCTCTCGCGTGCTGGTCGTCAAGATACGTACCTCTTTACTCGTCTTAGACGAGATATATGACCGAGCGTCTATCCCATTTCGATAGCTAAGCGCGCAAGATTCAAACACGGTAGAATACCGTTACACCCCTCCGCCAGACACAGCATAACCGCGTTCTGCTGCTCTGCCTATCGCGCGGTAGGTACGCAATCATTGTCTTAAGCAATGTTAATATTTACGATTTTCTACTATAAAATAATTTTCGTTGAACACGCGTTTTTCCCGGTGAACAAACTACTATGCTTTCGCTACGCTTCACATTGGTAGAACCTTTAGGCCTACCTCGCTTATGCCTGACTGATTTGGACTCAACTTGACGCCTATGCTCTACAGTTCGCGTAACGAAGAAAACTCTTTTACGCGGGTGACCTCGCTTCTCATTCGGTTTCTCGATATGGGGAGAATCACCGCTTGCAGGCGGTCGTACGCAATCTGAGCCCGATCCTCCGTTGGCACATGGAGTCGTATAGATCGCGAGAGACGGGTCGCTCTCCGTCTCATTCGCACGCATTGATTCCAACGGTGGTTGAGATCGCAGATCATCTTCTTGCTTTGCGATATATGCCTTAAACTGCTCTCCTTGAATCTGACTATACGAATTACTATCCCTGTCTAGCAAACCATGTAGATTTAATCCATATTCAGCTGTAACGACATATGGACCAACAGATTTTGGTGCAAGCTTACTTGCTATGTCTTGAGCAGCAGGAGAGAATATTTTATTTCTCTTGTATATTAAATCAACTATATTATGAGTTGCTTTTGCTCTACCTGCCACCAAGCATTTTATACAAGCCTGATCAGCTGCTGTAACATCAGCTAAACTAACTGTTGCTAATTTTCCAATGTACAGTTGTTCAAGAGCAGCAACTTCTAAATTTACCTTCACATTAGTACCTTTGAAAGAAAGCTTATTTTCACAAGGATCGAAAAAAGCTCTAAATGCTCGTACGAAATTGCCTCCTAGATAGTATTCTTCATTTAAGCTAGGCATAATCGCACAGCGAATCGTTTTGGTGATTCCACCTACAGTGAAAGGAAGGTCAACATAACCTACTAGTGAGCAGGATTTACCATCTGCTACTTTAACCAATCTACCTGTAGCTGGTATTAAAGGTACATTACAGGCTACAGCTAGCTGTAACTCTAGCAAGTTCATGACCGTGCGTGATGCACCTGGGTCACACAGAGCCCTTATTCAGTAATCTCTGATCACTACCGGGAGCCACCATCGAGCTTCATCATCGATTACTGGCTGATTTAGCTCTACCTGTTCACTTGTCTCAACTTGACAAGTGTGAGACTCAACTTGTGTTTCTATTGAGTCTTCAGGTAAATTTTTAACTAACACCTTTCTAGTAGAAGGTTCTGAGGTCTCATCAGCCTCACCGGGAGCGGTAGGTACCTTATCTACTCGTTCCCTGGTCCTTTTTCCGTACACTATGAGCAGGACCAGATAGTATATCCAGGTAATCCACACCGATAACATTCTCGGTTACGTTTTGGATTTTTCGAACCTTCCTGATTTTGTCTGACTTGTATCTCTTGAAGAACTGTCTTTTTGCTATTGACTTTATTTTTCCAAATTACTGTCATCTTGAGAAGGTTTCCGAGATCGCTTCTTAAAATTTTGTCGACTTTTAGCAGACTTCTTTTGAGGCAATTTAAGCGCTGCAGGTCCTTGTACGTTATCCTCGCTAAACCTCTGCTGCTTTTCGAACGCCTCAGTGAGTTTAGTCAACTTAGTCGTTATTGCAATGTTCATTTTGACTATGTTAGCCTGATCATTAACAGCTTGTTCCTCCTGTATTACTGCTGAAATAATCCATGTATACTCTCTCTCACTCTCATTTATTTAAAAAAATACTAGCATTCATTTATTCTTTTTCTCTCTCTTTTTTCATAGGTTCCATGCTCTTACTTATTTGTTCTCACTTTTCCATTATATCGAACCCTCACTAATTCATTTTATTTTACATACACCCATACTTTCATTCCATTTTCTTATTTTTTTTTACACATGCATGTACACACATACTCTTACATTCATTTATTCCATTTTTTTTTATACTACACACATACACATACATACACACAGTCATACTTTCATTCATTTGATTTTTTTATGTTTTATTAGAAAATAAAAATTACAAATACATATTACAAATGCCATTTATTTTCTATTTCATCCTCTCATTTATTTGCATATACTCACATACATTCAAACCTCATCCATTCATACAAGTTTTTCTTTTTATTTATTCTTTACAAATTAGAATATTATGAATACAAATTATAAAAAATACAAACACAGATAAATACAAAATTAGGAAATACAAAATATTATAAAATTATAAATTATCATTTAAAAATTTTAAATATTTTTAATAATTCAACTGCTTTCTTCTTTTATTGGTACGGGCTGCGTCTGGTCACGTTAGTTCTCTTAGCCACGGAGCTGAGTAAATAGTGCTGCTGTATCTTCTTTTCTTTGGTTCCAAGTGTAAAACAAATTAAATATCCTCTTCTTTTTTTTCTCCAGCCTCCATACTTAAATCAGGCATATTAAGTGTAGGAGGTCGTGGCATTTTCGACTCTAATTTTTCCTAAAAAAATGTTAATTTTAAATATTATTTATTTTTATTAAATTAGTAAAATTTTTAGAAAAAAATACTTATAGAAGTTTCTTTAAAATTGAATTCATCTATTTCTTTGCTGAAGTCTTGAATATATTTTGCAATAGGGGTTTCTTCATCATCCTCCATTTTATCGACGAACTCTTTAATTTCATTTAAAAGTTCATCTAAAAACTTTGAGGAGTTTGTAAGGAAGTCTGCATCGTCACCGTCTTCTGCTGTTGCTGAAAGAAGGTCTTCAAGGATTGGATCCATCTTGTACTGATGATTAGGATGACGAGTGTCCTTTTTACGTGTTTAAATAATAGTGTGTGAAAATACAAGAACACCCTTTTGAGAAAGGACTTTCCCGAATGTTTAGACACTAATATCTAAACACATAAGAGGAGACTTGTTACCAGAATCACCGAGAAAGAAAAAAACATAATTAATCTAAATAAATTTCGATTATATTTTTAAAAAATCAATCTTTCTTATTATAAATAGCAGAAGAAATTTTATAGAATTTTCATTAATGATTGAAACTCAAGAGGCGGTTCGGACTATTTTCCGCATGGGGGCGCTGCAGGTGAGAGAAAAATATAAAATATGTAAATTATACACGGATTTACAATTTATTAAGACAATAATATACTTTTAACGTTGTCAATAACTCTTGCCATATACATGTAGAATAATTATTGATGATAATCTTGTTTGAAAAGTCGAAAATATTGTTGTAAAGCAAAAAATGCAGTGCGAGAAAGAGCCGGCGTGAACATATGTATTCATCATTCCTTAATGTTACTTTCTCTGTCGCACTAAAGAAAAATACACATGTTTACATCGGCTCTATCACGCGCAGCATTTTTCGCTTTACAAAAATATTTCAAAGTTTTCAAACAATATTAGCCTCGATAATTGATCTACATATATATGGCAAGAGTTATTGACAACGTTAGAAGTATATTATTGTCTTAATAAATTGTAAATCCGTGTATAAAAAATATTTTATATTCTTCTCTCACCTGCAGCGCCCCTATGCGGCAAATAGTCCTGACCGCCTCTTAAAATAAAATCCTGAAAATTCTATAAAATTTCTTCTGCTATTTATAATAAGAGGGATTGATTTTGTTCTAGATTTCTCTTGAACGAATTTAAACAATTAATTTCACTTATTACATAGAAACACAAACAACTTACACAACATATAACATATTAAATAAATAATGCTAAAAGGTTGAATTTTAAAGAACATTCTTGAACTTATTTAAATGTATGTAATTTCTATAGAATGAATTTAAGAAAATTCTATGTCTTCTTATTTACTACACTGAGAGAAAATTCATGCTAATAGAGCATGCGAACTGCCATCTATGCGAGCATATAAAACATTGATACAAATATGACAGGCCGTGAGAAACTCTATTAGTATTGGATTACCTTATACTAAAAAAGATGGTATGGAGAGTAACTAAAGCATGAACGGCATTCACTGATGACTCGCGTGGTATACTTCGATGACTCCCCACTCTCATATCCTTTGTTTGCTTGAGTCGCCTCCTCTTTTGGGTGGCGACGCGAGCAAACACGGCTGGTCTATACCCAAAATTATGTTGCAAATTTCTTTAACGTATTTTCGTAGCGTGAATCTTTTATTTCTTTTCTTTTCTTTTTTTATGAAGGGAGATACGTTATAAATATAACCTGTTAAACTTTTTAACTTTAAATAATTAATTTTTAACTTAAAATTTAATTATTTTAAACCGCTGAGGGCAGATGAGCATGTACGATTTTACGCCAGAGATATTTCGGAGTAGCGTTGGTCTAGTGCGTAACGTTCACGCTTTTCCTTTTGAGTACGCGAGTTCAACTCTCGGCTAGGGTCACTTTTTTTTAATTTTTTTTATTGTTTTAATATTTTTATTCCTTTTATATTTTTTTTTTAGATTTTGTATTTTTTAATAATTTTAAAATTTAATTTTTCACAAGTGAGCTTGTTTTTTCAATGAAAATTTTTTAAAATAAATTATTCTTTATAGGTAGTAATTACAAATATTGATAAATAAATAATAGTGATGTTTATTTTATAATAGTATAGTTTAATTTATTTATAATTCAGTTTATAAAATTTACAATAAATTACAATAAATAAATAAAACTGAGTTATTATTATTTATGTTATAATATATATTGTATATTGAAATATGTTTATAAAGACAAAATTGAACTATAGTATTGTAAATATCACTATTATTTATTTATTAATATTTTAAATTATTTTCTATATGAAATAATTTATTTAAAAATATTAATAAAAAAACGAGCATATTTTAAGTAACTTGTGAAAAATAGATTTTAAAATTAATAAAAAAATAGAAAATAAAAAAATATAAATAAAAAAAGCAATAAAAACTATTGAAATAATAAAAAAAATAAAAAAAAGACCTAGCCGAGAGTTGAACTCGCGTACTCAAAAGGAAAAGCGTGAACGTTACGCACTAGACCAACGTTACTTCGAAATATCTCTGGCGTAAAATCGTACATGCTCATCTGCCCCCCAGCGGTTTAAAATAATTAAATTTTAAGTTAAAAATTAATTATTTAAAGTTAAAAAGTTTAACAGGTTATATTTATAACGTATCCCCCTTCATAAAAAAAGAAAAGAAAAGAAATAAAAGATTCACGCTACGAAAATACGTTAACGAAATTTGCAACATGATTTTGGATATAGACCAGCCGTGTTTGCTCGCGTCGCCACCCAAAAGAGGAGGCGACTTGAGCAATAGAAGAATGCCATAATTAGCAGTAAAGAAAGAATAGTGGACAAGCCACGTTTACTTCCTTCACGTCCCATGAGAGGATACAGCACTAGCTATCGAAGCATATTAGAGTGGGGAGCTACTAAAGCATGTAAACAAACAGTTTTTGGATAGCACAAACCTCGTAAGAGTAGATGGCGCTGTTATTAAAGCATAGGATATTACTTACTAACTTTGGATACGTAGACTACATGCTCTATTGGCATGAATTTTCTCTCAGTGTAGAATTTAATATTGTATAAAAAATTTTGAATTAAAAAAATTTTATTTTTTAAAATAATTAAATTTAAATAATAGCTATTATTACTTATATTAAATATAAAATTTTTTAGTACTAAAATAATAGATAGGGCATAGCGGGTATCAGCATTCGCTTGGACCAGTAATGCGCGACCATAAAAAATTATAATATAAAATATAAAATTTTAGATAGCAGATAGGCGTTCACGGATATCGCCTGTTCATTGGTCCAATAAGGATATTGGCACAGTAATGCACGAGCGTTCTTGGCCACTTGGGTTATTGGTCCAGTGATGCAGTAGCATACTACAACAAGTGGCTCAGAAAGCTCGGAAGCTTCTAAGCTAGTTGACCCAGAAGCCCCTTTGCTTATCTACTATTATGTCTGATCACAATCAAAAAATCTTATAAATCTATTACATTTTTAAAAATGCGGAAGGGCCACATAAATTTAACAGTGAATAAAAGCATCTTTTTAAAGATCTACACTAATATTATTAAATGTTTGTCCCTGAGCCTTATCAATTGCTATCGTAAGAGCTAATTTAATAGAAAATCGCCGTCTTTTAAAAACAAAATTGATAATTCTTTTCAGAATACAAGTAATTCGATTCGAAAAAATCACTTTACCAGGTTTATCACCAGTTAATATTTTGCATTTTACTAAATATAGTATACATAATCAAGTATCATAACATAAACTTTTATTAATACGAATGTTTCGTAAAAGCATTACAATAGCATTTATTTTTAGATGTAATTTATGAGGAGGTCTACATTAAGAATTTAAAGTGTTAAGATACCATGGTAACAATACATATTTCTTTTTTTTTAGAGAAAAAGTTAATTGTATAGAGGATATTGTTCTCTATATAATTAACCTTTTTCATATGATGATTTTAGATGGATTTTAGCCCGGTTTTCGTCTAACACATTACATCAGGCTAGCCCATCTAACCCACCGTACCGAAATCTTTGACTACCGATTTATGGTCAGTCATTTTTGTGACCAACAATCAACTGATACCCAATGAGATCGGATTTTTTTTAAGAGTCGCGCGATATTATTAGCACATGCACTAATTTTTCTTTTCAAAAAAAAGTCATAGGGATCTGGCCGGGATTCGAACCCATGCCCACCGCATTAAAGGCAAGAGCTCTATCCATTACACCACCGCGCTCTCTTGACAATACATATTTAGAGTTAACTGATATTTGTTAAATAAATTCCAGAGATGACTATATTTAATCGATACATTTACGATTACACTTCAGGTTCCTTTGAGTAATAACTGATGTATATCGCCGCCTAATAAAATAATTTTACCGTCGAAAGTAAATCATCATTCATTATATCTTTCAATATATCCCATATAAATACATCAGTACATCTAAAAAATTTTCTTTTATCAGATTATATTCGATGAAGAATCAGTAGAAAGGGGTACAGGTAAGCCGAATACTTCATAAACAGTCATATCTTCAGGCAACAAAGTTGCAGCAATTCCAGTAACAGCTGGAGTTGTTGAAAAATTAGTAATTAATGTATTATCAAAAAATTTTTCATCGGTCAAAGTTATCCAAGGCATTAAAGAAAAATCAAGTATATACCGACCTCCCTTAACTGACAATTAACAAATATCAATGTAAGTCAAATTTCGAGCTCGTTTAACATTATTAACAGTATGATAAAAATCTTGAGAAGAAGATCACGCCATAATTGTTAAGAATGAAGAGGTTGGCAATGAATTAAAATCCGAACAAACAAACACCGGGGGCTAAATGGCATCATTCAATAAACAGACTAACGTAGAGAAAAATTCTATTTATCATCTAAAGCTAAACTTGACTCAGAAAATGTAGCACGTTGTAATCCATTTGCATACTCCAAATCATTGAAACTAATAGCACCTCTTACGTTCAATAATAATAATAATCATAAACGATATTATTTAATTTGACCAGGACTAACAAAATACGTACGATACTATTGAGATGTTTTTACGTCTAAACTACTTCATAACATTGTTGACATCAATCACTTGTTTTTTTAAAACATAATGACCGAAAAACTTACTGTTTATTATCACTAAGCAAATTCATCATGTAAATTCAAAGCAAAATAATTAAGTAATATTGACCCTTTATTTAAAGCGGATGCGATGAAGACATTGTACGTGATCAATTAATACATTCTGCTGGTTCAGTAAATAAATGGGTAATCTAATAACGCTATGACATTTTCATTGTAGAGGTTTACTTGACATACAATGAGACACCTCAACAGGACTAACATAGCAAGAATCGATAAAATTTGAAATTTTATTATGATTGATAATTCGACTATTTGAAGTATTTTCAATTACAATTGTGGCTACATCATGGCCTTTATAAGAAACGGCTTTAGCATTAATGTGACACTTAAAAATTCGCAATAAATCTGGATAATATGGAACAACAAATCGATTATGAATAATTCGATTTCGTCGACGAACACAATAACCATTATTTTGACATCGATAATATGGATAGCCATAACCTCTCGTTGTAGTTTTATCTTTAAATAATTTTGGAAAATGTTTCGAACATTTACCATTTACAGTACGTCAAACATCACAGGGTCCATGAATCATGTTTTTAACAACGATATCATTGGATTCTAAATTATCATCAGGATAAGGTATTTAAGCAGATATATATTTAGCGTCTATTTTAGGAGTTGTTAATGTATAACTACTAGCTTACGTTATCAGTATATGCGCATTAAACAATCCAAGTTTTTGAAATTTAACAACATAAACGTAAGCAACTACTAAATCAAAATAATTTTCTTTTGTTAGCAATCGAATCAACTGTTTTTTCAGTGATAAACTCCACTACGCAATTCAGGACGATCAGAAGCCTGTTGTCCAGAAAATAAATCTTCACGAATTTCACGCTGTTCTGGGTCACAAGTCATCATAATAAAAATATCAGGTTCACCTATAATAAGAACGATTGACATTGTATCTCGATAATCTCGCATATACCAAGGAGAACCAGATAACGTAGACGGTAATATAACCATTTTACTAACGTAATAATTTATATCATCTGTCAATTACTTCATGTAATTGACAGATGATATAAATCCTTGATAATAATCAGCTAGCGATTGTTTATGATTATTTTTACACCACTGAATTTTATCTTTCTCGACTTCAATGTAATAATCAACTAACCGTTATTAATACAATCAACGCCCATGATTTTCACACGAAATTTTATTATGAACAGTTACATATGACTCAGAAATTTCACCATCAGCAGTTGTAGAAAAAGCAGCGGTGTCTTCATTAATTGTTTAAAAATTATACCTTTTCTTATCATATCCTGGTTTTAAAGAAAATAATGATTGTGATTCGGGTTTAACACCATTTTCCGCGATACGAGAATGAATTTCCTGTTTCATCATTTTCTATGATTCAGCTAAGATATTATGCTCTTGCATTAAACGTTCTATAATACTAAGAATATCTTCATCAGTTCTAGGACTAGAAATGTTTTGATAGTCAATTGTCTCAAGTAAATCAACAATAAATAATAAAGAGTAAGTTGGATGATCATTTTTAGATGGATTTTCAGATAATGTTTCATCAGTTCAGTAATAAATCTGACCATGAATTTTAAAACAATAAGGAATTTTTCCAGAAGAAAGTAAATGATCTAAATAAGCAATAAATAAATTAAAAGAAAATTAACGATTATAACTCCTATTTCGTTTAAAAAATGCAAAAGATTCTTCATATAAACTATCAATAAAGATTGCAATTCATTAGGAAAGTTATAAAAATTAATAAATTATCAGAACCATGATTATAACAATAATTACATAAATTGGCTTTTTAATAAATTTTTTCATCAGAAAAATGTTGCTTGCTAGAATGTTTACACATAATATTCAATGGACCTAAATAATGCTCAAGTTTGGGGAATCAAACTCAACTAACATTTCGAACGTTTACGTTGTTTTTCATTTGATTATGATATGCTTTATTACCTCCTAAAATTGAACGCCAATTTCCTTACGGAAGTTGATTTACCTGTAAAAGAGAAATGTGTAGAATTACAGTCGACTCGTTGAGTACCGCCACTTCTCCTCTATCGGCTTGCTCAGTTGATACCCCCACCAACAAGTCTATTCACGTGCTCGAAAAATTTGTTCTGCACTCTTTGAATAACGCCGCTGTGTCATGGGAAGTTTTACAGGCATGAATACAGAAATTTTATCACTTTATTATTATTAAGTGATTTAATAAATGAAGACTTTTTGATAAAGAATCGATTGAAAATTTTTATATATAAATATTGTACGCGAAAAAATTGCAAATGCTTTTTCTATTATTATTTATTGAATATGATGAAAATGTATTATCAATCGTTTCAATGCAATTAGTGTATATATTAAGAAATTTTAACGTAGATTAATTATACACCTTCATCATAAGAATTATTATTATTCAATGAATAATAATGGAAAAAAAATTATAATTTTTTAAACATAAATATCTATATTGAATAAAAATAATTAATTAATACTTTATCAATTAGTCTTTATTTATTAAAACACTTAATAATAGAAAAAAGTGATGGATAATTTCATCAATTCTGTTTTGAAAACTTTTCACAAAGTAGTAGCGTTATTCAGAGAGTGCTAAACAAATTCTCTAGACACGCGAGTAAGTTGATTGGTAGGGATACTAATCGAGCAAAATGATGGAGGAGAAGCGGCTGTAGTCAACGAGCCGACTGTAATTTCAATTTCACAAATTTGAAAGTAATGTCGTTTATTTTTCGCTGCAACGTTAAACTGACGCTGAGTGAAAATGTTACATAAATTAGATAAATTCGGTTCATGACTTTGCGATGAACCAAGATCTATTTCAGTTTGCCTTAATCGATCGTTATATCATTTCTTTCGTGCAGCAGTCTTAACACGACGTTTTTCAATAGTATATTAATTCAATAATGATTTATACTTAAAATTTGTATATAATTAATTTTTTATAATATTCTATCCCTCAAATCTTTTTTAATGAAACAAATTTCATTATACATACTATTAAATTATCAATAATTCAATAACCAAATTATAACAAAATAAAGAATTAAAAACAATAAAAATAATGAGAAATAATTTAAATTTATCTCTTTATATTATTAAAAATATATCGCTGCTGTCGCCGTCAGAAATAAGCCCCTTATTTATGGACTCTCATTTTAGGACCCTCATTTAGTTAAATTTAGCTAACTTTAAGCTTTGAAATGTTTTCTTTTGTATACGCTTTTATTACAACTAATTATACAAGCTTATTATATATTATAAAATGTCTTCGCCGCTGTGTATAAGAATTAAATCTGTCCCCAGTTAGTTAGAATTAAGTTAAAATTAAGCAGGAATTCAGCTAAAAGTTAGCTAAAAGTTAGCTTACAGATAGCTACAAGTCAGCGAAAAGCTAGCTAAAGGTTAGCTTAAAGTTAGCTAAAGGTTAGCTTAAAGTTAGCTAAAAGTGAACTGAATTTAATATTAATGTTAACTAAATGTATACATAATTTAGATAGAACTTAACTTAACGTTAGCTGAATTTAAATTAATTTTAAGCAATTTTAAGTAAATTCTGATTTTACTTCAGCTTAATTTGAGCTGAATTTTAGATCTATTTATATTTATATTATATAGACGTAAGCCTCAAATTGAAATTATCTTATCACCCACCTCAGCCTCTACAGCCTTTCGATTTTGTGAGAGGAAAAATTTTTTCTCATGATTTATTGTTAAGATTATGGCCAGGTACCTCTAACTTTTTTCAAAAGAAAATTAGTGTATGTGCCATTCATATCGCGACTCTTAAAAAATCCGAGCTCATTGGGTATCGGTTGATTGTTGGTCACAAAAGTGGCTGATCATCCATCGGTAATCAAAGTTTTCGGTATGGTGGGTCTGACAGTGTAGCCTGATGTAATGTGTTAAACGGATACCGGGCGGGGACTCCCTCGACTTCACCATATAAAAAAGGTTAATCATATAGAGGACAATATCCTTCATATATTAATCTTTTTTTTTTTTATATAAAAAAAAAATTGTTAAGATTATGTGAAATTCTTATTTTATGCATATGTATAATGAAATACAAGTTGGGCGTAAAAAATAATTACGTTATTTTACTTTTAAAAATTTTAACAATGTTAAAAAAAATTATGTCAGGTATTTTCATTTAATTCTATTTGATTTTTGTAAGATTTAAAATTAAGATTCTATTTTAGTTAGTAGATTCAACAATTTGCTTGAATTAAATAACGAATTTGTGGTTTGAATAAAGGATATAAATTTAAGAGTAAAAATGATTAACATAAAGAAATTTTAAAAATTATAAGTTGATTAAATATTATATAGATTTAAGGTTATTTTCAAATTGTATTGCATTTAATTTCTTATTTTTTTTGGGTTCACTGGAAAATCATTCATTGCAAAGGACGATTTGTATTTAAGGTTATAATAAAGGTGCAGAGATTTTTTATGGGTCTTAATGGATTTTAAAAATTTAATAAATAAGAAATAAACTTTATAAAATTTTTAAATAGAGTTAAAAAAATTTTATGTTATAGAAAAACTAGATATCAAAAAAATTTAATACTGTTTATACTGAAACGTCGATAGAAAAATTTTTGAATAAAAAACATTAAAATATCGCTAAAAAAGGAGCAGCGTTCGATTGATAGAGCTATAGACTGATAAAACTATTTTTAATTCATTTATTTTTCGCCATTGCAACCCTGAAATCGCAATTTTGTTGCTCTTTTTTGGCTCTTATGGCGAAAAATACACCACGCAACTAGTATTGAAAGGCTTTTTTATGAAACTCGTTACGACCCTCACCTTCGACTCAAGCCGTAAACTTCTTGTTTCGTAAATAAAGCCTTTCTATACCCGTTATGTAATGTACTATTACAGTCAACGTAGGTATTCTTTTTATTTAATAATCTACAAATAAAAATCATAATTATTTTTTTTTTTGCAAAGACATATATAGAAATTTGTGTAGATGATTAGTTTTATAAAAAGATGGCACGCTCGCCTTCTAGTAATAATTAAATGTACGAATTAATACATGAATGTACATCAATTTTATAACATCAAATATAATTCATATATAATTAAAACTATGTATCATATGTAAATGAATGAATATATTATATATTAACAAATTAAATAATAAAAATTATACATAAATTAATGTTATTCTATTTAACAATAACGATACTTTTAGATTTAATGAATCAAATTGGATGTTTGTAAAATAAAAGAAATTTTAATTCTAATATTTTAAACACAAATAATTGTAATTTCTTTGTTTAAAATACAGTAATATTAAACTTAAATTTTTTTAACAATTAATTATTTTAAATCATATTATGTCATATTTAATCATAAAACATACGTTCCATACAATTTTAAAATAATAGTCTAATTTTTTATAATTTCTTGACTTTAAGGTATCAAGCCTGAGCTAAAGTCTAAAAAAAATTAAATTAATATGTTATGATAAATTTTATTTCTTATAATATTAATTAATGAAACATTTTATCTCTAATATATAGTAAATATGAGGCTTTAATCCATGAATAATTTCAAAAGACCTCATCTAATGGTTAAAATCTTTTTCTCTTGTCGATTAATTAATTTTTTTTATTTATGTAGTTGCCGCAGTATTTCTCAATCAATTTTCAACCAATTGACTTCAAAATTTGCAGAAATTTTTAATTTATATATCTTCACAAGTTTACTGACCTGGAGTTGTTCAAAATTACTTACATTAAATTTTAAAAAATACCTATTTTTTCTAATATTTTCAACTTTTTCCAAACCAAACTTTTTTATTTATTTTTTTTATAAAACTGAAACAATAAACTTGTGAAGATATTTAAATTAGAGATCTCTGCAAACTTTAAAGTCCATTTGTTAGAAATTGGCTGAGAAATTCTACGGCAACGAAAAAAATAGACAGAATTGATTCATCGACAAAAGAAAAGGATTTTAATTATCGGATGAGGTCTTTTGAAATTATTTATGGATTGAAGTCATATTTAATATATGTTTGAGATAAAAAAAGTTTCATAAATTAATATCATAAAAAAAATTATCATTACATTTGAAATTAATTTTTTTTCAGACTTCAACTCGGGCTTGATGCCTTTAATTTTATTGATTCCAAATGCCGTTAATTCCTAATTGAATTACTTCTTATTTCATAAATATTAAACAATAAAAAATTATTTTAAATCATAATGTCTCGTATTGAATTGCAATGAATCATTTATTCATTCTAATTTACATTCAATTTTGGTTGCATTTTTTCGATTTTATATATTTCTTTTGTTACTGGTTCCTCGAAGTTCTAAGGTCGTTAAATCTAAGCCACTTCAGTTTCATATGCTAATAATGATATGAAATCATAAAAAAAATAAATAAATAAATAAAGAATAATTTAAAAAAAAAAACAATTTTATTAAAAAGCAATAAATAAAAAAAATTAAAAGTTTAATAATTCAAATGTTACGGCAATCACATGGAAGAAAGAACGAGACGAAAGTAAAAGTTTAACCACTTCAATGTGAGCTTTAATAGAGTTAGCATTAAAATAGCAGACACGCAGGCCATCTTCAGGGATGGTAGCACTATGTGTGTTGGCGATGTGAGGATTAGGGGGATGAATGGGAGATGCAGGATGAGCTAGGTGAGCAATTGAAAGTGAGAAGGATGAAATAGAGAGTGGGCATACCTCATCAACAATCATGGTGAAGGAGGAGGAGTTCTGACAGTAGAGGCGGTTGTTAGCTTCCTTAAAAAATCCTCCAAATCCTCATCAGATGTGATAATAGTGTTCGTGCTGCTCTTCTTCCTACGGACGAAGATGCGATCATTTCTCACAAAAGTAATGAAACCATTTTCCTTGTTCTTTGCCCTGACCAAGACACGCAGCTTAAGCTGGTAAAGTGCAGGAGACAAGTACTCATTAATATTAATGAGCCCAGATGTTATTGCATGAATTGGTTAAGCAGCATGAAGCAGATCCACCTTAATTTGAGAGGTATGTAATTTCTTGACACCAATTTTAGCAAGAATAAGCACTTGAACCAAATTAGGACTTTTAAGATAAACCAAAAGTGGAACCGGTTCCTTTGGCACAGACATAGAAGCAGAAAGCACGACAGGAGTATCACACGTAGCAGAGGCAGTCTCCTGAGCAGAGGCATCCAAAGTTGGCAAAGCAGAAGCAGGAGAGCATCGAAGTGGTCTAATAGAGACAATATTCTCCAGCAAAATAGAAGAGTCAAGCCTGGCAAAGACGGCATAGACCGCACGAACTCCTGAAGAATCCTCAAACTCAGACGGTATTAGTCGACTCAACACAAGATCAGCAGAACGCTCAAGACGCTGTTGCTGGGTAGCAAGCTCCCTGCATTGCTGATTAAGAGTCTTACTGAGTTTATCAAGTCTTGCCAAATTAGCTGCATCAGAAGCTGGAAGAGTAGATGTTGAAGTAGCTGAAGCATTAAGTGGTGAAGCGGCCAACAGTTGATCCACCTTCCTTACCAAGTCTGAATGGTCTTTCTGATCGAGACGTGCCTCACCAGCGTCTATGCGCCTTCCCAAGGTCACATTAATGTCCATTATTTGAGTCTCCAGAGAAGAAAGCCGTGAATCAATAGACGACAATGATGTAGGAACCGAATCGAGCTTATTCAATTTCTCAAGAATAGCATTAAGAGTATCCTGCTGAGAACTAGTTGATACCGGCGTTAAGGCTCCTGACAAAGACTCAGAACGAGTAAACGATTGGTTAGAACCCACCGAACTAGATCATGAGCGATTAATAGGGGTGTTTGCTTCTTTAAGACAGGGTTGACAAACCTTTAACAAGGCACCATCTTCCTTGCGCACCGCCATAAGCTTGGCAAACCCAGTGGCACACGTAGCGCGAAAGTGATTACCACATCTATTACACTCAAGTGGCTTAGATGTAGAAAAGAACTCTTTGAGGCAGATAGAACACTTCTTAGCCATGACAGAGAAGAAGAAATGAATAAGTCGCTAATGATAAAGATAAGAATTTCTTAAATAGTAGTAAAATAAAGTGTGAAGGAAATATGACGTATAAAGGATTCGTATTCGTACCTCAACTCCCCGTCGAGGCGCTACCGCGCTTCTTGATAAAGGTATAAAGGTGCAGTGAAGAAAAACCTCAATAATAGTGCAAAATTAGAGAATAAGAAGAAATATTTACAGAAGTAAAAACACCAAAAATAAGGTTTAAGATAGTGGAAAAACACCACAATTTTGTAAAGCACTAGATAAGTGCTTGTGAGAATCAGAGAAAGTGAAAGTGGAAACCAACCTTAATAAGACAAGCCTACTGTGAGACTGATAAGTTATCCTAACAGTACAAGATAACTAAGTCTCTCACGCGCTACTCAACTATGTACAAGATTAATATGTTCTCCTAAGACATATTGAGTTTCTATATGTCTTAACAGAAATCAATATGACATCACCGATGCTATTATGTTTCGTTCAGTATAGTCAAAGAGCATCAGGCTTGATATAAAACATTTAATTTAAAATTAACTGAGAGATGTAGAAAAATTTTATTGGAGCAAAAAATTGAATTTTTTTATTTGTTGCAAAAATTTGTTGATATAAAAAAATCGGCAACGATTCAAGTGATCCACCCTTGTTTTTCGTGTTCAGGAAGTCAAATACATAGATCGGCTACGGGCACATAAGAGGAAACCCGGACTACAATGAGCATTGAATGTTTGATGTATTTCTCACAATAGTTTCCACTTCTGTCAAAGCCAGTTCATTGGCTAAATATCTTGGCTCTTTACATCAAGTTTTTATAAAGAATTTTTTAAACTTCTAATTGCGTCATTACGTGGAGATCAATTATAAAGAATTACATAAGAGTACGTAATAATGTTTTATTGGTAACTATTGTTTATAATATTTTTGTTTTTGCTTATAATTAATATAATTTTAATTTTCAACTGAAAAATCTTCATTATAGTGACTCTTTGCTAAGGTGCGTTTTCGTTTCAAGATTGTTGAAATGTGTAATTGATTTTTAAAGTGAGATAAATGAATTTTTTTGAACAAGCAATTAACAACCTAACCTTACTTTGTTAGCATTTTACTAAATTAATAACGTTTTTCATCTTACTTAGCCTTGAAAAGGGAGGTGTGTATAGCTCTGTAATGTCGGTTAAAGAATAAAGTTTTATAGTTTTTCCGTTATGGAATAATTTGGTTTTTCATTCAAACCTTTCCCTATTGAAAATAAATTCGGAATTACGTTATGTAATTTTGTTACGTAATAAAATTACGTAACAAAATTAAGTATTTTGTCACGTACCAAATTTGAATTTTCAATTATGTAATTTAATATCATATACGTAATTACATTACGTAATTTAATATTAAGTACGTAATTTTGTATATAGTACATAATTTCATTTTATATTTTACATGTATAATCTTGTATGAATAAAAATAATAATTTACGAAACAAAAATACGTAATTTATTGAAAATTACATAATTTTGGTACGTAATTTGTGATAAAATTGGGTAAAAAATACCTAATTTTCTGCTTTTGTGAGAAAATTTAAAAGTAATTAAGCGACGCGATAAGAATTTTTTTTTGTTTTTATTGCGACCTACAAAAACATATCTGCCCAATAATTAAAATAGAACGTGAGAAAACAGAGGCCGAATGATCTTTCTTTCAAACCAATCAAAACTGTCGGTTTAAATGCTCTAAAATATCTTATTCTTTTTATGCGCACTCGCTTACCATAAGGAAGTCGATAGCTAAAAAGCGTGGTAAGTTCTCTAACGGTAAATCATCAGTACTATTATATAAAGGTGTGTATACATATTCGATGGTTAATCGTCAGAAGGCTTACCACGGTTTTTAGCCATTCACTTTGTGACAACCTTGGGGATCAGGAGGTTGCACTAAGGTATATATCAGATAATATGCGGATTTCCAATTAATTGAATAAAAAAGAAGCTTTATTTTAATAACTATACAATTATAGCACGCGCGCTCAAAATGGACGCCAGCCGCGTATAGCGTACGCGACGCCGCTTGCACTAGCAAAGGAACTATCGGCAAGAGTAAAAGCAGATAGTTATATAAAAAAACAGACACACGCAAAAAGGGCACGAGCACACAAAAGAAAAGTTATAATAGCATGAAGGGAAAATAAGCAATAGGATGCGCACGAGATCGCCCGGCACACACGTCGCAAAAATAAAGCAATAAATGACGTTATTTTATGTAGCACTAAGAACACTGGCAATAACACGAGGCTTGATTTTAACAAAATAAGAGATAAAGCTAATTAGTCTCACTCACACTAAATATTATAATATTATTGCGCACAAAAAAAGGTACTGTATATTACAGCAGGTCGTAACGCTCTCTTCGCTTTGCTGACGACAGAAAGAATGATGCAATGGCATGTTCTTTCTGTCTACCAAGCTCATTTCTCTTACGGTACGCTGCGCGCGCCACAAGAGAGAGACAAACGATCCTTAATAGACCCCAGTTTAGCTACTCAAGTCAAGCGGCTTGCTAGCCATATCCGTGCACATTATACGGGCTTTATAAATTCGCGCGTGTGTGCCAACGATCTTGGGTTATAGTGTTACATGTTTGACTCGCGTGGTCTGCTTTCCGTCTTGCCAAGAATTGTATGCTCCTCTCTGTCGTATATATGCGTTACTAATATACACATAAGTAACATGGTCAATCTGCCATGTTACAACTTTATTATGGTTAGAGACTGTGCACGAAAAGAATAACATAGTTTAGAGCATATTAAGGTGGCATGAGCGGGTTACACTTAAAAATATAGGATTATCTGAAACTAATACAAATAATAATAGAAAATCAGAGCTTTACAATAGTACAAAGAACAAATAGGGTCTTCTTCTTCTTCTTTTTTCTTTAATTGGCCTTTCGACTTATCATCATAAGCCATCATCATTTTATTTTTATTAATTATTGTCCCAAAGATACTTTTTATTATTAAATTTTTGTATTGTTCCAAGGAACTCTCTATTTTGTATTTTTGTGTTCTTCGGGTTCTCTTCCCTACGGAAAACTACGAAAATTGTTTTTCCCAATTTTCCCAGGGAGTCGAACCCTGATCCACTTGGACGCAAGCCAGCTGCCTTTGGCAACTGAGTTACTTTTTGTCGTTTAACGACGGAGCTCGTAAGTGTGTTTTATGAAAAACATAGTACATGTAACAGAGGTGCTAGCTTGAAGAACAGCCGAGAGCGGGATTCGATCCACGGTCCCCCGAGAATACGAATTCAACGCTCCTACTGACTGTGTCACAGACCGGCTCAACAAATAGGGTCAACCATCAAATAAATAAGTAGAAAAAAATTAAAAATTTGCAGCTTGAACATGTAACCTCATGGAATCAAAAGCGAAATTATTCATTATTTTCAAATAAAAATATAGATACGTATAAAATGGTGATTAATCATTAGCTTTTTTGTTAAAATTGAAATAAACTATTTTTTAAATTGGGTTAACTACTAAAAAAAGATTTATTTATGATCAACTATAAAAAATTTCATGTGTTTTTGTGTTCCGTCGACATCAGTGTGGTTAGTGTTAGATCAAATGCGAGAAGAACACGCGGATAACATATGGGATCATACAAAATCAGTTTTTAAAAATATAAACAAAACAATGTTGACAGATATAGGGTTAGAAATAAGTCATACTGTACATTATTTATGCTCATGCCACCTTAACTGACAGTTTTGTTTGGTTTCAAAGAATGATTATTAAGCTTGTTATCTCACGTTCTATTTTATTCAATAAACAGAGATATTTTTGTAGGTCGTATTAAAAAACAAACAAAAATTCTTATCGTGTCGTTTAATTACTTTTGAATTTTCTCACAAAAGCAGAAAATTATGTATTTTTTATCTAATTCAATCACAAATTACGTACCAAAATTATATAATTTTCAATAAATTACGTATTTTTGTTTCGTAAATCATTATTTTCAATATAATGATATTACGTATCGAATATCAGATTAAATAATGAAATTATCTATTTTATATGAAATTACGTTTTAAACTTATGTATTTTATATCAAATTATGTAATAAAATTACGTATTTAATATCCAATTACGTAATAAAATTACTATTCGTATTAAATATTAAATTACGTAACCAAAAGTTCAAATATAGTACGTAACAAAATACGTAATTCTGTTACGTAATTTTGTTACGTGACAAAATTACATATTAAAATTACGTATTTATTTTTAATAGGGTCAACTTCAGCTCGTTGAACCGTTAAAGTCATCTCACACAAGAACTATATTTGCACGAGTGTTAAAATCTATATTTTGAAAATTAGGAATTGTTATAAAGAATTTTTTCGCAATAAATATCGGAATAAATCATTTAAACATAAGAAGGATATCACGAAAATATTTTGGGATTTTCCCAGATTTTTCTAACAATTTTTTCCTCTAAAATATTAACAGAAATTTTAAGGCCCACTGTACCACCGTGAACCCACGGAGGATTAAGAATCAGTAATTTAAAGTACGTACATAAATGTATATTTATGTCCTCGTAGGCTCTATTCTCGTGTAAGTATGTAAAGAGCATGCTAAATTTGTATTGGCATCGCATATGTCTCAGACGCACTCCTCGACTCTTTAGATTTATATATCCTCCTAAGACATGTTGAGACTCAATATGTCTCAGGAGAAACCAATATGGAATCACCAATCCTATTATGTTTCGTTTAATATGTCAAAGAGCAATCATATTGAACGTAGGTTAGTGAAAAAAAATGACTTGTGCTCCGACAGCGGCTGAACTCATTACAAAATGTCAATCTAAGAAACAAAAGAAAAGAACAATAGAACTAAAATTTAATTTTCAAAGTATTAAAAAAAAAATTAATAAAAAAATTTGGTGGCTTCCACGTACGCCGGTAATTGGCTTCTACGTATTCCCCACACCTTTATTTATTCCAATTCCAAATTTTCCCCCCTTCCCACCCCATTCCGCATTTGCCCGGGGTAATGCCCGTGAAGAAGGAAAAACCCTGTAGCCAAACCCAGTGGGATAAATGCTTAGGGAAAACCTTCTCCGGAATGGGTCGGTGTATATAGCGAATTCGGTATTAGGTGACCCTTGTACAAGGGCACCTACACCGTATTTGCCACACCTTCCGCTCGCATTGTCATGTGGCCAGCACACCCAAGCGACCGTCACACAAAGAAAGTCAGAAAAGGCCGCTCGGGGTTCTTTGGAGCGGTCACCCATCCAAGTACTAACCGTGGCCAATGCTGCTTAACTTTGCAGATCGCCTGGCGCGCGCCGAACCACTCGGCCAATGCGTCGGTCAAAAAAAAAAGATTAATATTATCAACTAATAAGTTATAGTTCCTCAGACAGCCTACTTTAGACATAAAATCATCTATTTCCTTTGGCTGTTTATTCAGGTGGAATCTGAATCTCGAACAATGTTTGCCGCTTAAGCAGAAATCTACCTCGGGCGCGCTTCGCGCGCCCTAGGCAATTTTAGCTCAAGCGACAAACATTGTTCTTGATTCATATTCCACCTGAATACGGCCAAAGGACATATATAACTAATATATATATATATATATATATATATATATATATATATATTGTAGTGGACGCGTTTTTTTGAGATACACGGTCTACAGATAATGCAATCCTTAATTATCGAATTTAGAAAATAATTGTTACATTAATGAATTTTTGGTTCGCATTAGTCACATAATTCATATAGCATGCAGCATCAAAAGCAATGTTGTGTTTTACAGTTCATGCAAAAATATGTACTTGACGACTTTCACCAGATGCTTTACTATTGGAAGTGTGATATTATATTTTTGTCATAAATGCAACTTAAAAGTACAATAATCGACGAGATTTGCAAGATGCTTCAGTAATCAAACGTGCGATAATATGTACTTTCGAGATAAGTAGCTGTTTACTTTTTATCATCTGAAATTATTGAAGAATAAATTTAGTTGAATAAATTTAAAGTCATTTTATCTATTTTAAATGATTGAATTTATTTAAACTTGTTAAATACTTTTAAATAAATTACAAGTGTAAGAAAAATTCCAAAATAAACAATTAGCATGCTTCATAAAAATATGTATTATATCCGTCAAGTAAATTATGAAAAAATAAAAGACCCGTATTTTTTTGTTTTTTAAAATATGATGAATTTCAAAAGTTATAGCCGGTATAAATTAATAGAATTTATATATATATAGATATAGCGCCATGACACGTGACTTTACAACCTTATATGTGATTTTGACGTCACACCAATTTAACTGCTTCTATCTCTTCGAGTTTTCATTTTCATGAAAAATGAAAAAATACAGGTCTTTTATTTTTTCATATTCTACCTGACGGATATAATACATTTTTTCATGAAATATGCTAATTAAAGTCAATGAGAATCTTATGGGTTAGTAAGTAACAACAGCCCTTACAATATGCTCGTCGATATAAGATAGAATCCATCTTAGATGTTACATGATCGACAGTCCAAGAAAGAATGATCCATCCTTAGCTAGACACACGTCCTTTTATATCATGTCATAAATCTTCTATGAAAATCTATTTTTCACTAAAGAATCATACATTAGAAAATAGAATGTATTATAATATTTATTTTATATATTTATAAGAGATAAATTTATTTGAAATTAATATATTTGTAAAAGAAACATTTCATTTACTTTACATTAAAAAAGACTATTTTTATTTTAAGAATTTATTTTTCAAATGAATCTATTTTATTATTTGTTAATTAAAACAGTTAATCTTTTACATTTAAATTTTTACCTTTAAACTTTAAATGAATCTAAATAGGATTACCATTTTTATACATATCATAGGAATTAAATGTTCTATTTATGTATAAACAATTATATCGGGGCGGGTTTGATGTTAAGGGGGTTATTTGTTGTTTGTTCTATGAAGTCTAAGGACTTTAGAAAATTAAAGTATTTTTAAAGTATATAATTTAAAAGTGTTTAAAAGATTATTATGAAGATATGAAAAATAAATATTTGGATAATTATTTTTTTGTTCAGATTATGGTTAATGATGGTGGATTATTTGGAGATGAATATATGGTTTTTATTTTTATTTATGTGGTTATATTTTTATTTTTGGTAGTTTAAAATGGGAGTTTTAATGGGGGTGTTTTGGGTGGTGATTTAAAAGAAGGGATTTTAAATTAAGAAAGGGCGTTTAAAATGTTTTGGTAGGTGTATGATTTAATAAAATTATAGTAAGTATAATTAATGAATGGAAGTGGGTTTCATTAACAATTAATTAATAAATAAATAAAATAAAAATAATTTAGATAGGATGGAAGGAATGAAGGTGTAAGTGCTTAAGAAAAGTGAGGCGGTTTTGTCGTGACGTGAATGGGGGGGACGTGTTGCGATGGAGTGGGGTGTGAGTGGATTATAGTGTTTAGAGAGATTGTGCGTGGATTATGTTATAAGGAGTTATGCTAGACTGCTTGGTGAGGTTGGAAAATGTTATTTGATGGATTGTTAAAAAGGTTTTTTTTTAGGTTTCTGTTGTTGTGAGTTCGTTTTTTTTTGTTGATTGGTATGGTAAATTTATGTAATTAAAATTAAAGGAATATGTTTAGTTTTTTGTAATTTTTATTAACAAAAAATGAATAGTAGAGATAATAAAATGAATCAAATTGAGGTGGGGTTAAGTATGATGAATGGGATAGGTAAGAGTAAAGTAATAACTAAAAAAAGGATAAAATATTTTTTGTGTGGAAGAAAGAATGATTAGAATTTAAAATTAAAAATAAGAAAGAGTTTGATTAAAAAAAATTATAAAAATATAAGGTAATTAAAAATAATAAATAAAAAGAAAATTATAAAAAATTTTAAAAAAAGAAAAAATATAAAAAGGAAGAGATAGCTAATTTAAAAAATATATATATATATAAAATATAGTTTTAAAAAATGGTGAGTGTAAAAAAAAAAATATTAAAAATATGATATTTTTTAGAAAAAAAGAAGATCAATATATAATGAAGAAAAATTTATTTATAAATTTAAAAGATAGTAAAAGTAAGATAATTTTTGGGTGGGTGGTGTGGTTGTGGTGTTTTAAAAGTTGGGTGGATGTTGTTTTATATAAGGTGAAATTGTATATCAGCAAAATACTAAAAAAAATAAAGTATAATAAAAATATGAAAAAGTTGTGAGTGTAATGTGGATGATTTTATATGTTGGTGTTTTAAGAATTTAACTCGAAGATAGAGAAGTAGAATAAATGATAAACAAATGATAATAAAATAATAAATAATATTAAAAAAAAAAAACAGGTTTAAAAAAATGAATATATAAATTAATTAAAAATTAATAATAAAAATTTATGATATCAAATGAGTAATAATATTATTATTTAATTAATACAAAATATATATAGTAAAATAATAAAAAAAGATAAAAGATAATAAAGAATGAAGATTATTTATTAAAGTAAAAAATAAATAAAGATTTATAAAGAAGGGTTTCTATTATAGTATTTGAAATTATATGATATCTAATTTAAAGTTCTATAATATAATTTTTTATGTATTATTTAGATATTAAAAGATTACTTATCATGAAAAATTTGAGGGCTTTAGAGAGGGGTTAGTATTTATTTTTAAAATAGCGCTTGTTTATTTATTATCAAATAGATGATAATTATCAATTTTTAATCTTATCGGTGATTTTTCTGTTGTCGTTATATGGAGTTAATTTTAGGGATGGAACTCTCTGTCTTTATACTTGGTAAGTTTGAAGAAAGTCTCGTCAATTAACGTTATTGAATGATTGAACTTTTTTTGTCATTTTTTTTTTATTTAATTTTATATTTATTTTTAGTTAATTTTGAGTTGGGTATTTATTGGTGATTCAACTATTATTGTTGCAATTTTTGATTTCAATTTTTCCTTCTACGTCGTATTTTATTATTTATGCTTCTGGGTGTTTGTTTGTCGCTTATAGTGTGCTTCTTTCTGTTTCTTTTAAAAGTTACATCTAATATATTTTATAATTAATAATCAAATATTGATAATACTTTTTGATTAAAAGAAATAGAACATTCCACTTCTATATTCATTTTACTATTTCTATATGTATATATATATATATCTTTTAAGTTCTCTTCATTATCAACCCCTATAGATAATTATGGGTTTGTTCTTTCAATTTTATACTTTTAACTATTTTTATTATTACTAAGGATTATTCATTAATTATTCAATTAATTTAATAATAATAAATTAATTCTTATTTGTGTATAAAAGAAAAATATATTAACTTTTAAAGGACGGGAATTGGGGGCATATTATCAGCCTAAGGAACTGCATGAAAAAGGTATCTTATGTTATAGATTGATCGTGGGTAGAGTGCCGATTACGGGTTGCACCAATGTATTGGCTTTCCAGTCCCTTAAAGGTAATAATTAATTGATCTAGACCGTCACATAGCCCCTCAGAATGAAAAATTTTTCACATATAAATACCATTTAATAAAGAAACGAAATTTCAAATTCTATTTCTAAAATTTTTTGTAATTACAGTAAACGCCATATGATTTATTGCTCATATTAATTAATAGTTATTAGAGCACCATGGACCGTCAAAACAAACCCCCACTCCACCACCTCAAAGGTTACTAACCGGTGGGTCAATAACCTCTGAGAAGGCAAACTAGGAGTTTGTTATGCATAGTACCCCGAATAACTGGAGAGTTACTTACCCTCTCCAAGAAATTTAGAGTGGGAATAAACTGGAGGGTCACCCCCCCCCCCCCAACAAAATTTAGAGTGGGAATAGAAAATATTTTAATCAATATTTCAAAATTATTAATTTAAAATTTTGTAATTTAATCCTTTTTCATTATCATAATAATAAAAATTTATATTAAATTATAAAATATGAATTTAAAAGATTTCAACCTAATATTTTTAACTATTATAAATTTTTATATTGAATCAGAAAATATAAAATTTACATATAAAATATTGTGCGTATGAAGGATGGGGAGTTTGTAACAGACAAGGTGATTGAAATACTCATGTTGTAAAGTTTAAAAACATTCATTAATAATGAAAAAAACATACATTACAAAATAGCATTCATACATCTCATTACTGTGTACACATGATGAATAATGAATTCCTATATGATTATAAATAAGATCTGTTTTTCTAAGATTAGATTCTTATTTTCTAATGATTTATCAAAATCATTTCCAAAATTATCATTTATACTAGAGATTGTACTTTTTATATTGTTAGCATGATAGTATACATATTAAAATTCTTGTTGTCGTTCTAATACATTTTTCATGTGAATTACCATTTCTTGTAATATATAATCTACAGATTTTGCAACAATATTCAAATATTGAATTCTATAATCTATACATATCTATAATTCTTTTAGACGTTCAAATGTTATACGTTTGACCCTTTCAGTCACAGGAGCCACTATAGTGGCACCTTTCTCATTTTCTTTTTATTTGTTTAATTCGCACTTTAAGCTTAATCTTTATTCTTTTTGCATTTTCATATAAATGAGTGTTCATTTTATAAGTATCATATGATATATTTTGAATATATGATTGTAAATAAATCTAAAAATTAATGTATGATAGAAAATACGTGTTTTTGCGAAAATAATTCGTGACTGAAAGGGTTAAATACTGACGATCGTCTATATCGGCCATGTTTTTTCGGTGGTCCACCACTCTCTTCTGCTTTTGGTTGAGCATCATTGGGTACCAATTCAAAAGCTCTTTCGTTAAACCAAATCATGAAGTGGATAGTGTATCCAGGTATGAAGAGTCGCCGATCCAACATAGATTCCTCATTATAACAAGTGGAGAATTCTGCAATTTTATCAAACTCCTGATTCAACGTCTCTCAACAGACGACTGACAGAGGTTGACCTTGAAAATTGGATCCGCAGAAGCGCTTTACAGGAAAAAACTCCATCTTTTCTTCTCCTTTATTCTCCGGGCCTACCAGGATAATTTTCCCAAAAGAGCTGTTTAGTTCATAGACCATCGGTAGAATCTGCTGCTAATAATTTTCCTTGCTATTCTGTTTTATTCAATATTCCAAGACGTTACAAAAGGATTGCTCCAGACTTCTCTTTTGACCAGTCATCTTGATTAGGTTTTGTTGCTTGTTACTGCTGTCACTGTCGATCACACACAACTGTGGCTAGACCGAGTAAATGCCATTTTTTTTATACTGTACAAAATTGGTGGGAATGTCGAAAAAGGTGGCGTGCAACCAATCAGAGACAGTCAAGTATCAAATTACGCGTAGCAAGTTTTTCCTACGAAATTCTTGACTATAGTATCATTTTTTTGCAAATTCAGCGAGAAATTTTCCAAGAATTTCTTGAAACCCAATCCGCTAGACATATAATATAGAAACATGATACAATAATGACCACAAACGTTTAAATATTCGCTTTGTAAGCGTTTATTATTCCATCTAAATTTTTTGCAATTTCGATGAATATTTCGTAAATGTTGTGGAAATTGTGGTGGCTTACTAAGACTATTAAAGTGCACACCTGTGCCACACTTATCAACGTATATGGCAACCTAGTGCGCACCACGCTGGTTATCATTTCGCGTATGAAGCACAAACGCACAAGGTTTCACTCACATCAGAGGAATCCAATTCGCTGGATAAACGCCTACAGCGTGAAACTTAATCCATATCAGATGTCATACAATCTCTTTTAAGTTTATTGCTGAGAATTTCGGAAAATTCTTCCAAAATCAGCGATTTTACGCTGGAGCTAAGTTTTAGTAGCCAATGTTCCATATTAGCAACGTTATTTAGTACACACGCATATTTTGAATAGGGTGATTTTATGTAATGATGCATGCATTGTACACTGCTGAAATTTAAATTTCTGAAAGCTGAGCAATCTTGATCTTTTACTAAATTTTCAATCTTACAGGTGGTGAGCTTAGAAAGTAGGCCAACCTTTTCTTGACCTCGCACGAAAATTGTACGACAATGCTTGCAAATTTCTTCCAAATTTTTGTATAATCTTTTTATCGATATATCACCTCTGTACCACTCCAGACAACGATGATTCAGTGTCACCAAATTGTTCTGTCTTAAAGCATTTTTAGCTAAGCGTCTTAAATTACAAGGAGGCGCCACTATCCAATGAGCGATAATTTTTTTATGAATAGCAAGTACAGCAACCTCCTTTGGAATCAAACGATTTTTGTTCTCTTTTAAAAACTGCACGTCAATCACCACGTACATACTGCTTGCTATAAAAGCTGCTCGACAACTGAGAAAATAAAGATGGCTTTGCTTTACCTAAATAGCGAGAAATGCATCCCTACCACCACTACTTAACCGCTATAATCCACAACAACCCGTCTCGACGAGTCAATTTCGAGCAAATCGTCATATTAAGCATAAATTATACAATTCACAGCGCCCTCTAGCGGGTCGTCGAATCTAACATCAATTCGTACATTACCATTTTTTATTAAATTTCAATGACTACCATCACTCGCCGATAAATCAGGTGTCCAATCAAAAGCGAATAGGCAGTAATCGTTCGGATAGTCTCAACGGGTTATCAAGTAGCCTGAATTTATAAAGTGAATATCAGTGCCGGAAAAAAGTATATGATAAGCATCAACGTACATTTTGCTTTTTTTGAAATCTGGCTGTAAGGGTTTCGG
Source organism: Anastatus disparis (assembly GCA_017163975.1). NCBI lineage: Eukaryota > Metazoa > Arthropoda > Insecta > Hymenoptera > Eupelmidae > Anastatus > Anastatus disparis. Next base: position 107,718 of record JAFFSR010000395.1, on the reverse strand, counting down.
TGGCACCTGCATTCCATCAACGTACAGACGCAAAAAATTTATATTAATATTCTTGAAATTGAACGGGTTAAAACTTTTATCACCGTTGTAAGCTTTATTTTAAACAAAACTAAGTATAATTCTTTTTGGCAGTTGACCTAATATAACATTGTCGATTATTTCCCCATGCACACCATTATGTAATATAACAGTTTCAAGAGCAGCCCGAACTATCTGTCTTTTTCTAATAGTGTTTTTCATCATTTATATGAACACCATTAGCAGTAACACGAAAAAAATTGCAGCCTCCGCTAAATACTAGTATAATAGATAATTTTAATAATAGCAACAGTATAATTTTATCACGTAGTTTTTGAATAATATGAGACCTGCTAACAACCAATATTAAAATCTATTTTTTTTGGTAGGTCTCATATTATTCAAAAACTATGTAATTAAATTATTTTGTTGTCATTATAAAATTTACTTATTAAACTGGTATCTAGCGGAATCTGCTATTTTTTCCTTGTTACAACCGATGGTGTTTAAATAAATGATAAAAAACACCATTAGACAAAGATAGGTAGTTCAGCCTCTTCTAAACTTCTACACGTGTCAGTGAGTATTTCGCAGTGGCCTACGACAGTAGTTTTTCGTGTGCTAGCACAATTAAAGGATTTAATCTTACTTTACGTACAAAAAGCGTGGCCTCAGTAATATTTACTGTGAAAGCACCAGCGGGATCCACGAGACAGAAACCATCACGAAAACGCACGACTCACTCTTATCATCGTACCACAAACCACTTGTTAAATGAGACTCATTAGCTGTTGGACCATAATTTAGTAATGTTTTAATGTAAGCTCTGTATGCATAAGCATTGTTTGGCAGTAAAACAGGTTTCTGATTGAATAGCACGTCCACTTATTCGAACAACGAATCTCACAGAAAAATAATAATGAATCAAACAAAAAAGGTGCATTTCAAGGAAGGTAAACCGGATGTTGACGTGATGCGCGTGTGGGATTATGGAAGTCGTGCAGCACGACGTGGAGAGTATGAGCAAGCGGCTCGTGACAGAGAGAGATTTAAAATGAGAGTGGAAGAAATGAAGATTATTCTGGAACCTCTAATTTTGAAAAAATTGACGACTACTAATTAACAGAAAATAAATGTATTATTTCGTTATATTATTTTTTAAATGTCAATAAATTATAAAATTTATTACAAAATTGTTTTTGTTTTAATTCTATAATCTATATATAAATATATATATATATATATATATATATATATATATATATATATATATATATATATTGTTTAATTAGATTTATAGCCGTATGGATAACTAAGCTCGTTATTCACAAATCGTCTTTTTGAATATACAGGTTCACATATTTTACATTTAGGTCGTGTTACATCATGGAATTGTGTACGTCTTATAGCGTCGTAATTAGCAAAAAGTGGTGATATTTCGACGGTAACAAGTTCCCGTATGAAATCCAAGTCTATTTTTTGACTTGCCGACGAATTAGGCCTGATGCCTTTGATTTTGCAAACACATCCTTCGACGCCATCTGGCACCGAATATTCGTACCCGTAAAATTTTTGTTCTCCAGAAACGAATGATGTGATGCTCGTACGAAGGCCATAACCGGCCAATTTTTCGGTCAAGTCCACCAAGAACGGTCCTTTTTCCGCATCGTACTTCCCCATTCGACTTAATATACAATAAAATCAGTATCGTAATACAACACGCGTTTACCCAATGGTTGCGATTCTTTGTAAAGTTTTAAACCTGCTAGAGCTGTAGTGTAGGCGGCTACTACAACGTTACATAATGTCAATGGCTTGACAGCCGCTTCTGCGTTGTGCCAGCTTACGTAAATTGTCGTATCCTCGATTGGTAAAATTGAGTCAACCTCGGTCTTGGCACTACAGAGTAATTAAAACAACCTCTTTAAATCATCCACCACTTCGGTCTTTGGTATATTTTCTCGTTGATCAATCTTACCCCTCAAGGAATTCAGACACAGTTTTGCCACACATCTCAGGACAGCATTATATTTTATTCGATTTTTGTCTAATTTTATAACCTCTTGTAGCACGAATTCTCCAATGTATCATGCAATCGCGTTTTTATCACCGTCAGCATATTCCGATGGGTAGCCCGACACGTACGCTTTCTCAGCAAAATATTTATCAATATAAGTTGAAAATAGGCCACCCTTACCCGTGGCTTTGTTGTACTGAGTAATTCTATAAGACCATATTTCAAATAATTGTCTGATATTACATAGCCTATTACATAGACGATTACATAGCCTATTTAAACGGCTTTCTCTAACTCGTCAGTCACCCACGTACCGGTAAAAACTTGATCATCAACATTTTGGGCCGATGGGATATCGCTCATGTTTACAAATATACGGATACAACGAACACATGTCTACGTATTTTATTTTTTCGCTCTCTTTTGCATCGTGAATTTTGACTGTATTGCCCCTTTGCCCGCCAAAAAATGCTTCTCGAAGATTTAACGGTGCGTGCGATTTTCATGTCTCATCTTCAATGTATGACCTCATATTCTCGTTCTCCGAGTACTCTCGATCGAAATCACACTTTCACTTTTCGATAAGTTCATAACCATGGGCTCGTATTTTTTCCGATATCCGCGCGGTTCTCTCAAAACGTTGGTCCATATTTTCACCGTTCACAAGCCTCGGTTTATTGTGTAAGACCACACACAGCCATGCCAATAACACCCCTAAAATTGTAAAACAATTTTCTTTCCATTTTCAAGTACGCAAGATCCGTCGACTAGAGGGTCTTCGAAAAGCCTCTTTTCTCGTGCACGAACGGTATACTGAATTTGTCGATTTAGCACATTTTCCGTCCAGCACATCCATCGCATGACCTTCATAGACTGTTTATTTGCTTGTCTATAGCCACCTTAAGCTATAAGACCTATTGTATATTTTTTTAAAATTTTTTTCTGTACACACGCATGCAAGAAGATGCGATAGTGGCGCATTCTACAAACGGATCTGTATTACCACATTTGATGCAGGTCTTGCGAAAAGTCAGACATGCTAAACGTAAAATTTTTACATCTTGCTTACAGTATTTTATAATTTAATTTCTCAAATTAAATACATAATTTTCAGCTTCCTTTTCGTTATACCACTGCATAAATTTGCGTCGCTCTTCGATCTTCATCGAATCTGGTGAAAAAGTACATATCGGTGGCATTTCTCTTACAAAATTCTGATTTTCCGGTGCATTGAAAAGATGAAGAAATGTACCTTTCTCAATTTTAACAAGACCGTAAGCTTTTGATAGTACAGCTGAAGTAATATGTAAATAATTTAAACTATCTATCAATTTAAATGGTTAAGAATAAATTGTGCATTAAAATCCTGCGCTATACAAATGATTTGTTCAAAACTCTATCTTGGTGCCAAGGCCAAATCAACTAGCTGTTTGATGGGGTCGATTTCAAACACATACTCGCGCATCCCACATACTTCGCAAAAATTTGATACATTTTCATCGTTCAAACAGTAACTACACACTTGCTGAACAACACACAAATTTGGTACATGCAGCCTTACTTTTTTAACCTCACATCCTAAAATGCTCTCTGATTGCTGAGTCTCGAAATCATAAAATAAATATAGAACTGTTTTTTTATTCATCATGAATCCTTTTTTATCGACAATAGGCTAGATGTAACAAAGATGTTCTAATGGTCTTTCACCATTACATATTTTACAAAATATCGTATTACAATCATGTGGTTCTTTATCGTTGATGCGCACTATTTTACTAGATACACGACAAATTTTTATTCTCTAGCATACCGACCGAGAACTATCGAAAGATTTTGAATTTTTATGATTTTCAAAACAAACGGTACCGTAAAAATCTCTGCTACATTGAAAGCATTTTATTTTTTCCTGATTTATATCACAAGAAGGCTGTTGTAAACATTCATAGCATTTTTGTCCACATTTATGATTTTTCTTACGAATAAATTTTTTATTGCAAAATATACAGTAGCCTCGACTCCCAGCCGCTGCGGGTAAATTCAAAATTGGCTGATAATGTCTGGAATTTTCATAATACATGATATTTAGAGTATGTCTAACGACATTACGAACGTCGTATACGAAACATGTACCATCGTAAAGCGGTCTATATCTACGAGCAAAATTTTGAAATGAATAGACGACGATTGCGATTCCGAAGAGTGCATAATATTCTTAAGATAATCTAATCTCCTTTATACCATAGCCCATCTCGGGTATCGTAACTTTCACAGCTCTGACAAGTTCCAATGCTTGCACTTTCTGATATTGTGCTGTATAATGTCTTATTTTATTTCATCTGTGATTAAAAATTCCACTACGCGTTTGGCCACGCATGACGTTTACGTGAACAGCGACTAGCGAGCGTAGAAGACAAAGACTGTCACTATTTTCAATACTAATGATGGATTTCTTGAATACTGATTTGCTAGTGAGAGGCACACGACCCTGGCCCTCTGGTTTAGTCACAGTACTGACTTTAACATTTAAAACATCGTCAATTTCGGAACCATCATTACTCTGCGTTATACTAGCTATTAGTTCAAGTAAGTCTACCGTTGAAAAATCACAAAAAAGTCTAAAAGAAATCCATAGAGGTCCGTGCACAAAACTTTCAGAGCTTCTAGTCATGCCGATATAATCTGATGGCTGTGCATTTTCCTACATGTGACGATATAAATCATTTATAGCGGTCTTCCAGCAATCATATACATTTGCATTAGCTGATGGAGGTAATATCGACACTCTTAATTGTCGCCATTGAACCTTAAACTGTTTGTAATATCGTGAAGTCTCTTCATGAATGGTAATGTGTTTCTGAACAGAAGTACTATCTCCCTGTTGAAGACATTCATCTACAATACGGTGCAATAATATATAAGAATTAATAAAATTATAAAATTACATACATCTTAATAGTCAAGATCTTCTGTACCTGCGGTCGATATTGCAGGTAATGTAGTTTCAGGTAAAACTATTTCATGCGACGTTTGTATATCCTGGTCATTTCAGTAAGAGCAATCAGGCAATGGTTCATTAGGTGGTGGTGGCGCTGCAGTATCAGCAATTACCCCCTCCAACATCGTGCTTGGAGTACTATGATCATAAGTCACGTGATCATCTAAGGAATTCGAAACTTCTCGTACTTCTTTGGTGGGCGGTAGTAACGCAGGATCTCTCGAACTAGGCAGCTGTTCTTCTGCTGACAAAAGATTCATCAGTAATTCATCCCCATTACTATTCTCCATCATGTTTTTTAACCTTCTGACAGCCAGGATGACGCCATATGGCGTCAACCCATGATCGGCCCACACATACTATTACTTAAGAAACATTTATATGGAAAATTTCGAGAAAGTTACACTTTTTTAGTGGGAAAAATGCCGGCTGTTAGAAGGTTAATATCATATCTGTTGAAGTACACTATTCTAAATAAAAAAGTCTCATCCCACGAAAATCTCAGACCATAAATAAAAAATCTATAGATTATTGACCCGATATTTTTTCGTAAAACACAGTTTTGGATTTACCATTGTATTTACAACATAAAAGTATTATCTTGCAAAATTTTTTGACCGTAAATAAGTTATTGAGTATTGGTTCGATATTGGAAATCAATATTTTTTTGTAAAATATATTTTTGGATTTATTATTTTATTTACAACAAAAAAGTCTCATCCCGCGAAATTCTCCTACCATAAATAAGAAATCTATAGATTATTGATCTGATATTGGAAATCGATATTTTTTTGTAAAACATACAGTACCGCTCTAAAGTTCGTAAAATTTTTTTTTTTTTTAACTCAACTTCAAACTGCAATATTTCGGAAACGACTTAATGAATTTGAAAAATTTAGACGGCGTTTGAAAGATCAGACAAAAGACTATTTTTTTGTGTCATGCCAAATATTTTTCTCTTTTTTTTAACTCTATTTCTAATGATAGAAAAATTTTTTATTGTTACGAATTTTTAAATTTTAATCAATCAAATGTAACTCCTTAAGGAATTCATAGAATTGAAAAATTCGAAAGTGACTGAAAAGTCAAGCAAATTTCCTAAATCTTTATGTTCAATGATTTTTTTGTAACTATTTTCTGCATGTAGCTAAAAATGCGCAAAAATGGAATGTACAATAAAATCAGTTTTATATGATAATATTTTCCAATATCGCGAGTCTATTTTTGTTTACATTTCAGCATGTGTTCAAATCTGTAGTTCGCATATACATGCAAAGAATCAAATTTGTAAATAACTTTAATTTATTCAAAATAAGGACACCATCAATTATAATAATTGTGATAAAATTTGTGATAATTTTGTTAAAAGCATACAATACCGTTCATTAGTTCATAAAAAAAATTTTTTTTAGAAACTCAACTTTAAACTGCGATATTTCGGAAATGACTCGATAAATTTCAAAAATCCGGAATATTTTCTTGTAAATTAAGTTGATTGATTTTGAAAAAATTTATGTTATGTGAAAAAGACATATTTTTATTAATGTATATTTTTTAAAATTTTGGATAGGACAATCTATCAAAAGTTATAGGAAAAAAAAATTATTTTATAGTTTAGTAGCTTGAAAGTAAAGTTTTGTATAAAGTTTTTATTTGATCTGAATCATTTCGATGGGGGATAATTTAAAACAATAATACAAATAAATGTTGGCAGTTTAAAAAAAAATAGTTTGAGCGGTTTTAAAACAGTTATCCCTTCAGAGGTAAAATAAATGATTTTTTGGTGATAACTTGAAAAAAACGAATTTTTAAAAAAAGTGTATAAATAAAATTTATAGAAAAAAATAAGATACATCTTTTTAATATTATACATATTCATTTTGAAATAATATTTATCAAATTATAATTAAAAAGCCTTTAATTTTAACAATTTTCATGAATAATTTGAAAAATATTATTTTTAGAGAAAAATGTATAATATAAAAAAGATTTATTTTTTTATATTCTATAACTTTTATTTAATATACTTTTCAAAAACAAATCGTATTTTTCAAGTTATTACCAAAAATCCATTTTTTTGACCATTTAAAAGGCGCTTATTTAAAAACGCTTCTAACGATTTTTTTCGAAATAGGAACGTTTACTTGTGTTATCATTTGAAACAATTTTCCGTTTGAATCATTCAGATCGGATGAAAACTCGTCGAGAAAATTCATAAACTTTATTTCTCACACACATACATACATTTTAAGGAAGCCTCGTAATAGTCTTATTTTGCTATAGAAATAAATTTTTATCATGAAATAACATATTTTAAAGGGTTACATTTTTCGCGATGTCGAAAATATAAGGCACTTCCGTATAGCGGTCGTGCCTAAGAAACCATTAAACATAAAGATTTAGGAAATTTACTCTACTTTTCAGTCGAGTTCGAATTTTTTAATTTTATCAATTTCTCAAAAAGTTACATTTGATTGATTGAAATTTAAAAATTCGTAGAAATAAAAAATTTTTCTATCATTAGAAATAGAGTTAAAAAACGCTGCCAAGTGCTTTGGCGGAATGCTTTCTCATAGAGCGCTTTGAGTTTCATTAATTTTTTTATATTTATTTAAATGTGATTTTAATATAAAAAAATTGTCTAACATTAATATTTATTTATTAATTTGTACTTTAAAAGAACGATGACAACAAAATTTCTAATCATAACCACGCTAAGAAAGAAGATAAAAAATAAAAATTTGTATGAAAATTTTCAAAATTTTCTTAAATTAAAACTGCACTGAGAAAATTAGTTTTTCAAAACTTGTTTTCTTCAGACAGTAGCAAATAACTTGCATACAAATTTTGGAGCATGCTCTAAAATTATAACTGCGCTAAGAAAATAAGTTTTCCAAAGCTTGTGTCATAAAGGTTGTATGGGCTATACAGTCTGTGTCAAAAGTTAATTTTTTAGAAAATCGTCTATATTTTTCGGTAGAAAGTAATTATCCAATTTTTAGCTTAGCAACTTATTAGATAATATTAAAACAATCATTTTAAACTTCATTTTATTTAAATATAATGAATTATTAAAGAGTTATAACATTTAAAAATTTATAAATTTTACACAAATCTAATGCAATCATAAATAATAATGCCAAACTTTCAAAAATGATTTTATTTGACTGCAACAAAGTTTATTTTGTTCAGTTTAAAATTTAATCTATTGACGAGGATGGAATTTTTATTTTTATTTTTTCTTAAAATTTATTGCTAATTTTCTATGATAAAACAGTAAGTACCGTCTGAGACATATACATTTTTTCGCAGAAAATTAGCAATAAATTTTAATACAAAATAAAAATCAAAATTCTATCCTCGTCAATAGATTCTAAATTTTAAACTGAACAAAATAAACTTTGTTGCAGAAAATTAGCAATAAATTTTAATAAAAAATAAAAATAAAAATTCCATCCTTGTCAATAGATTCTAAATTTTAAACTGAACAAAATAAATTTTGTTGCAGTCAAATAAAATCATTTTTGAAAGTTTGGCATTATTATTTATGATTGCATTAGATTTGTGTAAAATTTATAAACTTTCAAATGTTATAACTCTTTAATAATTCATTATATTCAAATGAAACAAAGTTTAAAATGATAGTTTTAATATTATCTAATAAGTTGCTAAGCTAAAAATTAGATAATTACTTCCTACCGAAAAATATAGACGATATTCTAAAAAATTAACTCTTGACACAGACTATTATATAGCCCATACAACCTTAAGGCAATAACGAATAATTTTCATAATTATTTTATAGCAAATGTATCGAATGGTTTTAGTGTAATATAAAAAAAAATTTTAAATAAACATTCTTTCAAAATTTTAAAAATTCTCTCAAATTACAACTGCGCTAAGAAAATAAGTTTTTCAAAGCTTATTTCCTTTAGACAATAGCAAATAACTTGCATAAGAATTTTGGAGCAAATCAATCAAATGGTTTTCGTAAAATAGAAAAATAATAAAAAATAACAACTTTTTTAAAAATTTTCAAAATGCTCTGAAATTAATGGTATGCCAAGAAAATCAATTTTCAAGTTTTTTTATTATTTAAACAGTAGCAAATAATAACTATACAAATTTTTAAACAAATTTTTAGAGTAGTTTACGTAAACCCAAAAAAAATGAAAAATTTTTTTAAAAAATTTTCAAACTGCGCTAAGAAAATAAGTTTTCAAAAGCTTGTTTTATTAAGGCAATAACGAATAATTTGCATAATGATTTTAGAGCAAACCTAACGAATGGTTTTTGTGTAATATAAAAAAAATGAAAAATAAACATTTTTTCAAAAATTTTCTAAATGCTCTAAAATTAAAACTGCGCTAAAGAAATGAGTTTTCCAAGGCTAATTTTCCTGAGACCATAGCGAATAACTTGCATACAAATTTTGGAGCAAATCTATCGAATAGTTTTCATAAAATATAAGATAAAAGAAGAAAAAATTTTTTTTTTTAATTTTCAAATCATTTTAAAATTAAAAGTGCGCTAAGAAAATCAGTTAATAAAAGTTTTTCTTCTTTTGGCCGTCATAAATAATGTCCATACAAATTTTAAAGAAAATTCTTCGAGTAGTTTACGTAAAATACCAAAAAAATGAAAAATCAAATTTTTTTTAAAATTATTAAAATTGCTCTAAAAAAAAACTGAGTTAAGAAGATCAATTTTCAATAGCTTCCCTCCCAATTAGACAAAAAAATTAATTGCATGCAAAATTTGAAGCAAATCCATCGAGTAGTTCTCGAGATATTTTTGGCGTACTGAAATTATACACACACACACACACACACACACGTGCGTGCGCACGCACGCACCCACCCAAGTCTTATCCCGCGAAATGCTCCGACCACAAATGAAAAATTTATAAATTATTGATCCGATATTGGAAATCGATATTTTTTGTGGAACATATTTTTGGATTTATCATATATAAGTATAAGCCAGAGACTTTATTTTACTTACTTGTTTGAACGATTTTTTCTTTTTTGGTAGCGTATCTAAATCTTTGATAACTTTCCGTAGTCTTTGCCTTTTATTCAAATTTCTTTCTAAGATATCCTCTTTAGAATGTACCTGCAGCTAAAGTATTGCACGTATAGTAATAATAATTGTTATGCTCTTGTGTGCAATTTTTATCACACTTTAACCATTTAGCAAAATATATCTTTTCAGGGTCAAAATCATTTATATTCTGTAACTTAAAATAATTATCATCTTCATCTTTTTTATTAAGTTTGATATCTGTTATTTCTTTTATATAAAATTTTTGCAGGCTATCTTTAAAGCGTATTCGTACATGAGTTATTTCCATGATAGAAAATTTTCAAGATTATGAAATTATATAATATGAAGTTGTTTAATTGTATAATAAAGATATGATGTTGAATTTACCAAATTGTATAGTCCAATTTCTTATTTGTTATAACCTAAAAAATTAAATTAAATTTAAAAAAATCAATTTAATTTAAGTATCAAGCACTTGGTATTCAAAACTTAGATTTAAGTTTACTTAGTACATACTCAAGTTAAGATGAACGATGATAATAACTCATTAAGATTTCTACACAATTCTCAACAAAAAGACAAGTATAAGAAATAAAGTCGTAGTCACACAAACATTAATGAAAATATTTATTGAAAGTATCAAACACTTGGTATTGAAAATTTAAATTTGTGTCCTTAGCATATGCGCATCTATTATCAGTACCAAAGTTTACATGAACGATGATAGCAACTCATTAAGATTTCTACACGACAATTCTAAACAAAAAGACAAGTATAAGAGATAAAGTTGTAGTCGCACAAACATTAATAAAAATGTAGTGGTGTAGCCCGTCAGGTATAATCTTAGAGCATATACTTTTGGAAGGAGTATGTCATGTTAAAAAGTCGTGGTCGCCTTGCGAGAAAGAAGAAAGATAATATCTAAAATTCCTGTCTCTCTCGCACTATGCCAATCACTAGTAAGTGCGAGAGAGTCAAGAATGGTAATCTTACTTTTCTTTTTCTCTCATATTCTGCAAAAACTGACCACGCTCTTCTCATTTAACTTACTCCCTCTAGGAGTATATGCTCCAAGGGTATAATGCACATAAAGTTAGCAATGAATGCGCAAAGAATGTTCCATGTGAGTTCTGAGTACCTTTCCGCGTTCTGTGCAAGCTCCATGCAAGCTTTTAACGTATCGTTCCGAAATGTAACAAGTCATTGTATTACGTATAATCATAGCCGTTAAAATCATAAACATATAAAAGAATACTTAGGTTCGGTTTCATCAACGTAACTTAAGTGACGGATGTATTATCTATCTTTTTTACTTATCATGAGAGAGAGACAAAGACAGAATGAGATTTTGGTAATAATCGTTACTTAAACTTCATTTGAGCTTTATATCATTTTTAAACTTACACGAATCCCGTACCAAATTTTCGAGATCGATTTGCACAATATAGAAATTATTTTTTGCACTTAATGCATAATACTGATTTGAATCTTTCAAAGAAAATCAAGCAAAATTGTATACGAGCCAACTATAATGTTATTATTTCATATATCTGTATCCATTTTATTTTATTTTTGCACATCGTTTTTATTGAGCATAATAATAATATAATACTCTACTGACTGCAGTGTTTTTATAACCTCTTTAAAGACAAAAGTAAATTTATATTTTAGAAAATAACTATGGAAAATAAGAGAAAAAAGCAGTGCATGAATGATCCAAATACACCATTGTATATAGGTATAGCAGAGTGTAGGCCGAATTTCTAGAATTGAAGAATTAACTTTGTAAAAAAACTAATTATCAGAATCAATTTTCCTTTTATGGTTCACTCTATTGTGAGATAATAAAGGGCGGAAAATAGAAAAACTTCAGAAAAATAGTGAATTTTTCGAAAATAGAGATAATAGTATAGCAGAGCATAGGCCGAATTTCTAGAATCGAAGAATTAACTTTGTAAAAAAACTAATCATCAGAATGAATTTTCCTTTTGTAGGTCACTCTATTTTAAAATAATAAAGGGCGGAAAATAGAAAAACCTCAGGAATTCAGAAAAAAAATTATTTTTCTCAAAATAATATGAAAATAATTATTATACTAGAAAGTATAATGTTGTCAGATTGGCAACACCTGACTCTGACGCGATACATGTTGGCGTTTTTCTTACACTGTAACGCGAACTTCGAAAGTTGAAATATATTGAATATTGTCATTTTATGCAACCGAAAAGCTGAAAACGCGACTTCATGTGTGCGCGTGTCTTATACCCGTACGCACACGTTTGTATTGTCTTTTCCTTTCTATTTTGTTCGCTATACCTCACACATATACAACAAAAATATTTTATTTATTCAAAAAAAAAAAAATAAATAAATAAAACATTATTGCTTTCATCACAGAAAAATAAGAAATGATTGAGTTATCATTTGCATAAAATGGCAATATTCAATATATTTCAAATTTCAAAGTTCACGCCACAGCGTAAGAAAAACGCCAAAATGTATCGCATCAGAGTTAGGTATTGCCAACTGACAACATTACACTTTCTATTATAATAATTATTTTTATATTATTTTGAGAAAAATAATTTTTTTTCCGAATTCCTGAAGTTTTTCTATTTTCCGCCCTTTATTATTTCAAAATAGAGTGACCTACAATAGGAAAATTCATTCTGATGATTAGTTTTTCCACAAAGTTAATTCTTCGATTCTAGAAATTCGGCCTACGCTCTGCTATACCGGCCGGTATAAGAAAGCGTATGCATGCCCTCATGACAGAGCAACATGTTATGAATATTGCTGTCAGATTTCAAGGGTTGCACAAATAGTAAGTCAGTCAACCCATAAAGACAAATAAAATAAAAGTGTGTCTAGGGGGATCCCGTTGAATAAATCCAATTGGATTTTGTTGGAAATCCATGTTGGGATCCCAATCAATTCCAATTGGAAATTCATAATGGAATTCCAATGAGAATTTTAGAAATCCAACGTACATTTATGGACATTTTTAAGCGATTGAAATATTTTTTTATATAAAATTTTATTTATGTTTTCATTGCGACTTATGAAAATATCTCTGTTTATTGAGTAAAATAGAACGTGAGAAAGCAGGCCGAATGATCGTGGTTTTAGACCAAATGAAACTACAAGCTTATAAGTTCTAAACTCTTATATTTTTCTTGTGCGCATTTGCTTGCCATAAGAAAGTCAATAGATAAAAAGCGTGGTAGCCGCCTGGCGATCAATTATTGGTACTATTATATGAATGTGTATATTTATTTAGATTCAATGATTAGCCTTCAGGGGGCTACAACGCTTTCTATCTATTGACTTTCTTATGGCAAGCCAATGCGCACAAGAAAAATAAAAGAGTTTAGAACTTATAAGCTTGTAGTTTCATTTGGTCTAAAACAACGATCATTCGGCCTGCTTTCTCACGTTCTATTTTACTCAATGAACAGAGATATTTTTATGAGTCGCAATGAAAACATAAATAAAATTTTATATAAAAAATTATTTCAATCGCTTAAAAATGTCCATAAATGTACGTTAGATTTCTAAAATTCTCATTGGAATTCCATTATGAATTTTCAATTGGAACTTCCATTTGGAATCGATTGGAATTTCAACATGGATTTTCAACAAAATCCAATTGGAATTCCAATTGGGAATTCCAATTGAAAGTCCAATTGAATTTTTTCAACGGGGGACACATAATAGCGTACCCGGAATAAGAATAGCGTACGTGAAAAATTTAAATTTAAAACCAATAACCCAAATACCCCTCTATGGGGTACTTGGGTCTTTAGGTTATTGTTTTTGGGTTATTGGTTATAAATTTTAAAGTTTTCACGTACGCCATTCTTATTTCGCGTACACTATTATGTCTCCCGAGACACTCTCATAAAATAAACTAAGGAAACAAATATAATAACTTTTTTCATTATTTAAAAACAATATTTGAAACCAATTGATAGTTATAACTTTTTAAAAATAAATTGTTTATTTTTCTCTATACAGCAAAATATATTTTTTCATTTACCCTAGTCAGCAATAGCTATTAATGATGGTTGCGGTTTTACATCAGAAGAAGCTCAAAGAAATGAACAAATCTTTGATATATTATCAGGCAGTGTGCCATTATTTTGTATTGATCCAGTGAAGTTAAATAATTCTCTTAAGCTGATTATCTTTACACTTAAAATTTTGAATAAAAATATTTTATTAAAAATTTCATTAGCTTTGACAACTGTCTGAAGTTTGCTTTAATTATGTGACATCCAATCCATCTATTTACGAAATATTACACAGTTGAAATATAAACTATTTTTGCACGCTATATTTTTTATTAACATTTATTATTTTATTAGATAATAATCTTCTTTAAAAAACCTTTAATCAATGTGCATCTGCGTGAATGTATGTGTTTTTAAGCCTAAGTTGTTTTGCATTTTACAAAAAATCATAAATAAAATCTTTGTCTGTTACAAGAATAAATAAATAAATCTTTTTTCTTTGCATATAACATAACACCACAAAATTTTTCATTTTACATAATAATATTTATTTTTAGTTTTAATCTTTCTCTCTTTCATGTTATTCAAATTTATAATTCCTTCTTTTGATATTTTATTTTAAATTACACTACTGTTTCTTTCCTATATCTAAAATTCACATTTTATTTTCATAAATAAAAAATTTCTTTTTTATTAAAATAAACAAATTAATATTTTTTTTATACTCATTTTATGACCCAAAAATTTTATTTCACATAATAATATTATTTATTCTTAATTTTGATTTTTATCTCTTGTATATAATTTAAGTTAACATTTCTTTTCTGATCATTTAATTTTCATTTGAATTATTGAAAATTCACCTGATAAATCAGGTGATTCATCATTTTTTTAACAGGGATATTACTCACCGAGGGAGGTAAAGAACTGGCGAGTCCATAGCAGCACATGTAAATTGCCACCTAAGTCGGAGGCGACGATAGCAAACATGTACTATAGGGTCGCCATTTTACCTCTCATGGTGAGTATGCTATTTTTCGCCATACCCAGGCCGAAAATACCACTTTCGTTTTTCACAGCCGGGGCGAAAGTGGTACTTTCGGCCAGGGTATGACGAAATAGATATTAGTATTATGAATATTGATGTACAAAATAAAAAATTCTACCGCATTTTTTGAGAAAATTAAAGAACGCAAAAATATTATAAACAAAACCTTTTACTTTACCGTTCCTCACTTTTCTTAAAAACAATGCGGTAGAATTTTTTGTTCTTGTGCATAAATATTCATAATACTAATATCTATTGTACTCTAGCTCCAATTTGCAGATACATTGATTAATACTTGAGTAAATAACAAAAAAAATGATTAAAAAAGGACAGCGAATCCGGCCTTTTCTTAAAAAGGCTTTTTCTTAGACTGGAATTCATAGAACCAATTTAAGTAACGGTTATATCATCTGTCTTTTTTTTCATCATTAAAGAGACAAAGATCGAATGAGATTTTAATAGCAATCACTAATTAAGTTAGATTTATGAATTCCAGCCTTAGTGATTGCTTACGAAAAGCATTGCCACTCGTCCGGTCAAAATTCGTACAAGTTAAACTTCATTCTTTGTTGCTTAAAAAACATTTTAAAAATATTTCTTCATAAATTAAATAATGGTACATAGCCAAAAATAGTTTGTAATGTTTATTATAATCTAAATATGAACTAAGAGCTTAAAAATAAAAAAATTCTCGTTAGTGAACAACTTTTAAGCAAGGGCCGCCGTTTGGTACTTTTACCTCATTATCAATAACACTTCAATAAAATTACAATTCTGTAATAATTAAATATATATTTTAGATTGATAATATCGAAAATGGCAATATCAATGAAAATGAATTGTACAGCAGTGACGAAGAATCAGAAATTATTGAACTTTTACAAAAAAAAATAAGATTAAAGGTATTGATGAGCTAAAGGCTCAGTCTTGATTTTTTGATATTATTTCAACCACTATTGAACATAGGCCGTGTGAATTGCTTCTTCTAGCTCTGAAATTTTAATTACAACATAATTTAACATTCTCAGCCATGTCAGGTTTACTAAGAATGGTAAATTTTATATGTGGGAAACAAATATTACCTGAAACTCGCTATAGAATGGATCAGTTACTAAATCATAAAGACACGGCAGTACTTCATAGTGTTTGTCCCATTTGCTCGAAATATATGGGCAGATTTCAAGATTTGCAGGATTTTATCATATGTGACAATTGTGGTAAAATAATCGATGTTTCTAATCCATTAAGTGCATGTTTCTTTGCAATAATTGAGCCATCAAATGCAGTTAGAGATTATATACAAACTTACGAAGATTATTATGTATACATTGTAAAAGAAAGATCGCATGAAAAGAATCAAATCAACGATATATATGATGGAAAACTTTACAGAAAGTTTTTAAAAAACGTGTCAGTTAGCGATCGACATACTTACGTAACCACTATTCTTAATACCGACGGTGCACCAGTGTTTGAGTCATCCAACTTTTCAATATGGCCAATTTATCTTATTTTAAATGAACTGCTAATACAAGATAGGCTAAAGAATATAATTGTAACAGGATTGTGGTTTGGTAAAAGTAAACCAGAAATAAGTGTTTTTTTTAGAAATTTTTTTTAAGGAAATGAATTACATAGCTACATTAGGTATACCATGTACAATAAAAAATTAAGAGCAGTATATTAAACTGTATATATATATTAATATCTTATGTAGCACTGTAGCTCGAGCTTCTATGAATGGTTCAGTGCAGTTTAATGGTTACCGCGGATGCAACTGGTGTCTACATCCCGGGGTATACGCTGCGAAAAGTATAAGATACCCATTTTTAAATCCACCTGCAGACGAAAGGAACCAGGACAATACCATAACCTTTGCACAAGAAGCCCTCCGTACAAAGACTGCTGTTTTTGGAATTAAAAATGCTTTACCTTTATTTTTTAGCGATATTTTGATATTATAAATGGTTGCACCCCCGATTACATGCACTGCATCTTAGCAGGTGTTAGTACGCAATTTACTGAATATTTATTGAATACCATTTCAAAAGATGATATTAATGAACTGGATCAATACTTGATAATAAAAGTACCTCATCTACTATGTAGATTAGCGAGACCATTAAAAGAAAGAACCATTAAAAGAAAGCCCGAGAATGGGAGAACTGGGTTTTATATTACAGTTTACCTCTTTTGTCAATGAAAATAAAAAATAAAAATTGGTTACGTCATTGGTCATTATTAGTACAAGCGTTGCACATTTGTCTACAAATGAACATTACGTTAACAGAATTTAATTACAAGTGAATTATTGCATACGTTTGTATCTGAAGCTGAAAATCTATACTCCATAAATGTGGCGACATATAATCTTCATCTATTGTTGCATTTACTCAAAAGTATCTACAATTGGGGTCCACTGTGGGCACACTCAACATTTCCATTTGAGTCTGCAAATCACAAACTACTTAGTGCGATCAAATGTTCTAAGGGTGTTATTTTGCAAATTATAAAATATTTAAGCATTCAACCCTTCGTACAAATTCTTGAACAAATCGTTTACCCTGGTTGTTCCGAAACTGTGTTAGAATATTTACAAAATATTGTTACTTCGCAAACTGAAAAGGTATTCAAGTTATCTTATATCACGTACATAGGCAGCGAAAGAATGATTAGCACAAGTATAATAGAAAAGTTAAATGTATCTAAGAATACTGAAGTATTTTTATAAATGGTAAAAAATCGCTGTTTATTTGTTTGTGAATATTGAATTGTGTTTAACGTATTAAGAATATAAAAAACTCGAAAAACTGTGTTTTAAAAATAGTGCTTCAAAAATAAAAACTGTATTTAAAAAAAAGTTTTTAAAACTTATGTTTAAAAACTAAAAAACAACGTTTAAAAAACTAATTGAGTGGAAGTATTAAAAAAAAAACTGTGTTAAAAAACTGTATCTAAAAAAACTATTAGGTCGAATAAACTATAAGGAAAATGGCAAGTACCTTTTTTTTTAATTTATATATTTTTAAAACGTTATATATATTTTTTTTTAATGAAAAATGTGTGTGCGTGTGTTTTTTTAAATCTAGGTACCACTATGAAGTGTTTCAACAAACTCCACCGACCCACCCTCACATGATATCATAATATATATATTTATATGAATTATGATGTCATAGTGGGTCATCTCGCTCCTGACGCCGCTCAGAAGTCATTCACCTCTGGGAGGGGCCAGGAGTGAGGGTTTGTTATGACGCTTCATAGTGGTACCTATACTACTTGCTTCAGTTGATTATTTAAGAAAGCTACAGTTAAAATTTCCAAATATCAAAATATTAAAACAGGCTGTATTTGATAATACGTTGAAAGACTGTGAAGTGTGTATGATTGCAAAGTTTAAGAAATTGCCATTTAAGACAGTTAAGTTAGGCATAAAGCGACAGAACTTTTGCAAATAATACATTCAAAAGTGTGCTATTTAAGAACAGATCAAGGCACTGAGTATACAGGTGGATATACTTAAGAAGAAAGAGTGGGTTCAGAAACTCAATTTGCTTGCACAGACACGTCTCAGCACAATGGAGTTGCAGAAAGGTTTAATCAAACTGTACAAAAGAAGGTAAGAGCCCTCATATATGATTCTGGTTTACCAGAAAACATTTAAAACTTGGCATTAAATACTTCAGTTAATGCCTACAACATAACATCACATGCAATAAATGACATGCTACCAACAATTCAAAAATCCTATCCGATATTATATTTCTTTATTTCTGTTTCTCCGATTCACCGCATTTTTTTAATGTGTCTTATCTTTTGGTAATAAGAGTAGCAATTGTTTAATAGGCCCTATATAATTAGTACTCATCAGGGTTGTAAATTTTTCCATTTACCGAGTAAGCAACTGGTAAATGGTCGCACTATTTACCAGTTACTGAGTGACTGCATGGTAAATGGTCGGACCATTTACCATTTACAGAGCAAGTAACTGGAAATGATCGTACCATTTACCAGTTACTGGGTGAGTAACTGGTTAATGGATAGCGTCATTCTATGGCGCACGCTGAATCTGATTTAGATTTACGGCATTACACGTCTTTCCAATTGTTATACAATTTGCATGTCACCGCAAAAACAGTTGCAGCTTTATTTATGTCTTAGAAAATTATGACAAACTACCTTCAATGAACCGACAGTGACTTAGTACTTAATACCTTTTTTTATCATACTGATAAATTATTTTTACATATCGTTTACAATTGCATCATACAGATTTAAATAATATAGGTTTTTACAACTCAAGAATTATTGATTTTACTTTTATTTTAGAGAATTATCGCAATCTTATTGCTTGTTTTACTAATTCTGTTGTGAATCTAACGTAATCAGAAAAATTGTTAAATCGTGCTCGAATATAATTTCAAACCATGATATGTAATCATATCCATACAGACATTTCACATAGTTTTTATAATAAGAATTATATTTGTATGCAATGTAAGTCTAAACGTTAAAAGTAAGGTAATACACATATTTTATTATCATACTATTCGTTATGTTAAAGGTCAGTTTTAGACGAGGTTTTAGACATTTTTTACTGATCGAAAGTAGCGAAAGAAGTAATTTCGTTTATTTTCAATAAAAATGTATATCGGAATTGCTTTTACTTGTGAATATCTATTCATTTTAACAAATGAAAAATAGAAGCGTGTAAATTTGTTAATATTCAAAGAACGAGCCAAAAAAAATAAATAAAAACTAAATATCTTTTTTAGCTATTTTCGATCGGTAAAGTTGGTCAAAAGCTGATCTTTAATTGGAAAGTGTCACCATAAAATACAATACAAATTAACTGAAGTGGCCAAAATAAGAATTTCTGACCCCGGACAAAATGCTTGGGGTCTAATAGCTCCACTAAATTTATCGTGTATGATAATATTATAATGTTCTAAGACGTATTCATAATATTAGTGTAATTATAAGGGCATAATGAAGCTTCCCTTTCTGATAATATTTCTAATTCAAGTTTATGAGTAAATAGTGAATTTAATCAGGTTTTTTTCACTTCAAAAAAAAAATCGGTAGGATTCAACTTGAGTGCGGGCAACTAAAGAAATCTAACAAAATCTTATACTGAAAAAGTTATATAAAAGTTTTCAATTTATAGTATTTTAAGATTGGGATTATCAACTTTGATATCTAAATTGCGATCTAAGTTCATAAAAAATAACAGCTCCAAAGGATTTTTTATTTTAACTAAAGTGATTGTACTAATATAGCTAATGTCAAAATTTGTCAAATATTAAAGAACAAGACAAAAAAATTAAAAAAGTAATGAATATATATTTAAAAAATTTTTTTAATTGAATAAAATATGTAAGAGCTCCCATGTGAGATCACATATGAGATCGCACACGAGATTGCATATGAGATATCACATGAAATCGCCTATGAGATCGCATATGAAATCGAATGTATATTCGTTAAATTTTTAAAATAAAATAAATATATGTGCGATCTGACATGAGATCTCACATATATTTATTTTATTTTCAAATTTCAAAGAATATGTATGAGATTTCATAGGCGATTTCATATGAGATCCCACATGAGAGCTCATACAAAATTTTCAGTAGGGATGATTTTTCTCGGCTTGTTCTTGAAATTTATACATATTTACTCTTCCGAATCTCATTTATTTAAAATAAGTTCATACCTATAAGTACAATCGGTGGTAGCGCAGGGGCTAAGGCTCTTGGCTCATGCTGTAGTCTTAGAGCATATACTACTGGAGGCAGCTCTGAATGCACCGTGCGCGTGGTTAGGCTAAGAAAGAGAAAAATATACTAAGGTTGATAGCTATCTCTATCTCTCAGTCATGTGATAAGGGAGTAGGGAACGAAACAAACCAATTACGTGCCGGAGAAAAAGAGATATCTGTCAACCTTAATATACCTTTCTCTCTCTCAACTTAACCACGCGCACGGCGCATTTGAAGCTGCCTCCAGTAGTATATGCTCTAAGGCTGTAGTAGACCGAAGTTTAGTCTCTGGGAAAATTTTGAAATAATATTTCTGAATTTTTCTTTGTGAAATAGAATTAGGAGACCAGGAAAAACCAATTCAAAATTGTCCCTGGCCAATAAAAATTACGGGTCTCAGTCCACAGCGATCAAGAGACTCACTGTCAATAAAATAGAGGAGAAGATGATATCTCCAATCCCTAGTGGAAATATAAAATGTGCATTACTGTTTAAAATAGTTTTGAATTATTAAAAACTGTTTAAAACTGTTCGAAATAGTTTATAAGTGTGAAATTTTTGACATTTAAAACAGTTATAAAAAGTTTTCAACATTTTTGAACAGTTTTGAGCAGTACAGAATAATTTTAAACTAAAGTGAACATTTTCTCTTATATATTATAAAAATTTTAATATATATAATAAAATTTTTACAAAGACAAAATTATGAAACACTGTTTGAAATCATTTCGAAATTTTTGAAACTTTTTGAAACTGTTTAAAAATGTAGGTGTTCAAAACTTTTTAAAACCATTCAGAACTGTTCAAGTTAATAAAAAATAGTTTATATTGATTTAAAATTGTTTTGAAATATTTTTAATATTTAAAATAATCTATTACTTTTAAACATAAAAAATTCAAAACTATTCAACACTGTTTAAAATCATTTCGAAATTTTCAAAACTTTTTGAAAGTGTTTGAAAATGTTTAAAACTGTTTATAACTGTTTTAAATATCCTAAATTTCGAACTTATAAACAGTTTTAAACAGTTTTGAACAGTTTTAAATATTTTTAAACATTTTATATTTCCGCTAGGGATTACAAACAATTCTGATATTTATTCATATGAAAAAAAAAAGAAATTTATTTTCAAACTATATTTGATCGATAAAGTATAGGTCTAAAGCAAACCATTAAACATTTTGTTTTGTAATAGGTCATTTATTTTTGTCCTTTTCGAATCAAAATCTCAACTTCATTATATATTGTGTCATGAAACGAATTTTTAAATTAGTGTTATTCAAAAACTATATAGTAATAAAAAGACATAATTTTTTTTATAAATTATTGATTTTTTCAATAATATAGCATAAGAGAAAAAAATAATTTGACATTAGTGAATAATAAAATAATCAATGATTGTTAATCAAAAACATGTATGATTTGTAAGATATTAAAAAAAAAAACAGGCACATTTGTTCTAAATTCATCCTAGAGCAGGTCGCTCATCTTTGTCCTTTCATATTAAAGAAATGAAATTTCATTTCCAATATACTATTTTAACTTTGAGAAATTAGTTACTTCCAAAATAGTGTTGAAAGTCAGTAAGACTTTCTTAAAAACAATGCTAAATTTTTTTATTAAAAAAATGTAATATTTATTTAAAATAATTTTTATATAAGAATGAAAAAAATATCTTACGTCAAATAATTTTTTAATCCAAATACATAATTTTTAAATAAAACAAATTAGTTCATGACTTCGATAAAGCTATCTCTTTTCAACATCAGAATGTTTGTTAGTGCAAAAAAGTGGTGTAATTTATTAAATTTCTTTACATTAAAAAGACGATTTTGAATTGAAACATAATAATTGTCAGAATGAAGAAAATATAACTATAAAACTTTCTCATTTTAATAAAGTAATTATTATTTTGATTAAAAACGTATATTTCAGTAAAAAAAAAATTTCACAACAATTATTTATAAACATAATTACAAAAAATAAATTTTAATTAAAATCAACATTTAACTGTTTTAAAGAAATATTTTTTCGAATAAAAAAATAATTCTTTGAATCAAAACAGTTTCAGTAATTAGAAAAAAATTGAAATTTATATTGCAGAAAAGAAACTTAAATTTGTTAAAACATTTACTTGAACTAATATTTTAAATTTACTTGTAACAAATTATTTCCATGCTTGAAAGTGATGTTTCATGTTTTCAAAATAATATATTCTTCTAAAAAAATTATTTTTCAGGCTTCAAAAATTAAAATATATTTTTAAATAAAAATAATATTTATTCAATGAATAGTTACTTCTATTTGGTACGCAGAAATTAATTGATACGCAATATTTTTTATATTCATTAACATATTTTATCGAAGGAACAAAATTTTATTTTAATTATTCGATATGATTTTCATTTTGACATTAAGAGATATAAATTTAAAAGAAAATTAATAATTTCCAGTGTGAGATATCGTTAAGTTCAAAAAATATCTTATGTATCTTGAGATATATTATATTGATATTTAAAAATTTTATTTTCACTGATGGAATAAATGATATTGATAACAAAAATATTTCACCGATTACCCGAAACAATATATTCGATATAAGAAAAATTTTTTCGTTACTAATAAATTTTTTTTCTAGTGTAGCTATTGAATCAAGTAACGTTTGTATCATCTGTCTTTTATTCTTATTATGGACAGATAAAGACAGAATTACGTTCAAGTAACAACCGGTACTTAAGTTAGGTCTATGAATAGGAGCCTAAGATCGTCTATGATAATAAAAATTTATATGGTTGGAATATATATTCAGAATAGATTAAATTACAAATATTATTTCCTTCATTAAGAAATAATAAGTTGATTGGAAATAAAATTTTTCCTTATTTATTTTTTAATCTATTTTCAATTATTACAAATTTTATTAAAAACGGAACAATTTATTTTAACATATTTTAACAATGAAAATAATACTTTAAATTTATTTAGAAATAATACTTTTAATCTTATTTAAATAATGAAAATAATTTTAATTTATAAAATTCATAGTAAAGGATTAAATATTTTCATCTTACCTGCCAGAAATGAAATGTTGGCTCTAGAATAATCGCCTTTGTGACTCGAAGGATTACAGTGAAGTTGACAGTGGTGATTTTGAAAAAAGTAAAATCCGTTATTATTAAGTCCTCACAATCGTTTAGCGCAAAAGACACAAGAGTATCTTTTTTTTGTACTTTTCTAATACATCGACTTTGTTCCAGATGCTTCTCGGGTTTGCGCACGCCGTATTCACAAAATTCATATATATGTATATATATATATATATATATCGCGAGTATTTGGAACAGTATGTATTGCATCGTATGAATCAGAGTTGTAAATGAGGAAATGGTTTTTCATTTGAAATAATCAAGTGATTGAAAATGCTCGCACTATTTACCATTTACAGAGCAAGAAAATGGTAAATGGTAAATGGTCTCACCAGTTCCCAGTTACAGAGCAAGGAACTGGAAATAGTCGGACCATTTACCAGTTAGTGGATGAGTAAATTGTAAATGGTCGGGTCATTTACCAGTTGCTCAGTGAGTAAATGGTACATGGTCGGACCATTTTCCAGTTACTGGGTAAGTAAATGGTAAATAGTCGGACCATTTACCAGTTACTGGGTGAGAAACTGAAAATGGTTGAACCAGTTCGCAGTTACTGGGTGAGTAACTAGCCGAATCAATTAGTTGGCAGTTACCGGGTGGAAAACAGGTAAATGGTCAAATCAAGCAGTTAGCAGTTACCGGGTGGGTAACTGGTAAATGGTTGGACCATTTACTAGTTACTGGTAAATGGTTGGACCATTTACCAGTTACTGGGTGAGTAAATGGTAAATGGTTAGACCATTTACCATTTACAGAGCAAGTAAATGGTAAATGGTCTAACCAGTTCCCAGTTACAGAGCAAGTAACTGGAAATGATCGGACCATTTACCATTTGCAGAGCAAGTAAATGGTAAATAGTCTAACCAGTTCCCAGTTACAGAGCCTGTAACTGGAAATGGTCAGACCATTTACCAGTTAGTGGGTGAGTAAATGATAAATGGTCGGACCATTTACCATTTACAGAGCAAGTAAATGCTAAATAGTCTTACCAGTTCCCAGTTACGGAGCAAGAAACTGGAAATGGTCTGATTATTCACCATTTGCTCACTTAGTAACTGGTAAATCGTTTCACCATTTTCATTCACTTACCCAGTAACTGGTAAATGGTTCGACCATTCACCGTTTACTTACTCAGTAACTAGTAAATGGTCCGACCATTTACCATTTACTTGCTCTGTAAATGGTAAATGGTGCGAGCATTTACCATTTACTTGCTCTGTAAGTGGTAAATGGTGCGAGCATTTTCAATTACTTGACTATTTCAAATGAAAAACCATTTCCTCATTTACAACTCTGGTACTCATTAGTCATAAGCTTCATTTTGGGCCATATTTTTTTGGGTTTTATATTATTTTGGGCCCTATATTTTTATTCAATGCCCATTTTTTGGGCCTTTTTTATCCTTATATTTTCTTAAACTCTTTTTTTGGGTCTTATATTTTTTTAGGTCCAATATTTTTTTAGTCTATATCTTTTTTGGAAATGTCAAATTTCTCATTTTTATCTAAGAGTAACAACATATGCATATGCGGTAATCCTCGTTTTTGAAATTTAATTACATAACTATATGCAATACATTTTCCTAATATTCCCTTTTTTATTACTAAATTTTTGAATTCTTCTACTTTTTGATAAAATACTTTTGTTATAATATGTATTGCATCTTCATAAATTTTTAAGTTTTCATTTATTTCTTTCCAATGTGGGTTACAGGTCATAGTTACAAAAAGGTCAGGTTTACCACGATGATTTACAAGTGTCATTGAGTCAATGTAATTTTGTTTCAACCTCTAGACCGCCGGGATTACGTCATATAGCGCGCACCCTTGACTCGCATATCCACCCTTGATAGGGTCCTACCTAGTAGGCCTCAGAACACTTTTCTGTAGGGAAAATCGACTTTTCGTTTTTTTTCACATCCTGGCGGTCTAAAGGTTAAAAATCGTGGACTTCCTGTAAAGTTTGACAGTAATATTACCATTTTTCAAATTTTTGAAGAATCTAATTCTTTTTTATTTAATAAAGAAATATTTAACAACTTTTAACTGTCATGATAATTCTTTTATTATTACTACATAAGACTACGTTTCAGTCATATTTTTGATGACCCTTTTCAAGTACAAAATTTTCTTAAGAGGAGGCCGTATCATTCTGTCCTTGTCTAATCTAAACTTTCGTTATTATAAATAAATACAATATTTTCATAGAAAAGTAAGTCAACTGCCCAATAGAGCAAAAGACAAGCAAACGATTCTTTTCTATGAAAAAATATGAAATTTTTATTATTTTTCGAGTGAAGTCTGAAACGGAAAAACAATCGAACTTAATTGAGTTGATTGAGCTGTTTTTTCGTTTCAGACTTCATTCGAAAAATAATCAAAATTTCATATTTTTTCATAGAAAAGAATCATTTGCTTGTCTTTTGCTCTATTGGGCGGTTGTCTTACTTTTCTATGAAAATATTTTATTTATTTATAATAACGAAAGTTTAGATTAGACAAGGACAGAATGATACGGCCGCCTCTTAAATTACATAACAATGTATAAACATTTTCCACCTGAAACATAACATATATATCTATATAAAACTTCCATTCATTAAAATTACAAAAACAATTTATCATCAAAATATCATATAATATTCTATGTACCATTCAAACATTTTTTTAAAAGAACAATGAAACATTATAAACTCAATTAAACAACTTAATAATAAATATATCTCTCCAAATTATCAATAATAGAGACCATCAATTAGCATGGTTTCAGTCTAAAGTATATACGAGTTGCAAAAACATATGATCAGATTAAAAGCAGAGAAATCGTTCACAACAGCAACTAGACAGAACACTATAAGGAGGATCACACAACATGAACTAGCAAGTTAAAAGATATCCATGTGGTAAGGCGCTGTTGTTGGATGTACATTTAGCACATGCGTATGTCAATTTTTGAATAAAATGTATCAACTATGAAAAGAATATTAATTACAAAAAACTTATAATGAATAATTTACACAATCAATCGTAATGAAATAAATAAATACTACTAAAAATATATATATATATATATATATATATATATATATATATATATATATATATATATATAAATACATAATATTTTTACTTTGGTAATAATATATTAATAATTATTTATTATTTAATTAGATTTATAGCTGTATGAAAGACTAAGCTCGTTATTTACAAATCGTTTCTTTGAATATACTGGTTCACATATTTTACATTCAGGTCGTGTTACAACATCATAAAATTGTATACTTCTGATAGCGTCGTGATAAGCAAAAAATGGCGGTATTTTGCCGGTAACAAGTTTTCATATAGAATCAAAGTTTATTTTTTGACTTGCCGACAAATTAAGCCTGATGCCTTTGATTTTGCAAACACATGCTTCGACGCCATCTGACGTCAAATATTTGTACCCGTAAAATTTTGGTCCTCCAGAGACGAATGATGTAATACTCGTACCAAGGCCATAATAGGCCAATTCGTCGGTTAAGTCACCTAAGAACGGTCCTGTTTCCGCATCGCACTCACCCACATGACTTACATATACAATAGAATCAGTATCGTAATACAACACGCGTTCACCCAACGGTTGCAATTCTTGGTAAAGTTTTAAACGTGCTAGAGCTGTGGTGTAGGCGGCTACTACAACGTTACATAATGCCAATGGCTCGACAGCCGCTACTGTGTTGTGCCAGTTTACGTAAATTGTCGTATCGTCGATCGGTAAAATTGAGTTAACCTCAGTTTCGGCACTATAGAGTAAGTCAAACAACCTCTGTGGATCATCCACTACTTCGGTCTTTAGCATATTTCTCGTTGACCAAACTTATCCCACAATGAATTCAGAAACAGTTTTGCTGCAGATCTCAAGCCAGCATTATATTTTATTCGATTTTTGTCTAATATTATACCCTCTTGTTGCACAAATTCTTCAATGTATTGAGCAATCGCGTTTTCATCACCATCAGCACATTTTGATGGGTAACCCGACGCGTACGTTTTCTCAGCGAAAAATTTATCAATATAAGTTGGAAATAGGCCACCCTGACCCGTGGCTTTGATGTACTGAGTAATTTTATAAGACCATATTTCCAATATTTTTCTGATTACATAGCCCATCTGAACAGCTTTTTCTAACTCGTCAGACACCCACGTATCGATAAAAACTCGATCATCAACATTTTCATATTCAACGATTCAACGCATGTTCGACATAGTGGAAATAAAAGCTTATTATGCATTTCAACGGGAAGTACAGCATGATATAAATTTCGTGGCGGCAATACTTTACATTTAATAAGACCTACAACGTGACTTATGTCATTCATTTGACCCACAAGAGTGCGACACTCATCCTCGTCCACGTAGAGAGTTGGATGACCGTTGGGATATCGCCCATATTTACAAATATACGGATACAACGAACTTTGTCTACGTACTTTATTTTTTCGTCCTCTTTTGCATTGTAAATTTTGACTGTATTGCCAGTTCGCCTGCAAAATAATACTTCTCGAGGATTTAACGGTGCGTGCCATTTTTGTGTCTTATCTTCAATGTACGACCTCATATTCTCGTTCTCCGAGTATTCTCGATCAAAATTATACTTCCACTTTTGGATAAGTTGATAACCATGGGCTCGTATTTTTTCCGATATCTGCGTAGTTTTCTCGAAACGTTCGTCCATATTTTCACCGTTTACGAGTCTCAAGTCTCGGTTTATTGTGTAACACCAGACACAGCTATGCCAATAACACCCGTAAAACTGTATAACAATTTTCTTTCCATTTTCAAGTACGCAATATCCGTCCACTAGAGGGCCTTCGGGAAGCCTCTTTTCTCGTGCATGAACGGTATGCTGAATTTGTCGATTTAGCATATTTTCCATCCAGCACAACCATCGCATCGCCTTCATAGACTGTTTATTTGCTTGTCTATAACCACCTTGAGATATAATACCTATTTTATCTTTTTGTTAAAATTTTTCTCTATACACACGCATGCAAGAAGATGCGATGGTGGCGCACTCTACAAACGAATCTGTATTACCACATTTGATGAAAGTCTTGCAGAAAGCCAGACATGCTAAACGTAAAATTTTTACATCTTGCTTATAGTATTTTATAATTTCATTTCTAAAATTGAATAAATAATTTTCAGTTTTTTTTCGTTATACCTTTGCGTAAATTCGCGCCGCTCTTCGATTTTCATCGAATCTGGCGAAAAATTACATGTCGGCGGCACTTCTTCCACGTAATTCTAATTTTCCGGTGTATTAAAAAGATGAGAAAATGTACCTATCTCGATATTAACAAGACCGTAAGCTTTTGGTAGTGCAGCTAAACTCATATGTAGATAATTCAAACTATCTATGAATTTAACCGATAAAATTTCCATTATGATTATTTTTGACCCGTTTAAAATTACATTTGGCTTATTTCTGAGATTTTTACGTTCTGTTAAATATTTAAGAATAAATTGTGCATCAAAACCCTGCGCATTGTGTGCTATACAAATGATTTGTTTGAAATTTTTTCTTGGTGCCAAGGCCAAATTAACTAGCTGTTTCACGGGGTCGATTTCAAACACATACTCGCGCATTCTACATACTTCGCAAGAATTTGATACATTTTCATCGTTCAAACAGTAACTACACACTTGCTGAACAACACACTAATTTGGTACATTTAGCCTTACTTTTTCAGCCTCACAGCCTAAGATACTCTCTGATTGCTGAGTTTTAAAATCATAAAATAAATAAAGAATTGTTATTTTATTCATCATGAATCCTTTTTTATCGACAATAGGTTGCATGTAACAAGGATGTTCTATTAGTCTTTTACCATTACATATTTTACAAAATATCGTATTACAATCATGTAGTTCTTCATCGTTGATGCGCACTGTATTGCTACATAAACGACAAATTTTTATACTCTCGCATACTGACCGAGAACTATCGAAAGATTTTGAATTTTAATGATTTTCAAAACAAACGGTACCGTAAAAATCTTTGCTACATTGAAAGCATTTTATTTCTTTCTTATCCATATCACAAGGAGGATTCTTTAAACATTTATAGCATTTTTGTTCACATTCATGATTTTTAGTATGACTAAATTTTTTATTGCAAGGTATACAGTAGCCTTGACTCCCAGCCACTGTGAGTAAATTTGAAATTGGTTGGTGATGTCTGGAATTTTCATAATACATGATATTCAGAGTACGTCTAACGACATTACCAATGTCGTGCACGAAACGTGTACCACCGTAAAGCGGCCTATATCCACAAGCAAAATTTTGAAATGAATAAACAACGATTGCGATTCCAAAGAGTGCATTATGTTCTTGAAATAATTTAATCTCCTCTATACCACAGCCCGTCTCAGGTATTGTAACTATCGCCGCTCTGACAAGTTTTAATGCTTGCACTTTCTGATATTGTGCTGTATGATGTCTTATTTTATTCCATCTGTCATGGAAAATTCCATTACGCGTTTAGCCACGTATGACGTTTACGTGAACAGCGACTAGCAAGCGTAGAAGATAAAGACTGTCATTATTTTCAATATTTATAATGGATTTCTTGAATACTGATTTGCTAGTGAGAGGCACACGACTCTGGCCCTCTGGTTTAGTCACAGTACTGACTTTAACATTCAAAACATCGACAATTTTGAAACCTTCATTACTCTGCGCTATACTAGCTATCAGTCCGAGTAAACCTACCGGTGAAAAATCACGAAGTAGTCTAAGAGAAATTCATAGAAGTTCGTGCACGAAACGTTCAGAGCTTATAGTCATGTCTATATAATCTGATGGCTGTGCATATATACACACGTGACGATATAAATCATTTATAGCGGCCTCCCACCAACCATATACATTTGCATTAGCTGGTGGAGATAATATCGACTGTCTTAATTGTCGTACTTGAAGCTGAAACTGTTTGTAATATCGTGAAATTTCTTCATAAATGGTAATGTGTTCCCGAGCAGAAGTACCATCTTCCTGTCGAAGACATTCGTCTACAATACCGTGCAATAATATATATATATTAATACAATTATAAAATTACATACATCTCAATAGTCAAGATCTTCTGTACCTGGTGTCGATATTGCAGATAATGTAGTTTTAGGTGGACATATTTTATTTGACATTTGTATATCCTGGTCATTCCAGTAAGAGCATTCAGGCAACGGTTCATTAGGTGATGATGACGCTGTCGTATCAGCAATTATCCCCTCCAACATCGTGTTTGGAGTACTATGAACATAAGTCACGTGATCATCTAACGAATTTATAACTCCTCGTTTTTCTTCGGTAGACGGCAGTAGTGCAGGATCTCTCGAACTGAGCAACTGTTCTTCTGCTGACAAAAGATTCAACAGTAATTCATCCCCACCACCGTCCTCCATCATGTTTTGCAGGTCTGAAAATTCTTTAATATAATGTATATCAAAGTTACACTATTTTAAACAAAAAAGTCTTATCCTCCAAAAATCTCCGACCATAAATAAAAAATCCATAGATTATTCATCCGATATTGGGAATAAATATTTTTTTGTGGAACATATTTTTAGATTTATCATTGTATTTAAAACATAAAAGTATTATCTTGCAAAATTTTTTGACCGTAAATAAGTAAGTTATTAAGTATTGGTTTGATATGTGAAATAAATATTTTTTTGTGAAATATATTTTTAGATTTATTATTTTATTTACAACAAAAAAGTCTTATCCCACGAAATTCTTCGACCATAAATAAAAAATCTTGTGACAACCTTGGGAATCAGGAGGTTGCACTAAATTTATAAAAATATATAAGCGGTAATTAATTAGGTAACAAAAAATAATAAACACACAAAAAATAACGAATTAGAAAAGCAC
Source organism: Anastatus disparis (assembly GCA_017163975.1). Lineage (NCBI taxonomy): Eukaryota > Metazoa > Arthropoda > Insecta > Hymenoptera > Eupelmidae > Anastatus > Anastatus disparis. Next base: position 75,754 of record JAFFSR010000395.1, on the reverse strand, counting down.
GAAGGGAATAGATGCAATAAAACGCGCACGCGATCGCCCGGCACACACGTCGTAAAAGACAGAAAGAAATTATATTATTTCTATTTAGCAATCGTGCACTTGCAACAATTTTAAGCACAATAAAATAACTTGGAGAATATTGAATTTATCTATTCTCGCTCACTCAAGCTTGCGATATTCGCACACACAAAATTAATACTACGCGATATCGCAAGTCGCTCGCTCTTTATCGGACGCTGGCGACAGAAGGAATAATAATGGTATTCCTTCTTGTCTATGCTCAGCTTCATCTCTCTTGCTGTACGCTGCGCGCGCCACAAGAGAGAGACAAACGATCCTTAACGGACCCAAGCTCAGCTACTCGAGTCAAGCTGCTCGCTAGCTATATCAGTGCACATTATACGTGCTTTATAAATTCGCACGTGTGTGCCAACGATTTTGGGTTATAGTTTTAACTATTTGACTCGCGTTGTCTGCTTTCCGTCTTGACCGTAGTTAGATGCTCCCTTCTGTCGGCTATATGTGCCACAAATATACATATACGTAATATGGCCAATCTGCCATGTTACAATCCCCCCCCCCACCACACGGAAGTATACGGTGGAACCGGATACTTTCGTCAAACGCGAAAACAAAAAAGGCATAAGCTAAATTAAAACAAAAAAGAAAATTTATGGATCGAAAAGAAAAGTATTAGGGCTTAAACCAAGATAACCGGTGTTATCTGCAGCGGTGTGAAGTGTATCTATAAACTTCTTCTTCTGCTGTATCTGCTGACTTTTTAGCTAAATTAAGTGTAAGTGTTACACGCTGTATATGAGAATGCTTAATGTAAAACGACGCGATTGGCTTATCCATATATTATTTACAAAAATTACAAATCTTAAAACTAGTTATCTTAAAGATAAAGAAAATAACACTCATAGCCCAACCTTACATGTATTTCATTCATACACACACAAAAAAAAAATATTACCATTACATTTTGCTTGAAATAAAAAATAATAAAAATGAAAATTTACGTGTTTACTCACTGAAAGGTGACGCTCTGATGGTATGTGTCGATGCATACTATGATTTAATAAGATTAATTATTTTATAATTAATATTTTGCAACAATTTCCTAAATGCACAAAAAAAATATTACATCTATAGATTTTGCTCTTAATTACGTAATAGTAATGCATAAAAATAAAATTTTGCTCTTGTTCATGTGTCAGTGTGAATAGTGTAAATAGCTAACAATGCTTGTACAATGTGTATGAGGAGTAATTAAATAGCAAAAGAAAAGGGGTAATTTAATAAACACACCAAATGGCACAAATATTGGATTAGCTGGATGGGTCGTGAATTTGGTTGATAAGGATTTTAAATAACTAGATAAGATGCTGGAGGGTTAATATAGGCATGTTAATGATGGTATAAAAGGGTTTTGCTGAAATAAGGGCTAGGGTCGATAGGTTGCTTTTTCGCGCACTGTAGCAGAAATGTACTCCGCATAGCTAAAATTTAGGAGATCGTAGTTGAGCTCTGCTTGCTCGCTCTGTTTTGGCTCTGCTCGCTCGCTCTTGCTCTGCTCTGCTCGCTCGTTTTTGCTCTGCTCTGCTCGCATGCTTTTATTTTGTTCTGCTCGCTCGCTCTTGCTCTGCTCTGCTCGCATGCTCTGGTTTTGCTCTGCTCGCTTGCTCTGTGAATGCTCTGCACGCTCGCTATTGTTGTGCTCTACTCGCTCGCTCTTGTTGTACTCTGCTTCGCACTTGCTCTGCTCTGCTCGCACGCTCTTGCTCTGCTCTGCTCGTTCGCTCTTGCAGTGCTCTGCTCGCATGCTCTTGCTCTGCTCTGCTCGCATGCTCTTGCTCTGCTCTGCTCGCTCGCACTTGCTATGCTCTAATCGTTTGCTTTTATGTGGCTCGGCTCGCTCGCTTTTGCTCTGTTTTGCTCGCTTGCTCCGGTTTGGCTCTGCTCGTTCGCCCTTGCTCTGCTCTGCTCGCTCGCTCTGTTGACACTGGGTGCAGTCACTGATGCGGACGTTAATTTGTCCACAGCCATAGCATTTCATAGGCTGAGAACATTCTCGCAGCTAGTGTCCAAAGCTACTACACCTAAAGCACGGCTCTACCTGCTTCCGCCAAAAGTTTTTCCTGATTGGCGGTAGATTCTTCTTTAGTTCTACTTTATTTGCTCGGCTTGCTCTTCAAGTTTTGCTCTTTGCTCTTTGTTTAGGGCGACGATTTCCCTTCTGTGCGTGCTTGCTCTTATTTGAAATGCTAGCTAAAGGGGTTACAGGGTGATTGCTAGTAATGGATGCTAACACTGGCATTGGGTGTTGATGCATTGGAGCATCTTTAAATTTAAGGGGAAAAATAAAATCTGTCCCATTCCCGTTAGACGAGTTTATACCAGTGCAAGCTGTAGTGGGAAATAAGGATTCATCCGGAGCTGGAGGGGGTCGACATGCGTTGTTCTGGGCTCTGCAAGTCTCTTCTTGCTGGTTTAACCATTGCAGTTCTCTGAAGTTAGAAGCATATCTTGTATGCTCTGGTGCAGGGGGTTGGTTTGTAGGATTTGCTGAAATGGTTGAAAAAAGGGGCGGCTGTATTAAAGGTTGTGAGATGGGCAGATATCCAAAAGCTGCTGCAATATATGGGACATGACTCCATGGATTAGGATAGCAAGGGAGATACGAGTATGGATAAAAATAAGGAGTTGGTGCGCCATCATATCCTCCATGGTACGTCGTTGTAGTATTAGTGGAAAGGGTATTAGTTGCTCTCACAGTATGAGGTATGCTCGCTGTAGTAAAAGAAGGACATGTAATAGTGGTACACGTGGTCGATGAGTGGATAATTGCGTTGCTATTGCGAGGAGGAATAGGATTTTCTAAGCTATTTGAGGGATTAACGAATTGATTGCACGCGCTTTGCTCTATTGGGGGGATGCTAAGTTCGACGTGCGCGACTAACATCTTCTCATCTACTATTATTTTACAAGCGGCGGCTCTTTCGCCGAGATGTCTTCTAAGCCCATATCGTACAACTTGCTCTTTAAACCTCTGAAAATTTAAGGCCATGCTCACTCCTCGCTCACCGTATCTAATGAGCTGCTTCGCAGATAGTTGGTTTACTATTTGGACTATTTCGTCCGCTGCTCTAAAAGCTTCTCTTTGGCATACGTGCTCAGAGATCCATAGGGCTCTACATTTAACTTTTGGTTTTTCATATTTACAATAAAAGTTACACTACACAAGGATACGCACAAGGAAAAAGTTAATACTAATAATTAATGCTAATATGAGATCCTATCTCAGGAGGTTCGAATAAGAATAGCTCTGGCTACAACAAAAGAAAAGAAAGTTGTTAAATGCTTTATAATTAAAAAAAACTAAACGAAAACAAAGCTAAGTTATATTAGAGATACCACAAAAAAATAGAATGGTCCAATAGTAGATCAATGTTATATAGCACGCCCGTAATACTCAAAAGCTAAAAATTAAAATTTTTGTAAAGCCAGATGCACGCTAAAGCAAAAGAAAATTATACGTAAGCTATTGTGTACCGACACGCGCTAAGGTAGCACACGATAGTGATATATTTCGTGCAAGCACAAATAGAAATATAGATTGCTCAGCACACTTAAGATATTCAATTATCATATGCAAAAAAATCAGCTTTGCTTAATATGGATTTTTAAGACACGTAGTGCTAAAAGATAATGAAGCTATAAGGAAATGAGCTTAAGGGGAACACAAGTAAAGACAAATACAAGCAACAATGCAATGATATATATGTATGTGTATCGAAACATACTTATGTGTGTGTGTATTTAAATGCAGTGCTATTATCAAATAAATTATTTAGCTTAAGGCTCGCGCTCGAATTAAAAATAATGCTCTATGTATTTATAAAAAAAATGCAAGCAAAACGTTTCGCACAAAACAAAAAAGAATGAAAAACAAAATATTTTATTTCTTTGCCTAATGCACGCACTTTAAATAGATGTTGCTGCAAAATAAATTGTCGCGGTTACCTCATACCAAGCGACGCCAAGAACAAAAATGGCCGCCAGAGCGCCGCCTTTCAGCCTCGTCGTGTGTGCGTCGTTCGTAATGGCGACCACGTGGCGAAGCGGAAACGCATGAGTAGAAAAATGTTCTTTTCACTGGCATAGCTAATTGCCTTTCACTTAAAGCATTTTTTTCTTTTTTTTTCACAGCACAGTTTCTGTTTCTTTTATTTTAAACACAGTTTTTGTCCTATTTTACGTACAGTTTTTTTTCTCTTTTTAATTTTTAAGCACCGTTTTTTCTATTTAATTTCGAGCACAAATTTTTTCTTTTTAATTTTCGATCCCGTGATTTTAAACAAAAATTATCACCGAAATTTTTGTCGGCCCCACGTTGGTTGCGTCAGTTGTGGTAACCCTGGGGATCAGGAGGTTGCACTAAATTTATAAAAATATATAAGCATTAATTAATTAAGTAACAAAAAAAAGAGAAACTTTATTTAAGAAATTTGTACAGTAATCGCACGCTCGCTCAAAATGGACGCCAGCCGCGTATAGTGTACGCGACGCCGCTTGCACTAATTAAATAACTATTGGCACGACGAAAAGCATATATTAACAAAAACGTAAGCTAAAAGGGACACGAGCAATAAACACACAAAAAATAACGAATTAGAAAAGCACGAAGGGAATAGATGCAATAAAACGCGCACGCGATCGCCCGGCACACACGTCGTAAAAGACAGAAAGAAATTATATTATTTCTATTTAGCAATCGTGCACTCGCAACAATTTTAAGCACAATAAAATAACTTGGAGAATATTGAATTTATCTATTCTCGCTCACTCAAGCTTACGATATTCGCACACACAAAATTAATACTACGCGATATCGCAAGTCGCTCGCTCTTTATCGGACGCCGGTGACAGAAGGAATAATAATGGTATTCCTTCTTGTCTATGCTCAGCTTCATCATGTTGAAACTCAGAATGATATCAGAACCGTAAATCGTTGTCTATTTATACCAAAATTAAATCATAAATTTAAGGGTGAACATGCGCGTAAAAATATAAAATTTAACTTGTCGAAACCTGTAGAAATAATTTGATATTTAAACTTCTAACGTAGCAAGAAATATTTTAGTTTTATGAGAACCGCCGAGCAGTATGTACGTGAGTACGTAATTCAATATTCTGTGATAGATATAATAATCTTTTAATAGTTATTAACAATTTATTAAAAATTTTATAAAAAATATTAAGTTGACATGTACATAATTAAAACTCAGGTTGTCATTATTTCGCTAATGAGAAGGTGGGACTTTTTTCGGGCGACTACAGAAGTTCGGTTGGATTTCATTTTGTAGTTTACAAATTACTCTTTCAGTTTCTGAAATTTTTGAATTTTTGAATTTTCCACCATTTACTATAATCCGTAGAATGGTGGAAAATTTTACATATTGAAAGAGTAATTTGTAAATTCAAAAATAAAACCTAACCTAAAATCCGAAGTCGTCTTAAGGCGTGTATTATACAATCTCATTCGTCTAACGTGTCACGGTATCAAACTTAGGGTGATCTTATTACAACAAATGACTTGGGTGCATCTCTTAAGAACCCCTATTCCACATTGTCATAGTAATAGCTATCATACTTCTTAAATCTTTGTACTTTACATACTTTATACATACACTTAATTTGCATATGCACCTAATTTGCATACGTATTTAAACTATTAATAAATATCAATAT